>CM053510.1:22755966-22857989 GCA_028627145.1 Eidolon dupreanum
TAAACCTAAATTTGTTCTAAAAAGTTTATTTTAAAATATGTTGAGAATAAGAAAAAAAGATTGAGTAGAGAATGAAATATGAAGAAAGTCAAACTATTGCAACATTGTGGCTCTAAATCTAGTTAAACATGTCCAAATACTGTTAGCTAATAGTAATGCCATCCCTGCTGTGATTATTCCTAAATTATGGTTATTTTACTAAGACAATTAGCCTTCATTTGGAGACCAAAGAAAATACCTGTTCTTTTGGGACTATCAATCAGTAGCACAGCTGGGATCCTGTCACTAACCTGCTTAAAACTCCCTTGGTGGCTTGTTTTCACTGAAAGAATAAAGGCTAAACTGCTTGTTTTGACATTCAAATCCCATTACTAATTGCCCAATTTAACCTTCTAATCTTCAATCTCCATCTCACATAACCCACAGTCCAGCTATGACAACTATCTGTTGAATAGCTGCCAAGGACTACATGTTTTGCTAGGTAAATCAGAAATGGTCCCTGCCTTGAAGAACCCAGAGTCTGATAAAGAGAGTTAGCTTAAGAGACTCATAAAAACAAACAAACAAAAAACTATTCTGCCAATTATATGAAAACATTCTAGAAATTCAGAGAAAATACTGAATATTTCTGATGGTTTGGGGCATGGTTTTAAAGAATGAAATTGATTTCTCAGCTATAAGTTGCTTTTTTCATGCCTTCCTGTAGTTGACCATGATATTGTCTTTACCTGGACTAACTTCCCCTTCATATTTCAACTTATGAAAAAGTTCTACTCATAAAGGGTTTGTTGAAATGTCTCCTCCATTGTGTACTTTCTCTGCAGTTTTATTCCTACCTTTCTCTATCAGAATTTATCACTCATACCACTGTTTCCACAACACATTTCTCATAAATTTACCATAGCACTAACCATGTTGCGTTTTAATAGGTTTAAGTGGCTGTCTTCCTACTAAACTGTATGCAATATGTCTCATTGATCAAGATTCGCAAGTAAGATTCTAAAAAGTATTTTTTTAATAACAATTAATGAGTGACATTCTGGAAATAAATATAACAGATTATTTGGGGTCAGTTAGACATTCTGGAAAAGACACTTCTAAGAAATTTTGGTTGCTGCCTGTTCTACACTAGACGTAGCCAGTTGCATGAGTGACTTAAGGTTAATACTATAGAAGTTAATATCCTGAACCTGATCACCAAGGGATTAGGTTGCTTCATTGTATTCCAACATTAATTGGATCCCAACTCTAAAAGATCTATGCATAAATGAATAAAAATGTATTAATAGACTATAAGCATAACAGAGAGTGCTCAGTCTAAAATCATTAGTACAACTCTAATAGGATCTTATTAATGTCAACCTTTCACTTGATAAACTGTATGTTAATACTTGCCAGGCTCTGAGGGATGGTAACAAAAATATAATTTCACGTACCTATTCTATAGGTGAAAGACTGAGACCCAGAGCTGCTCAATGTCTTACCTAGTTTGAATATATAAACCATTACTTCAAGTTACTTACAGTTTTGTTGAATGAAATATATTACTGCTCCATAATTATGTAACTCATTAACTTGAGGTTCATGATTTCTATATTCTTGACCATACTGAAAACCACTAAATTATTCCTTTTTAATTAATTAATTTACAAAGTTGAATGAGTCACTTAGCTTTTAATCAAAGTGAGCATCAACTCATGATATTCTTTTGTCTTTTCACCTTTCCTCCATTCATCATTACAATAAATAATAACTTTTGAAAAGTCACATATGCAATTTTCTCAGAAAATTTGGACTTGGAATAAGGTTGAATAAAAGCTCAACTGAAGATACTGGATTACGAAAAAAAAAATCTGATAGATATAATAAATCCTTGGTTCTTAGCCTGGGCATAATAGTTTTAGTAGTTTCAAAAGAGAATTATGAAATTCAGTTGACCTGTCACTTGAACATAATCTATAATACGGTGTGCATGAAAATAAGAAAGAAATTTATTAAACTTTTCAATGAGTTTTCTAGTCAACGTAATATTTTTAAAACATAGATAAAATGTTAGTAAAAATTGAAAAGACGGCAAGCATAGGCTATGGGAACATAATGTTATATATGTGACTTTTGGTGACCTTATGATTCAAGAATAATTTATCTGCTTTTTAAATATTTCTGTAGTTTTGATTTAAGAAATCTCTGAAGATCTGAGACATATGACTTATGAATGTCAAGAAGCAACTCTCAAAAATTAAGAAATAAATTCAGGTAAAGGTAGATAGTCAATAAAGATTTAAGATCTTTGTGGAGTGGTATAAGTCAAGAAATGTTCACAGGTGAATATGTTTTGAATAATGCCTTTATTCAACAAATCTGTTCATATTTCTGTTGCATACAAGAATGAAATAGCCCCTAATGATTTAAAACAAAACAAAACACCATGATGAAGAGGCCAATCTTGGTCTCTAGGAATCATAATACTGAGCACTGTGCTTACCCCATTTTTGTGACTCCAAAGATATATGGCACATTGAATAATTTGTTTACTAACCATTATCCATAGCTTCCCTAATTCTTCCTTTGGCGAAAACACATCCCAGCTTTAATGATCAATAAGCTGTCAGGTCAATAGTTCACACAGAGCACAAACCATGTTTGTCTTGTTCAGCACCAAATCCCCAAAGCTTAATACAATGTGGCACAGAATAGGTGCTAAATCAATATTATAACATGGACTACAGTAATTTACAATATGAGAAATACAGATAAGTAAACATATCATTGTGTTATATGATAAAGATTATAACGGATTGACCAACTACAAAGTTTTATCAAAAAAAGCTTCACAGAGGAAGAAATACTTGAGAGAAATTTTGAAGAAAAGGAGTTTTCCAAGGAAAAAGGCAGAGGGGAAACACAGTTTCTATATTACCAAACTATAAATAGCTACATAAGTCTTGATATAAACCAGTTTAAGAAAACATAATGGACTTAATTTAATTTAGCTCTGAGTTCAGTCTAGTTTCAGTTAGAGCCTGATTCATACTCAAGAGATAGCAGTATCTACCTCTTGGCTCTGCTTTCTCTAATTTTTTTTTTGTCTTTTTTTTTTCCAACATTAGGCTCCAGAGAGAGTTCCTGACAACACCAGGCTTTCTCCTCATGATTGCTTCAAGTCTCAGTTCCTGCCTCACATCCTTGCCCCAAGTCCAGAAGGTAAGCTCAGTATTCCTACCTAAAGTCCTAGAGTCCACTCTGATTGTACAAGCTTAATATAGTAAGATACTTTATGGCCATAAATTAGACAAACTCTCAGAGAATATGGTTTTATCTACTAACATCATGATTAGAATGTGGCAAAGGAAGGTTTTTTAAAAGAAACTTGGATAACAATTGTAATTGTTATACATTACAACTGCCATTACAGGCTTTATGTATTTAGTCTTAAAACCATCTACTGGAAAATATCAGAGTCCTCATATAAGACAGACAAAATCCATTGACATTTGCTCCCAAGGTAACCTAAAAATATAGAAACATAAGAAGTCATTAATATCAGCAACTCTAGTGCCACAGCTTCTCAGGGTATTGAAGAATCTTTGGCTCAGTTCCTAACCAGATGGTTAAATATGACATCTTTTAGTAGTTATGCAAGTATAAATTTTGTCCAGGTCCCATCCCTGCATGAAATAAAAAACAGAAACACGAAGGGACCTCATGGATTCCACCTTGAAATACAACTGAATCAGACAGGCTAGGCCAGTCTGAGGCCCCTTGAGGAGTTTCTGTAAACAGCCTAAGATTAGACACTTCCTTTTCCTCTTACAAATTAAATAAAAATCTCTCCTTAGTGGGAGGAAGAGAAAATCTCAGTGTTGCTTTGGGGACACATTAAACTTCTATATGAGTCTTAGTTTTCATCTATTTTAGCTGCAAAAGAATATAAAGTCAGGAATCTTGAGAACGGAGGTGAAGGCCAAAGTTTGTTAGACTTCTGTGAGTTAAGAATGATTGGATGTGGGCCCAGACTAATGTTAGCAGGCTCTGACTAGAAAAAAAAGAGGAATGCTAAAATGGGTCTCTCACAAATTGCAAGGTGTCTATCAGTTCTGCTGGCCAATGCTATTAATTTAGCAGTTGAGGCCTACTTTTCTATCCATACTTAACTTATACTACCCCACAACATGGAACTTCCACTCAAGCCAAGTTGGTCTTTCCTTGTCACTATTCTATCCAACACTGGAAAATTATCACCACCTTTATCACTGAGAACTCTTCCTTCTGTAAGTGATACAAGAGTCAAATCAAAAGAACAATAACCACTAAGGAATCTATTGACCAAATAACTGAATACTTAGAAGAAAGGCTGACTTCAGCCACAGCTTAAATTAGGAGCAGAAAAGGGGTGAATACACAAAGAGAAATAGAGTGTTCATACTAAAAACAAGAAGTATGTCTGCAGGGGTGGAAAAAAAATGAATTAGCAAACATATGCATACATAGGCACACATGTTCTCATCTCATTCCCCAGTGATGCCCTTTCTTTTAAAAAGTCTGTCCCATTTTAAAATGTCTTTCCTTTTCAATCTCTTTGGGACATACTGGTCTTCTGAAAGTCCAGAACACACAATCTTTATCATTGATTTTTCCTTTGGCATACATTATAATGAATGGTCACCTCGTTTTCCCCTTGAGTGATCAGTCCCAACTTATAAGCAGCTGTGTATGTGCTATCAGAGTTAAATTCTAAAATCCACTGCATGAAAGATAGAAAACTCTTCCCCTAAGAAATGACATAATACAGAGCGTTAGTGTTCCAGGATAGCTTGGAAAATTTTGATTAATTTATCATGTGACTGAAGTATAATATTAAATTTCTAATTTGAATTTCCAGAACCATCCTAAATCCCTTACCGTTCTAGCATCTACTACTTATGTCAGAAGAGGGAAGAACACTGCTTCTGCCTTTTGCCTCACTGGACCTGGGAGGTGGAAAGGAGTGTTCATTCCCAATCATTTGTGATGGCTCATTTATTCTGATGAGGGTCTTCAGCAATACAGAGGCTGGAGTCATTCAGGAGGCACAGATGCTCCAACAGGTAGACTTGAGTGAGATGGCATGAGAGCAGAGGATGCAGAACAGAATACAATTTGTAAGGTATAAGGTCCCTAGTGTGTATGAAGATTAAAACAGCTAAGTCAGGACCTGAAATGGTGCATGTTATAAAGAAATAGTAGGAGAAGACTAACACAAAGAGATATTATGACATAGAAACAGAAGGTAAGCCCTGGAAGTAGACTAATCTCTAGCTTAACTTTCAAGATAATAAAGACTAACATTAAACTGACATGGACACATTCTCAGTCATTATACTGCAAAATCCTCCATGCAGGCTTTCCTTTTGTTCTTGTGTGCCATCTTCTTCTTTGTAACCATCAAGAAGAGTTACTACTGAAGATCCTAATACTGACCATGTTCAGGGTAAGATGAGACCACAGGCCTAAGACTGGAAGGATGACCCTAACTATTGTTGGACACTCATGAATGAGAATGAGGCAAGAGAAGCCAGTGATGTCTGGGAAGTCAGGGACATTATGGCTCTTACCAATCCAGAAAGTATGCACGTGCACACACACACACACACACACACACACACACACACACACACACACATATGTGTGTATATCAGGTCTATCGGAGTACATTGTATAATCAGTAAGTATTAATGTAATGACTGAATATCTTCTCCAATACTAAGAGTGGACACCATGTTTTAGTCTCCTTTTAATTAATTCCTATCCTTGTACAATATCCTACATTTTAGTAGGTCTCATACTATGTCTTTTATTGACCCATAAATAATAAAGAATTTATACACTAGAGTTTCCACTAATTCTCTTTATTCTATTTTTTCCATGATTAAATGGTCACTTTCAATTGAAGTTTAAAAATGTCTATATATGTATTTTATAGAACTAATAAAACTGTACTTTTTAAAATTTCATTTTTTAAAGAGTCCCTATAATAAGGATGTGAAGTAAATTGTTGATAATAATTTTACTTAGCTTTCAAGGCAAAACAAGATGAAAAAAATGACCAAGCTCTCTGTGGTTATTCATGTATTCATCAGTAATTATGAAATATGTACAATTTGTAGGTAGAGGTCAGATTTCAGAAACCTGCTCTTTTGGCTCTGCTACAGAATTAATCACTTATGTAAATACTTTTGCCTTGAGACTTGTCTCCATCGTGGCCTTGGAAATAGAGCCAGGATTCTTAAATTTAAATTACTGGAGACAAGCAATCAATGGAAAGAAAGATCTATGAAACACCGAATTGTGCTTATTCACTGTGGAGTCCAATAAGAATTCTGAAATAAACATATGCAGGACAGATAGAGAAGACAAATTCTTCAATGTTAAAAGAAAATACACCAACAAATGATGAGAACAAGATTCTTATGTTACCAAAGATGTTTAGACAAATACTCACAGATCTTTGCCTTTTTTGAATTAATAATACATCACTTTCAAGGGGGTTTGGTCTTAAAGTTATGTAGTTTCAAGAATTAATTAAGAAACACAGTGATATGTTTATTTGTAGAACACTTTTTGGTGTTCAGATTCATTATCTCCTCTCTTCACAGCAACTCACATGAATAGCCTAGCAATATTTGGGTTGAGAAGCCACAAGGAAGTAATATACATAGGCAGAATACTGGAAGTGGGGAATGGGGAGATATAGCTATTAATTATGTATTCTAAGCCCCTTCCATGCATAAGACATTTTTTTCCACGCATTTTCTCAATCCCATTGTCAACTGTGCAAAGTAGATGTCCCACTAAGAACAGGCAAAGAAATATTAAGTAACTTTCACAAGCTAGAGTTGTCCTATAAGAAAGCCCTTCATATGTCTCTTATCACAACCGCTGGAAATAAGAAGACACATGAAGGCCTTCCAATGCAAGATATATCTCTGTCTCCTTGTTTAACGCACTATTCAGCATTCAGAGAGGGAATCTCATTTCTAAAGTTTTGATTACCTTTCAAAGATAAACACGGGAAAGACATTGCTTTGCCTATTTTTAACTGTAGTGGGAACAGAATAGAGAAGTTTAATTTGTAGCATGTGTGCACGCAATGCGTACACACACACACACATACACACTCACACATCCCTCAAGTTCCCCTTACCCACCCCTCACCGAAGTAAAGTAAAATTCCCAACTGCTTTTGAATACTCATGATATTCCAAGAAGAGAATGCTGTTTTATGATGTCAATGCTTGAAATTAACACAGCCTCTCTGGATTCAAGGCAAGTCACTGACCTTGTCAAAAGCACTGAGAACCTACTATCATCATGAGACATCGACACCCAAGGAGCCAACAGAAACCAGGGTTTTCATGAAGCCAATACCTTTCAGTTTTCCTTCCAGTGCCTCACCAACTTTCCTCTAGATTTCTCTCTCTCTCTCTTGTTAGAGAAAAGTAATGTCCACAGACATCTCTAGGCTAATAGGAATTTTCCTTGAAGTCTAATATTTTATCATAAACAAATTAATATAGGTATTTATTATACTTTCCTACCAAATCCTCCTTTATTTTAATATTAAAAATTAGTAAGATTACTTATCAAGTAATTTAGACAGGCTCTGATTCATAAAAATGATTTCTCCATTGTAATATTATCTTTCTCTTGCTTTCATAGTTAGAGTTTTTATACATGTACCTTTCTCTTCTCTTCTATATTTGCTTTTTGATGCTCACTGAGTTTTTGTTGTCTGAAGCTATCATTATTTATCTTTTTTTTTCCCTTTTGCTAACTCCAGACTTTAAGAACTGTACAGAATACCTCAGTTTGTCTCACTGACTCTATCTTCCCTGAATTGTTATCTTTCTTAAATGGAGTTAAATGAGTTATTTTTCTGAAGAATAAGAAGTAATGAGGCTCACAAAAGTGCTAGCTATGCTTTTACTTAGATACAATAAATGACCATTTATGTGTGTGTACCAGATATTTCTATATATGGAATAGTTTTGTTAAGAATAGGGTTAGGGGTTTGTAAGACTGGGGAGAACAATGGCTACAAAACTAGTAGATTAATAGCCTCGACACCTTAACCAACTGTTTTTTGAGTATCTAATACTTCCATGTGGGCTTGTATGTTACGTCAGCATAAAAATAAGACTGGAATAAAGAAGGTCATAGTAGTCTACAGCCATGCTACTCTGAACAAGTCTGATCCCGTCTGATCTCGGAAGCTAAGCAGGGTCGGGCTTGGTCAGTACTTGGATGGAAGACCACCTAGGAAGACCAGATACGGTAGGTGTAAAAAAAAATAAATAAAAATAAAGGGTCATAAGCTAACAAGATCCTTGTAATCTGTGAGGTGAACCAAGCATTGCCTCGCCTAAAAATAAAAAAGTAAAAATTAAAAAAGAGGGTCATAGAAATGCTGTGAGAGAGACATGTGGAAACCTGAAAACTCTCAGATGTCAAGAAACCTATATTCAGTCAAGGGACAGGCATAATTTACTTCCTTCTATGTCTATATTCATGGAAGTTATTTTTTAAGTGTGTAATAAAGGTAAAATTCCTTTAATATCATTTATGTTTCTCATTGTAAAAGTGATACACAATCAATCTAGAAAATGTGGTAAACAGCTAAAAACAAAAAATAAATTTTATTATAATCCTATCCCTTAGGACTAATAGATTTTACTGTTTAAGTGTATGTTTTTCTTCTGATTTTTTTTCTTGCATAAATCTTACACAATTATAAACATCTACACAAAAATTGTATGTCTGCTTATAATTTTTCTGCACCATTTAATGCTATGCCCTGAATATTTTCCATTTTCTATAATATCAGTTTTATAAGTCTTTAAAATATCCCTTCTTGGGAGTTATATTATAGCTTATTCGGTAAACTCAATGTTATTAGACTCCTAAGTTGTTTCCCATCTTCTCTATTAAAAAAGCAACACTGCAGTGAGCATCTTTGCTCCATTATTTCTGCATCCTTATCTGATTTTATTTGAAATGAATTCCTAGAAGGAGAATTTCTGGATCCAAGGCAATGCATGATTTGAAAACCATTTGAAACATAATGTCAAATTTCTTTCCAGAATAATTTACTTGCTGAATTTCATTTTCTTACTTATATAACCAAAATAGTGTGCTTTTCAATTTTGTTTTTACCTTTACACATAGACGTATTTCGTACATTCAGGTTTTGACTAATTTCACAGCATGTATTTGTACCCCACTACATTATATCCTCCTTAAAAATAAAAACACTGGCATTAAAGTGAGATTAACAAGAGAATCTTGAATGTATTGTAAAGAGAATAATGCTTGTACATTTTCCATAATTGGCTATAAATTATTGGTAGCATATAAGATTCCATACTTTAGATGAGAATGCACCCACTACTTTCCAGAAAGAATTTTATGAACAGACTGTGGCTATATTTCATCATGCCAGTGTGAGAATGCCATAAATATTTCATCACAAGCATGAATCTTTGCATATAGTATTGGGTAAGCAAAGGTACTGAGACCTATTCCAAAAAACAAAGTAAATTTTTTTCACCTGGTATCAGGAAGACATGATACCAGGAAACTTTTGAGAAGAGATATTTATATATCTGTATCTATCCATACTTCTATATAGTTTAGTGAACACCAAATATTATGCTGTAACACAAAGCCACTTATCAATACTTCCATTAGCACTCTCTTTCATGTGATTAGAAAGACCACTTTTTAATTCATGATTTTAAATTATTATTGATGTACTCAATTTCTAGAAGAATATTTTCAGCAGCCATTTAACGAAATGATAGTTGCTGGGGTTATTTCATCTTACAATATCACATCAGCATTAACTTTTCATTTTACCAAGGCAGCCAATATATGCATATTATATAAAGTTAGATTGCTCTTCTTGAGACAGAATGAGTTGAACGGCCCTAGGCAGAGCCATTAAGAGATGAGAGTTACATTAAAAAAAATTTCAAAAAGGAAGTGAAGGTTTATATCAATTGGTCCATCTCTGTAAAGTCATATTAGAAAAAGCAATTCAGCTCTTTCTGTTCATAGAGTTCTCAAGTGATTCCTCTTTGGGGAATAAAAGTGCAACATATCTCTTATACTGTGGAAATTTATTTTCTTTTTGATAAAATTACATTGAAAGTTACACCCAATATCTAACAGCTAAAACACTTAAATGAAGAAGATAAACATTTTACCTTGATATCAATGCCATAGAAATGGGTACTCTGGGCATCCAGAGATGTTTTATATACAGGATGAGAAGGAGGGCTTTTTAGAGGGGTTTGAATCTGAATTCATCTAAGAGTAATGTTGAGATGTAAGAAAAATAGGAAAACATTCTGTAAAGTATATAAAAGGACTAATAACCACCATACAAAAGCCTGGTGGCACAGGGCTATAGTTTATTGCAGATTACTATTAATAGAAATTAACTGGAAAAATGTCACAATGTAATGATTATTGTAGGGAGCCCTTGAACATATTATGCCTATTGACAAAAACTGGTTTGCAAACTTTAGTACACATAGACATAACACAAGCAACTTCTAAAATCTAGATTTCATAGATTTTTCACAGAGTCTACATATAAAGGGGCTGGGAACCTAGAATCTTCTTGCGAATATTCTGATGATTCTAATGCAATCATTTCATTGGCTGTACTTTGGCTTTGGGAACAACCTTGGTAAAGCACTATTCACCCAGCTGTTATGTTCCTGCCATGAACGAGACTGGCAGGATGAGAGAGTCACCTACTTCAATCACATATATGTATATTTTTCATAACTAGATTTTAAGAGTACATTTAGTTCAGGCATTGTACCTTTCAAACACACAGAGACTGGCAGAGAGCTGGGCACAGAGTAGACATCTAATAAATACAAGTAGTTCATGATGGTAGCATCATAGCTATCATTAGTCTGTGGCAACCGGTCATAGTTGTTAGCATCTCAAGAAGTTAGGACCTCAAATGCCTTCTAACTGAGCAAAAATCTTTTTACACATTGGGCATGTCTTTTAATTTTTGATCAGAGAAGATCTTCTGGGCTGCAATTAGCTAGAAGCTCATGCTCTATCCCAAGGTCAGAAAATAGTCTATTATTCGGATTTCCTTGCATTTCCTTAGAAGTCATGCTCTTCATTTTCCTTAGACAAACAAATATCATCACAAAGTCCCAAACTGCCCCTCATGAAAAAAAAGATTGTTTTTTTCATGCTGACTTTGGCACAAGTATAATTTTATCAGAGTGATCAAGTTACTTCTGGGTTCCACAACATCAGAAAGATAAATATAGTCAAATTTTCTTAAAAGTGTAATGACCGAATGTGTGTGTGTGTGCGCATCTGTGTGTGTGTATGTGTGCATGAGACAAGGAGAAGAGAGGAGAGGAGAGGAGAGGAGAGGAGAGGAGAGGAGAGGAGAGGAGAGGAGAGGAGAGGAGAGGAGAGATGGAGGGAGGGAAAGGGAAATCAAGATTGAGATCATGTGGTTTAATGGAGATATTACATAATTTTTATAAAAGGTTTATATTTATTTCTCTGGCTACTATTGGATCATGTTAACACCTTTTGAAAATGTAGCATTTGTTAGGAACCATGAGACCTTAAAATCTGTTATTTTAGAAAATCATAAGAGTTAATGGTCTTATGACTCAGTTATACTTCAGCAGAGTGGAATTATTTTCATCTCGTATCAGAGAGACATGATACCAAAAATTTTTATTTTAGTGTGAAATGCAATGAATAAGGAATCATGAAACCCAGCTTATCTTCATTTTTGATAACGAAATTATATGATTAACAGAGGAGCATACTTGTTTTAGAAGGAAAAACAGATAAAAAACAAAATTATTTGAATTTTTTGGAATTAGCATTGTGTATTTACCACCACTGTGAAGTATACATCTATTGTATTTAAATATGTAGTCCATTGATCCAATTTGATTTTTTTTTGGTATAGGTTTATTTTCATGTAATTGTGATAACTGCCAAAACAATTTTTTAAAAATAAAATAAGATTTTTTGTTAAGATGTTATTATCCAACTGTATTGAGGTACTTAAATTTTCAAAGAATGTCATGTCTGTTTCATGTAGTAACAGGTTAATTTATAACTAAAGGAACTACAATTCATGAAAGATAAAAATGGTATGCAGGAGTCTCTGAGAAGCTGGCAAGAAGCATTGGATGCATTCAGAAAAATTAAGTATACAGAAAACGAATGTGAAGACACAGTAATAAGTCAGTCTAACTAAGAATTATACATCCACAGAAGCAGACACTGAAGACAAGGGGAAAGGACATCTTTTAAAATTGTGCCCAGCACAACTTCAAACAGAATAGCCATCTCTTTTCTCTGCTATAATATACTAACAATAACAAACAAATGACAAGCTTCATGATTTTGGCCCTCTAAGCTTCAAAAAGAGCTAAAACAGAGTCAAATAGAGCCAGAGCTTCAAATAGAGTCACCAAAAAATAATGGAAATAGAAGACTTAATTAGGTTCAGAGAAGTTTTCATGAATGATGAATAATAGATTATTACAGGAAATTAAAGATGTATAGAGTTTATGTATTCCTATGAATCAGTGGTAACAACTGTTTGTATTTGTGTACAAATAATTTGCTTCTTATTGTTTATGTTGTCCATAAGAAATAGTGTCACACATGTATCAAACATGCACTATTGATCTCACAGTGGAAAATGACCCATTGTTTCACTGCAAATTTCTTTCTTTTTAATTAATTAATTTTTTGTGATGACATTGGTTAACAAAATCCAATAAGTTTCAGCTGTGCACTTTAACAGTAAGGCATATATATACATTTACACTGTATGTTCACCTCCCATAGTTAGATTTCTTTCTGTCACCACATATTTGACCCCTTTACCCTGTCTTCCTCCCTGTTACCCCTACCTCCTACCCTCTGGTAACCACTAGTCTATAGTCCATGTTCATTTTCTCTATTTGTTTGTCCTGTTTATTTGTTGCTTTTAGGTTTATATCTCACATATAAGTGATATCGTGTGATTTTTCAGCAAATTTCTTAAAGACTAGGAACTATTAGTTGATTGGTTTGCACTTTGACATGAAAATACTATTGTTACCTAAATCTTCATAGGGCTAAATATGGGGGGTTAAAAGTTAAAAAACATATGCAAATATAAATAAACATATTTACATAAGTATGTTATATATAAACATATATTTACATGACACATGTTTATATATGACATTATATGTTTATATATAAAACATTTATATATAAAATGTTATATATGTGAAGCTTATATATACAAAACATTATATGCTTATATATATACAAAACATTATATACTTATATATATAACATTACACATTTATATATAAAACATACTGATACATAGTAAATGATATATATGTGCTTATTATTAATTATCACAAAGATGATGACGATGACCATGAAAATCATGATAATGGAATATTCATAGCCTCAAAAGTCATTTAAAGCACATTCCAGAATCCAGGCGGGATATTTGCATTCTAATTACCGATTGCTGATAAAATCCATTTCTGGAAGACAAAGAATCATTTTCCCCCCCCCCGTGCAACTGCTTTAAGATTTAATTTTCAAGTAGTGTTGAGGAAGAAAAAGCCACTAAATTTAGAGAGAGAAAATAGATTAAGAGCTTAACTTCCTTGTCTCTGCTACCACCTCCCTCTTAGACACACACACATACAATTACTATGTAACTTTGGTCCAATTACATGACTTTTTTGGTCTTTGGATTCTCCTACTGGCTAAAGTTTAAGATAAATGAACTCTACTTCATAGGCATCTTGTTAGAAGTACTGAGATTCTGTAGTATGCGTTATCTTCAAAATATTACATAAGCAAAAGGTGTAAATACTGCTTTTGTTGACAATGGAACATATTCCTTTTTGGACAGACCTCCAAAACTTTCTGTGGAATAGCATTCACCTGTTCTATTTTATTTTCTCAAGCTAGAAAAATATGCACATGCATATCAAAAACATACTGTCACGCCACTGAGACTAAAAGAATAGAGCTCTTTCCCTATTTCTATTGTCCCTTTATTTTCATGTAGACAGACCCCAGGCACTAACTAAATATTTAATTAATGTATTCTGAGTAAAGTAATACAACTTTATTGGAAATAGGGCAAAAAGATGAATCATACAGAATTGATTTCAGAATGCTCAATGCTCCCTAAAGTTTCAAATGAAGGACAAATTCCACAATAGTACTATCCTGTACAATGTTACTATCATGCAACAAATTTTGTGATAATTTCAACACAATATTTTGGCAGGTAAAGTACATGTATAACTTGATTTTAACAAATACTCCCTATAACAGAAAATTCATTAAAAGATAAAATACACTGTATTATTCGGTTATTTATTTAATTATATTTATTACATGTGTAATATGCACAGGGACAAACAACTGTAAGGTGGCAATTACCTTCAAGAAACAGCCTAATAGAAGAAGAGCCACAGGCATATGTATTTACAATAAAAATTAGAATGAGAGTATTTTAACATATAAGACAAACACTTTGTAGAAGTTAGAGAGTTAACTACAAGCATGTAGGAATAAGACAGTATTTTATCTCAGTGAGCTCTTAAAAAAAATATAGTTAGGGGGAAAATATTGGAAATTATTTTGAAGTGATATGAACAGTGATTGGGAGTATAAGTCATTCTTGTAAGATTTGTGTAAAATATCAGGCTGGAAAAGTTTTGAAAAAAACAGATTTTAATCATACAGCATCGAGTTTATAACCCAGGTCACATAGAGTTCTAGAAATTGCAAACAAAGGCAAGAATGGGTCAAACTTGTGCTCATGAAGGACTCTGTGGTAGTCAATGGGCAAGAGGCTTGTTACAGAAAACTTGGAGTAGGAGCAGTTTGAAGTCCACACGGGTGTGTGCAATAGGGGATATGAAGAGAGTCAAGCTTTCAGTCCTTTAGCCAAAAAAACCGTGAGTCAAAATATAAAGAAACTTTTATTACCAGGCACCTTACTGAGTATCAGGGCTAGAGCAATGGAGGAAGAGATAGAGAAAGCCAAATATTAAACCAATGTGCATACAAATGAACGTGAACTTTGTATTGCAATAAATGCTAAGGAGTATTAGAGATGACTAAGGGTCTGTTAATGAAAATAAGAATGTAAGGAGGAGAAGGCCTTTCTAGGGAGTTTAGCTTATTTTTGTTGAATTTGAGGTACTGCCAGGGTATTGATGTGGAAGTGTCACCCAGGCTCTGGGGAGGTTTTTACCTAAGCTATAGATGTGTAGGTCAACTGCATAAAGACAACTGTTGAATCTACTGTAACTAATGTGCTGAGAAAAATAACTAAAAGACAAGAACTGGTGAAAAGAACATGGGTATTTAACTCATGATTGAATTGGCAAATGCTTTGTTTATAAATCTTTTCTGGTCTAAATCTACTATAATAGGCTTTGTTCATTTGTAAAGAACTGATTTTTCCATTTTATAAAATTGTAGGTTCAAAAAATAGTAATATTAGCATGGGGATCTCTTTTCTTACAGTTGAAAAAAAATTTACAAAAGGATGTTATATCTCTTCATTATAGAACTGCCTATGCTGTAAAATAAGTAATGCAATACAAAAGAATCTACAAACAACAAATCAGATATTGGTTGCGAGGCACATAAAAGTTATTTTCAAACATCTAAAAATAAATAAACATGCCAAATTCTCTTAGAGGAATTCTCTGTTGCAAAATGGAATTCATTATTTTTACAAGTATTTTTCATTGGACAAAGATTACTGTCCAGTAACATGCAGGGCTCTAAAGGCTTTGCTTAACTTTCAAATTCACATTATGCTGCTTTTTTTTTTTTAATAAGGAAAGGTAAACAACTAAATCATAAGAGAATTTTTCTTTAGAACAACATTTAACATATTTTTATTATACAAAATTCTTCTACAAAGCATAATTAATTCATTATTGACATCTCATTGCTGTTCATTATAAACAAAACCCTCATAATTTTTTGATGACTGTGAACTATTAATATATGTAATTATTTACTCAAAACTGCAGAGTAAGAATGAAAACTTGCATACTGGATAAGTAACACTCATAGATATCAAAATAGAAATTCTTCGCATTGAAATCTATCAATACTGTCATCTCATATAGAATCTTAGAGAGGTCATAAAATAACTTAACTGACAGGAATATTCCTTTGTTCTTAATGAGAAGGGAAAGCATATATTTTTCATATAATTATGTAAAATAAAACATAAATAAAAGAAATGAATGAAAGATGGCAGGCCTTTTTTGCAGCTTGTAAATAAAATCTTTGATTTCATCAGCTATCCCCCCAAAAAACTAAGTTTTAATAACTTGAGCATTCAGAAAAACAAAATCTGCTTCACTTACTAACATTTTTCTTAATTTACTGAATTTGTTTTCTGACATTTCACTCTATTGGCAAAACTCTCTGTTCTTTTTGTAAAAATCTATTTATATATTTTGGGGAAAAAATAACTCAAGAAACTAAAACTGGAATACCACCACAAAATGACATCAAGATTTACTTTTTACGTATCTGACATTAAAGAAGTACAAATGTAAGATAAGATACTCAACAATATCAATGTAAAGTCTGGCTTACCAGCAGGGACAGAATTGGAGTGCTGAAGTTTCAAGTGAATAGAATCACCGGAGAGTTCAGTCAAAGAGGTTAAAGTAAAATCTGAGTTGGAAGCAAGCTCATGTCTGAAGCCTTCAGAAGAAAGATAATCCAATTCAAACTTCACAGTTGACATGGCAAAATTCACTGAGAGCTATGTAAATCAAAGTTCACACTACTAAAGTTTTAAAAATCATAGGAGGGGAAAAACACTATATTAATAACTCCAGGCTTTCCAGTAATTATTTCTCACTTGGAGATCCAAAAGAGAGCAAACATGCAGAGCTGATTCTCTGTTTTCTGTGTTCACGCCTTTCCTAGGCAATTGACTTCAATGGGATGGATGGATTTTAGAACTGTTTTTCTTGAGGATATCTTGCTGCCTTTAAATGATAGCAGCACTAAATCCATCTCAGAGAGGCTGCAGTGAAAAGTAAAATGAGCTAAGTGAAAACATAGGCAAGCTCACACAGAGATGCTTTTTGTAACTTGGTGTTAGAGGTTCACATTCACATGTCTGTATACAAAAGATCAACTGGGTGGGGCTAAGGACTGTCAGAGAATACAACTTTATTCTACTGGGCAGCTCATCGGAGAAATGTTTTAATTTGGAAGGAAATTAATCCGAAATGATATTTCCTGGGTTGGGATTGTGAGACTGTAGTCCTGCTGCTTCCAGAAAGTTGACTACGATTGTGGAGATTAAAAGCTGAATTAAACTAAAAAGCTTATGCACAGCAAAAGAAACAATGAACAAAATGAAAAGGTGACCTACAGAACAGGAAATAGTATATGTAAATCATATACCTGATAAAGAGTTAATATCCAAAACATATAAGGGACTCATATAATTCAATAACAAATAAATGATCTGATTTTTTTTAAATGGGAAAACAACCTGTATGTCTTCCAAATTGCCAACAGGTACATGAAAAGCTCAACATCATTAATCATCAGGGAAATGCAAGTTAAAGCCACAGTGGGGTATCACTTCACACCAGTCATTATGGCTGTCATCAAGAAATCAACAAATAACAAGTATTGGTGAGGATGTGGAGAAAAAGAAACCCTCGTTCACTGTTGGTGGAAATGTAAATTGATGCAGCCGCTATGGAAAGCAGTATAGATATGCCTCACAGAATTAAAAATAGAGCTGCCTTATGACCTAGCATTTCTTCTTCTGGACATTTATCTAAAGAAAAGAGAACACTAATTTGGAAAGGTATATGCACTCCTATATTCACCTCAGCCATTACTTACAATAGCCAAGATACGGAAGCATCCTAGGTGTCCATCAACAGATAAATGGATAAAGAAGATATCACACTCACATACACACATACGCAACAATAAAAAAGAATAAAATCTTGCCATTTATGACAACATGAATAAACCTAGAGGGTATTATGCTAATATAAAAAAAATCAGAGGAAGGCAAATGCTGTATATTTCACTTATAGGTGGAATCTAAAAAAAAAAATGAAACAAATGAATAAACAAAACAAAACAGAAACAGACCCATAGATACAGAGAACAAGCTGATATTTGCAAAAGAGGAGTGCTGGCATGGAGGGATGAGTGGGGGGAAAAAAGTAACAAGTGTTGGCAAGCATGTGGAGAAAAGTGGACACTTGTACGCTGTTCATAAAAATGTAAATTATTACAGTCACTATAAAAAAAAATCCTTGTGTCAGTTCCTTAAGCAATTTAAAACAGAACTACCATATGATCCAGCAATCCCATTTCTGGGTACTTATCCAAATGAAATGAAATGACTATCTTGAAAAAAAAATATCTGCACCCCCATGCTCATTGCAACATTATTCACAATACCCAAGGCATGAAAGTTACCAAAATGTCTGCTGACAGATGAATGATAAACAAAATGAGATAAGGAATAGCATATTATTCAGCCATAAAAAAAAAAAAATCCTACCATTTGCAACAACATGGAAGAAAATTGAAGGCATTATGCTATTTGAAATAAGTTAGACAGTGAAAGATAAATACTGTATGATCTCACTTTTACGTGGAATATAGAAGAGCCAAACTTATGGAAACAGAGAGTATACAGGTGGCTGCCAGGGAGTCGGGGTGCGGGGGAGTTGGGGCAGAAATAAAAGCCATTGGTTAAATGGTACAAACTTCCAGTTATAAGATGGATGAGTTCTGGGATTTAATGTACTATGTGGTGATTATAGTTAACAATACTGTACTCTATGAGCATTTTACCCCCCCATTTTATTGTCATAGAATTGACATATAACAGTGTCAGATGGAGGTGTTACCTAAGCTTATTGCAGACTTCAAGTCATTAGTGAAGTATTTTCCATGATATCTTTGCTAACACTTACATTTAGCACAGTTTTCTGTAAGTCTTAGGCAATACCAGTATAGAATTTTTACTCTTATCATCTTCCTAAAACCCAGAACATATCCTCCATTTTTTTTAATTTTTTATTTTTAGAGTACAAACAGAGATGGCAGGAAACAACACACAGAAACCTCCTTCCATTTGAGTGGTCCAGCAGCAGATATTTTTCTTTCAATCTGGATCAGTTTGTGTCTGTTACTATAGAAACAACTCCCTTGCTAGTAGTTACAGTA
Organism: Eidolon dupreanum; assembly: GCA_028627145.1. NCBI lineage: Eukaryota > Metazoa > Chordata > Mammalia > Chiroptera > Pteropodidae > Eidolon > Eidolon dupreanum. The sequence goes on from CM053510.1 coordinate 22,775,299, forward strand.
AATTCAGGTCTCTGGTCCTTCATTTATTTCAAAATATAAGCTGCATTTGCAAAACTTTCTCCTCGGGCATACTTAATCTTGATGTAATCAGTCTTTGGTTCTCTTAACAAACAAATCTATTTTATTTTGAAAATAGCTGAATTTATTGGGAATAACTGCAATTTTAACTAGATCAAAACAATATATTTTTAAACAAGTATAATAAGCTTGCTTTTTAGACAGTTTTCTGTATACTTATGAGTTCCTCAATGAACAATTGTTAGGAATATAATTCAGATAATATATTTTCCTTGTCTCAAATGCTTTGCATTCCTAAACATTGTGTGAAACAATTCACTAGACATACATTTATTATTTTTTGGCTTTAGAATGACTCTGAGAACACATTTATTCCCTTTCCTTTCCATTTAACTAATCACTGAACTGAATAAGTTACCAAAGAATATCATTAAATTAACTAAAGAAATTAAAAAAAACTAAGAGTGGCAAAAAAGTAAATTACCAGAAAATTTGAGAAAATTCTGGAATATATGTTAGTGGTGAGTGCTGAACAGATTGAATAATGGGCAATTCCATGAAGGCAAAGAGGATGTTACCTAAGAATAAGTCAAGATTTTTACCAGGGCAATCATGGACAAGCCCTCACCATCCCTCCTCAGATTGAAACAGGAGACTGAAAGTAAGACAGGTTAAGTTGCTTTGTTCCTACATATCATTTGATTTCAGCTTCACTCAAAGAAAACAAGAGATCAGTGCACAATCACTTCCTTAATTTGATCTAAGGGAAAGATAGACAAGGGGGCATTCCCCAGCTAACTGTAGAGAGCCCCAAGAAACGGGAAAGTCAATCTTCTCAGTAATGAAATGTTCGTACACAGCCTGTCTCCCCAAAATCTCCTTCCCTAATTTCCTCTAACAGTTGCACAAGTTCCTTACAACAGTGGTGGGAGCAGAAGCCAAGCCAGTGTATAAGTGACAGGAGTATGACAATTTTAACAAATTATATGTACAAACTGTCCAGGAAAAGTGATTGGCACAGATTGTGTGTTATGTAAAATGCAGGTCATTTCATGTCAACTCGAGTTATCTCTGCATCACAGAATTAAAAAAAAATTTTTGAAGAGAACTAACAATTTAAAGAATGAATTTGAGTCATTAATCGGACTTCACAGTATCAATGGAAATGCATAAAACAGAAGATACTTTTGCTCTACTTTCAATGAGATTTGAGAGAATATGTGCATATGATAAAGTAAACTGCTAGGAAAAGGGAACAGAGTAAAAAAATAAGTTATTTACAATAAGTAAAAGGCACACTTAAAAATCAACTCAGTAGAAGCACTGGATGATAGGTCAACCACTGCTAAAAAGCACAGTAAATTGATCAGAAAATCAACATGAAGAATTACTTTGAATATAGAGCAAAAATATTAAAAGTTGGAAATTATGACAGGATAGAGAATGCAATATGTATAAAACAGAAACCCAAAGAAACAAAATGAAGCTAATGATGAAAATATAAGAAATGAAAACAAATGGGTTTATTGTGTGGAATACCTCAAATTCAAATGACTATATTAATGCCAGGTAAAGGTGCCAACATTGAAGGAAGGTACATATCTCAACACCAAACCTATCTTGATGTAAAGTGAATTCCATGGTTAAAGACACTATCTAACAAATTTAAAAATAAAGTTGGGAGTCAGTGGAAGAGTGTTGTGCAAATTTGACGAAGTGGAAGAGTTCTTAGCTTTGACATCAAATGATAGAAAATATAAAGCAAAGTTTACAGTTATCTGATTAAAAGAGATCCCATCTCCATAATTCAAAAACACAGAAATAATAAAACATTATAAAACAAGCAAGACTCAAAATTATGTAATTCAAGTTAGTTCTGAAAACATCATTTCAAAAAAATACTCCAACCAAAGTGGGGTGGAGGTGGGGATGAAGAAACAAAAGAATCAGAATAAGAGAAAGAGAATTGTAGCAAATGGTGAGCAAAAATAATCTGGTAAAATATGTACTGATGACAAAATAATTACTGAAAATTTTGTTTTGAAACAATGTAAATAATTAAAAGAATTTCATCATTTAAAAATCCAGATTATTAATTTTTTTCAAATCATAAAAATTTTTAGCAATATAAAAATATAAAACGAATTAACTACAAGGAAACAGAAATGATGAGAAATAAAAATGGCAACAAATAAGTAAAATATCAATGAATGTGGATTAAATGACCATATTAGACAGGGACTTAGAATTTCTCCACTCCCACTTTTTTCCCTCCTCTCCTCAACTCCAACACATTTTAAATTGCACTCTGACTGCCAGGTGGAAATGTTACTTATACAGATTGTTTCATACTAAAAGTTATGTCACCGAAAATGTTATAATATCCAAGAACAAATATAAGAGGATGCTAAAACTGGTATGACTCTTAGATCAGTTTTGATCAAGGGACAATAAGATAATAGCAATTATCTATCTGAAAACTTTGCAATAATTATGCTTTCTTTTTTTCTCTCCTTTCTGCACTGGCTAGTAAATCTAGTACTATGTGGACTGAAATGGTAACAGTGAATATTCTTATTTCATTCTCACTCTCAGTGGAATTTTTTAAATATTTCACTAAGCATGTAGTTTGTTCTACATTTTTAATATAGTCTTATTAAAGACAGTTCTAATTTGATAAGAATTTTTTACATTTATAAATAATAAATGTGAGTTGACTTTTACCAAATGCTTTTGCAATTTCTATTGAAATGATTAACACTATTTTTGCCTTTGAATGTAGTAAACTGAGTGTCAAATTAAGATTAATTTTTACTTCTATATTGAAGTTCAACTTGGCCTTGATATAACAATTCTTTTTATGCATCACTGGATTCAAATGCTAATATCACATCTATATTTATGAGGTAAATCGACATATAATTTTGTTTCTTGTAGTCTTGGTAAGATGTTCTCATATAAAATAATTAGAAACTATCATTTTTCCTATTCTCTGGAATATTTTTTTTATAGATTGGTATTTCTTTCTTAAATGTTTGATAAAAACTGTAGAAATCACCTGGGTTTAGAGTTTTCTTCCTTTTTAAATTCTTAATTACTGATTTAATCTCTTTAATAGATACATACATAGCCTTTTTTCCCCCTAAGTCAGATGTGGGATATTGTCTTTTTCAAGGTATTTTCTCTATCAACTTAAAAAATTTTTTTTTGCTTAATGCTATTCATAATGTTCTCTCAATATCTTTTCAATGCATGTAGGATCTATGTCCATTTTTCATTCCCGTTTTTGGTAGTTTATGCCTTCTTTCCTTTTATTTGAGCAGCAGTAGAGATAATATCCAGTAACTGTCCAGAATATTATCAATTCTATTACTCTTTTAAAATTACCAGTACAGTACTCTTCCCTTATCTGCTGAAAAAAATTAAAATTTCCTTTGGGGATCTGGGAATGTATATCACTATTGGTGATATACAATGGATACCTGAAACTGAGAACAGTACCAAATCCTACATATACTGTGTTTTTCCTATACATACATACCTATGATAAAATTTGATTTATAAATTAGTCACAGTAAGAGATTAAGAATAACATAATAAAATAGAACAATTTAAAAAATATACTGTAATAATAGTTACGTGAATCTGGTCTCTTTCTCAAAATATCTCATTGCACTGTACTCAACATTCTTCTTGTGATGATGTGACATCATATAATGCCTGTGATGAGATGTAAATAACATAGACATTCTGATGTAGCTTTAGGATGCTTTAAGTGTTACTTGACCACAAGCACAGTGATAATATGACAGTTAGTCTGTTAACAGAGAGGGTTACTAAGTAACTAACAAGTGGGTAATATAGAGCATGGAGATGCTGGACAAGGACGACTGACATCACTCACATCCCAGGTGGGACAAAGTGGGACCTCACACAAAATTTCATCATGCTACTCAGAAAGTTGTGTAATTAAAAACTTATGAATTTTTTTTTTCTGGAACTTTCCATTTAATATTTTCAGATTGTGGCTGACTGGACGTAACTGAAACAGGAAAATTGAAACCATGGATAAGGGGGAACTATAGTTATGAGCTCTGTTGATTTTTCTCTCTTATTCAATTGTTTTATATCTCAGTTTCTACTTTTAGATTATAGTTTTGACTCTTCTAAGGAGAATAGAATATTTTTAAAATCTCATTGACAGTCCTTTTGTTTAATTGCACTTAATGCATTTACATTAAAATAGTTTCTGATACATTTGAATTTAAATTTACCATTGTTTTCAATGTGCCTCACCTTTTGGGCAGATCAATTATTTTTCTCTGCTCTGTTTTTATGTTATTCCTATATTCCTACAGTGTTATTATACACACTTTGATCTTTGCTTAGTAATTATCATACATTTGCTTAGTAATTACAGCATACTCCTTTGAGTTCAATAAATTGGTAATTTGCCACTTCTTGAAAAATGGATAGACCTTAGAACTCTTTTTCTTAAAATCCCTTTATCTTTCTCCTGCCTTTTGGGGCAATAACTCTAAATGTAGATAGATGATAGATAGATAAAAAGATAGATGAGAGATAAATAATGATAGATAGATAGATAGATGATAGATAGATAGATAGATGATAGATAATAGGTAGGTAGGTAGGTAGATAGATGGATAGATTGATTGATTTTAAGAATATTTACCCTGTACTAGGTTCTTCATTTCTTTTTACATTTTCATATTTTTTGAGGACTTCTCTCAGATCCTTCAATCCAAAGAACTCCCTTTATTATTTTCTTTATTATGGGTTTTGTATGACATGACACTTGTTCACAAAAGTGGCTGGCAGGGGTAATAGCCAAGAATATTTCTCCAACTCCCACTCATGACTATTAGGGGACAGACTATGTTGCTCTAGCTGCTTACTCTAAGGGAAAGTTGTTTTATCAATAAGCACTCTCCTATAAAAAAAAGAGAATTATGTTTCAGTTTTACCCACGTGAGAAAATGAGGAAATTGTTCAGAATACATGATCTCACACTAACAGATAAGACTATGGCAGCATATAGAACATGGTGTGAAGGTTTACCAAACACTTCTCGGTTTATTTAAGTATGAATATTAATAATTATTATTGATTATTCATTTGTTAACAAATTAAAAATTTTGAACAAATGTTAAATTGAGTGAAAATCAAGGACACTAGCTATAAACCAGAACTGTCCCAGGAACCCATTATAGAAAGTATTTGATTAGAGGGTGGATATTTATAACTTTTTTCACAATATTTGCTTCTGCAGTAACTAACGCATTTTGTAAACAAGGTCAAACACATCCTTGAACTTTCAGGACAGATTCAAAATTGAGTTTCAGTTTTAAATTTCTAAGTAACTGTGTGACTCACAGTGTGCAACTAATCTTTCCTGAACCTGCAGTTTCAACTTCCAGGGATTACAAATAATATTTTTAAACCTTACAAAGAATATTTTTCATTAAGAAAAATTCATTAACAGAAGGAATTTGATTTATCCATTATTTGAAGTTTATAAAACTATTTCATTAATTCAATTGTTCACTCATTCATTTGTTCATGTATTTTATTAAAAACAAAACTATCCTGTCAGGCCCTGTACTAAACTACTTAGAGATTTAGAAGAAATAAATAACAGGAATGTGAATATAGGGCAATTTTTTTATTCTGCATAATCTTATCTCAGGAAAATTTTATATTCTTTTTTCATGAGAGTTCATGAAAAATCCATACTTATTTTTAATTTAAAATTACTCACTGTTTCTAAAATTTATTTAGGGGACATTTTCAATGAAAATATCTTCATAATGCTGATGAGAATATACTTAGTGAAGAAATGAATACTTTCTACACTATTAGATATGTGAGAATCATTTTATATTTTTCCTGCCCCAGACTCAGATAAGCCATTTCTCTGTAGAGCCCTGATTTTCTTCATTGGAGGAGAGTATTAGAAACCAAGATCTGACACTTAATATGTTGTTGACGTTTGGGTGTCATTTCCAGACAGAGCAAATACATGTGTTTATAATTTTAATATTTTACTTAAATATTTTATATGAAACTATATAAATCTACTAATCTAAATGAGTTCATACAGATGTCTCCAACTCCAATCCCTTACAACATGCATCATTTTAGCCTCCTCCTCCACTTGCTTATCTATAACCTCCCACTCTAATAGTATAGGGAGCCTGGTTTTGATATTCACTTTGTCTCTTTGTACTTTTTTTTTTTAAATTTTAGCCTGCCTTTTAATTTTTTGGTGGAAGTCATACATAACTGGGTAACTGAAGTTGGTCTGCATTTCATGTTTGCTATCCCTGGATGTATAAGAGGCTTTGATTTATTCTGTTGGCCTATTCCTGTCTCCCTAGTTGTCTTTGGATTTCTTTAAGAACTACTGAATAAAGAGTCTACAAATTGTAGCTCTTTCCACTGTAATCCAGTACAATGCTACTAGAGCCTTGTTGTGGTGACGGTAAGATGTGGGGGATAGGGAACATGCTATAAGACTATGATTAAATTTCAGTCTTTTAGTGGGCCTATGTCTTACTCAATTTTAGGTATGCAATGTGTTCCCTCAAAAGATGATCAACAAATTATCTCCATCCATAAAAGTCCAGGTAGAAATGACAGAAGAAAGCAAGAAAACATCCTCTCATTCTTTTCAGAGAATTGTGAAATTTCCTTCTAAAATTTAGCTAAAACAAAATCCTACTTCTTGAGAAAATTATTTATTTAACCTCAGTTTTCTTATAGACTTTGTTTATTGGATATCCAGGAAGTGTTAATACATTTTCCATGGCCACACCTCAGATTTATAGAAGTGGAAATCTTTGAACTGGAATTAGAGGAGCTACTTATTTCAACAGCCATTTATCAATCTCAGTAATAAGTCATATTTGGGAATCAGTAGATTATATATTACCTAAAAGAGCTTCAGTTTTTAAAGATGCTATGATACAAGATTCTCAAGATTTTGTTGGTTATTTCAAAAAAAAAAAATCACTTACAATGTAAAAACAATTTAGAGATTATGTAATCCAAACCTTTTTTTCAATAAAAGAAGTCCAGTGAAATTAGCTGATTTGTTTAAACATCCACAATGAGTGAAGAAAAGGAAAATCAAGGCTAACTCCAGCTTAAATCCTGAGGTTTTTAGTTCCTTTATAGCAAGAAAAAATTCAATGAGGATTAAAAGATTCATTTTACTTGGTGTCATTGTACTTCATCTTTATTGAATGTTATTTTATCTTATTATGACTTTCGATTCTATATCTATTGAAGATTTTAACCTACCTAGGATATTTCCCAAATATCATTTTAATACAGTGCCTCACATTCAGCAGTTTCACAGACTGTATTGAAGTTGCTCGAAACCTTATAATCAATCAAATTGATTACACATCCAAATATATTTTCATCCAACACAAACAACTACTGAGAGAGAAAAAAGTGTTCTAATCTCATTACATTTACCATTCAAATAGGTAATGCATAAACCTAAGCCATGAGTATTGCTTCCTAACTTTCTTAATGAGTTGCCAAAAATTCACTTGAGAATCAATCTCGCACACCAATGTATTTTTAAAAACTCTATATAGAGTTAAAAATATTCAACTTAGTACAAGTTTTATTAGAAATAATGGAAAAGTTATTTGAATGCATTAGCTGCACATTCTGTCTCTTATGAACTATAGCCACAAATATCCTTTTTGTCAGACCACCTCTGCACTTATCACATCATGTGACCGTTATCTTAAACCAAAATTACATTCTAATGCAAGACGGATGAATATATGGGTATTCCTAAAAAATGAGTTCAGAGCCAAGCAATCAAGTACCAATCAGAAAGTACCAAGATAATATCATGATTATATTTTTCAAGAATATAAGGCTTCATAAAATAAATTTGCAAGGACAAAAAAAAAAAAAAAAAACATGAAACTTTCATTTTTCTTGGAATGGAGCAGAGATAACTTTGGCCACTTGTGGAACAGACTTTTAATTCTGTTATAAAAAGCCTTACGATTGACTTGGCCCAGGGGCTCAGAGGTTTAAGAATAAATGTGCCTCCCAAAGTCCCTAGATTCAAGAAATTGCACATTATTTTTAATGAAGATCTTAAATTGCATATCTCAGAAGAGTTACCAAGATAGATGAAAGACTATCAGAAGATAACAATCAGAGCCTTGATTGTAATGGTATGAAGAAACGCCCTTGCAAAACTCCAGACTTAGTTTAATGGATATCTTATACTAAAACATGTTGTTATGCTATAAAAAAATGCCTTGCAGCAGGGATTAAATCTTCATTATCTTGACTTTTCATCCAAAATAACTAAAAGGCAGCAGAGTGATGGCAAAAGTTGGAACTCTAAGATCATACGGACCTGATTCAATCCTGTCTCAAATATTAAGCACTTATGTTCATCTGTTAAATTTATTTGACATATTTGAATCTATTTCATCATGTGTGAAAGTAAAATACTGATACCCATGCCTAGAAAGACTATTTTAAGAGTAAACGAAATAACATATTCAAAGCTGCTAGTATAATATCTAGCTCATGACTGCCTACTCATTCAAACATTTATTAAGTGTTTGCAATATACCACTCGTTGCTTTAGGTATTGTTTATCAAAATAGTGGAAATGATAAAATAAAGCCAATAAATCTATATGATATGAAGAATAGTAAACATTATTTAAAAGACATACTCACACAGGTATAAAGGTAGCACACAAAAGGGAGGTCAAGGAAGTTTCTTGGAAGGTGTTATCTGCATGGAAAGTAGAAGAAGGGGAATGCTTTGTGGATATCTGGAGCAAGAAGCTTCCAGGCAAAAGGAAAAAGTCCATGAATAGGGTATACATTCCACCCGTTTGAGGACAGTGGGTACATAGAGGTTCTAATATGTCCCTAGAATGAAAACTAGATGATAATTTAACAAATAAGATACAGTAAACTCTATAGCTAAGAACTAGGACACCAGGGTCAGTGTCTGTGTCCTGTGCCAACCTTTTGCAAGTCACTTAATCTTCTGGGTTTAGGTTTCCTCATCTGTAAAGTGAGAACAACTATCTCCTAGGGTTGTTCTGAGAACTAAATATATTAATAAATATTAAAGAGCAACCATATATTAAACATGAACTATTCTTTTTTAAATTAATAACAAACATAGAATAGAGTCTTATTCTCCTCTTACTGGAAAATCAATTTCCACTTTCCAAGAATATATTCCAATCAGAATTCTTGGATTTGATATTTTGAAATATATTTATTCATGGAAATTTTATGGGTGCTTTCTATTCTGGAAATACGCTTTTCCTTCTCTTGTTTTATTTTTAGATTTCTTTTGGATAGAGTCAGGATTTTGTTTATTTCCAAACTTCAGAAATCTACTTAAGAGCTTTATTATCTCTTGAACATCAGTGAGTTATACAAACAAATATTTTGAAGATTGATGAATCATAAAATTCAAAGAAGAATCAAAAATTCAAGAACAAACAGTTTTTATGTTTTCTTTTTGAAAACTTTAACAGTTGGGTTAAATATTTTTATCTACTGTAAATATGGCTGGAATTTGGCATTCAAATAAAATGCAGATAGCATCGCTTATAATAATGCCTTTTTATATTTAGACTATAAATTTGCTTCTTGCTTTCCCATGTATTTTGCTATCCAATCCTGTGAAGCTGATATTACTTATCCCCTTTTGAAAATATAGAAGCTAAAACTTATACAGAGTAATTAAAAATAACTGTGAAGTTAAATGGTAGAAGTAGAACTCAATCTTAGGCATCTTAAGTCCAATACTTATTCTTTATTGCTATGGTCTGAATATTTGTGCCCCACCCCAAATTCATATGTTGAAATCCTAACCCTAAAATGTGATGATAGTAGAAGGTGGGGTCTTTGAGAGGTGCTTAATTCATGAGGGGAGAAACCTCATGAATGGGTTTAGTACCTTATGAAAGAGGTTCCAGGGAAATCTCTAATGTCTTCCACCATATGAGAATACAGGAAGTCTAGGATCAGGAAGAGGGCCCTCACCTAACCATGTTGGCTCCCTGATCATGGACTTCCATCCTCCAGAACTGTGAGAAATACATTTCCTATGTTAATATGTTACCTAGTTTGTGGTATTATGTTATATAGCACTCCTAAACTAAAACAACTAATCAAAAAGATGCATCACTTTTTGCTAGTTCCGCATAAACTTAATCTACCAAAGAACCCAAGCTAATAGCTTCAACTCATAGTATTTATGTATTTACTAGTCATATGATACACAATTAGGTTTATATTTTATAACTCTTTGAGTATAATATAATTTGATTATAAACTCCTTGATTGAAAGGTTGAAGATATATAATATATGTAAATATAGATCTTTATCTATATATCTATATATAGTTTATAGTTTATATATATATGGATATATTTGTATGTATATAAACTTGTATACATATTTGTATATATATTTTAACTTTATATGTGCATATATTTATAGTCTATTAAATAGGTCTGGGCATGTAGTAGTTACTTGGAAAATCTTTCATAAACAAATTAAAAAATCTGTACTTGAAAAGATCACAGGATTTAGAGGTACACAGATTTAAATTGAAATCTCCTCTAACAGTTCCTAGATCTATGTTCCTGAGTTGTAGTGAGCCCTATATCTTCATTTCTCCCTCCCATGTTCACTATATGGATTGTATGTATAACAAAACAAAAATAATCTTTATCATTCTGAGTTCTTAGTTGAGACCTGTATAATAAAAGATTAATAAGAGAGTTTATTAAGTTTATTAATATGTATACCTCTTGTATACATGAAAGATACCCAGAGGAATATGAATTAACTCCTCAAGGCAACTTATAATTCAGGCTTAAATATCATTTTAATAGGAAAAGGGCAGGGAGGATGGAGCCCTCTTAGGGGAAGAGTACAAAGTTTGTATGGGTGTGGTATCAACGTCTAGTCTTCTCTCTTGTAATAAGAATCAATCTTCCCTGGTTGACGATCCTCCAGGAAGAGACTTATGACAACTGAGCTCCTTTTGGGGATCTGTCTTTAAGCAGATAAGGGGAGTTCAGAGAAAGCTTCTCTCTGCATTTCTGTTTTTCAAAGTCCCAATGGTTCAAAAGAATCAATATTCTAAAACAGCATATTTTGAGTAGCATGTCCTGAAATCCTACAGTTATGTTTTGGGGTGGCATATTTCACTATCCTTCAAATATAAGTCATCAACCATGTTTTTGGCACACTGTGGCCATTCCAAAGGTGTGTTAGTGTTCCTCACCCCGTAACCACTCACATTTGCTGGAATAAATTGAACACATATTGTATGTTATTTCTTGAAATCAAAATAATTCCATTTTTAATTCACTATTCCAAAGACCCATTAATGATGTTGGTTTGTCTTTCAAGTTATTTGGTTTTGTGAAAGAAAATATGCTTTTTACTCAGTAATAGATTTTTCTCCATTTCACTTATAATTCAAATTTAGATGTTCAATTCTTCCTTCAATTTAAATAATCTATAAAGATTTTCCTATCAATCTCAACCAAGGATATGAGAGATATTGGAGAAGCATGAGAAAGTCTTTATAAATAATGCTATCTCTTTATCATATAATTTAATGTATAGAGTGGATGGTGTCTGGTAATTCTCAAAAAAAGTTATATAGCCTTGAAAGTTTTCTGTGGAAGCCATGAGAATGTACCCTGCAGATCTCCAACAATGTAGAGCCTGAGTAAGAGCCCTTGCTATTGAAATCTGAGACCCACTGCAGTGTTTTTGCCAAGACGTCACTTCCCATGGTTGCTGCTCTTAGCCAATGCTAGTGTGGCAGGGCTAGTAAGGCAGACCTATTCTTGGAAGACTTGGGACTCCTAGAGAACTTTGATCTTGCCCAAAGTTTCTTAAACTACTTCAGTCTAGGACAATTCTACCAATCTCCCTCTACCCACTTTCTACTTCAGACAGGGTTGGATTTCCTTCATACTTTACTTACTCTCATAGACTTTCCTGTCTCCTTCCCTATTTTCTTCCAATAGGTATTCCCCTAATAAAAATTTTGCATATTTAACCCTCTTTGTTGACTGAAATGTAAACAGGAAGAGCAACTATGTACTCCAGGAACTGGAGTGCATAATATATAAAAGAACTGAAAATGTTTAGCTAGGAGAAAAAGGTCTGTAATATACCACCTACCAGTAAACTATGCCAAAAGGATCCTTCCAGAAAGCAAACTTGAATATATTTTAAAAGACTTTAAAAATGTCTTAAGATCTTAAAGTCAAAATTGTATAGGCAAAAATTATGGATCTCAAAGTCAGAAAGACTTGATTTGAATAAAAGCCTTGCTACTTATAGGAATATACATGTAAAATTACATCAGATAAGATATTTAAACTTTTGAGTCTCATTTCCCTTTTGTATAAAATAAGAATGATAATAACAACCAATACAGCTATCACCTAGTACAAATGCTTTCACAGTACCCTTGCTTTATTTATAACCTGGATCTTGAATCCAGAGATTCTGTTTCTTTGTACTATCACCTGATAACTTCCTTGACTCCTCACCTATCATCTCCCATCTTTATTTCTGTACTCTTGGACCCAATATTTAAAACTGCTTTTCTGATTCATTAAACCAAGATTCGAACTTATCCAATGTATTCCATCTGCTTCTGACTGATCTAGGTAGAAAACTTAAAAATATGTCCTTCTCTTGTGGTATCCAGGAATGGACTAAATGAATAATTTTTTTTTTTCTTCTCAGTTTTGCTTCAGTCCTCAAAAAAGGGACGAACAAAAAAAAAAGACTGCAATGTGAGAGGTAGAGCTATATAGCAGGTTCCAGCTCCTGAAGAATGTGCTGTAGTATGATGTGCTTTCTGTAAAGACTTAGAGACCCCATCAAGGTCAAGAGAGATATAAATATTATTGCTAAAGTCTTCATACACAACTGCATTTCTTGAATACATCATATGCTCCAAGCGTGATGTTCTAATCTTTCTGTTTTTTTGTTCCCTCTTGAACAATTAACGTCAACATCCTTATCTTATACCCTAAAAAGGTGGCTTCATTTCTCTTAGTTCTTGGCTTTAGGCCTTCTGCATATTAATTTTCCTTTAAACATTTAGATTGGATCTTACAAAAATCTAAGAATTAGTTTAGTATTGACATACATTATATATGGTTATTTTATACTACAAAAATTTTACCTACAATTCTTAACACAAAAATACCTCTAGTCACATGAAGGAATACCTCCAGCTCACTGTAGTACAGAGGACTGCATTGTGCACAATTCTTCTCTTGTATAAAACACTAGTGAGTTTGGAAACTTGGTTTCCTTCTACTGTCACTGCTTTCAATCGGAAATGCAGCACCTCTTACTAAAATTTAACTTTCATCTTCTATCCGTATTTCTGCCTTATTCTTAGCTACATTAAGCTGCCATTTAATTTTCCAATTGTATAATCTCTCTTTGGAAGTGGGTTCATTTCTTAGATGATTTTTTAAATATTAAAAATAATTCAATAAAGAAAAAATTAAAATATTCATATTGTTACCTTCCAGAATCAACTACTTTTAATATTTTGATACAATTACATTCAGAGTTTTATTTATAATCTTGAAAAAATATAGTAAGTTATCACTTATTAAAATAATAATTAAGTTCCAGTGGAAATAATAGAACATTATGGATAAAACTGAAGCTCATCTTTTGACCTTCACTGGCCCATTGCCATTCCTTCACCTCAGCACTTTCTAGAGAAAATATAGGAGAAGGAAGTTATTCAAACCCCTTAGGCAGAATGAAGTTCTCATATCCATTCAGAATCCAGTTTTATATAGTAGTGCACTATAATCCCATAGCCCTAGATCCTAAAAATTTGTTGCATTCTTCCATTCCATTGTATCTAAACAGTCCTACTTTTCCTCATAAAAATCTGGCTCAATACAAGGCCCTTTAAAAATATAGTGTCTGAAATGTCTTCCTCTGTTCATTAGGCAGAGATTTCTGTCATACACACCCATGATTTTACCTCTATCACAGAACTTGTCACACTTCTCTGGTGGTAATATTTTTGTAGAAAAATTTGAAATATAAAAATATCAAATGAAGATGCATGCACAACTCTTAAAAGTTATATTTGCCTTCAAAATGAGAAAAAATAATTTGTGAACTATATTTTTACACAAGACTTTCAAGTTGAAATCTCAGAAATGAAGCCTTAAAATTTGATAAAATTATGTAGTTATTTCTGTTTGTCTTAAGTTTTATGTGACTCTAGACAGACCTTTCCATTTCTGGATTCTAAAATAAGACATATTGGTAGAAAATTAATTGATGGTTCATTTATATTTATCAGTCTGGTAGATTTCAAAGTAATAATATTTTGGGTATTATTTTAATCTGGAAATAAAGGTAATTTTGCAATTACTAGCAATTATTTCCATATTGTATAAAAATCTAGTTGCATAAATATGACTTTATATCAATATTTTGTATCTAAGTTACAGTGCTATTTGTTATTTCAAAATGATAACTCTGTGTCATGACTTAGCTGATGCTTTTAGATTAAACAAAATAGTGAAAAAAGGGATGAGTGAATTTCAAACAACCAATTACAACAGTAAATTTGACTTAAGATATAGATATATATTTGTGTGGAAATGCTGCTTAATTTCTTGAATTTATGGAGACTACTTCAGCAACAGGAAATTTGCCCTGCAGGATTTTTTTTCCCTGCAGAATTTAAATGACTAATCATCTGTATTTTAAATCTCAATCAAACCAAAAGTTGCTTTGAAAAGTTGCTGAGACCATCTCACTTATCAAAAAAAAAAAAAAAAATGATAGGAGAATTCTCACTAAATTAACCTTGTGAGCCCTTTTTGATGAAGTTTTTTAACACTTCAAAATGGATTCCAATCTTGCTAATACAAACACCAGCAGTTATAGATTAAATATAAGGTACCAGCACAAAGGATTAATCCAGATGAGAAACTTAAATAAAACATGCCTCAAAAATGAAAGTATTTGGTGGCCTTTAAATAACAGAATTAATCAGACAAAATATCTATTAAAGAAAGGGAAAGCAGCAGACTGTATTAACTAGGTTTGCTCTGTATCAAACAACTTTGTAATGTTTATTTATTGCTCATGTGTCTGTGTGTGTCATACAGAAATACAGATGAATCTAGAGCAATAACTGGATTCTTTTGAAGTAGTGGCAGTTAAAAAAGTCATCTAATCTCTATGGAAATTTCATTAAAGTGACTCAATATATTAAAGACTTCACAAGATGAAATCTCCAAAAAAAGAATATTTTATATCCCAGATGGAATTTTTCAACTTTGCTTCCAATTTAATAAATAATCAGTTTGTGACCTAAATTACGTTGAGCCAAATGGTGGGAAATGTTCTGTTTTCAGTTTTATATTGAATGCAGTTTCTAATTAATTATTTAAAAATCAAAACAGAGAAATGTACTTCAAAAGTCTGTATATACTTTAATCTTTAATCATTTTAGATTTTTTTTTTCTTTTAAGTCAGTTAACTCCTCCAGAACTAGCACTGTAGGATTATGAAAGTGGATACTTACATTGTTAGGTGGAATTGGACGATTCTCCAAATGGAAGATTTATTGTACTAATTGAATAGGTTTTCCAAGCAGGGTTCTAAACACCTGTGTTAAAATTTAGGAGTGTCTATTTCATATACAAACTCATTATTAATCCATTGAAGAATGATAAGTGCTAACATTCGAGTTCTTGAATGCAACATGTTTTGTAATGAGCACTTCAAATGAATTATCTTTTATAATCTCTCAGCTATCACAAAAACAATATTTTAATGTTTATTTTACAGAGAAAAGAAAGCTCAGGGAAGTTAAATATCATTTCCAGTTTATTCAGATGGTGATGAAAGAGCTAGGATATAAAACTAGATCTGTATGACCTGAAGCTTACACACTTAACATTAACTAATGTTCATTCTATGTTTGCTGCTTTTCATATACAATATGAAAACAAATAATGTGAAGTGGGTGTTTATATCACCATCTTACATTGGAGGAAACAAGTTAAATAATTTGCACAAGATGACATCTTCATTTAGAACCAAGATTTATATTAATGTCTTTATGACTCCAATGCCAATGAAGCACAATGTGAGCTGACACTTAATATTCACAATTTCAAGAAAAACTGTGTGAAGAACAAGAAATTTTGACCAATGAAATACCACAGCGATGCTCAGAAACACACATGAGAGAACACGGTTCTTTATAAGACATAAAGCAAATCCACCGAACATGGACTATATTTTAATCAGTCCATCACTGATCTCACTTGATCTACTTTGAGCAGAAATGAACAAAATATTTTTTTCCAGATTTCATTTACTTTTTTTTTTTAAGGTCTCAAAATCCCTATAGCATCATTTGGATAAAAATGAAACAAGCTAATAAGCACCATTTACAAGGGAAAAAATCAGAGTAAAAAAACCCAGATATTTAATGCTAGAAGAACTAAATACTTTAAAGTAATGCATTTTGGCAAATAAATCTGACTTTGAAGCCTAACTCTAGCATCCATTAACTACATGTCTTAAGGCAAGTTCTTTCACCTCAAAGAATTACAACTGCCTACAAAATAAAATGTAAATAAATTAATTCACAGCATTTTTATAAAAATCAAATGAGCTAAACTTATGCAAATCACCTAACAGCCTGCCAGGCATATAATAATTATTACATTGTTAGCTTCTGTCAACCAATGGTCATGGTATCAATTCAATGCCAACAGGAATCCCCAATTTGGGGTGCAATGAAGAAAAGAAATAAACTCTATTTAGTGTAAACAGCTCAACTATGATACAGTACAACTTCAGAACAACAGCTCAATAGTGTTATATCTCAATTATGATACAGCACAGCTGTGGAACAGTAAGGTTGGTAGCCAGCCCTTGGGTGAGGCAGCCCTCGGGTGAGACAGCCCTCTCCATCTAAGAGAGCCCTGTCCCACTCCACCCGCTCTGCTCTGTTCTGCTCTGGTCCAGTGAGACATCTTCAGTGTTTTGGTTACAGCTAAGGAAACAGAGTCTTCAGGGGAAAGGGAAGGTGCACTCTCCAAGCCAGAGGAGCTAGCTTACCTAGAGAGTAGTCCCTGTCCCTGGTTTCTGATTGGACTGTTGCCACCATTTGATTGGTCCAAAAAGCACTGTCCTGATTGGTCAGCATGCAGCTGCTCTGATTGGTCCCTGAAAAATGCTAATGGTGATTTAGTTGCACAGCTCCAACTGGATGGAAAAAGTGTCAAAATACTATTCCAGGAATTCCTTTGTAAAGGTTGGCTCAGACAGCAGGAAGACAGTGCAGGTAGGTAGGTAGTTCGGTGTAGGCTTTTCCCTAAAGTGTGACTTGCATGAAGGGCTCCTGTTTAGCAATGGCTGCTAGGTGCTGTTTATAAATTTGAGCCCAGTTATCCACTGGGAGCTCTTCTCAAAAGGTACCTTGATTCTTGAGATCAACACTTCTTTCCCATTCTTTCTACATGAAGCACACATTTCTTTGCTCAAATCAGTATTAACATTATTTTTCTTTCTATCATCCTTTTATGTTCTTCTTGGCATGATTAACCAAATTCTATCTTCAAGTATCACATATATTGAATGGATATATTGGATATATTAAACATATATTGAACATAACAAAGATAAAAATATTTCTTAAAAGATTTTTCCATTACATATAAGAAAAAAATGTATGTGTGAATACTGGATTATGTTGTAAATTAAACTCTTCTTGTGGGTCACCAACAAAATAGTTGAAAAACATTGCTTATTATATTTTCGAGGGCAGAGTAGGCTCTAAGTAAACATGCAGTAGAAAATTTGCAGATAAGCACTGTGCTTGGATTCTAGTAAAAAACATTTTTAATATTTAAATATTAAAGTGTATTTTAAATATTCAAGAGTATTTTTATCTTGCATAAAACAAGTCAAAAGGTAGGCAATCCTGGGTTTATCTAATGCTTTATAAAATCATCCGGAACTTCAAATACTTTTATTCATTGGTTTCATCCTCAAGCTTTCCTACATGTTCCAGATGACCCACTGCAGCTCTAGCAAGAACATCAGTATCACACGTGACAATAAAGAGCAATGCAAGTATCCTCCCTTGCCTCCAAAAAACGCACCCTAAATTGCTCTTAGCAATTTAATTCCCATTTCATCCACCTGAACTTAGTTGCATGGCCATATAAGCCGAAAAAAAAAAAATGACTAAGGCATATCATTCAGTTGAGTTCAGTTACTAAGGAAAAGAGTGAGTGTATGTTAGAAGATTCTTTGCCCAAAAGGGAATCTGTGTTTTTTTTTTTTTCCCTACTTTGTCTGTCCTCATGGGAAATGGTCTTTTAGCACTGCACACATTAGAATAATGCTATGTGCAAAGTGCAATCAATATTAAGAAGAGAGATTTATGTTTTACTTATAGATGTTCAATTCTCAGCAATGTTAGCAATAAAAAACAATTTTGATAAGACAAAGTATCTAGGTGCAATGTGGGTGAAAAAATAAATGCACATGAGAGAATGAAAGAGGAGGGGATATGGGTAATCATGAAGGGTAGACAAACGCCAGTGGGCAGATAACATTAGATGGATGGAAAATAAAAGTTTTCTTTATTCTTTAGACTCCAAGTTTCTTTGAGTAAGATCAAATCCTTTCTGTGCACACTAAACTTGTGTACTTTCTCAGCTATTGACAGGGTTAATGCCAGAGTTACAAATAAATGAATAGATCAAGGAATGGCTGAAAAACTTATTGAGTGATATTTGCCTATAGCCCTACAGTACCACAGAAATCAATTGCTTCATTCATCTCAGAGGAATTAAAACAATTTTAAAATAATAATCTCATAGACAGAAACTTTAATTTACTATTTCTACTTTTTCAAATTATTGCTATTTTGTTTTTCAGCAAGGAACATATAAATATTTCTTTAAGTATTTGGTCGAAGAGCCCTTCACAAATTTCTAGCTCAGTCCTTCAGATGAACAAGAAAAAAAGTACTAAATCAGTTGACACTTTGGTAGTGTACAATTCCAATCCATATAATTTTTTTTCTTTCTATTCCAAATCTGTATTTTTCTGGTCCTTACCACCATGACTTTATATTTCTAAATTACTTTGAAAACACTGTGAGGTATGCTAGGGAGTTTTCTTAATATGAGCAAAAGCCTTTAAGACTAAAATCATCCAAGGTCTTGGTCAATTAAGGAATAAAGACACTGGCTATGGTCAGCTTTGCCAAGTCTGAGACTAGTCCCAATAGTCATCCTTATCTTCAAAAAACATATAGTTTATGTGCTATCTCATAAAGTTTTGTCTCCCCTGAAACTTCAGAGCACTCAAGAAATGTTAGTGGATGATTCCCTGAACTGCATAAAGGCTCTGAAGTTCAGTATTAGTGGAAAGAGAATATTAAAGAGCTTTTACCAAAAAGGCACCACATATTTATAGGGACAAAGGATACTTCCTAAGTTGCCATAAATATAATAAATGTTCAATTACAGAATGCTAGTGTGAAAATGGATTTCAAATATTACTTAGAGGAGAGGGAGAAAGAAAAAGAGAGAAGTGTCCTCAAGTTCACAAGCTGAACTGGTTTAAAAAGATGATGAAAATGCCCTAGAATGATTCATCTATTCCCTGATGTTTTAAAATACACATAAAGCAAATTCCAAACTGTTTCCTTGAATATTAATTTCTTTAGATGTTAAGTGTTTCATAAATTTGAAAATAATCATTTTGAGATTATATAAAATGTCCGTTAGAATTTTAAAATCTGATAGTTTTTCAAGAAAAAATCAGATTAACATTAATTTAGTATTTCTTTAATATATATCTTAAAAGATACATGCTCTTTTGTTGTTTGTTGTTGTTGTTGTTGTTGTTCTTGTTCTTGTTGTTATTGTTAAGCAGTTACCAGCATTTTGGGGAACTCAATGTACTCAATGTACCATAGAACACTGTGTGTAAGAAAAGCTAAATTTATTAAACCAGGCTGTCACCAATATTATAACCAATAACTAGTCAGGAGAAATTACATAACAAAATGCCATTTCATTTTATCTGTTTTCAAGACTTCAGACTGGTTAACATTAATATAAATTACCAAAGTAGCACCTAGCTTTCATGAAGGATAGATTCTAGGGTCAAAATATAATTATTATTTATGGGAGATTCAATATGTCTGCATCTTTACTATACACTTATTAAGTATGTGAGTATAAAATAAAATGCCATCACCAACTTTTATACTACAAAGTCCTAAATAGAATTTTACTTTTTCTCTTTGTTTATTCCCTCCATGTATTATTTCCCTTATCATTTTATATTTCATGTTACTTTAACTTACCTTGTTTTTCCATGAGAATAAATATCCCTTTCCTCTTTTTTCCCTAAAATTAGACAATATAATTCATTTGAACTTCAGAAAGAAATCAAGCCAAGGAGGAAGATGATTTGGCATTTACTGCCCATGATTATCTCTTGTTACAACTTTTTTTGCATATGGTCCCTTAAGAAAAAGGAATTCATTGTACCTATTTATGAAATTGTTTCACCTTCCTCTCATTTTTATACAGTGCCCAAGTTTTGCTTGCTATGATAGCTTATGCTGTCCATTTTTTAAAAAGTCAGATAGATTTATATTTTTTGAAATAAGAATCTTATTTCTCATAAAACCAAGAAATCAAATTAGTGTGTGATGACAATCACATTTTAAACATAGCAAAGTTTTTTAGAACTGGAATTTCTTGAAACAAACTAAAAATATATGCAAAGAAATGTAACAAAAAAGAAAAATGTAAAAACAACTTCAGTAAAAAATTCAACCAATGATCTGGTCTCTCAATGAGTCACTAAATGCTTCAAAAATTATAACTTCTATGAAAATACAGGTTAATTATTTTTTATTCCTTTTCTTAAAAATCTAATATGCATAGGTGACAGTAAAGGGAGTTAGAGATGAAGAACTATATTTTGCTAAATAATCAGACATATGATGTGAACATGAATTAACTAAGCTAGCTTTTGATTTTGAATAATAAACATTTCAATGGCTTTAGAATTCAAAGTTTATAAACGTTAATTAAAAAGGTAGAAGGTAGGATAAGTTCACTAGTTGTAGTGAGGTTCAGTATCATTAGGTTTTTGCTGTTTCTCTGTGGTTCTCTTAGGCTGCCTTCTCTCCTGTCACTGCTAGCAGCCTCCCAGCATCTCATGGCTTCCTCATCAACAATAGGAGAGTGGATTCTCTTCTCCCAATCAACAAAATAAATAAGTCCTGGATTTTCCAAGACTTCTGGAGTTAAAGCATTTGACTCTTATACAATGGCAAAGGGATAAAATTATTCCTATAATGTCCTCTATAATGCTCACAATGTTTGTGAAATCAAATGAGAAAGATGGTAACAGGATTTCTTTTTTGTCTTTCATTCTTCCACTCATTTATTCATACAAGAAATATTTATCAAGAGCATATTATGTCCCTGACACTAATGTAGTATTGTAGACACCAAGGCATGCATACACAGAGAAAGAGAGAGAGAGAGAGAGAGAAAGAGAGAGAGAGAGAGAGAGAGAGAGAGAGAGAGAGAGAGAGAGAGAGAGGCAGAGAGAGACACAGAGAGAGAGACACAGAGAGAGAGACAGAGAGAGAGAGAGACAGAGAGAGAGAGAGAGAGAGACAGAGACAGAGACAGAGAGACAGAGAGAGAGAGTCAGAGTGAGCAAATGAGCATTCTTCTGGGGAGCCCAGACATATTAAATAAGTATATAATGCAATTTATAATAGCAACAAGGGCTGTGAAGCAAAATCAAACAGTGACAAGAGATAGAGACTCAGATGTGCTTTTCTTGATAGAATAATCACGGAGGGCCTTTCTGCAGAGACTACATGAAAAAGGGAGTGCAAATCAAGGGGAAAGCATGCCACACAGGAAAAAAAAAAGTCTGAGGCAAGAATGAGCTTTGTCTGATTTATATTTCAGCAGGACCAGTATGGCTGTCACATGGTAAAGGACTAGAAGAGGAATAACAAATGAGGCCAGAGCAGGAGCCGAGAGTCAAAACAAAGTTTGGCAGGACAATTTGGGAGGATTCTGAGCAGGCTACAATATGATGTGATTTACATTTTTAAAACCTTGCCCTGATCAGTTTTGGGAAATTGAGTGTAGAGGGTATGGAGTTGAAAGGAGACATTTGCAGTGTTACAGGCTGGAGACAGTGGCATAGACTAGTACACCATTGGTGAAAACAATGATAATTGGTAAGAATCAGGATATACCGTTGAAGGTACAGTAAGTACAATAGATTTTGAAAATGTTACATGACAAATATACTTCAATGGAGACATTATCCTGAATGTGGTATGCAGTTTCAGCTACCTTTTAGCAGACTAGTGAGCAGACAGATGCAGTTTCCTTTTCTCTCTCAATGTTTAACTCTGAAGTCCATCTTGGGAGGTGTTCAATAAATGTTAATTTCCAAACTATGTTCTTATAGTAGAAGCATTAATACTATACAATATAACTGATATGAATCCAAATCTTTGCCTCCGTCATCAGTTTTATAACACTGGAGAAATTTCATAACTTCTGTGATGTAATTCCCTCATTTATAGAGTCAAGATAGTAACACATAGGTCAACAGACTGTCTCAAGTAATAAGTGAGAATATGAATCGCTAAGCACACTCTCTATCATGCATTAACAATAACTCAATAGGTATTTATTTATTTTCTCCTATAGTCTAAATAACTATTTTCAGGCTTTAAATGTCATGAAAAAATTTCACCATGTATGTATGCACAATAGGAATCACCTCCAAGACTTCCATGTACAATTGTTTTCAAGGGAGAGGCAGTCTTAATGATGATGCCCAGTGGTCCAACAATTTCCTAGACACTGTCAGTCTCCTGGAATAAGATGTGACTATGCCATGGAAATGAAAACAATATATATTCATGTGCTGGGAATTTGTTCATTCCAGGCACAGATAATTTTCCTTTCGCAGGAGGCCTGAATGTTTACTAGCTTTTGCTTTCTATTCTCTGAATTTTTTTCCCAGGAAAATTCAAAATTCCCAGAGCTATGTGTCAAGAAGATTTTGAGTAGACAAACTTTATTGTAATTTAACCAGGCATTCTGTGACCTTTAGCTATCATTGAATAAAATCACAAATCTCCATGACCCTTTTTCAAAGTTGCACATTTTATTCAAATTTAAATATATATGTTCATTTGAAAAAAAATGGCTTTTTAAAATTTATGATAGCAGCTGAACCAAGCTTAAGTTCTTCAATGTGCCTTAATGTCTATTAGTTATGGTTCTTGTGTCAGCTAAAGTACAAAATTCGACAGAATAAATTTGAAGATCTAATTGGCTCTATTAAGGGCACCCCAAGGGATTGTACAAAACAGAACAGTACTATAAGAAGGGTGAGACAAGGGAGCTATTAACAACAACGTGTGTGTGTGTGTGTGTGTGTGTGTGTGTGTCTAGACCAGAATATCTTCTATTGGCCAGAAGGGAATGGCAAGGGTTTTTATCATGCAGATTGCTTCTGTCCATGGGAGATGGAAAGGGGCCAAGTGACAGATTACTTCATTAATGTTGACTAGAAAATTCCAGAATGGTTAATTATGTTTCTGGGAGAGGTTGGAACAGTAGGTATTGAATCTAGGTTTGGTATGGTGGGCTTTACCTCAAGTGACATAATTTTGGGACTGTGGTTTTCTCTTCAACATGTCTATGAACAACACTCTAGTTAAAATGCAAAAATAAGCCAAAGGGACTCTCAAAGTATTATTACCTCAGTAGAAATATAACTTAATTTTGATAGAGTATCTATATACCAGTGGAAGTTCACGTGAATATGGGAGTGATCTGTTTCTTTCAAATAACTTTAGTGCTTTCTGTTCAATCAAGTACCTGCTTCATTATTTTCTGGTGAAAGTCAATCTAAACCTTCTAGATCCAGATTTTTTCCATGTTCCCCTTTTGTTTGTGGATCATTTGCCAGAAAGCTGAGAACATGATGCCCCATTATTTCTAAATACTTAACTGTTTCAGACTTTTCTTATTTACTTAACTAATATCACTATAGCCATCACACTCCCTCTCAAGTGTATCTTCCTATTTTAGCTCTGACACCTGTGCCTAGCCTCAACCAAGATCCACCTATGTAGAACTCCCTTCTTCCCATGTTCCCATATCCTGTGCCAAATAATTTCACAGCACAGAGGACTCTTCACATGTTCTGGTCTCTGGGTTCTGGCACCCTGCAAAGGGCTGCCTGCTCCACCCTCATGTGGTTAACAACCACACCTCACTTAGGTTCAATATCCCATAGAGAACTGCCTCCGCATCCCTTTACTTTGCTGGGACTTCCATTCCTCACTTCCATCTCTCTCCTCTGTGAATGTCTTTCTCATCCCCTTGGGCTTTGACCCCTGCTTTAGGCCACCATGCCTCTTTTTTTAATTTAGTGCTGAATGCTGACTTATTTGGCCCTACCCAATGGCATTAAGACTGTACTGCTCAGGAAGGAAAAGGAAGACATAGAAATGGCCAGAAAGGAAAGAGAAGGAAAGGAGTAAAATAAGAGTGGTTTTAACACAAACTGAGATTAGTTTATGGATTTTTTTGGTCTCACTGGCCCTCCTCTCAACTTTTATCCTTTCTCAGTCTGTCCTCCTTAAATGATCGTTAAATAAAATTGAAGGGCAATTATGAAGATGATACTTCTTAAGCAGAATTTTCAATGACAATATAAATTATGAAACTGAATAACTGGAACATTGCCTGTATCTTACTCTGTAAAGAAAGTCGTTGTCACTTATGCAAGCCTCAATTCCTTAACTGTTATTCCTGGATATCCGTCTTGCATGGCGAAGAAAAAGTCCTGCATATGTAACTACAAATAAACTTCATTTCTTTAATATAGTTTTTAAAATCTGATTCAAGCTGCTTTGCCTAGCTAATGGCATTGTGACTCACTTGCTTTTTCCACCCTTATCCTTTCACCTATGTGAGCTTCCTCCTTTAATCATTAAGCCTTAGGACATAAGATTAATGGAGCCTCAGGTCTATAATCATGAGGACAATAGGTTTAAGTTAAACCTTAGACTAAGGTACATCCTGACTTTTGATGTGTTTCAGCCCCAGGCCTATTGGGGCAGAACAACCCCATCAGGTCATGGGACCAGATGGGACTGGCACCATGGCTGATCCCAGTATCAGACACAATGATCATTACCTCTTTCCCTTCCAATCATCCAATCACTAGCACCCACAACTCCCACTTCTCAGTTTTCATGACCACTGATTGTTCCCTATATAATCTGTATACCTGAGACATCAGAGCCAGGCCTTTGAGCAATAGCTTGCCTGTGTCTCTGGAACTTATAACTCCCTAAAATAAACCCTTACTTTCTTTACTGCAAAACTGATTAACTTAGATATGTGCAAGCAATGGACCCCTTTTGCTTCAGGAACACATACTGATAGGGTAAGTGGGTAGGTGGGATGGTATGAGCCAGAGGGAGAGGGACAATAGAGAGTTAATGAGGCCCTGAGACCAGTTCAGCAAAAGAAAATATACAACCAGGGGTCTGGCAGGCTTGTCCAACCTCTTTCATTCTCCAAAAGTAAGAAGTCAGATAGGCAGGAAAAAAAGCCTAGTAGTGCCTGGCACCTTCCTCCCCACCATCTCTCGGGCTTCTTCCAGTAAGTTAACTGCAAATGACCATTATATGACCTTACTCCAGGGACACTCAACTGGTATGGGCAAAATTAGTTAACTGGGTATGCACCTATTCTCAAAATTTTAACAATGCAGGTGCCAACTTTATATCTATGGGCATACACTATGCAGGCCTCAGCTTGGAGAAGGAGAGTCTAAGAGAGGAGCAGAAAATTTGTGCCATTTGAGGTAGGAGGGACAGAGGGAGAACAAGGAAACCCTATGGCCCCTATAAACCTTGACCCTCAACTTCTCGGAGCCCTCAATCCTCTATTGAGGTGCCGCTTGGATTTTTTACCAAGTGTACTTTATTCCACTGACTTAATGAAATCACTTCTGTTTGCTGCTTTTTGTCTCTTCATTCTCCTATCATTGCATCTCCATGTAAATCTTTTATGGAGGATCCAAAGACTGAGCTCCTGACTCCCACAATGCAGACACCCGTTTGCTGGTAATAATACTGAGCAAAAATTTTAAGGAATAGTTAGCAAAACAAATCTGGCACTAATATTTCTGTTTACTTCATAATGAAGTTAAAATGTGAAATAGGTAGTTCGTCCCATTCCTATAATTTTAACTTTCTGGCTCACGAGCCTCCTGTTGCCTTCTAGCTCTGCTTATTATTTCCCTTATCTTCTAGGCTTTTCTGAAAGCATGTTTCTTTCACTAATGCTTAGAATGATCCTGCTCACACTTAATATCTGCTTCTTCATTCTAAGACTACTCCCCAAAAGAAATAAATATGACACATGCATGTAATTAGAATTTTTCTAGTAACCACATGAAAAACATAAAAAGAAACAGGTAAAGGTTAGTTAAAAATATACTTTGCTTTATATGTACAAGTTATTATTTTAGCATGTAAACAATATTAAATTACTGAAAGATTTTACATTCCTATCCTTCATACTCAGTCTTTGAGATCTGTGGCACATTTTAACTTGCACAACATCTCAATCTAGATGCTAAATTTGATTCAGAGATACTTGATTCCTATTGAGATTTCATAAAATTATCAGTTGAAAAAATAGATTCATATTTCCAAATTGCTGTAAACACACACAAAAGTTTCCCAATTTATAAATTAAATATTCATTTAAAATTATAATTAAACTAATTTAAATAAAATAGAATTAAAAATTCAGTTTCTCAGTTACACAATTTCAAGTACTCACTGGCATTAAGTGGTTGGTAGCTGCTATATTAAATAGTTCCGACCTAGTCACTTAGAAATAAGAGAGTCTGATTTCCAGCAAGCTGTGGCATTGATAAAAAAGTAGGTATCAGTAACTTTAAAATGATGCAATTGACCAGATTTGGAGACAAATTCAATCTGAAGTTATGAGATTTTAAGAAGAAATTCCAGAAAAACTTAAAAATACGTATTTCCTGTCCCTCACCCTGTTCCTTCAGAAATTCTGGTTTAGAAGTTTCTACAGTGAGGCTTAAAAAATGTATTTAAGTTTTGCTTCAGATCATTTTGGACAAAACTTTGAGAAATACTGCCCTCCAGAGTTTGATTGTATTAAAACCAGTTTCCAATCCAGTATAAAAAATATTTGAGTAGGTAATATTTTCCTGCATTGATTAGGTAATGCTGAACCAATTCATTATAGACATATATCTGCAGTCATAACTCATAGAATTTAGAATCTCGCCAATGGGTGTTGATAAACGCTGATACTATTTGATCATTAAAAGCACAGCAATGATAACTTATCTAAGCGATTCTAAATAATGAAGTCTATTGCTATCCCTCCCCCAGCTTTCCAATATTCAAATAATAGCTATGCTTCTACTCAAAGACATTTTCCTAATCTACAATTGTAGAACATCAAGAGAACTTGTGTCCTTAACACTATTTAGAAATTATTCATTTGTCAAAAAAATTATTAGTGTTTTGATCATCTGTATACATTGACATTACTTTCTGCTTTATTTTACATTGTTTTATTTTCATTCCAAAAATTTATAAATATGTGTCTTGTATCACTATAGCAAAACTTGTGTCACTATTTAAATTTTGTGTTCTTGTATCACAGATTTAAAATGGAGTTTTCTGTTTGCCAATACCCGATTTCTTAAGACTCATATCTAGTCTTTAATTCTAATTATTATGTCAGAAAATAACAACACACTAAAGGAAAACGAAGCTTTGTTGAAGTATTTCTGCCCATAGCCTAATTTTATTACAGTTGTGCCAATGTTGCTTGATTATAATTTAAAGGGGGAAATTAAGTATATGAGAATAAAATGAATAAAAATTGTGATTTATGTCATGGTAGTCTGGATGGTATTTATGAGCAGATTTTTCTGGAACTCTTTACAAGTGTTAATGGGAATCTTAGTGTAAGACAAACATCTGATGGCATCAACAGAACATCTCATTGCTGTGATGTTCTGTCATGGACTTCTGAGATAACAAACCCTCGCCTCTCATCAAAATAAAATGGCAGTATTGAGGATGACATCTGTCAAGCTCCAGAGTGGTCCTTTCTGAAAAGAAATCAAATATTACATGACCTAAATAAATAAATAAATAAATAAATAAATAAATAAATACCTCTATTGGTTACACTGTAATTGGACTAAGTTGTACAAATCACTGCTAAGAAATATGTCACAGATGTGCCAAGATCAAGAGATGCACCTGAGCTCACCAGTTGGGCAGGAGAGACTGGCTCCAAACAGAACAGAATTACAAGCCCAGATGGGATTTCATGGCTGAAATGTAACCAGATTTGTATGGAGCACATCTCTAAAAGAAACGGTGACTTTATTTACTGCATGTTGGAAAACACACTTCTCCAATCTGACACGTCCATCAAAGACATATTTCAATCCCCTTTCACTCTTTTATTTAACAATTTTGTCTAGGAAGTTACTCTATGTCACCAAGTGTCATCATATTAAGGAAAAAGTTATAGCTACTGACCTTAAAAAAATGTACGGTCTAAAGAAAGAATAGAGGACACCTGTGAGCTACACAAGTGTTTGTGAGATCATTTGATGTGTGTATATTTAAATATAATTACTATACTGAAGCAAATAATTTTATAGTAGAAAAAGGAAAAGAAATCAAAAGGACATTGAAAAATAACTTAATTTTAAAAAGTTTTTAACACAAAACTGTTTTTTTATTTTTTATTTTTTAAGAGGCCTGAAGTATAAAATAAATGCTATTTTGTGGTGAAGGAATAAAAGAACTGTATCAGCCTATACTTAATTATCCCACAGGTACCTCAGATCTAGCATATATAATACTATAACCTGGAGATCACACTCATTTTCTGACTCTCTGTGTCTACTCAGTAGCGAATCACATCATCTTCCAAGTGTTCCCTATGAACCTGCCAATGTTTTGTTTTAGGCTCTCTTTATCTTTCCCTTCTAACTAGGGAAAGTAGGAAGTAAAAGGAAATCAACTTCCTGTTGATGCTTATTAAGAATATGGAAGAATATTTCCTCTACAACAGGTGTGGTTTCTCAGTCACCATTGAACATCTAATAACTGGGCAGTTCTTCCTGAACAGTCCAGAACAAGAGTAGTAGTGAATGATTACAAGAGCAGTAGTAAATGATTCAGCCCTTTCCTTAGGTTAATTTTGGCCTAAATAAGTTCCTCTTTCTGCTGAATGTGCACCAGTATAATGGGATCCAGGAGTCCTCACTTTTAAAAAATCCTGGACATTATTGAGGGGAAGGCTCCAGTAATATATTCTCATCCAGACCATTCAGATACCAGTCCTCTGCCTCTCTTGGAGTTCAGGGAGTTCCTCAATTTTTTTTGCTCCCACCTAGGAAGAGAAGGCTCCTGTCTAGTTAAGGGTTCTTCCACAGGGCTGGAGTCCACACCTGGATGGCCAGAACATGGACCACCCTGGTTGACTCTTTGAATAGCACAGGCATGAGCCAGCTCAGGTCCTAGGAAGCAGAACTCACCAGGGACATGCAGAAATACATTTTGCTGCCTGATGATATCACATGACCTCAGATTTCATTCCACTTGGGGCTCAGGTCCTGCTCCAGCTTCACGTGAATGGTAGCTGTGGCCAGATCAATGGTCTCTGAGCCAGCTGCCCAGAACAGATCGAAGCACCCGAGCCAGCTCCCCAGAACAGATAGAGGCGACTGGTCTTTGAGACCAGGCTACTAGCTGGATGCACTCTCATCAGCAGCAGCTGCTCAGTTACTGTCTCAAAACACACTCAGGGCCCAGACTCCTCTGCAGCCAATATAGTCCTTACGTCCTGAGGCAAGCTGGGAAATGGAGTTTTCCTTGCGTGATGCAACCACGTGAGGGCCCAAGGATTCATGGGAACTATAGTCTGTGATTCTCCAGACTCATGAGGGCATTGGATGCTCAGAACCAAAGAAATACAAGGATAACGGTATTTACTAGGGTTGGGATTATTCTATATGAGTTATTGCCAATAGATCTTCCAGATCATCTAGTCAAACTCCTTCATTTAATGTATAAGAAAATGGGAATTTGATCCATTTATTGAATACATAATTATTGTGCAACAGAACTAGTGCTGGAAGCTAAGAAATAAAGACAAGCCCTGTCCTCATGTTTTCAGAACATTGAAAAGATGAACAAGTGAACAGATAGTTGCAACATCATGTGCTAAATGTTGTACCGGGACCAACCATAGGATGATAAAGGAAACATGTCGCCGGACTTGGGAGTAGGGGTGCAGAGAAAATTTCCAACAGGCCATTTAAGGAAACAGTCCGAAAGAGCATAAAATTCCTTTTCTCAGTTTCTTTTTGCAGGCAAAGAGAGCAGCATACGCCAAGACCAGGAGGAGGGAGAAACTGTGACAATTGTTCCATGTGATAAGATGTAGTTAGGTATGGTTGGAATGTAGAGAGCAGACGTGATAGTCGTGGAAAGCCAGTCAGTGCACAGTAATGAGGACGAAGAGGCAGGGGCTAAGGCCATGCTGGGCCTCATTCATCTCTTAAAGTGGTTTTGTCTTTATCTTGTGAAGAGTGAGAAACAAGTGACAGATTAAGCAGAGATGTGACATTTAGATTTTTCCAAAATTATATAGTTTTTTAATTTATTCAAATTTTATATCCTTAAATATTATTTATAGGCTTATTCATATATTCCTATGTATTTCTTCCAACTTCTAATTTTGAAAAGTTGAATAATACAAAGCAACACCCTCTTACACTTTACTAGATTCACATTTTTGCATTTATATATGTTTATACACTTTAATATTTATATGTGTATTAATAGACTTTATTTTTAGAGTAGT
The DNA here is from genome assembly GCA_028627145.1 of Eidolon dupreanum. Taxonomy (NCBI): domain Eukaryota; kingdom Metazoa; phylum Chordata; class Mammalia; order Chiroptera; family Pteropodidae; genus Eidolon; species Eidolon dupreanum. The sequence continues at coordinate 22,806,456 of CM053510.1, forward strand.
TTTGTATACTGAAAAATTCAGTGATAAATGTAGAAAGTTACCATATGCTCCCTCACTCTCCACCCCACGTACTTTCTAACATCTTGCATCAATGAGATTCCATTTGTTCCAGCTGTGCCTTGTACCGCCTGTGGTTTTAACAAATATATAATGATATGTATCCACCATGACATTACAGCATCATATAGAATCATTCCATTCTCCTAAAAATCCTCCTGTGCTCCACCTATTCATTTCTCCCTCCCTCTTTCGAAAGCCCTGGAATTTATTTTTTCCTTGACTATCACTTCCCATACAATGTTGAATAGAACTGGTGAGTGGACATTTTGTTTTGTTTCTGATCATAGTGGGAAAACATTCACCATTAAGTATGAAATTTTATGTGATTTTGGTATATGCCCTGTAGATTTGAATTTTTCTCTGGTCCTAGTTTTTGGAGAATTTTTGTTATGAATAGGTGTTAATTTTATTAAATGTTTTCAACATGTATTAAGATGACCATGTAATTTATTAAGATGATCATATGGTTTTTCTCTTTTATTCTGTTAATATGGTGAATTAACTGATTCATTTTTAATTGGTACACCAATTTTTTTAGTTCTGATAAAACTCACCTGGTCTCTATGTATTATTATCATTTTTTATATTTCTGGATCTTATTTGCTAATCTTTTGCAAGGATTGTTTTGGGATATTTCATGATGGATATCAGTCTTTAGTTTTCTCTACTCGAAATATCTTGTTCTGATTTTGGTATCATAATGCTCACCACACATGATGAGTTTGGTTATGTTGCTCTTTTTTTCTAAAGCATTAGTGAAGGGTTGATAATTCTACCTTAAATGTCTGATAGACTGGAACAAAGATGCCATGTGGGCCTGAAATGTTCCTTGTGGAAAGATTTTAACATACAAACTCAATTTCCTAATAAATACAGGATATTAAGAATTGAAAATTTTTTTCTAGCATCAACTTTTTATTATGTATCTTTCAAGGAATTTTTCCAACTCATGTAAGTTGTCAAATTTATTTGCATGAATTTGCCATATCTTTTCATGTTTTTAATGTATGTAGCATTTGAGGTGGCAGACTTTTAATTCCTGTTATTGGTAATACTTTTCCTTTCTTTCTTTCTTTCTTTCTTTCTTTCTTTCTTTCTTTCTTTCTTTCTTTCTTTCTTTCTTTCTTTCTTTTTTTATTACCAGTCCAACTAAAGGTGTTTCAATTTTGTTGATCTTTTCAGAATAGCTGGTTTGGGTTTTAATGGGTTTTCTCTTTTTATTCATTTCCTATTTTATTGAGTTTTATCTTTTTATTTATTTTTTTCTATTTACTTTGTGTTCACTTTACTCTTGTTTCTTCTAGCCTAAATTATTGATTTTGGACTTTACTTCTTATTCCATATCAACTTTTAAAGTTATAAATTTCCCTATATGAGCTGTGTTAACTGTAAACATTAATTGTGGTTTGTTGTTCTTTCATTTTGGTTTAGTTCATAATATTTTGTAATTTTTCTTGTGATATTGTCCTTGACTTATGGTTTATTTAGAAGTGGATTATTTAATGTTAAAAATAATTATGTCACACTCTGTTTTCTAGATTTTCTATAATGGGAAATAAATCCAGCCTGTTATTTTATCATGCAGGAGTCCTTTTTAATGACTTTTTAATGTTTAGAGTTTTGCTATAATGTGTGTGTGTGTGTGTGTGTGTGTGTGTGTGTGTGTGTGTGTACAGAAAAAGCCAGAACATCAATTTCTCATCTTTCTTTGTAGTTAGAAAAACAAAAACCCTGATCCACCAGTCAGAGGCACCAATGTGTAAACTTGATTCAGAAGAACACAATGTGAAGTGGATGAGTTAAGAAATCCATTTTTTTCTAGTAACATTGGTGACTAAAACATAAAGTTGTTGGATTAGAGAGGCTGGGGTTTTGATGTCTAGTGGCCAGTTTCAGCAGTGTAGCTCTAGTGTTTCTGTAATTTGGATAGCTTCTAAACTTAATTCTTTGTTCTTCCCTGATCCATGAGATTTTGTGAGATACCTTTTAATAACTTGCTTTTCCACTTGAGCCAACTAGAGTGGCTTCTGTTGTTTTCAAATAGAAACTCTGAATGATAAAGAGGTTATTGGTTTTCTAAATAATTTGAGAGTCAGTTAATCAGCTTTAAAGCTGAAGTATATTGTAGTTTCTCTGTACTTCGAGACAGAGTTAATGCTAATGAATTGTGCACTCATGTTATTAGAATCGGCAATCATTCTTGATATTGTCTTTGGTCTACGGCCATGCCACCCTGAACAAGCCAGATCCCATCTGGTCTCAGAAGTTAAGCAGAGTGGGGCCTGCTTAGTACTTGGATGAGAGACCACCTAGGAAGAACAGGTGCTGTAGGCATAAAAAAAAATAAATAAAATAAAAAATAAGGGATTATAAACTGACAAGGTCCTTGCAATCTGTCATTGAGTATGATACATTTCTCTACAAAGTAATCACATGTATTATATAAAATATTTTTGCTAAGGTATTTTTTCCACCATTATTTTACCTTTATTCTACTATATTCCAAACAGTTATACAAAGAATCTAGCATAATATGAGAGTCTGTGGATTACTACCTCTGACAATTCATTTCAAATTGCTTCCAAGAAAATTTCTGTGAATTAATTTAATTTAGCATCTAATTTACATGCTGTTGATGTTGTTGTTGTTGTTGTAAGACAGAAAGAACAAAAAACTATTCCTGACAAATGACTCCAAAGCTCGTTCACCCTTCAGATAAATCCCATATGATGCATGTGAAACTGTGAGCCATCTGAACTAGTTCCCAATTAGAGCTTCTTAAGCTTTAATTTTCAGAATGTAAAAATTATTGAAGATTGGCCTAACTCTATAAATCTGAAATTTCAGCATACTTAATGCTCAGAATTGCAACCTATTATTATTAATCATCATCATCATTTTATTTTTGGTGGTGGATGGATAGGGAACTGCTAGCTATATAGCAGTCAGCACATAAGTGAAAATGACTTACTCTTTATCTTCTTTTTGTTTTCTTTCCATTTTACAACCCACTCTATATTGTTCTGGTTATCATTATGAGCTCTACCATTTAGAATGCTTTGATTGGCAAACAGAGGACACCAGTAAAAGATCAGAGGGTGGAGGGAAGAGATAGAGATAAACTATTCCACCAGCTTCCTCTTTTCTGGTATGTGGTGGGCAGTGGATGATTCTTCTACTGCAGCTTCTGTCTGGTTGTTTTGCAACTGAAGTTTTCGTAAAAAACAACTTACTGTTTCATCCCTTCAGACTTAAAAGTGGTACTATTTTTTTTTAGGATGTTTAACCCCATGCAGAGTTATTCCTAGGGTGTAGGGCTGAGCCCTAATAAATGAATTGGCAAGTTGTGCCCAGATATATTTCAGAATATCTATGGACCAGTGACTGCTATGTGAATCCTATTTTCCCTCTTCTGGAATAAAGTGTATTTTATGACTTCTCTGATATTTGATGTTGGTTGTGGAGGAACAAAACTTATCTCTTTAATTGAGAGTTTTTCATATTGAGAGAAACTTCTCAAAAATATCTGTTTTATGGAGTTCATCTTGATCTGGATCTGATGTAAATTACAACATTCAGGACTCGAGCTTGAGATTAATTTTATAAAGAGATATTACTTCATGATAGGAGGTCTTAGAAGTGGGTGAGAGTTTTTTGCATGTGGTTTGTGTGTAAATAACTTGTGGCCAGAAGACCAACATTGACAGTTTCAGAGTATAGTCACCAAATTCAATGACATTTGTTTCATTAGGAGGTGGATTCTATGTCTCCTCCTCCTGAACTTAGACTCTCATTGCTTGGACAAGAGAATATGGTGGAATTGATATGTGGCAGTAGGACCGTTTCTAGACCCAAGGTTTAGGATTCTGGCAACTTATATTTTCTCTCTCTTGGAATATAGACTCTTTGATTTCAGCCACGATGCAGTGAGGAAGCCTCTATGTAGGCTCTATGTAGAGGCCATGTGTGAGTATTCTGGCTAGCAGTCACAACTTTAGTCTTCAGCTGCCAACCTACATCAACTGCCAGACACTGAGAAGACTTTAAACTGAATTAAAGCTCGGCCCCCATTTAACTGCTACTACATGAGAGATCTGGAATGAGAATCCCTTAGCTGAGCCCCATCAGCCTCCAGAATAACGGGAGATAATAATGAAATTATTCTTGTTTTCTCAAGACATTAAGTTTTAGGCAGATTTGTTATCTAGCAATAGGAAACTGCAATGATATTTACCTCTAAAAAATAAATTCACCTTTGTAGTATCTGTATTAAAACTATCATACATAAAAATAACAATGAGAACAGAAATTTATTTTAATAAAAAAATTACATATATGCTCTGTGATAAATATAGCTTCATCCTATGTTCAGTAATTAAAACTAAATTAAACTAAACATATTAGAAAGGAAGAGCTATGTCTTAAATAGTTACTAGTTAATAGATAATCAGCTAGTAAAGATTATTTTTAATCATCCAGAAATAAGTTATATTCATGAGACCCTATACTAAAGCAACTTTATGATTGAAACAAAATAAAGCAAAATAAAAAATAGTATTTTAGCCATTTCAACTTAAACTAACCATAATATAATACAAAAAGTACGCACCCTCTTTTTACCAAGCAATCTAATAGAAATCTTTCTGTTATCTCTGATTATAATGGTTAAATATCTTTAAGATAATGAATGAAACATCTGAGATGTGAAAGTATAATGACTGGTTTTCTAACATCCTAGTGTCCATTTATTAACTCAATATTAATTAGTTATTTGGGTATCAATCATCAATTTTCCTTGATATCTATATAAGAGATTCATAATTAAGAAATATCTGATATATATTATCTTTTTAGGGGGTATGGTACTTTTAGGAAACATCATTGTTGTTTTTTTTTCCCCCTCTATAACAGATAGGATTGAAAATGATTTATGCATATATTCTTCTAGTAAATTTTTTCAGATATTTCACAAATAATTTTTTAAATCATTAAGCAACATATTCATTGGCATTAATCATTTTCAATTAAAAAATGCCTTGCAAGCTTATGCTTTGGAGTGGACTCAAAATTTTATATATTTTTAATATGTACCTAAGTTCTTCCACTTTTTGTAAGTTTATATTTGTATGTATTTGGTCACAGTGGACCAAAATAATTTTCCCTCAGGAAGGAAGAACACAGGGCTTATAGCTACAATTTGCTTTTTAACCTTAAATCCATGTGTAAGTTTTCTCAACTGAATAATAGAAAAGCAGTATTTCCCCTGCTTACTTCACAGGATTGTTAAAAATATTTATGAAATTAGCCATGTGAACATGCTCTGCAATCAGTATGTATTCATAAAATAACAACTACGTATTTTGCACCATTCTAGGTGAGTTAGAATGAAATCTCCCATGAAGTGAAAGAGAATCATAAAATTGAACACCTATAGGCAACATTGAAGACAATCATTCCCTATTTTATTATGTTACTGATAAATGAGACCTAGTGAGACTTTTTCAAGTTCAAATTGGCCAGAATCTGTGTCCCTTGACTTTTAAGACAGCATCTACAAAATCGTTACCAAGGAAATAAATGCTACTACATGAATGAGGTATTACATTTTCATTTTAATAACTTTAGACTAAATGCCCCCTAGGACAGATTTTGACAGTCTCCTAGCCTTTCTCATTAGGGAAATGAATCAGAGGAAGCTCTGAATTTCAGGTATAAAGAAGGCATACTGTTGTCTTCAACAACAGCTTCACTACCCGTAGCTCAGATTCCTCAGTGCTGCCTAGATACTCAGCCTATGAAGGAAAGAGGCTAAGAGAAGTCACAAGTGACCCCAGGAGCAAACATAGATCATGTCAGAAGATGGCAGTAAAGGAGCAGAAGCAAAGGCAACCAAGGTCTTAGATTTCAAGTTGCACATATTCCAGTTCCTCTTATCCCTTAGTGGAACAGAACTCAATGTTTGGACATTTTGGTTTCTAAACATTTAATGTATGCATTTTTAGTAGCATTGAAAACAATATTGAAAACATTGTATGTGGATTAAAAAAAGCTGTCTCTACTCTTGGCAATGAGAACATGGGATGCAAATTATAGCAAAATATGGTTCATTACCTAGAGAAGCTTATATATAAGTAGGTGAGACAGAAGAAGATATGTCAGCAATTAATGTGTAAACAGAAATAGGCTCAGCGTACTATGGGATTGCTGAGAGAAAATATATTAATTAGTTCTAGGGCTAATAGGAGCTTTTCTGGAGAAAGAAGTGTTTGAACTGAGCACCAAAGAACAAAAAAGAAATGAGTCAGGAAAGAAAGGGTAGAAGGGTTTCCTGCTAAAAAGAACAAAATAACTAAAGGGCTGGGTGGAACAATTAGATTATTCATTTAGGTAACCCTGGGATTATTAATTATGAAGCAGAAATGTTGTATGATAAGCAGAGAACTAATATTATTTGGAGTACAAAGGAAATAAGTGCATACTATATGAATTCCTTTAATCTCCATCATTTCCTGATTTGGTACATTCTCATTATCCACACTTTTTAGAAGAGGCAATTGAAGCAGAGAAAACTTAATATGCTAAAGGTCATGTTTTTTAAAAAAAATTTTATTTTTTAATTATAATCAACATATAACATTACAATAGTTTCAGGTGCACAATACAGTGACCTGACATCAATACAATTTAGGAAGCGATCACCCCGACAAATCCAGCACTTATCCACCACCATGTGTAGTTATTACAGTATTATCAACAACATCCCCATGCTGTCTTATACATCATGACTCTTTTGTAACTACCAGCTTCTACCTCTTAATCACCCAACTACTTCCCATCTAGCAATCATCAAAATGTTCTCTGTACCTATGAGTTTGTTTCTATTTTGTTTTTACATTTATTTTGTTTTTAGATTCCACATATAAATGAAATCATGTGGTATTGTCTTTCTCTGTCTGACCTATTTCACTCAGCATAACTATCCTCTAGGTATATCCATGTTGTTGCTGATAGAAAGATTTCATTATTTTTTATGGGTGAGTAATATTCCATTGTATATATGTACCACTTCTTTATCCATTCATCTATTGATGGACACTAAGGTTGTTTCCATATATTACCTATTTTAAATAATACTGCGGTGAACGTATGGATGTGTGTCCATTTGAATTAGTGTTCTGGATTTCTTCGGGTAAATACCCAGAAGTGGAATTACTAGGTCCTTATTTGTCTCTTGTTATAGGCTTTGTTTTAGATAAATATTGCTACCCAGCTTGTTTGTTTGTTTGTTTGTTTGTGTCCATTCTCATGAAATAACTTTGTGCATCATTTTACTTTCCATCTCTGTATGTCTTTTGACCTGAAGGGAGTCTCTTGTAGGCAGTATAAGTGTCTTGTTTTGACAAAGGTCATATTAAAAACATTAAAACTAGCATTCAAACTTCCTTTCTTACTCCACAATCTATATTCTTTTCATTGACTCCTGGTGCCAGAATAGTTAAATTTCGTTAAAATCAATTCATGTATACAAGAGACTTCCAAATGTCAAGCTCTTTCTCACATAAATTATTTCAGTTGCCAGCTATGTGTGCCCAATATAGGGAGATGCAAGCTTAGTTTTAATTTTTTTTTTTACCATCTCATTAAGATTTGAAAACAATATACATAGTGAACATAGGTCAAATGGGGCATAGTATGGAATAGTCTGTGACTTAATTAGTTTACATGTTCATTCAATTTATTTTGATTTGAATTATTCAGATCAATGCTCTTTTCCATTGCAATAAAAAATCTAGGGCTAAACATTGACTGGAACAGTACAATACCAAAAATATATATATTTGAAGAAAAACAATGTGCTTTTATGTAGATGACATTTTGTTCAGACATTCTTTGCTTAGCATAAAACTGAAGTTATTTTATGTAAAATAACTGTTTTATGTAAATAATTTTATGTAAATAAGTTTTAAGTATTCTCTTCTGTTTCCATGGAGAACATAGCCTCTTCCAATTCTCTTTGCCTCTAAGGGTAAATATGGCTTCAGTGTTCCAGGCAGTACAACAAACTAATCAGAGAATTGAGGTTGATAATATTTTTCCTCTCTTGGGCTAGCAGTTCTGAAAATGTCTTCCAGATATAGAAAACCATCATTTTATTAATCTGTATTAGAGTACCAGATGCAAACTGTTACTCAGGAAATGATTATGAAGAATGATTGTGACATTAACTGAATCAGCATAAGACTAAGGAAGAATTCCTCATTACTAGAACTGCCAGTGTGTTACCAGGACTATGTTTGGCACAATGAGAGATATGAATAGAATCAATACCTCACCTGTTCTCGAGTGCCTTTTAATCTTTCTAGATAACTCTTATTTTCTCCATTCTGTGGTTCAGGAAATGCAGAAGAATATGACGTTCTATAAATAAATGCAAGATAACTTTATGCTTTACATTTAGAGAAGCATTAGAAAAAAATTCATATAGATAGAGAGTAAGCATCCAATCTGTCCTCCCCCTCACATACTTTCTGATATTAGCTTAATTCACAGTTTTTTCATCTTGGAAGGTATCATAACATACTGGGAATGCTTTGGCGTGAGTCACTCAGTCATAATTGCATCTCATCAGCATTTGTGGAATTATTTGATGCCTGTCTTCTTTGGCCAGACGTAACTCAGTGAGGCTAACTACTGTTTCTCTCTTCATATTCTCAGTGTTTATCAAAGTGTTTGGTCTGTAGTAGGGTCACAGGGAAACAAATGTGTGATGAATGAATAAATTAATATATTTAATCATAGACACCCACCCACAACAGGCCTAAAGCCTGTTCATAACAGGAATGAAGATACTGCTTCAACTTTATTTCTTTTAAAGATACCATGCAAAAACATTTATGTACCATTTATATTCATATCCCTTAATTTCACATTCCTCATAATCTCTGTTTTCTCTATTATAGTACTTATACTTACTTCCAAAATATTTAGAAAATACATTACTTTAAATAATCACAGAATAATGCAATTTAGAGACAATCCTTCAGAAGTGTTTTCTCACAAAAAAAGATGGCAGTATTGAAAATTTTTCTGACATTATTATAATTGAGAGCTGCAAGTTAGTGAATAGACTTCGAAGTATAACATCTCTTACCCATCTCCTCACAGATTCTTAAACTATAACTAGAGTCACCCAAGACTATTGAAAGAACAAAGAGCTCCCAGTCCCCCATTTTTAAGTGGAAAATAAATCGCTTTTCTTAGCATTGTGGTAAATCCAAATGAATTTTTCATCATCTATTGAAAACAAAGAACCAGAATATTTTATCAGTACTGATGGTTGATATTCTAGACCACATCAAGGATACTATATAATTGTTCAAAAACACAATTGTCCACATAATATAAAAGCATAAATAGTAGTATTGTCAAAAAGACTAATTACAAGGGTCAAGATGGTTGCTTCACTCACAGGTTTCCTCATAGTGGAGGTGAGACTTCTAAGTTTGTCAAAATACTTCCTGTGCCAGTTGTGAATATATCACCTCCCAGGTACAAATGAACAGTCCTTTGCCTTGTTTTGTATTATAACATTTAGACCTTGAAAATATTCCTCCTTTGCATGTTGGCTTGATATTAAGCTTCATCCCCATGGATGGATTTTGGTATGGCTGCCAACGGAATGGAATTTGGGAGTCCTCTTAGCAGTTTTTAGGAACCAGCATTGATTTTCTTGCACTTAGCAGCAAGTTTCTCTGTTACCCAGGGAACGGCCCGAGGATGTCTATACCTTCTAGCAGTCTCTGAATCATATGGCTGGTCATTCGTATGTATTTACTCTGACCCATCCACACCATGCAGCAGGGTAGTCACTTGTTACTCATTAAATTACTTAGGTGGCACTTAAAATCTGACTTGAAAACCAACACTTCATTGCAGAAAAATGATGACAAGAATAAAAATTTGTAGGCTAAAGTATAAGTTATAACATATATGCAGTATATTATTTATAAACCCACAGAATTTATCGAGTACTTTCCATGTTTGAGACATTGTATAATATATGGAATTACTTTAAAGATGAAGGAAACATGGCCACTGCTCACAGGAGAGGTGGAAAGAGGAGACTTTTATTCCCCATACTAGTAGTCAGTGAATAACTATTTGTGCAATTCACATATGTGGAAAGAGAGAGAGAAAATTCTTGACTTAAATATTCTAATTTAATAATAAAAAACAAGGAAGATAGATATTAAACAGATTATGACGAATGTGATGATGTGCTTTCCAGAAAGTGTCCTGTGGAGAGGGTGGGTCTTTGCTTCAGGCTTTACACCAGGGTCTAGTGTAATATCTGTTAAACAACAGAAATTTAATAAAATGTATTTAATGAATGCAAGAGTGAAAAGATACTTCTACTGTAGCCTTGAAGATTCCACAAAGTATTGAGTATACAGTTTCTTAAATAATTCACAAAAAATTGAATATTCTATAAAATTCTTTCTCCAACCGAATTTCTGATTTCTAATGTCTTGAATATTATTATCTTTCCCTTTATTTGTTATTTTTTTGAAGAATAAGTGCTTGGTATTCATAAGGCATACATATGAAACCTTCATGAATTCCCATAATCATGAATGCAGAAATAGCTGCAAAGGCTTATGAATTTTCTGTGAAGTATATTTCCACCAAAAGCCACAAATCTGATGCCATGTGCTCAAACTAAAAGTAAGCTATTATTTCAACTTTCACCTACATTTTATTCCTCACTTTTTAATAAGTTTTTATATTATCTCAAAGACTTACATTAAAACTAACAACTAAAAAGCCTCTATAGAATGGGGCATGATTCAAAATCTGTGATGGTCATCTGGATTCTTTAATTCACTCTTGTTAAAAATTATTTTGTGAAATATTTAAGAAAACTTTATTCTGAACCAGGCACTTTCCCTCAGGGATATAAATTCGGTGGTAAATGTGATATTTGAAGTATCATGAGAGGCTGTTGGGGGATAATGAAAAATGCATCTCATGACATGATTTATGCTGTAAAGGGAACACTCATACTGCTCTGAGGAGAACAGACCATATAAGGTACAAATGGAACCAGGGAGACCAGATTGGAGTTTGGGATAATCAAAATGTGATAGCATCATTACATTCATATTTATACACTGATTTGTGTAGTAGTTCTCAATATCCTTTTCTGAACATTGATATTTCTTATCTTTGTGTAAAGAGTGTAGACTGTGGAAAAATATGGATAGATAAAAGAGGACCCTTACCTTTAAGACAGTGCTATCTCTCTCGTAGACTGCAGCAGTGCCTTCTAACTTGTACTTTTTCAACTATATTGGCTTCGAAAAATAGTTACAAACCTTAGACACTAGTCTGCAAGGTCATATGTGCTAGACATATGCCCATCTCCTTAACACCATCCTAACTCCTTCCCCACTCCATCTCAGCAAGTCTGTCAGTTCCTTGAATCCGGGCTGTGTCTCATTCTAACTCATAGGCATCACACAAGCCTAGTTCACTCCTAATCACTCTGTAAATATCTGTTCAAATGTTAACAAATGTTTATTGAGCGACTATTATGTACCAGGCAAACAATAGTGAATAACAGGTAACATCTCTTTTCTCACAGAGTAAGAACAATGAATTTTATCAAGAAATACACAGATTAGTAAATAAAACTGGGACTAATATATTTCCAAAAATTTTTATGACATTGGAACAAAAAACATTTTCAGTCAAAAAATCAGTTATCCAAATATTTAAATTAATCAAATTTCTCTCACTTCTCCTTCTTGGTGTTTCTCTCTTTTCTCATAATCCCAAGTGGAGAATGGCAGTAGCATTAAAATTTCATAATAATTCAAGTATACTTAAATTTTTTATTTGTCACTGTCTCTCTAGTGTCAGTTTCTTCAACAAAATTATATAATAATTTCCTTGAAGTGCCATTTGAAAATTGTTGGAGAGAAATTAGGTAAAAATCTTTGAAATCAGGTATAAACTCTCTACTTGGAACATTTAGATCAGAATAAATCTCAGTGCATATCTTTGTCCTTTCTCAAAATATTTTGAGTAATATAGAGTTGGCCTCATTTGGACATAAAAGTTTTCTTGTATAATTTTTTTTCAGTGAGATTCAGATACACTTTCATTAACTAAGTGAATGTTGTTATTTTTTTCTTTTTGCTAGCTAAAATAATAAGATTTTTATTAGGCAAGATTTGTATATTCTTTTATTTCAATACTTGGCACTTAAAATAAGGTTGGCAAAAATAAGATTTAATAGATCTTAAGGAATTATTTTTAAAAATTTAGTAAAATAGATTAACAATTTTGAGGACATTTTTATTTTTAAAATTCCATAACTCGCTGAAGATGTCTTTGAAAATAATGAGATTTATATCTGAATATTACATTGAGCTAATATTCTTATTAATATTTTTCAATGTTATACAAATTCTCTGAAAAAGTGATTTATTTTTTATCAATAGGAAGAAAATAAGAGAAGGAAAAAACGCATATGCCAAAAAGGCATGAGGTGAATTTAAGTCATCATTCTCTATTTCTAACGTGTATTTTGTTATTTTAGGGCTTAGTGCCTTTTACTTTAGTCTTGTCTTTTTACTTTTCTATTTACTTAGAAATTATGTTATTTTCAAGTTAACATATTTTGAATGCCACATGTTAATAGAAACTTCTGTGATTCAAAAATAAATATTTCCTCTTGATGAATGGTTCTGAAGTCAAGAACTGGACAGTTTACACAGACAATTACTTAAACTGTATATTAACCATATAAACCAAGTTTCCACATTTAAACAATTCAGAGAGTTTATGAAAATGTTTATCTCTCTTTATAGAATCACCCCTTGTATATTGTATGTAAAGTTATGAGCACATGGCTGTAAATACAGATCCAAAAGAAAAACACTTTCAGAGTTTATTTTGCATCAGTCCAATTAAACTTGCTTTTTGAAGATTGAATTACCATAGGCATGTTCCAGTCTCAAAGAGGAAACAGTTAAAACAACAACAACAAAAAAAAAAACCTCCGTCTGAGTGTACTATTTTTATGGATTCATGGAAAGTTAAAGCTTCTCTTTTAATGCTAAAAATTATTAAAATATTTTCTTAGCATGGCATTTTTACAGTGTTCAAAGTTAAATCTTGACTCAAATCATATATGAGTAAGGCTGAAAATAACTTAAAAGATGACCTGTTTCAACTGTAGGCCACTCTGGGAAAAATAACACCACTGGTGGCCAAACAAAACATTTTTTATTTTAACTTTTCAGTCATTGAATGCAATTACATATTCATTCATTCACACGTTTGTTTAGTCATTCACTACTTTCTATATATTATGTGCTAACCATTGTTCAGGATTCTACTTCAGTGAACAAAGCAGACCACTCGGTACTTTCGAAGCTTATATTCTATGATGGGTCAATACATAAAAATTAAATATAATCAAGTGTAAATTACATAGCCTATTATAAGTAATAGGAAAAATAAAAAGCAGAGTAAGGCAATGATGGGTGCTGTTATTAATTTATTCAATATTACTCTATTTTTATATTCAGAAGTACATGGAGATATTGTTTAACTATTTAGGAGCAGTTGGCCTATTGATCTGAGATTTCCCTACAATTCCTATATTCTGACTCATGTGGGACATTACAATGGTGTTCGCTCATTTATGCTACTTCATGATTTTAGGACAAGAAGCAGGGTTAACTATGGACACAGAACTCTAGAAAATGGTTCTGTGACTTGAGTTTAGTGCTTAATTTACCAAAGTTCAGGTTGTCGTCAAACATTTCCCACCCTTTGTTGCTGTATACTTGTAGTTCTGTCTACTTGGAATGCTCTTCCACTGGGTTAATCTTAGCCTGGCTCCTTTTCACAGTCTATATTCAAATGCCACTTTCTCAAAGAGATCTTTCTGACACAGTTTAAACCATCTACTCTTTTCTGACATTATCTGTCATATGAGATATTCTATTTTCTTCATAGCACTGAAGTTAAATAATTACTTCTTGTTTTCTTATTTATTGCCTTCCTATTCTATAATTTGAACTCTCCGAAAGCTTCAGTCTGTCCTTCAGGGTTATAACTGCAGTCCCAGTACAGGGACAGAGTAGATAATATTTGTTAAATGAATGAGTGCCTCTGTTTGTCCATGGTTAAAATAAGTCATGCTACACTGCTCTTTAGAGTTTTCACTGTAGTTAAATTATTAGTCCTAGAGTAAACACAAACAAATTGACTCGGTTCAGGAAGTAATACATTTTAGAGTGGAACCTTGCTTATTCTAAAATCATGGGATCTGTCTAAAGTTCAAATTCTAGATCTTATTTTGAAAAACTTATTTAAAATTTCTGTGATCATAGGCTATTAAATTTACCTTTTGTATCTCAATATCTTCATCTGTAAAATGAAAATTATAATAGTCATCAGAATGATTTTATAAGGGCATAATTCTTAGAAAAATACCCAATATACAATAATTATTCAATAATTATTACTTTTTAAATTTTTATAGTGACTAATTATCAATATTGTGGTCATACTTGTGCATATGATTAAAAGACACAGGAATAATTATTGCAGACATAGTAAGGCTGTGGCTAAAGACATAGGCAATTGTATTTACTACCAGATCAGTGTTTCTCTTAAAGGAATAGCTGTTTTCAGAAACCTAAATAGGTTGAGAAATTGCAGTAAACAAAAAGTTGTGTAAAGATGGGCCATGTCAAAGTTGCTGAATATGTAACTACTGAAATCTGTATTTGCTGTAGTTGTCTATAACCTCTGTAATGTACTTTTTCTCAGTACTGTAATGTTTGTGGGAATGTTTTTTCACTGAAATGGGTCCTTGGAGATAGGAAATGTCAGCATGAGGCTTTGGTGAAATAGCTCTTTAAGTATACTTTCTCATTTTGTTCCAAATTTCTGAACAAAAAAATGTTTTGGTTGCCTGAGTAAATAATATTAGTCAAATTTTAACTATACTTAAAATACAATAGTAACAGTAATTCTATTGGCCCACATTATGCAAATCTTACATTAAAATAGTACTAATTTGTGAGAGAGGTATTCTTTATTATTTCTAAATGCCTGTGTGAGATGCCTCAGACTTCAAATGTGTCCATGAAGTCCTCTCATAAAAATAGAGGTCAGACTTGGTGACATCATCAAAAGAGGGAAGCCAGATATAAAATGCCTCAAAAGACCAATATATTTCTTCAGAACTGGGAAAACAAAATGTTTCATGAGGTAGGAAATGGCCTTGGAGACTAATATTTAAGATTTTCAAATTGCAACAATATGTGTAGAAAGAATTGCTTACCTTTGATATCCTGTGTGAAATTTTCTAGTCTCTTTAATAAAGCACATTTCTGAAATAGAGTTGACAAGAGCCTTGGGTTCACAGTGAGACAGTTTGTGTGATGTAGGACTTAGAAAGAAAGTACTTCCCCTACTTATGCCTAAATTCTTATCCTGATGATTTATTCTGAAATCTTAAGCATTGTTCTATAGTTTTTACCCTAATACTCTCCCCCCCCCCAAAAACTAACAACCTTAACCAAGTTGCATTTAACCACAGTTACTTCTCTGGGTTACTTATCCATTTGCTCTCAGACACATTTCTTGCCTTTAAAGAAACTTCTCTATATGTAAATCTGATAAGGGACTTAGATCCAGAATAAAGAACTCTTAAAATTTAATATTAAAAAAATAACCCAGTTAAAATTGGCCAATGGATCTGAGTAGATATTTCTCCAAGAAGATGCAGATAATTAAATAAGCACACAAAATGATTCTCAATATCATTACTCATTAGAGAAATGTAAATCAAAATCATGAGATAACATCCATATTACTAGGATTACTAACTCCGAAGATTTTGATCTCAGTATTGCCACCTAAATAACAAGTAAATTTACTCAACTGGCATTTAATATCCTATATAATGTGCTCTCAAACTAAATTTGTAGTCCTGTGTTCTACTATCACTCCTTGCTCACTAAATTACTTGCTATGCCTTCCCTCAGCCCTGCCACCCATTGGTGTGGTGCAGCAGCTCTATTTTTAACAATCCCCCAGGTGATTGTATTGCAGATGGTATATGAAGAACTGTCATCTGTTGTTTACATACAATAGCTATGAAAACTCTCACTTAGAAAAGGGCATGCTTATTTCTCCCAAAATTGCCAGGCTGCATGTAACAGTTCTTTTGTTTTCCCCTTTCAATTATTTTTTAAAGGAAAAATTCTCCCTTTTTTTTCTTCATGCAATAACTGCCCAAATTATGTGTACCTTGCAAGGGTAAATTTCTTCATGCTTATTTGTTTGATTTATAAAGGACAAGGGATTTGCTTTAGTGCTACTACTAAAAAAATCTATATGGTAGCTGTGAAGGTGAAGTTGAAGTTATTGGCTAAAACAAATACTTCAATTTTGTAGACTGAATTTATATTTTGTTCCTGAAAATACAATTTAAGGTGGCTTATTGGAATTTATAACTTTTTTCAAACAAGCTATACCACACCTTGTTTGACAGAAAGCTACCAAGAAGTTTAATGAGCGTAAAATGTCACATGGTATTGATCCCCAAGTCAGAATCTCATGGAGAATTTAGAGATTGTTAGCTTTGTTATTTTGTTTCTTTGAAGTTTTTTAAAACACAGGCTCTGGGTATCATTCTGGAGAGTCTTAGTAGGGTTAACTGCAGTTTGGTAATCTATGCACTTAAAAAAAGTAGTAACCACAAAATACTTCCTCAGGTTAATCTATCATCTAGTTTTGTGAACCATATTAAATATGGATCTTGTATCACCAGCTTCAAAATCTCCTTGAAGTTTTTAAGCTTCTAAGCTGTATTCTGAACTTACTATATCAGAATCTCAAATTGCGGAAGACTTGGAATCTGTTAATCAAACAGATTTTACTGTGGATATGTTGTATATAAACCTTCAAATGTTTATGCAAAATGAAGCATCAATGTTGCTTGCAGCCCCACGAATGGAAGACAGAGTGACATCCAGAACCAAAATATCTAACAACCTAAATGTCTAAAGACCATGACAAGGGTCCTAGTTAAAGTAGAAATATTTCTTTGTATTTCTGATTTTTAAAAACATTTAAAATTATAGAAAATTTGAAAGAATAGTAGAATTAACACTCATGCAGACTTCACTTAGGTTTTTCAATTATTAGCAATCTCTTATTTTTCCTTTGGTTGAACAGTTTGAAAGAATTTTTCAGGTATTACTGACTTTTTCACCAAAATAGTCTAGTCAGTTATGTCCTAAAGAAGGGCTTTCTCCTAAGTAACCATAATTATCACATTTAATTTTAACATTGATATAATTCTATTACCTAATGTATAGTCTATATTCAAATTCCCCCAATTATCTTGATAATGTCTTTTGTAGTATTTTGTTTTGTTTTGTTTTCATCGTTTCCAATCAAGAATTTCATGTTGCATTTTGTTGCCACTTCTTTTTAAGTTCCTCCAATGTATAACTGTTTTTCTGCCTTTTTTGCCTTACACTACAATGGTTTATTTTAAGATTTCAGATAAATTATCTTTAATGTTTGCAAATTTTTATATAGTAACTATTCTTTTGTAAATTAGTTTCAGGTTATAAAAATTCTAAAAGGTGATGTGCTGTTCTCTACGTTAAGATGTCAGTTTGTCCTGTTATTGGTGATACTAACTTTTGATCCCTGGATTAAGATGTTGTCTTTCA
This sequence comes from Eidolon dupreanum, assembly GCA_028627145.1. Classification (NCBI taxonomy): domain Eukaryota; kingdom Metazoa; phylum Chordata; class Mammalia; order Chiroptera; family Pteropodidae; genus Eidolon; species Eidolon dupreanum. Next base: position 22,824,290 of record CM053510.1, read on the forward strand.
AATTTCTCCATTGTAAAGGTACATTCTCTCTTATCATTAATAAGTAATCTGAGGAATGATGCTAGTGATATTAGTATTTATTGATAATGCCTGCTTGAAACTATTATTATAGGTTTTAAAATGGAGATTTGTTAATTTAATCATTTCTTCTACAATTAACAGTTGGCATTCTTTACAAAGGCTAGGTTTTTCTTCTCAGTATTTCTACTCTTTGTTTTTATTTGCTTTACTTTATCACTATGAGATCATAGATAGTTCTTTTTCTATATAATGTGCTATAATTCATTATTATCATTATTTTATTTCTTGAAATATCTCAGATGTGGACAGTGGGAGACCCTTCAAACCGTGTCTTATGTATTCTTTGATATGTCCTTATCATATTTTGAGTATATCCATGCTTTGAGACACATCAAAGTTTCTTATTTTATATTTTCTCTGTCTTTGCTCAGGAAGTAATACTTTATCCAAAAAGCCCTGGCTAATTCAGTGGTGAAAGGGATTAAGGGATTTAGGAACCGATATTGGGTATGTTTTATAGTTAGGTTGCCATTGTTATTTGGCCAATTCTGTGGACAGAACTAAGAAATTCATATATATATACATTTAAATTAGGTAATTAAATTATTAGTTCATAATGATACTTCTAATTCTGATCTTAAGCCACGGTCTTCCTTCTTCTCCCCTGCTGCATACTTGTTTTTCTCCTTTCTTTCTAGAGAAAACACTGGTTCTCTAAAACCCTAAAGCATTTGTATCATTTACTTAATATTACAATACACATTAAGTAGTCTGGGAATCACTAAACCAATACTATTACTACAAAAAAACTGCTACTAAAATTCAAGATTTCCTTTTATTATTATTTTTTCTTTAAAATATATCCCAGTGATCATATATAGTCATAGTACTATGTTCAAAAGCTACCTGACTTGTTTTTCATTTCTTTCCTCCGTATGCTTGGGTTATCAGTTAAAAATATCTGTAGGTTTATTTTCTTTCTCTTTGTAATAAATTATAAGGTTTTTTTTCAACCCTTATTGATGTGAGGGGAGGATGTCAAATATCAAACTATATAACATTAAAAAAAAAATCACATTCTCTTTCCTATCTCTTCTCCTGTGAACCAACCTACTGCCAACAGGTGATTAATCTAACTCATTTTGGTATATCTTCCTCTGTTTCTTTCTGCAAAAATAAGCGTATAGTGTATATGTATATACAGGCATAGGCACACATATGTCTATATATGTGTATATGCATATATGTAAAATGTTCATATATATGTATGTTTGTGTACAGTTTTTACACAGATGTGCACACACGTTCTTATTTCCTCTTTTTTACACAAATGTAGCATACTATATGGTATATATTGTTTTGCAGTTTGCTTTTTCACTTAATAATATATTTTGGAAATCATTCCAGATCAGTCTTAGAGGACATCTTTATTCTTTTTGCCAACTGAATATGAATGGTAATGATTACATGGATGTGTTGGTATGTCACAGTTTATTTATCCAGTTGATGTATTTATGTTGGGCATTATCTTTTTCCCAATATTCTATCATTAAAAATAATGCCACAGGAAGTAAATCTATGTATTTTTTTCATACTCCTGACCATGAGCCTTTGGAAAAAACTCTTAGAAAGTGGAATTACTGAGTAAATTGTTAATTGACAGGTAGTTTTATCAAATTCCTCTACAGAAGGCTTGTGATCCTATGAGTAACATGTGAAAGTGCTCTTTTTCAACAGGCTCACCTATAGAGTAGGTTTATTAAGCTTTTGAATTTCTGCTATTATGGGTGAGAAATGACATCTCAGTATAGTTTCCATTTGCATTACTGCTATTATGGAAGAAGGTGGACTTTTTTCTATAAGTTTAAGGGTCATTTTGTATATATTTCATGAACGGTCAGTTATAGCATTAGTCATTTTAAAAATTGTGTTGCTGATATTTTTTCTTTAAGTGGTATGAGCTTCTTTTATGTTAGGCAGATTATTCTGTTATCATTGATATTGTTTGATGATATTTCCTTATTTTCATTTATCTTTTGACTTTAAATGTCTTTTCATTTAGCAAACATTTTAATTAAATTTATTGCACACTTATTTCATTGAGTTTGAATTTTTAAGTCATAGTTATAAAAGATTTTTCATATCTTCATATTATAAAATAATTAATTATTTTTTTCAGGCACATATGTAGCTTCTTTCTTCCTCTCTCTCTCTCTCTCTCTCTCTCTCTCTCTCTCTCTCTCTTCTTTTCATTCATCTCTTATCTATTTGGAGTTTACTCTTGTGTATTGCTCAAGGCATTGGTTCATTTTTTTCTTTTTACTGAATTTCTATCAGGTTGCTCATCAAAAGTTATTAAAATGTCAGTTTTTCCTAAATGATTTGAGATCCTTTTATAACCTGGATTTCCATATGTACTTCAGTTTATTATTTCAAAATTTCTCTTTTGTTCTACTATTTATCTATTTATGTGCCAGTATCTGCAGAAAGTAGTCTTTATCAATTACTCAGTGACTATTAGAATTATAAGTACTTTTGGTTTTTTTCAATCACTAAAAAATAAAGATAAAGACTGTTGGAAATCCTAGGAAACGATATTCCTAAAAACTTTTTAACTCTAATTAGTCTTTTTTTTTTTTCAGTTACCATCTCTTTTTTTGCTATGTCTATTTTGAAGTCAAGGGAGGTTTGTCAGAAGAGCTAGTTATTTAAGTAAGCTAGAACTGAGTAGCATGTAAGAAGTATTTAAAAGCTTAATATATTTCAAGCTAGAATCTTTCATGTTATTTTTTAATTTTTTTCCAGTGAGAAGACAGTTAATATGTGTCTCCAATGTTATTTATTTTTATTTGTTTTTTAATATATGTAACGAGTAAACAATGAAAAAATTAGATAATTTGCATAAAAATTGTGCCAAATGGTGTCCCAAGGGTGAAAGAAATAGTTCACTCAAAGGATCTTTTCTGATATGTCTTTATTAGTTAATAAATGGTGCTAAATTATTTATGTACTTGTTATTTACTAGACACAAATGTTTTATTGAAGTGGCTTATTGTTTTTCATCAATTAACATTAATTTATGTTTGCTCTGATAATTTTGAGAGTAGAAATTCTGATATATTGTATTATTCCTTTTTATTGTCTTTGATTTTTTGTTATTGTATTTTAAATAGCATTACTGTTTTTATGAAATATGATACTAAATCTATATTTCTTAAACTCTGTACAATATTCTGCAGTGAGAGCTGTTTATCTGCTCATAGCACACTGTACACTAGGATGTCAACTGCAGTAATTAGTCCTGATATTATTTATAACAATATCTGTAGGGTTTCAATATAAAATTTTCTAAAGACACTATAAAGGCTAATTACTAATACTTGAATTTATACTGTAAAATTGGAATTACATACATTTTCTTAGGACGCTAACTTAGAACAGAGGTTGGCAAATTAAGGCTTGTAAACCAAACTTGGCCACCTGCTTATTTTTTATAAATAACGTTTCCTTGGAACATAACCATACAGTTTGTTTACTTGCTTTCTATCACTGCATTCACACTATGGCAGCAGAGTTGAGTAGGTATGACAAAGGTCATATGACCCTCAAAACCTGAAATATCTACTATCAGGTCCAAGATACCACATGACAAAACTTTTCTCAAAACTCAGTGTCTTAAAATAGCAATTAAGTTTTTCTCTTTATTTGATTTGGTTAGGCATTCCTTTGCTAGTTTCACTTGGACCCACTAGTGGAATTGTATTCTATTGGTTAATAACCTTAGCTAGAAAGTCACATATGTTGACATTTGGTCCTGACTTTTATCCAGGGGCTTTAGTTTTCCTTTGAGTAGCTGGCCTTCAGTATCATAGTTTGGCTTCTTTACATCAGTGGCTCAGTGTCTCCCAGGAAAGAAGGCAGAAACTGCATTAGACATTGCACTGAATGTTTGTGAGCTCCATCAGGGAGAAGCCAAGTTTTACCCACCATTATGTTACTAGTAATACTTGGCATGGCAAATGCTTTTGTAGAAATGAAAGAGGAATAGATTTTATGGATCACAATGCAGAATTTGAAGAGAATGAGCTTAAGGTCACTGACAAAATCTGCTTTCTTGTTCTGTCTTTTTTGGTGTTAATGAGGTTAGCATTAGGGATCATAGTAGTTGTTTGGGGCCAAATGTAAAGAAAGGTGAAAATATAAGTCTCCTGTGTGCATATTCAACATTAACATTTCAGTGTTAACAAAGCCCTTTTGCAGGCTGTAAATTCATAAAAGAATTTCCAACACATGGATTGTGATTTGCTCTGTTGAACTCAGCCATCTGGTAAACAAACTTTAACATGCCCGGCCCTAGATCTTCACAAGGCTGAAATGTTTTCTTTCAGGCCAGTGACTTATGAATGACTATAATGTTTACTCAAAAGGTCTTATCAGGTTGAATTGTGCACTGAAATAACAACCATGCTTGTTCCACTTGAGTCAGTTTCTTTGAGACAGAGAGCTTAAATATTTTAAAAGTCAGATATATTACAAAACTCTAAGTGGAGCAACCTTGGATAGATAAAAATATAAATGGATATAGGAAAGGTAGAAAATAGGGCTGGAGGAACAAACTATATATGAGCCAGATAACCTTTTATTTTAGAAAATGACTAAATTAAAACAAATGGTATTACTTTTCTCTCTGAAACCTTTAATTTATTATTATTTTTAATGTCAGTATTTTCATAAGGAGAGATTTTTAATTATCTTTATAAACATTCTTGTTTTTGAAGCTTAGGATTAGTTTTATTGGAGACAAGTAATACTCAGAATCTTCTTTTCATTCATGCATTTTAATGTTAGGCACAGTTAAGTGACTCTTCCCCATGCTTTGCAAATATCAACTTGACACAAGATAGATTTTAGCATGGAAAGACTCTGCAGGGGCTCATATATACCAACCAAGCAAAACCAGGTTTTAACAAAAACTTTTTCAGTCTAAATTCCAGACGTTTTCTGTCAAATTTGAGTCTTGTATTAAAATGGCATTGAAGTAAGAATTTTTAAAATCATATTGTTACTTTGCTTTATAAGGACCTATTTAGAAGCAAGCATTCATTGCATTCAATCATTTGATTGCTTTATTTATTTTATCTTCATAGTAACAATTTTAGGAAGATATTAACATCTTTGTTCAGACAAAGACACAAGTGAAGCAAAGTAAAGGACTTGCTCAAGTGATGAGCCAGATTCAAATCTAGACCTGGCCTCTTACAAAGCCCACACTTTATGCAATCCACTATTTAGATTCCATGTAATCATGTGTGCAGCCATTTTATGTGTCATCCTAAATGAGGCACTGATCTGACATCTAGTTAGATGTTTACACATTTTTTAAAATATCGTAGAATGATTAAGTGGCCAGCCAGAGGCCTGCTGGAACATTTGTGGCACCAGTGGAGTGCCACAATAAGCCTTTAATCTTATTTTGGGCCAATTACGACCTTTTATCTTTCATTGGGTATACTTTTGTCTGAATTTGTTCGCTGGTCAATTTTATATTATTATAGAAAGAGTGTAGTGCCTTTAAAAGAGAAATGAACTTTGAGTATAAAGCTTGAATACCAGCACTAAGCATTTGCTACCAGTGTTATTTAGGAAGACTAAATAAATCTGACTCTCTGAGCTTTGGATTCTTCATTTGTAAAATAAAGGTAATAATCATACCTAATTTAATTTACTGAGTATTGGTGAAGATTAAAAGAGTGCTATGTGCGGAACTTTGTTGTCATTGACTGTGAATAATCCTGATCCTTTTATTACTTTATTCTAGACATTTTAGTAATCTGTTTTAGAATTTCTATTCTTTTGTAAATAACACTACTTTTTGTTTCTCTTGTGTTTTAACGGCAAGTATTTACAGAATGGTTTGTACATGCCAGGCACTATTCTGGTATAGAACAGTGATAGAATGAACAGTGGACAATTGAGGAGGAAGAGAAAGTTGAGATAGATAACTGGATACGGGAGGGGTTAAATTGAGAGGTTTCAGGTCTGAGCAACTGGGGGAAAAAGAATGAAACTCTTTAAAAGGAAAAGAGAAATTAGAAAGAATAGTTCCTAAGGCAGAGATTTCACACTTAGTCATTTGGAGCTTTTGGAATAGAAATTGGACACAATATTTTGAGTAAAATTTTAATTTTAAAAATTTGTAGATGGAGAGACAGTTGAAATAATAGTAACAAAAGTAACAATATAAAAATAAAATTGAAACGTCAGGCATGACACTAGGATATCTTCTCATTCAGAGGAAGATAGGTATTATAGGAGTCTTTACATGAATTTGAAATATATAAGAGAAAAAGAGTTTGCAAGAGCAGAGTGTGAGAGAAGGCATTCTAATGCTGCGGAGTGCTACTAACTTAGACCTCTGGACACGTTTATGCAACTGTATAATGGGGACAATAATATACACTTGCAAAGGATTACAAGAATTAAGATAGGTAAAGAAAGAGCCAGTGTGATGGGTTGGGTGAAAGTGATGGTTCTGGAGCCTGAAGCCCTGAGGTATATAATCCTGTCGATGCTTCTCAGTAGCTCTGTGAACTTTAAGCAAGTGACAACTTCCACACTTAAGTTTATATATATATATATATATATATATATATATATATATATATATATATATATATATATTTTTTTTTTTTCCCCCACAGATGCTCTGAAAGGATTCTTGTTAATACATCTGTTACGTCACATATTTCTTTTTTAAATGGAAACATTTAGTTCTATACTCTTAGCATATTCAATTTTATAGTAGTGTTATCAACAATAATCACTATGTTATACATTAGATTCCCAGGCCTTATTCATCTTATAGCTGAAAGTTTGTGTACTTTTACCAACCTGTCCCTATTTTTCCCACTCCTCAGCCCTTGGCAACTTCTCTACTCTCTGTTTCGGTGAGTTTGACTTCTTTTTAAATTTCACATATAAGTGATACAATGTAGTATTTGTCTTTGGCTTATTTCACTTAGCCTAGTATCCTCGAGGTCCATCTATTTTGTTGCAAATGGCATGATTTCCTTCTTCCTCGTGGCTGAATAATATTCCATTGTATATATAAACCATATCATCTTTACCCATGCATCTGTTAATGGACATGTAAGTTATTTCTATATATTTGCTACCGTGAATAATGCTACAGTGAATGGGAGTACAGGTATCTCTTCCATATTCTGTTCTCATTTCATTTAGATATATTCCCAGAAGCGGGATTGCTGGATCATACAGTAGTTCTATTTTTAATTATGTGAGGAACTTCCATACTATTTTCTATGTGTCTGAACGAATTTACATTCCCACCAAATGGTCACAGGCATTCTCTTTTCTCCACATTCTTATCTACACTTTCTCTCTCTGTCTCTCTCTTTTTTTTTTTTTTTTTTTTTTGATGACAGCCATTTTAACAGATGTGACATGCTATCTCATTGTGGTTTTTATTTAGAGTTCCTTGATTATTAGTGATGCTGAGCACCTTTTCATGTACCAGTTGGCCATTTTTATGTCTATTTTGGAAACCAAAAGTGTCTATTTAGATCTTTTGCTCATTTTTTAATCACATTGTTTTGTGTTCGTTTTTGCTATTAAGATGTATGTGTTATTGTTTATTTTGGATAGTAACCTCTTATCAGATATATAATTTGCAAATATTTTCTCCCATTTCATAGTTCACCTTTTCTTTTTGTTGATGGTTTCCTTTGCTGTGCAGAAACTTCTTAGTTTGATGTAGTTCCACTTTTTTATTTTTGCTTTTGTAAATGGTCCTAAAAATATTCCTTGTTAACCTAATTCTGGGAGACTTTAGGTAATCTTTAAATTGGCTTTCATTCTCAGAATATATGTTAAATCAGTTTGGTATGAATGTCTAGATACACAACAGGAAACAAATCTCAATGTCTGTAAGCTTTGGTTTTCTTGTCTATAAAGAGGATAATAGTAAATGCATTATTTTATTAGTTTGCTAATATTTTGCTGAGGATTTTTTCATGTGTGTTCATGAGGGATAGCAGCCTGTAATTTTCTCTTTTTTTTGTTATATCCTTGCCTGGTTTTTGTATCAGAGTAGTACTGGCTTCATAAAATGAGTTTGGAAGTGTTCCCTCATCTTCTGTCTTTTGGAAGAATTTGAGAAGCATTGGTATTAATGATTCTTTAAGTATTTGGTAGAATTCACTAGTGTAGCCATCTGGTCTTAGACTTTTCTTTGTCAGGAGTTTTTTGATTACTGATTCAATCTCTTTCGTAGTAATCAGTCTGTTCAGGTTTTCTATTTTTGCATGATTCTGTATGATAGGTTGTATGTTTATGGGAATATATCCACTTGTAGGTTGTCTAATTTGTTGGCATATAATTGTATGTAATAGATTGGTTGCCTGGAAATGAAAATACTGAAAACAAAAAATAGTTAAATAGTTTTACTTATTCTAATTTTTATTTATTTGTATATTTCATTTATATATTTCAATATTATGATTTGGGCAGTTTTTGAAATAACTGGGTTTTTTTTAGCAATTGATGTCATTAAATTATTTTTGCTATGTCTTTAATGTTCAGTATTATTTGATGCTAGTATAACAATAGTAATAATAATTACTTTAGAATTCTATTTAGATAATTTGCATGTAATTTTATAATTATTCCTCCTCGAAATCTTTTAAGTGTCATTATTATATATATATCCAGTTGACCCTTGAACAACATGGAATTAAACAGCTTATATGTGGATTTTTTCAATAAATTCAGTATACGTATTTTTCTTATGATTTTCTTAATAACTTTGTCTTTTCTCTAGCTTTATTGTAAGAATACAGCATATAATACATGTAACACACAAAATACATATTAATTGACTATGTTATCAATAAAGCTTCTGTTCAACAGTAGGCTGTTAGTACAGTCACCCTCCATACTTGTGGATTCCCAAATGCAGATTGAAAATACAATTTTTGATCTGCAGTTGGTTGAATTCATAGATGCAAAACCTGTGGATACAAAGGACTAACTAATTAAGTTTTTTGGGGAAGGTCAAAAGTTATATGTGGATTTTCAACTGTGCAGGGGTTCAGCACCCTGAATCCCTGTGTTGTTCCGGCCAACTATAATCAAAACTCTAATAATAGATAATAAGGCGTACACATATTAAGTATTTCATTTAATTTATTAATTAATGAGGGAACTGCTAAGATGTTACAACAGGTTCAGAGGAGACTTCACAGTACTACTTGACACATCTGTAGTCAAATTAATTTTAAAATGAATTTAAAAATACATGCAAAAACGGGAAAAACTTGCTACTATATATAGGCCAATAATCATTCTACCAGACTCAATTTGATTTCAATCAAGATTCACTTACATTACTTCTCATTTTATACAACTAACAGAGTTGTAAAGTAGCGCAAAGATAATAATGAAAGGAGAGATTCCCCCCTCCTCCACCCTCACAGACTAAGATAACCTTGAAGGATATACTAGACATGACTTGTTTCCTGTTGAAGATACCTGGTAATCTTTTAGTCCGCTTAAAATTCTTTTACAATTTTCCCTACAATTCCTATTTTACAGACTAAGAAACTAAATATGAAGAAGTAATAGCTTAACTTGGATCCCATAGTGATAGACTTGATTAGAAACCATGATCTTTTTTAATTTAGGGACATTCTCTTAACCTATAGGAAAATAGTACTCACCTGGGTGTGATTTTGTACTCCAGGGAGTATGCGGCATTGTCAGGAGATATGTTTAGTAGTTCCAACCTGAGGACTCTTTGGCATCTCGTGGATAGAAGCTAGAGATGCTGCTAAACATATAGTGCAGAAGATCCCCACAACAAAGAATCATTCAGCAACATGTCAATAGTGCTGAGGTTGAGAAAAGTCTATTAAGGGGATAGAATACTTTAATTACTTCCAAGCTGAATACCCCAATTCCTTTGCATTTCTATTTATTGTAAAAAGCACTTGCATCAAGTGGAATAAAGCATTTGAAGTAACAGTTGCCACCCAACATTAAAGCCATAAAACCATTTGTGAGCTTTTTATCCTCCAAGGCATCAATTCACTTTAAAAATACATTTTCTTTAGTGATATCTGTTTGATTATCTGTGCAAGCCCTTGAGAGAGTATATGATACTGGAAGGGCTCTTTGCAGTAGCTCAAGAGGTAATCTTGAAAGCACAGAAATGAAAGAGAACACTGTACTGATTTTAGACACTTAGCTTTGAGTAAAAAATATGTGAAACCTAACAGGTGGTCCTGCATACTATATGATTTAGCAACAACTTTAAAACTCCTTTTCTATGACAGGAGATGTTGATGAAATTATGTAGAGAACTATCATAAAGAAAATAAGTGGACTTGACTTTAAGGCTTTCTTTTTTTGTTTGTTTGTTTAATTAGTTAATTAATTAATTTATTTTTTGGTGACATTGGTTAATAAAATCCTGTAGGTTTCAGCTGTACATTTTGACAGTAAGGCATGTATATATATTTACATTGTGTGTTCACCTCCCATAGTTAGATTTCTTTCTGTCACCACATATTTGACCCCTTTTACTCCATCTATCTCCCCCCACCCTCTGTGAACTACTAGTTCATTGTCCATATCCATGAGTTTCTGTTTGTTAAAGACCTAAAATCAATTTAAAAAAATATGGCAAACTAGTACTATAACTTTCGGTGGGTCACACTATAATAGTTTTACACCATTGTTTTCTTATTTGTCCTGGAAAACAAAATGCAGCTAATATAACTTTTTAGTATTACTGTTCTATAAATATCATACCATTGTTCTGGTACATAAAGAGCAGCTCTGTGTTTTTTCTCTTCTATCTTGCCACCCATGAACATGTACCTAGTTTATGTTCCTTGAAGATTTAAACTCAGCCAATATCTGAGGGCTTTACTGTCCCTAACAAGAAGCTGACAGTCTCACACATATTCTGACCATGTTTCAGGTTCATATATAATTACACAATTCATTTTCTTTGGCCTAGGTTCTCTCATCTCTGTAAATCCCTTCCCCTAGATGTAGTCATGTCCCTCATCTTGGCCTCACTGCTTCCTAACAGTCAGTCACCTTCTTGACTATGTGACCTGTGACTGCCCTGATCTGCATGAGTCCCAGCTCCTAAATCACTCCAGAACTTGCAACTGTCAGGGCTCCAATATAATATGTTCCCTCTAAGATTGATCTAACATTGCTTCTGACAGAGAAAGGAGAGCAAGGCATGGCATTTTGAAGGAAAGAGGATGGATTTGTTTTTGGAAAACTAGGACTTAAAAAACCAAATGAGCAATATCCTAGTCTACAAAGGAAATTAAGATTATTTCGTGAAATATGTTTTAAATCTGTTTAGATCCTAATGTTTTGGATGAGGCAACTGTTCTTTTAATCTATTGACTTGTAACAAATTATCCCATTAAATACTATTTTATTAAATCTCGTTATCTTATAGTTTAGAAGTTCAGACAGGATTCGGTTAGGCTAACTTCTGCTTCATGTAGCATTGACTGAGTTCACTCAGTGGAGTTCAGCTGTTGGTTTTCCTGGTCAGAAGGATTCAAACTAGTGTTGCTCACATAACTGACACGTTAGCAGTGATGGTTAGAAGACTAGGCTCAGATGGAATTGGTCTCTAATGTGTCTATACATGCTTCTCCAGCCAGGCAACTCAGTGTAGTCAGACTTTTCATATGTCGACTCAGGGATCACAGAGAGTGTTTCAAGAGACAAGAAATGGAAGATAAACAAATTATGGGCTTTAGTTTGTATAAATATTGGTTCATTGTGAAAAATACACATATTAATGTAAGATATTAATAATATGGTAAACTGGATGTGTGAGATATAAGGGGACTCTTTGTAGTCCCTTCACAATTTTTCTATAAATCTAAAACTGTTCTAAAATAACAAGTTTATTTTTTTTAAAAAAAGACTTAGTTCAAACTCTTTAGCTAAATTGAAGACAATGCATATTCTGCCACACACTCAACTTCTTTCACACAGAATATCCTCTATTACTCTATCCATATGATCTGTGAATCTGTTTTGTTGACTGGGATAGGGGCTTTGAAGATGCTATTAAGGTTATTACTTCCTTAAAATGAGGAGTTAGTTTTTATTGTTTATGTGGTCACATCTAATTATATGAGCCCTTAAAAGTGAAGAATACTCTTCAGCTGAAATCAGAGAGATGAGGCAGAAGGAGAAGTCAGAAAGATTTAGAGCATGAGTGGGACTCACCATCATTGCTGGAGGAACTACCTGGAAAGCATTAGAAAGTATGAGATCAGCCTTTAGGAATTCAAGTCTGGCTCCCCAGTGGCTACCAGCTAACAATCAGAAATGACACTGGGACCTCAGTTCTGCAATGCTAAGGAACTGAATTCAGCCATCAATCTCGAGCCAAATGAGCTTGGGAGTAAATTCTTCTCCACAGCCTCCAGTAAGAGATACGGGCTTGTTAACACTTTGAGTTCAGCCCTGTGAGCAGGGAAACCACCTGAGCCCACCTAGACTTCTGACCTACAGATTGGTGAGATAACAGGTGAGAGTTGTTTTGGGCATTAAGTTTATGGTAATTTGTTATAGCAGAAATAGAAAACTAATATAAATTCTTCCATTATACCTTAAAAATAAATCCCTCTTATGCACACATACACATACAAACACATATACACACAAGCAAAAAACAAAACAGCAACTACAATGACAGTGACAAAAATGAAAATTTAGCCAGATAGGTAAAGATATAGTTTATGGTCTTTTTCTGTATTTCTTCTGTCATTCATAATTGCATGGCAGATTGGCCCTTTCACTGCAGGACATGACTGTTGCCATCCGATGTAGTTTTACAATGGAAATATTTATTGTTACTTTGTATTGAGGTCACTAATAAAATTTGCAAAGAATGCTCAATCAATTAATCTGCGTATGTACAAAGTTCTAATTTAAATAGTCTTTCTTAATTTTATTTCTAAACAGTTTTTTTCTTCCCACATTTAGCACACTCATATTCTAGCTATACACTTTATATGGGAACAGTTTATTTCTGTAGCTTTCTGCTTTTGGTCTCTTTGATTTAAAATATTCTATAATCATGCCCCTATATGTTTGCCATGTGCAGAAATAGAGAGTGAGATTATATTACATTCTCTTGAATAGGAACAGTAGCTTCCAAATGAGTATAGTTATGGATTGAATTGCATCCTACGCGAATTCATATGACATATTAGCCCTATCCCACAATGTGACTATATTTGGAAATGGAGCCTCTAAGATATTCATTAAGATTGAATGAGGTCATAAGGATGGATGAGACCTCCCAAAATTAAGGGTGGGACCATAATCTGATAGGGGTTGGTGTCCTTATAGGAAGAGAAGGACATCAAACCTCTACCTCACTCTCTCTGTCTCTTCTCTTCCCTCTCTTTCTCTCTCTGCACTTGCACAGAGGAAAGATTATGTGAAGATAGAGCAAGAAGGCAAACTTCAGCAAGCCAGGAAGAGAGATTTCACCAGAAGACAACCCTGCTGTCACTTTTATTCTGAACTTCTAGCTTTCGTAACTGTAAGAAAATACATGTCTGTTGTTTAAGTGACACAATGTGTGATATTTTGTTATGGCAAGCTGAGCCATAAGTATGGATTGGAAAGGTATAGTTCATTTATTCATTTAGATATTAAGAAAATATTACTTAAATTTTTACTGTGGCCATATACTCCTCTAGATTCAGAGGATAAAGCAGAAAAATAAATCTGACAATTATCTATGGAATCATAAAGATTACATTCAAGATGGGGAGAGACAAAATAATCAAGGTAAATATATAAGATGTGGGATGAGAATAAATTTTAAATAAGGAAAGAAGGGGTATTAGAAGATTCAGAAATGATTTTAGGTATAGTAGTAAGAAAATATCTCACTGAAAATGGGCTTTTGAATAGGAACCTGTTAAAGAAAGTGAGAGAGTGAATCCTGTGAATAGTGGAGCAAAAGCAGTCCCGGTGGATGAAAGAGCAAGTGTGAAAGCTCCACAAGGGAAGTACAGCTGGTATGTGGAAAGAACCATGGGTGGCCAGTGTGACTGCAATAGAGGAGAGTTTTCAAAAAGGAAGAGTTAAAGGGGACGAAACCTGAGGGTAACTTGAGAAAGCTTTACAATTCCCTCTGAAGAATTTGTCTTTTACTCTGAGTGAGCTGGAACACCATTGAAAGGCTTTGCATAGATGGGTGATGTGATGTGAACCCTAATTTTAAAATGATGACTCTAGGTGTTCTGTTAGAATATATTGTGGTTGGAGTGGGCACAGAGCAGTGAATTGAGCTCTCTATGCCAGTAATATAGGAGAGAGATGATAATGACTAAGATGTAGGTTATAGTACTGTAGGTGGCAAGAAATGGTCAACATTTAAATGTGTTTTGATGAATCTGAATTCATCCAATTTAGTTAACGGAATTTCAAGACAGATTAGGTGTGGGGTATGACAAAAAAGAGAGGTACAAAGAATAACTTCAAGGTCTTTGTCCTGAACAAAGGGGAGGGTGGAATTTCCATTCACTGGATGATAAGTAATTCTTTCTATCTGAAATTTCTCTTGTAATGTACATGTTGACTTCCAGGGACATGCTTCCAGCAGCAGCAATACAGGGATGTGATTCAATGACTTGGAATCCCTGAGTATATTAATAGGCTTTGTAAATCTCCAAAGAGGACCATTATATGTGACATTTCCCAAACCTATTTAGTTATGGAACAGTGTATTAAACAACACCAAAAAATCCTGGGGCTCTTTGGCAATGCTGATGTAGTTGCTGGTAATGAAAGAGAAGATATAAAATGTTTAGGGAACAAAATGGCACAAAAGCAAAAATGAGGATTATCATTATTGTAACTTTCTTTCTCCTGGTTTATAAATATATTATTTAAGAAGTGTTAAAACCTGTCCACTCTACTACCATATTAAATAATTTGACTTTATTACTAAGATTAAAATTAAACAATGTTGACACTTTCTTATGAAATGTGGAAACATATTTCATTTAACCACAGGAGTTAAGAATCAGAACATCTTCGTAAACTGGTGGAAAAATTAGATTTCTTGGAATAGTGTGTTTTGAGGATGAATAAGTAGAGCTTGCATCAGTTAGGAATTGTATTAAGTTTCAGAAAATCAGAAGCATCATTCCAGTAGCTTAAACAAAAGGAGAGTACTTTTCTCATACGGCAAGAAATCTGAATAGAAGTTGCTAGTGTCAGTTCGGCTGCTCAGTGATGATGTTAAGGATCCAGATTCCTTTATTTTACTCTATCATTAGTTACTTAACTGAGATGCATTTATACTTTCTGATTCTACATTCAATGATCTTTAGACAGCAATATCTGTCTCAGGGAGTGAGGTGGTCACTTAGTTAACAGGTTTAGGAAGTCATGAATAATTTTGCATAGAAAATAAAATATGAACAAATTAAATAAAAAGTATAAGCACATAGTATTTGCAAAACACAGTTTATTTATTCTTGGTGACTTATGTCATTAGAGAGTTCGAAGAGGTGCAGTCTGTTTTTCAAAAGCCTTTGTTACCAAATCTTCAGGATTTGACTTAGAAAATATGTGTTTTTTAAAGCCAGAAAGCTCTGATTTCAAATTCTAAATCTTCTTACTGATTAATTTTAATTTTCTTGGGTTATTTTATACTTCTGAGACTGTTTCTTCATGTATAAACTGGAGATTTAATTGTATTTCAAGAGTAATGTGAAGATTTATTTTTGTATCCACATTTTTTAAATTATGTTGAATATCTGGATAGATGTTGCTTCTACTTATTTGATTATTCATTCATTGATAGCAAAAACACAAAGGCTAGCAAATTGTTTTTTTCTTTCAAAAAATGGCACATCAATATTTTTTTGTCTTGCATGTTCTTCCAGAGCATCACCAATCTTGACCAAGGTGTATAGTCTATATTCCCTTTCTTTGAAACTTAGCAGGGATTTTTGACTCCTCCAACAAATAAAATACAGTGGCAGCAATGATGCATGACTTCTAAGTCTAGGTCATAAAAAGTGATTGTGCTTCTCTCTCAGGACACTTACCCTTAAAACTCAGCTACCGGGTTATGAGGAAACTCAGACCATAATGAGGGACCACCTGTCTGTGTATCAGCTTCAGCCATAACCAACAGCCAGAATCAACTGTCAGACATGTCAGTGAAGTAATAGTCAGATAATTCTATTTCCCAGCCTTAAAGACACCCCAGCTGTGGCTGAGTGGATTTAGAGACGCTATTCTCACTGAGCCGTGCATCGTCTCTACTTTAAGTCCTGTCTTTAGTTCCAATTTAATCATTTGTTCCATGAATGAAGGGATTATATACTTAAATACAATGTGGAGTTGTGATTCTGTCTTAGTTTGGGCTATCTTAGTTTTATTAATCGAACACCATTGGTATCTGATATCAAGGAGAATTTGAAACAGACCTCAATGGAGCAGTTACAGCCTTCCCACAGATAAATTATGCTTCATTTTGTAACATAACTTGAGATTTGGTAGGAGCTAGTTTTTTTTTTTTTTCACATTTCTATATTTAAGCAAACAGTGTTTCAAAAAATAATATTATATACATGTGGTTAAATAAGATCAATGTTTCTTTCAAGTGTAAGAAGAGTGTAAAAACCATAGCTTTCTGATTTCTTGAGGAAGCGTGACTAGATTTTATATATCTTCTTAAGTATAACTTAAGTAGCCAAAATTATTATCTTACATTTAAACCAAAAGCCATTGATGGAATCTAACTTTTTATTTTCAAAATATCTCTATGTCAATATATCTTTATAATGCAATGCTAGATCTGAGAGAAAGTATTCAGTATAAAAAGATCTAATCACCATAGCTTGAGGGGAAGAAAACCTCAGAGAAGAAAGAGTCTTGTCCCAATCATTTTAATTAACATTTGTAGTGTATTTATCATGAGCTTTGTCTGGTGCTAAGGAACTTAACAAAATTTTATCCAACCCTCATTGAAAAACTGTCAGTTTAGCATGATTTTTACCCCCCTTATAGATGAACAAGGGAACTCAAAATGTTTAACTTGCTCTTACGCAGTTAGTAAATGGAAGAATCAGATGCATAATTATATTCTATCGTTATTTTACAGGACTAAGTATATGAAACAGCTTTGTCAGTAAAAATTTAACTGCTCTTCTGAGTAGATAGCTTAACATCTCCACCTTCCTGGTTGCAGGCCACATACCCTCTTCCTGTTTGCACAATTACCACGACACTGCACTTAGCTATTAAAAAGTTTAAATACCACAGGTTATAGCCTGTGGATCTATTTAGTATTCAGTCTGAGTTGAAAACTGAGGTATTCACACTTATTATAAAATACTTTTTCAAGCTATTCTGATGCTACGGGAGCATCAAGTACCTGTAAACGCAGGGAATAAGAGATATATCAGCTCTCCAGGAGGACAATTCATTAAGCTAAGTGGAGGCTAAGAAGTGTGGTAGCTGGAAATCAAACCCATCTGTTCTTTAAGTGAAGTGTGATAAGTGGCTTAAGGCTACTTATTCACAAAGCAAGAATATTCTAGATACCATCAGAAAAGAGCTCCGTTTTCTTCTCTATTCTCTGCTCTTGTTTATTCGGTCCCACTGGCCTGGGCAGTGGTTATTATTGAGGTAAACACAATTTATTACAGATGATTTTTAAAAAATTGCTCACTAAGGGTAAATGTTGAGGTACTAGGAAATCCAATTTAATATTCTCCAGAATGCCTAAAGCTAAACTCATGATTATCTCCAGAGGTGCATTTTTTTAATATTCTAAGATGTACTGAAGTCAATAGAGAAAAATGCTCTCAGAAAAAATAAACATACATAAATATATAATAACTTATTGATTCTAAACTAAATATATCAATAAAAAAGGGCTATTTTCCCTAGAAAATGCATTTTATAATATAGGGAAATGGAGCATTCGGACATAAAAAAGAAGCCTATTTCTCATATAAATCTCTTGTTGGCCACATATTTCCAAAAAGTAAAGATACGTTCCCTCTCATCTCCCTAGTCTATTTCCTAACAGAGTCCATTGAACTTTACTGTACATTCATTTATTCAATATGTTTATTATACACCCCTATATGCCTAGCTCTGAGGTCTAGGCATATAAAATGGATGGGGAAATAAACAAGCCCTGAGTCCTACCTTCAAAATACTTTTCCATCCCAACTAAGCAATACTGATTGATATGTAAACAAGTAAAACTAATCATATGACAGTGATAGAATACTATGGAATACTTACAAGCCAGACAATGTGGATAACAAAGAAAATGAATCATTAGTTTCTGTGGTAAGAGTAGAAGCATGATAGGAAGAGTTCCACAAAAAAGAGACGAACTGGGCCTGATAAAAATTATAAATTGAAATGAACAAAAATATAAAATAATATTAGCTAGCAATATAAATCTTATTCCAAGTGCTAGGCATGATTCTAAGTGCTTTACATTGTATTTCATCCACACAAGATCTCTAAATATATATTATTCTCTCCACTTTAAAGATAAGAAACAGTATTTTGGAAAATGTACATAGGAAGGTGATGGAGCTGGGATTTGAACACAATTTCTGCTATTTCTAATGTGAAAGTAGGGAGGGAATTTCTGGCAGAAATTGCATGTGCAAAAGCTAGAAATGTTAAAATTGTATCTTCAGAGAACCATAAGTACTTCAACATGACATGAAAAGAAAATTACAGAAAATTATATTCCCTTTTTTCGTCACACAAATAAGTACTTAGGATATATTAGCATATCTTATGCTACATATTTTAAAAATATGATTGGAATACCACCATAAATAAATTGTATTTGTTTTGTTCTACTTAATATAATATAAAAATCTTCTCTAATCAAATATTTTTGGTAAATATCCTGTAAATAGTTATTTGTCTCATCTGACTCTTCTCTGAAGTTTGCTAATTCTCTTTCTATATAGTTTTGTGTGTGGGGGGGGCATCATCTGAAGGTTTCTATTACCAGCAAAATGTCAAAATGAATTGTTTATGTGTTTTTTTCTGTGTTTAATATATAGAAGAATCATCTCGATCCCAGTTATCTATTAAATATTGACCTTTTCATATGTTTTTTTTTGTGACAAACTAAAACTTAAAAACTAAACACAATATTGGTAAAAAGAATGAAGAGGTTTTTATATTCTTGAGATAATTTAAATTATCAAGAAATGTTATGTCACTAAAATATGACTGAATTAACAGTCAATTTATCCCTAATCAGAGTTTTTGAAATGAATATTTGGGTCAATCAAATATCCTTGTCAACAAAAGTAACACAAGTTCACCCCACTTCCTTTCCTCCTCATTTTATACAAATAAGATACCTTTATTCTCATAACAGCTATAATTTATAATCCTTCTAAGCCTCAGATGATTAATTTCCTTTAATAGTAAACTTCTTGAAAATTTAGGACTTTTCCAGTGTTTGTGCTTACCACTGTGAGTATTTCATTATGATAGATTTAACTGCTGCAGTTCGAGGAGATTGAGTTGTCTATTGATTCTAGCATATTCAATATTTCAGTATATGAGAACTTCTTTGCATTAGCTCTTTCATCTATAAAACAGAGATAATCATACTCTCCACTTAGTGGATTTATCGTGAGAACAAGAGTGTATGTGTGTAATATGCTTAGAAAAGACGCAGAACAAGGTCAGCATGTTAGCTGTCTTCACAATCATTATTATTTTTCTTATTTTTACCTAATGTGAAATTGGAAAAAAAATTCTATATTGTCATTAGGTGGTTTTTCATTTATATCTGTTAAAAGAATCAGTGAGAGATGCTATCACTGATTGCTAGGGTGGGTTCTTAGTTAATAGTTCTAATTTAGTTGTTTCCAGCTTATGAAAGTTTTGTCGACCTTTCACATCCCTATTGTACCTCTTTTTTATACTTTTGCTGGATGTTAGATTTTTAAACATTATCATGAAACAGAAAGTAGGGCTTTGCATATGTTAATTGTCCTTTATTATTCATAAAATTAGTTCCTCAGCACAATACACTTGATTGTGGTATATCTGAGTCATCATCGTAATCACTGTTAATCGCAACCTGTAAGTGCTGTGTGTACAAAGCCCAGTTAGCAAGGAGATCCTGTGATGGGGAATCTACTTTGGTGGAACAGTGTGCTGTATTTATTTATTCATCTTCCTTCCTCAAGGCCACTTCCCATAGTTACACATGAGCCACCAAAATAAATTACATTTCTCCAACCTCTTCCTCCCACAGGATTCCTCTCTGTGGAAGCTACTCAGACAAGACCAAATAAAACAACTAACCAAAACTTGGAATTGTTTTTGATGCTTCTCTTTCTTTCATGCCCCACAGTGGGTTCATGAGCCAATCCTGTTTTATTTTCAATACCACCATGCTGGTCCAGCTACCATTCTCTTTTCTCTGGATTATTATAGAACATTCTAACTGGACTCCCTGAATTTACTTTATACCTCCTTAGCATAGGAGATTGGAGGAATTCTATTAAAATGTAAATTACATATGTCACCTCTTCTCAAAACTCCACAATGGCTTCCTATATTAAACAGAGTAAAAGTCAAAATGCACACTTATAAATTCTGATAAAGCCCTCTGTTTTTCTCCTACATTAGAGCTCTGTGTTTATCTCATTCTACTCTGTTCCGGAAGTAGAAATAACTTGTGTTGTAAAATCAAACATTTTTTTTAAATTAGTTCATATTTTGAGTATGGCTATATACGTACATGTATACACATATGCATTATATGTTATCTATAGCTGATTGTATGCATTATTTTTTATTGATACTTAGTCGTGTTTTTGGCCCTGATTCCTTTGCACCCCTGATAATTCCTGATAATTCTGCTATGCTTTGACTAATTCCAGTGCTTTAAATTTGATCATTCTGCTCCCCTGGTCATATTCCTGGGTGAAAAAGCAAACTTATGGCAGTAACAGTTTTGACTTTACAATCAGAAGAACCTAAGATTGGATCTTTACTTTGCAACATAGCAGTTTCAGACAAGTTATTTTACTTCACTTGATTCTGAAGAGATTTTGTGCCCCAGGTTGATCTAAGTTCCACAATGGCCTGGTGGACTAGGTCAAATTTTTTTGTTTATGTTATTGTTAACATATTAACTTTCAAGTGTCTCCTTGGTCTTTGTTCAAAGTTTGGCCTTTAAATTTTAGAAAGTTTCTGTTTTATAGCATCTTGTTTTATTTTATATTGATTTTGTTTAAATTTTCTGTTCTGATGTTTTGTTAAACAATTTTGTGTAACACTGTGGGGTGTATGTATGCTTTTGGGCACTGTCTTCAAATGGATACATGAGCTGCTACTACTGCTGACCTCCTGAAAATGCCTGTGGATGCCTTCTGCTCATGGATTGGCTGTGGTGAAAAGAGTTTTAAGGATCTTCCTGAATCTAATTTGACCACAAAAAAAAGAAAAAATAATAACAGCAGCTGTTCTAACATGCTTTTACTAGCTCCCTTGAGATACTGTAGCTGTTTCAAACATGTCACAGTCAGTTACATTTGCTAACATTTCTCCTTTCTCTTTTGTGCTCAAATGATCATTAATCATTTATTTTTAGAAAGGAGAGAAACATATTGAGTTTGAGAGGAAAGTAGAATCTATTTTCATTAACCCTTGCCTTGGAATTCTCGTTTCAAATAACCTGAGCTGAATGGGAAGCTTTTAAAATGTCAAGTTGTCCATTGGATTCTAGGCAGAAGGTTAAGAGTCTAACCTGAAAACCTAGCTTCGTTAGTGTTGTAGGAATTCCCCTTAGCTGTCATCCCAAGAGCTTGAGAAGATGCATTAAACTCAGACTCAGCAGAAGTCAATGTAATAGGACCACACTAGTGGTCGTCTACAAACTTCAGCTTTTCCTTAAGCAGATTATTTTGAATTTTTTCAAATATGGCACAGTTTTATATTTAAAGTACAAGTTTGTTTTTGGAAACAATCACAATTCATTTGAAATCAAGTCTGGTGAATGAGGTTGATGACTAAGTAGAGTTATATTTCATAGGGGTTAAAACAAAAAGAGTTTTAGTGTCATGGAACCTTAGACAGACAATACATGTGAAGCAAGCTGAATTCTTCCAAAGTTATATTAATTTGTCTTATTGAGTAACAAGATTCAAATGTTCCCCTTTGGTTATGTTCTCTGACTCTCAAACTTTTTATTTGATGGGGAGGTCATATTATTATTATTATTATTATTATTATTATTAACCACTCCTCTGACAACAATTCTCTGACACCAACTGGTGTCCGCATTTCTATTAAATTCTGACCCTAACTACCTCGAGTTGTGTTGGACTCCACAGTTTAAAGGATGAGGTCCTCCATGACTCTTCCCTCTCTTCAGATACCAGTCCTAAGTCTCAGGTCCACCTGTGCCTCTGACCAACCTGCTATAAATTTCAGAGTTCCCATGATTTCATCAGTTTCAATAAAACGCTATAATGACTTACAGAACTCAAGAAAACACTATACTTACAATTTCAGTTTTATTGTAAAGAATGCAATTCAGGAACAGCCAAATGGAAGACACACATAGGGCGATACTTGAGAGGATTCTAGATGCTGAGATCCTGTGCCAAGTGTGTCACCCTCTTTGCACATTGATGCATTCACCATCCAAGAAGCTTCTTGAGCTATGTATATTCAGCTTTTATTGGGGTATTATTATGACACAGGTCATGTGATTAATTTGAGCTCAGTCTTCAGTCACTGTCTCCCCTAGAGTTGCAGATAAGATTGAGGGGTGAGGCTGAAAGTTCCGGCCCTCTAATCACTTATTTGGTCATTCTGGTGTGGCCAGCCACTCTCTTAAAAGTAAGAGTCTACCATGAATCACCTAGGTAATATAAACTCAGGTGTGGTAAAAGAGCTTCACTATGAATGAAAAAATATACCCCAATCATTCGAGAAAATCCAAGGGTTTTTGAAGATCAGTGTCAGGAAACTAGGATAAAAATCAAATATGTTATTCATCATAACATAACCACTGAGTATTTATAATTTACTTTTTAAATTGATTTAAACAATCAATTATTTATCAAATGTTGTTTATAAAAGGTAACAAACTACTATTATGATTTGGCTTCAGAATAACAAACATTGTATGTACATGTGTATACAATTGCCAGGGACACAGAGATACACACAACACAAGCCAGCCCTAATTGGAATGTCTGTGACCAGGGTAGTTATGAGATATAGTGGGTTGGATTTGCTTATGTTCAAATTGAGCTGAAGTTCAGATCTCCTAATGTTTCTTGCAATGAAGCACCGTGCCTTATTTGTCATATTTTAGAAGATAATAGTTTTTGTTGTTTACCTATCTAGCAAAACTTAAATTAATAGATCGTGAAGATATGTAGATAAGTCCTACTCACAAAACAGCTGAAACTATCTACATATTCATGTAGGGCAAACCATCTAAGATGAACCATTATTCTGTGTATCAGGAGCATGTCTGGGGCAACATTGCATGGTAGATAGGGTTTCAAAATGAATCAGATCATCTATGTTCATATCAAGCTCCTTCACTCACTAGCTATGTTCCCTTGAGCAAGTTCTTTTCTCTGCCTCAATTTCCTCATGAATAAAATGGGATGAGAATAGTATAATATACATAGGGCAGTTGTGAAAAGCAAATTAATTTATAGGTTTAAAACACTTAGCAGTACCCAGCAAATACTAAATTGTATAATAAAATATTCTTGAAGAATTCTGTGTTTTTATATTAGCTTGAGAGAGCTTTCATTGTAGCGCATGATCTAATACTCATTTTTTTATTTAGCCTTTCTGATTACCTCACTGAAAAACTAGTATTGTTACATTACGGTTATATATAACTGTATATGTAGTTTTATATATACACATATATACAACTACATAATCATATCGCTTATCTCTTTTGGATTTTAGCTTGATAGCTCTTGGCAAATTAGTTGTCTCTGAATGTCATTTTCTCTTTTGTAAGGTGAAATATCATCTACTTGCAGAAATGTTGTGAGGATTTAACTAAATTATGTGAATCAGTGCTTCGTACCTGGTAGTATGGACTTAAATATCTAAATGCGTATGATGTGTAGAGAGTAGTCTGATTAGAACTTGGGGGGGTGTATATTTTTTTCTTAAAACTGTTGTTACACCCTAGGCTGTATATTTATTTTAAGGTTTGGGGACTAGCGTTGAGCTATTAGTAGAGCTAAAGTCCCTCAAAATATATTGTGGCACTTCCTAACATATGAACTTAAATAAATATTAATTCATTTTCTCTGAATAGATATCTGTAGTGCAAATTAATGAAAATGCTCTTTTATTTATCAGAGAAGTCTAATTATTCAGTTTAGCTAGAACATGGTTTGTCTCAGTATTTATACTTAGATTTGTAAATCCAAGGCAGTTGGACATTCTAAGAACCAGAGATGATGATGATGATGGTGATTATGATGATGATGATTATAAAGAAGAAATTGTGATAACTTTTTCTTAGATAACATTTGGCATATACATTATATCAAACAATTCTAAAAAACAATGTTAAATTAATCATTACTTTTCTCCAGTTAAAATGGAGATGTTTAAATATTTTAAGGTCTTACACACACACACACACATACAAAGTAGCACAGCCAGAATTCAATCCTCTGTCTTTTCTCCTTCCAATTAGTCTCTAGATACAGCAAGGATGCTCCCTGTCTATTCATAGACAATTTTTATCACTTGGGAGAAAAAAAGTTGTTTTCTAGTGTTATAATTTCAGATTACTGAGGTAGCAACCATTTCCAGGATTTATCACAGAAAATCTATAAAAATATCAATCATGAGATCTATTTGTTGGCCAGAGCCTCTTAAAACATCTGCTGACAAGACATTAACAGAGGTTTTGGATTAAAATTTTAAAAACGCTACTGAATTATACATTTCTCCCTTTGTTTCTTTAAAGATATTTTAAAGCCTTCATTATTTGTGAGGGGAGATTCTAAAAATGGTCTCTGAAATGGTATTAAGAAAGGCACAAATAAGAGAGAGGAAAAGGACGCACTTTCCAAACATAAGTGATAATAATACAAAGTATTTTAAGCCATTTTGTTCTTGACACTGAGCTTTCTGAAATAGATTGGTTTCAAAATAAACACATTTTGAAAAATTGAAGTATTTTGCTAGTTTCTAGAGACTTGCAAAAAGTCAGAACCATAATGGTGAGCTAGAGTAGATGCCTCTAAAATGTTATCTACCCTGTGGGCAATCCAAGCAGAGTACATGAAGAAGAATCAATTTAGAGGTTTAGGATAAAACAAAATATACTTTCCTCTACTTTCATGTTCAAGTATATGAAGAACTGTTGTACTTATACTTGGAGATTCTCTGAACCCCTTCCCACCCCCCTCAGAGAAGTGAAGAAATTCTCTAGAGTTGGTGAAGTGGGAATGGGGTAGAGAACTTGCATTCCCAGCTTTTGTAGTGGACCTCAGAATACGTTTTCCATGGAAGCAGCATTAAAGCTAGTAACCAAGGGTGGTAGAAGCATTATGACCAGCGTATGAACAATAAATCAACAGTTAGGCTTATTTTGGCTGAGGCTGGCCTTTGCACCATGAATATAACCTTTTCTGAGATTTTCTTTAAAGCAATCCATTCTTGATTTGAGATACAACTAATACCAAGGAGTGGGAATTTTATTCATGAGTACAAGATGAAAGCAGAACGTTATTTCTTCTTCTGTTTCTCCTCTGATTCCTTCTCTTTCGTAATAACTAACATAAACTGAGTACTTTCTACCGTCTAGCATATTCTAAGCACTTTAGATGCAGTAGCTCAATTGTCACAACATCTGTTTACAGTAGTAATTATTTTATCCTCATTTTACAGATGAGAAAATTGAGGAAAAAAGAGGGTAAGCAATCTGGGCAAGTGTCCACAACTAGTAAACTCATCCAGGCTGTCTGAGTCCAGAGTTCATCTCTTAATTACTGTACCATGTTGCTTCCTTGGAATTAATTTAGACCTTGGCTCTAGAGTCAGTTTGAAGTTTATTTAAATAGTAGCTCTGCCAAATCTCAGCTTTTATTTTTTATAATTAAAAAAATTATAGTAAAGTTACTATAATTAAAAAAAAATATAGTAAAGTTATGTAGCATTCTAGGCCTCAGGTTTCTCATTCATAAAATGGAATAAATAATATGTATCTTCTGGAGATGTCACAAATATTAAATAAAATCATAAGCATAGAGTCTGGCTGGGACTTAATATACCAAAGTAAAACTTTATTAAATTTTATTGTTTTTTGTTTGTTTATTTGTTTCAGAAAGAATTAATAAAATTTAATGTTCTCTTACAATCTAGCTTAGGTACTGGTAACATCATATGATTGATTGCTACATTCAAGGAGACTTTTCAATAAAATGGTTGTGGAGATAAATGAATACCACCCAAATAAGAACAAGCGAAGGCATTTATTCTGTATTTCCTTAACAAGGGAGTCAACCCACCATTACTTGACAGAGATTCAAATGGAACTAGAGAAGTTGGGTAGCTTTATAGTGGGATGGAGGGAGGTGGAAGGCTTCAGAGTACACTGATGATTAGAGAGTGTTTATATGGTGAAGCCAAAGATTGACTAGCTAGATGCAGGGCATCTATGTGATTGTTTAGATGACCATATTTGGTTTGGTCCTAAATTAGAAGGAGAAGCAAAAATTAAGGAAGCTGACAGTAACTGATCAAGTTTTATCAATTTTGGGTGCATTGTTGCAAATGTGGTTTGTCTTCCTGGGCTGTTTGTTCTAAGTTATAGATCAGAGTTCTATATTTATTTATGGTTTGGCCACTGTGCATTTGTGTAAAACAGTGAGTCTCTCAGTGTCAAATTAATTTAGCTACTAGATGACAATGCTGGAAACCATGGTAGTAATGAGGGGAGATGAGCAGATTTTGGATGTTCTTGATTCCGCTTTAGAGATTCCATATTTTCCTCTTTCTTTTATCTTACTTCACATACTTTTTCTTCATCTCATTCTATGCTCTTTCCCCCACTTTTTATTTGAAAGAAGAAGATAATTTGTCAGAGTTAGAATTTGAGAATGAGAGAACAGTTCAACTTTTCTCCCCCTACCCTCCTCCAACACACACTGGAAGCCCTGAAGGTAATAGACTGAAAGCTTCCCCTGCTGCAGACTTTCCAGAAAGTGTTTGTTAGAAATCTCCCTGAGGGAGCTTTGAGGCACCCTCTTGTCTTATACAATGAATAGAGCTAGCATTCCCGACCTTGTGTCACACTGTATTATGCCGTGATGTTTATGGCACACTGACTTGAAATTCAGTTGAGGTAACAAAACCAACCAGGTCTATGACATTGTTACTATCAATATAGGCTGAATGGATGAGATACAGACAACAATTTAGGCAGGGGGTACTGAATGGTCAGAGATGAAATGTGTGCGTGTTCTGCCTACCCGTGTTATATTCACATTCAACCCAGCAGTGACTCTAGGAAAACTAATGTGTCACTTGCTTTCCACATCATATTCTCAGTCATCTCCAATTCACTGTTCATGCTGGGAGAAAGAGTAGCATCTGACAGGACTGATCTCTGTGATTCTAGACAATGTGCCATGCATATAAATTTTACTAAGGGCCCAGCTGGGATTTTTCCAAAGCATAAGAGAAATAAAAAATGTAGTATCTTCTCAAAACCGTTTTCCATTTGAAGTAAACTTTGCTTTTCGTAAATGTTTCCCCATACTCTCCCCTAGAAGACAATTTTATAAAAGGATTTTTTTTTTTGCTTTATTTACACTTATTTTATAGTTATAGTTTTAGTGTCTAATATGTCACCAAAAGACTCTTGTGAATTGAATCTGTGTTTGCCACCAGAATGAAAATGATTTATAGCAAAAGTGTAGAGTAGATCTAACCTTAATAATGCTTCTTTGTTTCATACTACATTATGAAATCTGGTTTTGTTTTATTTTTAATTTGCATGGCTCCAACATTTAAATTTGTGAAAAGGACCTTTTATAATACAGTATTCTCTGAGTGCTTATGCTATCCCATGGGATCGTTGCTTCTACTGAATCAGTATACTGCCCATCACATCGAAGTTATTGATAAAAGAATTCTTAGAAATATCTCCAACGTTTAAATTTTATTAAGCAAGCATAATTGGGGAATATTATTTTCTTAATCTAGAAATAGAACTGCCTACCTTTGTGGCTCACACACTCTGTCTTTTCAAAGCCTTCTTGAAATACCATTAAAACATCTTTTATTTAGATTATGAATAGTAATGATTTTTAGTTTTGGTTGGTATATTATGCTTCAGGAATCATGTCAAGTACTTTAGATTTGCTATTTCATTGGATCCTTAAACCAATACCATTAAGAGGGTATTATTTTTAGCCTCCATTTTGTTTTGTTTTGTTTTTGTTTTTTGAGACCTAGAGAAATTAAGTGTCCCAATGTAACACAGTGAATGAAAAATTGATCTGCAACTGGTAAAACTAGGAGTTCTCTTCACTGCAGAGGTATTCATCACAATTTACAAGGATATGGATACTGAATACCTACTATGAAGTGTCGACAAATTGTTCTTAACTTTATGTATATATGCATAAGTTCATTCATTCATTCATTTATAAGGAAAAAGTGTAATGCAGTAAAAGGACTCCAACTTGTAGGTGCTTAAGTTTGAAACCTGACCCTCTTAATTAATAACTGGGTGATATGAGAGATAATTATTAAATTGTCTGAGCTAGATACCTTTCTGCAAAATGAATATAATACTAAGTACCTCAAATTGTTTTTTATTAATATGAAATAAAATATAATTAAAATGTCCACCACAGTACATAGAGCAGGCTCTCAAGCTGGCAGTTATTAAATTTAAAGAAAGCCTTTTATTCCCAGCATTGAAGGTGAATTTCAAGGACTTAGAGCATGAATATTTTGTTGATATTATCCAAACTAAAATAAACAAGACAACAGAGAATGGTACTGAGAGATGGAATTACTGGAGACACGTGCAATAAGCAGACAAAGAAGCAACAGCTAAGAAGGCAGTGGACAAACAACCAGGATACTTGCTAAAATCTAAATTTTTATTACATTTCCCTCAAAATAGGAACATTACAGAAGGCAACAATTGACTTCATTATTTTTTTCTTTTTCAAACATCTGTTAGTATAGCTCTTAAAGTGAATTAATTTATTCAGAAAACTTTTACTAAAAGATTCGTTTAAGTCAGGTCTTCATACACATTCTCTACAGGCCATTTAAATGCAGTGCTGAATATGGCCATTGAGATTATCTAGCCAAAACGTGTCTTAGTTTCAGTTCACCCAGGAATATACCCTAAGAAAGCTTTGAGGACAAATAGTGTATTTGAGAAAAGAAGAAATACCAATAAAAGAGTGAAGAAGTGAGAAAAGGAAAGGATGACAACAAACACAGGGTATGTTTTCAAGTAAGCAATAAAGGCACACATTGCTTATTCCTACCAAAGAAACAATAAAAGCCACCCATGGATGAGGAAGCTAGGGAATTTCTATAACAACTTCTATTAGATAATTAATTGCTGATGGCTTCTTGTGGGAACTCTTATACCAGGGCATATTCTGCTTGTGGCCCCTTTTACAGTTGACACTGGCCAGAGACTGTAAAGCCCAGTGGTAACCTTGCAAGATGGAGCTAAGGTCAGAAGAGAAATAAAAGTACAGACATCAAATGGAACTTAACACTAGAAATACTTTACGAAAGGTTTTGCCAGAAGCTGGGCTGCTGCATTATCAAAATGCTAAAGGAGCTCTAAAACTTGTGGTCATAATGGTAAAAATAAGTCACATATGTGTTCACATTCGCACATATGATACAACTTCAAATTATTCAAGTTTCTCTCACAAGAGAGAGAGGAGCTCTATGGGGGTACTTTTGTTATATCCTTGAGCCCAACCACTTCAAATTACATTTGAATATAGAGAGGAAAAGTATAATTAATATCTCTGAAAAGGTCACAATGGTGTCTACCATGTATCATCAGAATGCTTTTTACTACATGCGGAAGCTGCTGCCAATGTTAGTAAATTCTAATGCTGACAATAATTATCACTAGCAGATCCCTTACCCCTTATTTAATAAAATGAAGCTAAGAAACTTTAAGTTCCTTTGTCGGCAATTGCCAGTCTGTAAACTGTCAGAACCAGGACACTAACCTGTGGTGCAGAAACTAAATTTCAACACCACATTCTCCTAGCAGATGATAGGTTTTAAAATACACAGTTCAGAGCATAAAATCTTTGATTAATTTTATTTAGAATCACTATAAAATAAGCGTTTCAGGAATTAACTTACATGGCCCATGCATTAGCTTGAAATTTACTTGCATTTACCTTTTAGGTTGGTTTTCACTACCATACAAGAATTTGAAAATCTTTATTCCTAAACCTTTACTTTGTCAAATATCCACACTATTTAACACAAATCAGTTTTAACACTAAATATAAGAAAAAAATTATTCTTAGCAGATAGACATGTACTAGAGTAATGCACTTTATTTTTACAGCTATGATATAACCAATACATAACATAATTTTAACACATAGAAGCATATTCTTGCTATATAAATGTTCAATATCATATATAACATGTAATGAATCTCTACAATTATACAGATAAGTTTCTACTTTATAATATTCTCAGGAGGACCTCTATCAATATGAATATTTTAACATTAGACTGTTCTAAAGTTAAAGAAGAAATATGATGCTTTGGTTTATTTTTACTAGTTATAGAAAACAAATGTATGAATTGAAACATGTAAAGAAAAGATATTTTTATGAAATGCCTGACAGCTGTAGACCATAATAGCTAAATCCTGAGAGAAGGTGATTTTCTTGCAAATTTGACTTTGCAATATCCTTTGGGGTAGCCGGGACAAGTCAGGCTAGAAATTTCCACCAAAAATTAATGGAACAGTTTTGAAGTTTGTGAACTACAGAAATTACCATTGAAGGAATTATAATGCTGAGGAGACATGTTTCTCTATGAGGTCAAGAGTTTCATTAGAGATGTGTCATCTTAGAATTGTGATGACTTAGTGATACAGATTTTTAATGATGTACATGAATTTTATTTAATCTTGGAAGATAGATAATATGAACCTTACCTTCATGACCACATTTTCAAACTAGTGAATTTTAAACCCTTTTGAATAGAGAAAAGAAATCATAATAAATCACACTTTCATCTGCCCAAATAATTATGTAATGTACTTAACAGAGCACAAAATTTTGTATTAAACAAAGATATATTCTAGATTAGCTTTCATTGCCTATTAGCTTCAATATCACAAAATTTTCTCAAATCATTTCTGTGGCAAGGTATAAATATATAAAATATGTATGTTATATATCTAATACATATGCTAATTTGGATAACTTTTTGCCTTTAATTTATTCAGGTGAAAAATGGAGTTAGAAAAACTTACCTAATAGGTTTGCTAAGGGAAAAACTAATACTTGGCTGATAACATCATGAGAAATGAATATGTTGCTTTTTTTTTTTAAGTTATTCACTCATTAGTCTTCTTCTTTTAGTTACTAATTTAATACCCCATCTAGAACTGCTTCCCCAAATTACAAAGACACTTTTTCCCCTTTCTCGTACCTCGTTGACTCTTATGAGTAGATGTTTTATTTTTTCTTATTTTTATCTTACTTGAAGATTTTTTCTACCCTTGAAGAAATGAGCTGGATATAATGTCCATATCTTATTGTTAAGGTAGATTGAAAATAAATGATGGATAAGACATAGCTATGACTATTAGTCTATTATTATAAAAATATATTTAATGACTAGCAGACTCCCTGATGATTGTTGTCCACTGAAGGGTAAAAAGTAAAACTCCTTCTTATTTTTGCTTTTACCCTTATAAAAGAGACAAAGTGTAGAGTTTTGTTCAATATTAAATAAACTGATCTGCTTGGTGGATAAGCACTCAAAAATGACTTACAAAGGGAAAATGAGAACTGGACTCTAATTTCAAAATCTCCAATGGATGATATTGATTTTTTCTTTTTATATTTCTATAATAGAAGAAAAATAGACATTTAATGATCACTTTGCATGATGCTGAAAAAGCACATGGATGCCTGAGTTAAGCTCTGTACCACTAAGACATCGATGCCTGCATTTACCCAGCATGTGATTACAGAGTTGTGACTGAATCACAAGTGGTTGGATTCTGAGTATTTGGTAACCCATTAGTCATTAAATTTACCAATATACACTTAAGGTAGATTTTAGAAGTTGCAAACTATATTTGTAAACTTCAGAAGTGAAAAACCAATCAGCCTTGAGAAACAAAAAACAAAACAATTGACCAATATTACTCATGAGATATTTCCCAAAGTTGCCATGTATTTTTTAGGATCTTATTTTAAATATAAGCTGAACCAGATGAAATTCTATTTTTATAAATCAAAAGAGTTAAAGCTTAGAAATTTCTTCTGGTTTAACATGGCAGATAAAATGATACAGATGATTTTATGGAGCATTTAGTATTATGTCATGAGTATAGTCATAACTGATACTGTTATATATTATTATTGTATTTGAGCCAATTACAACGTATCTTTTAAGTTTCAATATGTTTATTTTTTTATTTTTATTTTTTTGGTGAAACCTTTTTTTTTCTTTTAACTACATTCCTTCCTCTACTAACCAGGAGAATTACTGTGTGTGTGTGTGTGTGTGTGTGTGTGTGTGTGTGTGCACGCGCGCGCATGCACAGTGTGCGAATGCACGTGCTCCAATTTTCTGTAATTTATAGATAATCTTATAGCATTTACAGAGATGATTGGTGTTATATTTCTGTCTTGCCAACTGGACTATGCGTCTTTCTTGAGATTAGGACCTAGGTTTTATTTATTTACTTTTATTCCCACTTTTTGTTATAGAACCTGCCGTAGATAGATGCTTAATAAATATTTTGAACACAAGAAAGAAAAGTTCAGTCAAGGAAGTTTCGAAAATATTTCCAGAAAGTTTGGTAGGAATCACTGCTCTCTAATTTTGGGAAAATATGTGACCCCTAAGGCTTGAAAGGATAATTATTTTTCTCAAACAAATGAATGCTCTTTTACCTAGTATTGTGAAATGAATATTTAATGAAGAAGAGCCCTTTACTTTTTAGTTTTACCTCGGAGAAGTTTTCTCCTGCTTCCAACTGAGTGACTTCTTTATTGACTCAAAAAGCTAAAACGATTTGTTTGGCAAAAAAATCCTAGATGGCTGTTGGCAGTTACAGCTCGGCACGCTAGGGAAGCATAACAGGAGAGATTTATAGTGAAACGTCAGAATTTTTCCATTGTTCTGATAGCTACAATTTGGAAGCAACATTAATTACCACTCAGCAGTATTTTCTGAATCACGTTGATGTCATAAGTTTATAATGAGAGTAAAGTTCCGGTTTAAAAAAACACATCACTTTTTTTGTTGTTTTACTTTTTTAAACTACTTGCTTAATTTAAATTGGAAATGTGTTTAT
>CM053510.1:22858489-22881784 GCA_028627145.1 Eidolon dupreanum
AATTCTTCCATTGGCACCTGCCTGGTGGGAAACCATTTATGATGTCTGTTTACTCAACACAAAGAACTTGAACATTACCTACCTGCAAGACAAATAGATCCTCTTGTCATCATCTGAAAGGAATTTTTGAAAAATTTCCATTGACAGGTATCTCTATTATGCCAGTCTTTTGAGGAGAATTCAGCCAATGCTGTTTAAGGGAAATAAGTTGCAGTCACTCAAAGTACTTGAGGAATTATCTAGCCAAGTGTCTAAATATTTTTACTGGACTGCAACTTGGCTCATGTCTGACATTTTTTTAAAGCACCAGTTCCATGAGAGTTTATAATGTGTTAGTTGCAAAAAGGAAAAGAATGAATTTTATTATATGCATTTGCAAAATGACCTGGAAGATGTGCTTATATTACATGAAGATATTTTGCATTGTATGGCAAGTGGCATTTTTGGAATGTAATAAATAAGCAGATGAAGGAACTGTGATGTAGTTGCTAATTTCATTTTCAGAACAATGATTTTACTGCATCTCACTCTGCAATTAGACTAAATTACCATGTCTAGTCTTTGTTAAGGACAAAGATCTATATCATGTGCTATAGCCTTGAACAATTACCAATATTTCACTTCCCAGATTTGATCAGCAAGTCTGTTTCATTAAATTTGAGGTGAAGAAAAGCACAGAAAAAAAATAACAAGTTGCTAAAGTTTTCATTTCTCAAATTCAAAAAGTTTACAGTTTTTTTTCTAAATGTCATATATTTTCCATGAAAGAAATACCAGGCAAAAAGTAAATGCCTGATTTTAATCTTAGGTATGTTTCTGAATTCTCCTATGTATAAGACACATCCCTGTGGTCCAAAGGACATGTGTTGTTTGATCATTCCAAAATAAATAGTGAATGATATTTAAGTGCCAATTATCATTTTGGCAAGAATGATAATTGGCACATAAATAACCAGAATTATAGTTGGCACATAAATGGAATACAGAAAAAAAAAGAAAGAAAAAAAAATACATTTCATATCCTTAAAGTATTTAGATTCTTATGGTAGGGAAAAAGCAAGTAAAAAGTAAAATGAAATATAAAATGAGAATTTTAATTAAGAAAATAAACAGGGTTATATGATAGTGATTAAAGGAAGTTTTGGCAGAGATAGATAAGGTGATGAGAGAAGACATTTTTAAGCAGATACTTTCTGAGCTAAAAATCCAAATTATGAGGATCCAGTAAATAAACACTCAGTTTATGTTTCTCCCTCTATAAGGTTTAAACAATATCTACTATATAAAATTGCTCTGAGAATTTTTAAAAAGTTAGCGTAGGTGAAGGGAATAATACAGTATTTGTAAGCAAGCAAATGAGGTCAGAGCAGAGGCTTATTTGGAATTCTGACCCTATT
This sequence comes from Eidolon dupreanum, assembly GCA_028627145.1. NCBI lineage: Eukaryota > Metazoa > Chordata > Mammalia > Chiroptera > Pteropodidae > Eidolon > Eidolon dupreanum. The sequence continues at coordinate 22,859,887 of CM053510.1, forward strand.
TTCTTGAGTTTACACTGCTACTGTATAAACATAAACAATAATTAGTTTCATAATGAGAATGTTCTCATATCTTACGTGACCCTCGGTCGTGCTTGTCCTATTAAACAGGATTTTTGTTAGACTTGCCCTTGTATAGTTGACACTAGCTATTGGCTCCTCTGAACCTGTAACTGGCCTTCTTGAAAAAAATTTTTCAAAACAAATCTCCTTTTAATTTCCCAATGGTTTCTTCCTTTTTTTTTTTTGTATCAAATATTTAAGTTTGCAAAAGACAGCACATGTTTTGAGGTTACTTGAAGGCAGAATAAAAGGTGAAGAGTTAAGAAGATGATGATAACTATAGGTGGTGTATAGGGAGGTATAACAGAAATCAATGTTTCCAGACCTTTCACTACAAGGCAAATACAGAAAATGATGAACTTATATGTAAATCATTGTGTATACAAAGATTCTAATAACAAGATAAAATGGTTAGAAGCTAATATTAGTAGGAAAAGTAGAATATACATTTTGGGGTGAATATTGCACTTAGGTTTGCATCTTGGTTTTATTACAAATGAGCTGTATGTTAATTGGCAATATGCTCAATTCTTATTTCCTTTTTTTAGGTGACACCCAATTGACTCAAGACCATTTGTCTGTCTGTCTGTCTGTCTGTCTGTCTATTTTTCAACTTTGTTGGGGTATACATGCCAAATAAAATTGTAATATATTTAAAGTATATGATATGATGGTTAAATATACATATACATTGTGAAAAGATTTCCACCATTGAGTTAATTAACATATCTGGCTATTGTACTATAATATTTGCAAAATATTACCATTAGGGTAAGATGTTTCAAGAGTACATGAGTTTTTTAAAAATATTCTTGTAACTGCATATGAATTTACAATTATCTTCAAAAAGTTTAATTTGAACAAAAACTATACACATATAAACCAAGTAGTCAGTAAAGTTTAGCTGCCTTCCTTAAAAAAAAAAAGATTTGGATTGAACAACTGGATGTTAACATTCACAATGATGGAGAATAATTGGGGATGCTATTATTTGTGAAAACATAAAAGGATAGTCAAGATAATATACATGTTATTTTGTAAAGGTTTATTGAGTAGGGAAAGATGTGTGAGAAACTTATATTCCCACTAGATTTCTACCCTATTGGGGGCAAAAACTCATGGGACCATCTGTGTGACTTGTTATAATAAGTTTTCCTCAAGAATGTTTTGATAAGTACACACGCCTCCAGATAATGCAAGCTCAAGCATTCTCTATTCCTTCTTCCTACCCTCTGAGCTCAAACAGTATAATCCTTCTTCAGAACATTTGAATATATCTCTCCCTTAGAGAGGGAACTGTACTTGGGAACTGTCCTTGGAAAGATAGACAATAAAATCATATCAATGTCTTTTGAAGTTAAAATAAACATCATATCAAGATGGGGTCATTTATTTCTCCATAGGGAGAATAAGATAGTATATTTAAGTAACATTAACAATTTTATTTAAGTGCTTATTATTTCCACTGCTCAGCTCAGAGATTAATCTCTCTCTCTCTCTCTCTCTCTCTCTCTCTCTCTCTCTCTCTTTAACTTTTAATGCTTCCTCATTTACTTGTCATAAAAAGCCCCGCAGGTTTATACCAAATGCTTCACTCCTATGTGGAATGATTTTTGAAATCTCTGTCAGTTACATTATTCACTGAAAAATTCATCTAGATCTTGAATACAAGTCAAGGCCATTTTAAAAGTATTTGAACTGTAGGTTGTAGGGAGTAATTTAAGAGATCTGTGATCTGCCTTATAGCCCTTTAGGCTCGTGTAACTGACCTTTTAAATCTTATACTGTAGAATCATACTCTTATAGATCTTGACTGTGTTATGGTAATTGTGTTCCTTCGGGATCCTGGGATGGCATAAAGAAGACAGAAACCAAATTAAACACCAGTAATTTTGAAGATTTTATTATCCCTTTGTAGTCAAAAAGCCATATGGAAAATAATCTCTGTGATATTTCACACCTGCCTCTGAGTAGTAAATTATTACCAAGACTTATATGCCAACAAAAATTCTTTCTGTTAGAACTGAATTATACTTTTTTTTTCTTTTTGCCCAATTCTTCTTCCATACAATGTAAAAACTGTCCAGATTAATGGTATCATGACAACAAAATTATTAAGAAGAACAAAATAAATCAGCTTAGCATGATGTTATTTGCCTTCTATCCTGATGATCTGCTTCAATCTTCCTGTTATTTTTAATCATATGGTCTTTAGCATCTGTCTATTTAAAAAAAGAAAGGATATAAGAATGGCTTCATAGGTGTTTAACTGTTGCAATCTTACAGGGACCCACAACTGCACTTGAGATTTGGTGCTCTGTAGTTGCTGTTTAGAAATTCTTAGTGATTTTATCTTTGAATTGATGTTTTGTGAGTGAAGTCTGATGATGTGATGGAGCATGCATGGGAGGCTTGGAATTTGCATTCCCATATGGCCCTATCTGATTCTTGATGAATTCTGGGCTGCCCACTCACCTGCTTCCTAATGAGCATGGACCCTCTTGGCTGCACCCCATGACTGTTGCCACCATCTGTTCTTGGTCGCCCTGGAAGTGGATGTGAAAAGTGTCAGGTTTGAGTCATGTGCTCCACAGCATCTCAGAGTAGGGCAGCAACTGCCCTGTGTTGTCAGCGTCATGACGTATAGGGTAAGTGGTCATCCACAGACTGCCTTTCTGCAGTGGCAAGTTTCTTCTTTATCCTCAATCCAGATAGGATATGTCTTAGCATACAGATTTGGGCATCCATCCACCATGAGTAGTAGTGTTGGCTCATTGAAAGGAGAGACACGTGGCACTCCCAGTCAGGGCTTGGTACATCAATCAGGCAGATGGCAGAAGGGTTGACCTATATTTCTTAAGCTTTTGGTACGGGGGTGCTCACTGGTTTCTGTGTCTGCCCTTGCCACATTAGTGTCACTTATCCAGAACTATCTTGAGCAGCTCTTTGAGTTGGGGAGTGCTCTCTTCCTCTTTTCAAACTGCCTAAGTATGGTTTGTGTTTTTCACTCTGGCCAGTTTTAGAGAACCTTCTTGGTCAAGCTAATAATTAATAATAATAATAATAATAATAATAATTCTCTTATTTGCAGTAATTCCACATGCAAGTTAAGTTCTGTGAATATTTGCATCCAAAATTGGCCTAGCACAATATATATGACTGGTAAAAGAAAGCATACTAATAAGTTAAAATTTTAAATTTTCTTCACTTGGGATGTTAAATAGCCAATGAAAACACCAGGACATGTTGAGAGGCAAATCACGAGTAAAGGAAAATTCTCTACCAATGGCATTTTCCCCCTGTTTTTTTTTTTAACAAGGGTCCTACATTTTCATTTTACAGTGGGTCCTGCAAATTATATATCCAGCCTGGAGACATCTGGGATCTTGCTATGTATGTTGCCATTGTTCATATCCTTATAAAAATGTCCTACCTATGAAATTATTAAATGATAAAATGTTTTCTAAGACAGTTAAAAAACACACTTTTTGAGCAAATGACCCTGTTTAATAGTTAATTAAAAACAGAGAAATTCAGTACTGCTTAGGGAAGGATAAAACAGTGCTTAAAGAGGCTGACATATTGTCTCATTCTGACACAGCTGTGATACTTACATGAGGAAGGAGCCCAGAAGAGGCCCCAGAGTATCATTAAAGTAATGCTAGCATGAAGATATCAAAGCACATGGGATCTTCCTATTAAAAACTATATTAGATTTGATTTTTAAATAAAACAAGAAGAAAATTTCCAATATGAACTACAATGTACAAAAGAGTGTATAGTCTTGATTAACTTGTAAACAAAGAGCATATAAGACAAATGATATAAAATGACGGGTTGACTAATTTCCAGAGTTATTTGGTATAGCATATTCAGGTCAGGCACTTTGAATTAGTATTTTGAATTGTCTGTGAGTCTGAATTTGCTCAGGATATAGAATTAATTCCTGAAAAAATATAGTGGGTTTTTCCTTATGGGTCGTTTTTAGAGGAGGAGCAGGGTAGGTTACTACTTTCATAAGTCATATTTTTCAAAGTTTTAGTTATAGACCACTAGCAAAGAATCATCAAAAAAAAAAAAAAAAAAAACTTAACTCATTACATGACCTATATTGAACGGTTGCTATGTACTAAGCTCTGTGATAGGCACTGGTGTTACTATGGAGAAGGTGAAATTCTTCCTCACATGGAGCTTACATTTTGGAGGAAGAATCAGACATTAATTGAGTAATCATATAAACACACATAAAATTACTACTAAGAGGAAACTATGTGGCGTGAGAGAGAACTTGTAATCGATATATAATTGAGCCTAGAAATCAGAGATTACTTCCCTATGAAGTGAACATTTTAACTAATATCTAAAATAGGACTAGGAGTTTACTAGGTGACACAAGGAGGAAAAGGTGTTTCCGGCACAAAGACTAACATACTGAGAACTTTCAGCAGGAGGAAACATTGCAGGCAGAAAGAAAGGGCTGGAGCAGGAAGAGGAAGGGGGAGCCTGGTACCAGTTGAGGTTGGAAGAGATGGACAGGGCTCACCTGTGCAGTGTCTGTGGGTCATGGGAGGAACACTTCCTCTGAATCAGCAGTTTTTGAGGATGAGGTCTGGGGCTCTGCATTTATAACAAATATTCCAATTGTTCTTATATACATTAATTAAAATTTAAAAATTCTATCCTATGAAAAACTCTTGATGACCATCATTAGCAACTCAGGCTTGGTGGCAAACCCATTAATATTAGGGGCAACTACAAAGGGATACCTATAGGAAATGACCAGTATCCAGACCACAGGAAACTCTCTAGTATAGTTCATCTCTTAGAATATTGCTGGATCCCAAGGCCTGAGTCCACTGCAATGCTCTTTTCTTTTATGCTCTCTTGCTGGAGGTCACATTTTCTCCCTATCGCTCAAAAGGGTGGCAGCATTTGGGTCACAGTGGATATATGCTATCGGAGTCACTGATGTGCTTTTCATTGTTAAATACCTCAATGCACTCATCCTTTTGCAGGTAGCTTAAGATTATTTTTTAATTGTCTTTATAGTCACTATTTTTATTGCTCTACCGAAATAATAAAAATTCTTGTGTACAGGTTTTGGAGTGCAAAAAATATACTCATAATAAAACAGCTAGTTAATGGCTGGGCAAAAATAATTATTGATATTCTAACTTTTGATCCCCTCCTCATCAGGTATTTTTCAGTTATCAGCCCTGCAGCAGAAAAATGTGTCCCCTTATATTTCCTGTCTGGCTTGGTAGATTGGTGAATTTTTATCAGCTTCTGAGTGATGAGTCATAACCTGGGTGGACAGCAGAGCAAAATTCAAAACTATGACATCTCAGCGTGAGCCCCATAGTTTTTTGTAAGCCAGAAGTAGAGGGAGGCACCTGCCCAGAGACTTTCAAGGTGGGCTGGAAAAACCATGCATTGGCGTGAATGTCAGGAAGGCCAGAAAGAAAAGTCAGTTTGCATTTTTCTTATTTTTAGTCTAATGTATTCATTTAAAAAATGTTCAGATTAATAAAAATGTCAGTAAGTAGGAGGGAAATGGAACTCTCTTAAGATCACCCTAGTAAAAGGACAGAGTGTAGGTAGTCCTGGCATTCAAATTCAGATCAAAAGGGAAGAGCAAGGAAAAGGCTATGCCCTCCCGCACCTTTTTTAAAGAGAGCCTCTTACATGATAAACCCCCATTAATTATCTTCAGAAAGAAGTAGCTGACTGCTAATAAAGAAAAGTTCCATTACTCACTCTTGTATTCACTATAAAAGAGAGCAGAGGGAAGCAACACAGGCCTGTGGGGTCTGCTACAGAGAGAAAACAAACAAGAAGGTAGTGAAGGAATGGCCACCTGAAGAGGGGATTGAAATTGGAAAGATATTGGGGAGAGAGAAGGCATACGAAGGCTTGAGCAGAAGTAAAAGGACAGGTGGGTGATCATGAAAGGTGACCACAGTGTGTCAAGCACTCTAGAGAAGTGAAGGGATCCAGAGTACATGACTGTGGCATAAAAATTATTATGAGCAGAAGGTATTTGAGTGCCATAAATCTCTTACTTACCTAAAAGTAGAACCTCTGAAAAGAACTCAAAAGAACACAGTTGTCAAAAATTCCCTCCCTGGGAACCACCAGAGAAGGTTGACTCATAATCTCTTATCACTGGAGATTAGAAGTCTCCACATCACACCTAAATAGACATTGTCACAAATGTATCTATGACCCGTCTTTTCTCCTAAGGGACCATTATCTTTACAAAAAGCCTTTTGTTTCCCTTAGGTGCCCTTCTTGCCCTCCCCTGCCACTATTGAAATGGTATGTAATCCTCAAAAATTCAACCTCATTTTAGTTTCATTTTTTCTGTGAACTCTCACATGTAAGTGATTAAATTTAACTTTTCTCTTGCTAATCTGTCTTTCATTAGTTTAATTTGCAGTCCCCAAGTACAAGAACTAAGAGGGCAGAGGAAAAACTTTTCCTCTATAACAGACATAAATAGAAAATTCTAGATTGGTAAAAATAAATTGCAGAAATAACACAATAAACAGGTATCTTTTTACAAAGAGAGGGATTTAAGTTAAAAGTTAGAATGCTTGATTCACAATTATATATGTTTATATAATTGTGGCAACAGATTATTTCTCCTTTCCCTGCACAGAAGAGTGATGCTGGAAAGAAAGTATTCACTCTTTGAGACAATTGCTGTGACAAGCTCATTCCCATTACAACCGGACACTGAAATGGAATTGAGATGAATCTGTGCAAAGATAAATATTTATAAATGAATGAATGAATGAATGAACAAATCAAGCAAGCAAAAACTCATGGATATTGAAGCAGAAGCAGATTTGTTAAAGTTTTCAGAGAGATAAAGTTGTGTTGTGCATTTTTAGACAACATTGGATTATTTGATTTGAGTTGAGATGCACCCAATGGCTGTTTAAGGAACCTGGGGTTAATAGCTAGCCATAAGATACAATACCTTCCTGCAGGATACTTTTTTGGATAGATGAAACTTGTGGTAAATATGGGATATATTTTACTTGGCTTTTCCTGATTTCTGTCTTAGAAAATGATCTTCCTGTGGGAAACAAGCCATGCTAATGTTTAGAAGAGTTGTTTTAAAGACTCAGTCAAATAATTAACAAACAAAAAAGTAGAAAAAAAGGAAAAATTGAATTGTGTAGATTATTGGAACTTCCTCCCAAATGGCAAATAAATCAAATAAACTTTCTCTAAAGTAAAAATAACTTCAAAAATAAGAAGGAAAACTCATAATTGTTTCAATCACCAATACACTTATTTATGTGATATAAAAAATTAATGTGGTAAAAACAATTAATTACCATTTATTGATTCTTCTGGTTTAGCTCTCATGTCATTTCCTCTTCAGCCATTTCACTGATAAGCACCCTTTACCTACTTCTGAGTTGAACTTTCTTCTAACATATTTTTCATTGTTCCTTTAATCCTCCTAGTTTGCAATTAAAAATGAAGCTGCTAATAATTCCTCCTTGACTGAGGGCTACAACCATGACTATTTCACCACTATATTCTTAGGATTTGGTATAGTAACTGACACATGGAGGATACACAGAAAATGTTGAATTAATAATAATACACACTTATAGAGTGCATATTATATGCAGATTCAAGAGCTCTGCATATATTAATTATTAAATATTAGCTATTATTAAATATTAAATCATAATAATCTTGAGTTAGGTAATATTTTTGTGCTTTTTAAGGATGAAGAGATGGGTTTAGTAATTTACCCATAATTCCACAGCTACTACACAAAGGCAGAATTAGGAGTCAAATCCTAAGTATGTTTTAAGGCCTGTACTACGAATCATAATGCTATACTGCCTCTTAAATAAATGAAGAAACTAAAGACTGACATAACTACCACATTATACTGAAGTTATTTATTATCTATCATTTAGACAAATAAAAACACTTTGAGAACAACACAATGTCTCATTCATTTCTGTTTTTCCAGTCTAGCACAATGTCTCAAAGTTTGAGCTCCAGCGAGACAGCAAAATTCAACTTTAAACATTATTTAGAGAGTTTGGACCTACAAGGGCATGAAATTTATGTGTACAATGATTTGTGTAGTAATTATTCATGAGACTAATTGGACTCTTAATTGCAAAAGAAACTTTGGAATACCCTCAGATACTTTCTTGAAAAAGTCACTAAAAAAAAGAAAATAAGAAGAAAAGTATGAGAGAAATAGCACTTATCTTTACCAAAGAAATACTACTGATGTGTAAGATCTTAATTTTTCTAGATGTTTTCCAAGTAACTATATGACGATCTCTTTAGATCATAAAGCAGAGCTTGTGAATAGCAGGGAAGCCAATAACAAGCAGCTCATTTAGTTCTACTGAATTAAAGAAGAAACTTAATTTTTAGCTATTTTTCCTTTATTACACATTCATTCAAAAGGCCCAGAGGAAGAACTAGAAATCATTACCTCTCTCTTTCTTTCTCTCTTGTACAACACTCATGAGGTTTTTTTATTTTTTATCATGGTAAAATATACATAACAATATCATTGCAACCATTTTTAAGTGCACAGTTCAGTGTCATTAGATACAACCACACTGTTGTGAAACTATCAATTAAAGTATAATTGTATCACATTTTCAGAACTTTTAAAAGAACATTTAAATACATACAGAAAAAGTGCATGTCATATGTGTACAGTTTGATAATTGTTCATTACTTGAACACAACCATGTAACCAGGATCCACATCAAGTAATAATACATTACCAATACTCCAGATGTTCTCATACACACATGTACGCTAAGTAAATATTTGTTGAATAAATAAATAAGTGGATGAGTAAAAATAAGTATATCTCTGCCCTGGAGGAGCTTTAACTCCAATGCCTGTAAGATACTAAAAGCAAAGAGAGATCAAATCCATCTGTAGAGTGAATGTCTTTGTGTATAGGCATTCCATACTAAAGCCTTTGGGGTAGTAAGACAGAATACCTTGCTCTCAGATGGTCTAGGAATAAACCAAGCACTTTCTTTGTACTATTCTTCCAACAACTTCTGTATATTAAAGATTCTTTTTAAAAGAATAAAGTCTTTAAAAGCCTATGACATTTTCAAGAACAATAGGCAGAGTTTAAATTCCTCAGTGTTTTAAACCATCCTTCATTCTACCTATTTTATATGTCTCCTGTCCTTTTCCACCTACGCCCCTAACTTTCCTGATATGTAGTAGGGATTTCTGGTAGTTCTGTACCAAATTTTAATCTTTGAGAGAAAGAGAGAGATAGAGAGAGAGAGACTCTGTGTGTGTGTGTGTGTGTGTGTGTGTGTGTGTGTGTGTGTGTGTGTGTGTGAATGTGCTCTAAGCAAGTACAGATCATACACATTTCTAAATGATTATATATTAAGTAATATTTTTTCAAATGTATTCATGTTTGCCAGCATAAATGACTAGGACAATTCTAGGCTTGTTTGGACAAGCATAGATTATTAAAGATGCATGGGGACATCCTTTAAAGCCTCCAAACAAATGGAACACAACACATCTTCCCATTTGTATTCATGGATTGTTTGAATCCTGAGATAGTTGTTAAAAGAAGGCCATCAATAACAAACAACATGTGGAATCAGGACAAAAGATGTAATCATTAGGACCATGAATAAAAAGTAACAGGATGACAACTGTTCTACATTTTTAAAATGACATTTGAGGAAATGAGTTTTACTGAGAAAATTATCCACCTAGAAACACACAGTGGTTTATTCCACAGTGAATTGATTTAAGCCGTGAAGAAAGAGGTCAGGTTTTGAATCCAGATTTGTCACATACAAATGCTTGTGATGCTTGGCAGTTATTGCAACTCTCGTCATTTCAGTGTTCTATCTGTGAAATGAGTACATGTTGTGAGTTGTTATGGGGCTGAATGACTTTGAGTATTGTGATTTTATGGTATAGTAAGATATTTACATTTTATCTGGTTGATATAAATAAAGAAGTAAACTGAGACAGGCTCAAAATTATCAAAAAGGTGAGTTTATTCAGGAATAGCAGAGGAATTACAATTTGGGACAAGCAAACTGTAGCAAGGTATAAGCAAGTCTATTGAGGATTTGACAGAGGCTGTTTTAATGGGTAGGGTATATAAAGACCGGAGAGTTTGGTTAGAGTTTGTTAGTCAAAAACAAATGGAAACTAGCTTTGACAATACCCTGAATAGACAAAACCAGTCCAACTATACAAACAAAGCTTGATTCAGTTTTTTTTTTTTTTTTACGAGACCAACCCATCCTGAGTTATTTTTTATTCATGCTTCTAGACATCTTAAGCAAACTTCCCAAGGTTAATATGAGGCAGCCTGTGACCAACTCCTTACCATTTAAGAAAATTTCAACATTATTCATTTTCTGTAAATCAGCCATTTATGGGAAATCAGTCTTTCAGTCCTTTAGTTTTGTTTTCCTTAAGGTATATGCATGAGATTTTCCATTTTATATCCTCTGGTTCCATTTTTGATTGAAATTCTTTCACAGATTACATCTGTGGTTTTCGGCACAATGTGACTACAATCCTAGTAATTTCTTGGACGATGGGGTGATAGAAGCATCTTCTGTTATAATATTTGATGTTAGTTTTCAGTTTCTGATATAGGATTCTAAGACACTTATAATTTCCAGAGTGATAAGAGTATCTTTTGTATGATACTGTGATGACTGATGACTGGGGGACCCTAGATCATTTCAGGATGGGTTCTTGTTCCTAGGAAGACCAAACCTTAGTCAGAGAGTTGGAACTTTCAAGTCCCTCCCTATCTCTCAGGAGAGGAGAGGGGCTGGCTGGAGTTAATCACTACTGACCAATGACTTAATCAATCATGTCCATGTAATGAAACCTCCATTAAAAACAAAATAAAACCAAACCCTAAATGATGGGTTTGGAGAGCTTTGATGTTGGTGAACATATCAAGGAACCGGGAGGGTGGCACACCTAGAGAAGGCATGGAAGTTCCATGCTGCTTGCCCCACACCTTCCCCTATGCATTTCTTCCTTTTGACTATTCCTAAGTTGATCTTTTATAATAAACCAATACTTGTAAGTAAACTTTTTCTGTGTTCTGTGACCCATTCTAGCAAATTACGAACCCAAGATGGGCATAGTGGGAACCCCTAGTTTATAGCCAGTCCATCAAAAGTATGAGACCCAGGACTTGTGACTGGCATCTGAAGTAGGTAGAGTCTTCTGTAACTGAGCCCTTAACTTGTGGGAATCTGATGCTAAATCCAGGTGAATTAAATTGTAGGACACATAGCTCCCTATGACAAAATTTATCATTGCATATCACATTCAGATACTCACCCATTCTCCTCCTGAGTCAAACCTGATAATTTCAGAATGTATCTCATGATCTTTCTCACCAGCTATAGGCCCTTGCTGCCAAAAGACCTACATAGCTTGAGTTCCGGTGGATTTCTATATTCCGCCATAGGGGCAGGATTCCCTACCTGCTTTTTTTCCCCACAGTTTTTACCATCTGTTGTACCAAAGGTTTCATTGTTTTTGTAGATCAGTATTTAAGTTTCTTATTAGGATTTTAGCTCATTATTTAATTCCCATCTGTTTCCCTGAACACTTGAGAAACCTTATCTAATACTTTTCTAGTTTCTCCCCTAGGGAAAATACAATATTCTATCCCTTTATATTTTCTCTCTCTCTGACCTCAATCATCAGATAGCTAAAATGACCGTGATGCTCACTGACTTCTTCTATTTCCTGCTGCCTATAATGCTGTGTCCCACCTGCCTGCTTAAACCATCTTTCTCTCAATTTCCTCACACAGTTGTCTGCCCAAACATGTCTAAAACGAATTGTACCCACTATACACTATATACACTGGACCACCAGCTAAAGCCATTCTTTACAACTGGGACAAAATTTCCAATTACTGCTGCATCAGTTTTCACTTCCTCCTTAGAGTGCCTGTCCATGTGGCCTAGTCTCAGTGATGATCCATTAAAACCCCAAATCTCATTACAACAGGACTGAGAAAGCCTTACGGATAACCCTATTTTCATTATTTGAGACTTAACAGAAACTCAAACTTTCCCCAGCTTCTTCACACCTTTAATATTCTGTTACTTCAAAATAGAGAATACATTTTAAGTTGCAGCCTTAAGAAAGATAAAAATGCATGCACCATTACTACTCCTTAAATTTTTAGGACTCTTCTCCCATTTCAAGATAAATGTAATATTTTTAACATTTATAGTAGAGTAATATTAGTTTGTTTTATGTTCCTGCTCGTAAGGTATAAGACCACTCGAAAACATCAAATTGGAATATTTCTTTTCATATTATAAAAGTAATACTTGCTTGTCATGGAAATTGTTATAAGATTATAAGAATAATATAAAAACAGACAATATTTACTGATTTCTTAGTATGTGCTATGCAAAATGCTACCCACATGAACTTATTTAATCATCTCGAAACTTATGTAGAGTAAAAATTATTATCTTCATTTTTGCAGGTGTAAAGTAAAGCACAGAGAAAATAAGTAATTTGCAGAAATCACAACTTTTATAGCAAAGTTAGCATTTTATAGGAAATAAATCATATTTTATTAAAATATATTTTAGACATACTTTTAAAAATTTCATGTCATGTAGTCACATAGCTATACTATAATTAATTTAGGAATGTCATTTCTGAAAAATTTTCCACTTTTTTCTATTTTTGTAAAGATTCAAGTAACATTATAGATACAAGTCTGATATCCACTTCTACTAAATGAGTTCCTTTGAGAAAAAAAAAAGAAAACAACTTTTTGGTTCATCCATTGTTTCCCTTCCTTGCTAATTTATCCCCTCTAATCAATAGCATTTAATATACTAACATAAATATACATAGTGAGGAATCGGTAATTTACAGATTGATCCATTAACCACTACATTATTGAGCTTAAAATTTTCTCGGTACACATTCAAAACTGCTATTATGGGGTTAACTAAATTAATTTTTGAGGTTTTCTGTGGCAACTACCAGAGGCAGAAATATGAGCAGAATGGCTCCGTGATTCACCTAATGCGATCGATACGCTCCACCTGTTAACATGTTTATGCTTAACAAGTCCTCAGGATTTTTCATCCTAGAATTTGTTTTTCTACAATATTATTTGAAGCCTCATTGCATTTTTGAATATCTAAAGATTCCAGCTGTGCTAACCACCATCTGCGTACTGCAGCAATGGCATAAGCAAGATTCCAGAACTTTTTGAGAATACAGTGCATTTTCTGATGACCTGTGTATTTTTATGTATAAATGAATGAACAATGTAAATGTAGGAATAGCTTTAATATGATGTATACAGAAAGAGAGATAAAAAGAAAGAACTTTATTTTGGAGAGAGAATAAAATCAGTCCCTCTACTTTATCTAATACTACTTTAGCAATTTTTGAGCTTTTTTAAGTATAGAACTTTTTTGTTAAAAGTTCATTCTTATATTTACCATTATGTAATAAAGTGTTTACTTACCTCTTCGTTTTTAACAAAATTGTCTTGGAGAATTTCCAGCTATGCCTATTTTCAGACACCACCTATTGAAGCTAAATATGAAGTTTTTAGAACAAAGTTATATTCTTCACTTAAATGACCAGTTTATTGCAGAACTATGCATCTTAGTTACATTATCCTTGGTAAAATCTTCTTCAGGTTATCTCTCAAAAGTTATGTTCAAGGTGTTGTGTACATAGTAGACAATGGATTCTGCTGTTATCAGACTTCTCAGCTTTTATTCAACATTTAGTCACCTATAAACATTATGTTTAAAGTTTTCTGTTTTTCTCCCATGTATATTAACTTTTAAGAAAAATGTGCACACCTGGATTTATTTTTGAAGCTTTGTACATCATAATGATATGTTAGGTTCCCTAAATTAGATAATTTTCTTAAGTTCTTGTTTTTTATTAACCTCCTCATTTTTTTTTTTTATGTAGGCTTTACAGTCTATACTATATAACATATGAAACATATTTCTTTTTCTGAAATAATGACTCTATGCCTGGCTTACTATTTTTTAAATAAAAACTTCACTTCTGAATGTGTTATTCTTCTAATTAAGTTAAAAAATAATATCATTTATATGAGGACTTTTAAACCATTCTATTCTGAAATATTTGTTGAATTTGATGATATATTTACAAAACTTTTGCAAATTAGCAGCAAAATATTTTAGTGGGAAAAAAACCTACATTAGATTGAAACTCAGAATTTCTGGGTTTTAACTTCAGTTCTTCCCCATTTAATGTACTTTTGCAACTTACTTCATATCTATGCCTTTATTATTATTTGTACAAGTTTTATAATAACATTTTTCAATAGTAAAAACATTTGTAAAAATACCTTACACAGAATATGTTGAAAGGAAGGACCATGCCTAGTGAGTGGGATTTATATGCACCTAATAAATACTTGTTAAACCACCTAAATTAATAATAGATTACTCTTTTAAAGTTTCTTAGAAAACTAGTAAGTGCATGTGCCTTAAACTTTGCTGGTCCATGACTGTTTTCTTGAGGCAGAGTCCTGCCTAAACAAATCACTGACTACTGCATGAGGAACATAATGGTCACAAACTAAGCAAAACAGAGTCTGAATAATCCTGAGCCAGGGAGCCATACTGTTCTCTTCTAATAATTCCCACTAGAACGAAGCTAATTCTGCTGTATTCTTCAAGCCTTTAGGAAGAGAGGGAAAAAACTGTTCAGAGTTATGGAAACTGTTGCTTCTTGGTCTGTCTAAATTTACCCAGGAAATTCTGAGTAGTGATAAACACTAGCAAATGCGTTGCCATCTTTGAAAACATTATGGTTGCTATTATATTTATGATACCTGTGCTATGATGAAATTTCCTAGGTTTATATTAGAGACATACTTAGTCTTAGATATATCCCTGGGCTCCACATATTGCTTATAACTTCTGGAATCCTGGCAGGGACATTTAGAAAATTATCTTACCTCTGGTTTCTCTTTAATAGTTGGAGAAAACTTGAAATGGATCAACAAGATCTTAAATGAATGTAAAATTTTCAGTCTGGGGATACGTTCAAATTACTTTAAAATGGTTGGTTAGTCTCAGCAACATTGCTTAAATGATAACGTTGATATGACATAGAGAAAGAAAGGAATGTACCTGCTCCAACCCATTTTCCTTCAGCTCATAAATGTACCTCATATTGTTTCATAGAGTAGCAAGGATTAAATTATACAATTGTTTTTAGTTTAGGCATTGAGCTTTAATGTTTGATTTAAATAGATTTTGCAATGTTTCCAACTCTTACATGTAAAAAAAAATTAAATATGTGCTGAAGGAATGAAAAGCAACAACAATGGATTTTAATTAGCACTAGGACCTCATGCTCAGTTTCCTGTGTGATACTTGCTTACACATTTGACGAAAGGGAGTTTGTTTAATAGCATGACATTGTCTAGGGACAGTAACAGGAAGGAATGAGCAGAAGATAAGTCCTAAAGCAGAGGAAAGAAAGTTCTGCCAGCTTTTTCAAATTAAAACTGAATTTGGCAATAATTTGTGAAATCTTTATTTGCTATTATTCCATGTTGCATTTCAGACTCAGATTAATTGTTGGCAGATATTTAATTTAATTAAAAAAAAAACCTAAGCCATTCATTTTCTGCTGTATTGTTCAAAGAGACCACCATACCATTGTCACTCCGGCTTAAATTCATCAGTGCATGGAGCCATCTGAAAAAATTGGCTTCACACACAGCATTTTCCCTTCTGAGGTATTTTTCAAGAGGCAGTCTCACCTCCATATATTACAGACATGATAGATAGTTTCTGAAGCCTCTGGACCAAGTGACTGCTTTTCCCATCAAGTATCAATCTTTACATCTGCTCTCCTGTAACATATGGGTTTACAGCATGCAGTGATGTGATTGCATTTTTATGATCTTATCAAAAATCTTACTGATGCCTTAAAAATAGTAGTTATATTTATTTGGGGGAATAAAAAGTATGCAACATTTAAGATTTTTGTGAAAAGTGCAAATGTACAAAATGTTATATAGATTAATCTGATCCATTATTCTGTACTCACTCAACCAAGATACATATTGGCTTCTTCCTCTCTGTCTCCATGGTACTTGATTTATTTAAATATTATAACTGGCATCACCACCTATATTATATACTTGTATAAGACTTCATTTACTCAATTACCAGCATGCTTTTTTTTTGCATTTAAAATAGACTAAAGAAATTTGAGAATCTGTGTATTCACTTCAGCATCTACCAATAAATGTCCTTGCTTAGCAGATAGTATATTTGTTGAATAAAAATGTATCATTTTCCACTTAGAGAGATCAGAGATTTCAACAAATTGAGCTCTTTAACTTTACAAATGAGGATTGTCACCTTTATTGAGTCACCTGGACAATCACTGGAAAGTTTTTGTTAGAACCCACAGGACCTCCTCCGCCCACCCCAGTCTAACACTCATACTCTTGGTTCTCTCAACTGGCTTCACAGTCATTACTATGATTAAATTTTATTTCCCATTTTGTAATTTCGTCTTCCTCACTATTGTTTTCCAATTAATGACTTTTTCTTAATAGTTATACATAATGAAAGCATTAATTTTTAATCTATATATAAAAGGTGGTATTAGAATACTGGTTCAGTATACGAAATGAAGGAAGCAGTATGGTTCTTAATTTCAACTTTTTCCTTTGAAATAAAATGAGCTTGTTTTTAACTTATGGTCTCTTCCATCTCTCAAATAAATGAGCAGATAGAACTGGAGAGTTTTTTGTTTTGTTTTATTTTGTTCTGTTTTTTAATGTGTTAACAGTAGTTCTTGCTTTTAGAATTTCTGGTTGCCTAATAATTATGCGTGTGATTTAATTGTGCTGAGATTTTAAAATGTACCAGGAAGAGGTTATAGTAGTTCTAACTGGTCTCTCTTACAATGTAGAACAAAGTGATTAATAGTCGTAATGGGGTTAGGGCAACAGGCAGGGAACACAGACTCAAACTCCGAGAGGTGCCAAGAATAACTGTTAAACCACTACATCTTTTTTTTTTTTTTTTGAAAAGCTACTAATTCAGTAGCAGGGCTCTTTGACACAGGCCCCTCTAATTACAAATTTTATTTTGATAAATAACTTCCATTGAAGACATAACTACTCTAGGCAATTGAATTGACTTTATTCAGGCTAAAACAGGGAAAGCATGCCAACGCAAGATGGCAGTGTCTCAGTAGCACAATTTGCCTTAAATTTTAAAGGGAGAAGTAAACAAGTTACAGGAAGAGTGATTAAAGTTGTGATTGTTTTACAATGAGAGGATGTCTCATTCAGATAACTCAATGAGAAATGCTTATCTCTGTGTTATCTAATAGGGGGTGAAGGTTGGAGACAGAGTTCTCAGTTTAGTTAATTGCTCTTGAGACAAAGAATGAGAAATTAGCTAGAGAGAAATGGGAAGGGTCTGTGTTTGGTCTTGTCATCCCTGAATGGAGTGTTTTGTTGAAGCAAAAGATGTGCATGAATCACAATGAAAAATTTCCAGCCATTTTTGGATAAAGTTTATGTTAAGGAAAATTTGTTATCCTTCTACCCCTCACTCCGCTTTCCTTAAAACACAAATATCAGACCCCTCCATCCTATCATCTTAAGAATTCTTATTAGTTTCTCATGGTTGCTATAATAGATTATTACAAATTTAGTGGTTTAAAACAACAGAAAATTTTCTCCCATGATTCCGGAGGCCAGAGTCTGAAATATCACTGGGCCAAAATCGAGGTGTTAGTAGGGCTGCCCTCCCTCTGGAGGCTCTAGGGGAGAATTTGCTCCTTGCTTTTTCAGCTTCTGGTGGCTTCTCCTTTCCTTGGCTTGTGGCCTCTTCCCTTTAGTCTTCAAGGTCAGTATCTTTATATCTCTCTCTGCTTTCATCTTCCCACTGCCTTGTCTGTGTGTGTGTGTGTGTGTGTGTGTGTGTGTGTGTGTGTGTGTGTCAAATCTCTGCCTCTCTCTTATAAGAACACTTGTGATTTTATTTAGGGCCCACTAGGATAATCCAGGTTAACCTTCATATCTCAAGATCCTTAAATTAATAACATGTGCAAAGACCATTTTTCCATAAATAGTAACATTTATAAATTCCAAGGATTAGACTCTGATATCTTTGGGATCCATGATTTAGCCTATTATAAACTCATGCATTTATTTTCCCAAATTCATACACCTAATAGTAGTAAATAAATTCTGACCTGGATCAGGCACTGTCCTTTTTTCCTTAACAGTATTCATTTGAGAAAGGGACCAAGAGATTAATTCAGTTTTCTAGCACTTACTGTGTATTTTTCAGGGGATTTTAACATACATTATTTCATTTTACTTCTGTGCAATAGTTAGAGAGTAATTGGCAGTATTGTTATTTTACAAATGAGGAATAAGAAACAAATCAATTCTGTTTATGCCTTCCAAGCACTTATCCACAGTCAGCTGATCCACAGATAAATGTGATGAAGTTCTCAACAGTCCAGAGATATAGAAAAGTGACATGGAAAAATGAAACAAGTAATTACATATTAGTGACATTTCCATGGATCAATGTCTCTCTCATCCTCCTTCACCTTTCAATTTAAAGAATGATCACTTATTTTGAAATTGGGTCTTCTCAATATTTTGGATGTTAAAATGTCTGTCCCCTCCTTTTTTCGGAAATAGTGTTGAGATAGTCTTTGTTCTGTTTGTTGGTTTTTTTGTTTTAATGCCAATATTTTATGTTAGCAATTCAGATTTTTGTTATTAGTAGTTAATTTTACTCTTTCACAAAATATTACAGTCCCAAAAACTCTATGTGGAATAACTTACCACTTTATCACAGCTAGTATGTGGTGGCATTCTGGTTCAAATTAATTTGCACGGTTCCAAACCATATTTGTTCCCACTGCAGAAGCGTCCTGCTGATTAATTGGGGATGAGAAAGTATGACATTTCCATCCCCCTACCACATGTTATTGTTTGCTGTTTTCATGCAAAGAGATAAGCAATTAACAAAACAAGATTTGACTAACCTACAGTTTTGTTGTTTCTTTGTCA
This sequence comes from Eidolon dupreanum, assembly GCA_028627145.1. Taxonomy (NCBI): domain Eukaryota; kingdom Metazoa; phylum Chordata; class Mammalia; order Chiroptera; family Pteropodidae; genus Eidolon; species Eidolon dupreanum. The sequence continues at coordinate 22,879,085 of CM053510.1, forward strand.
GTTATGTTATCACATTTTGGCAGACTGCAGTCATTTCTGTTCAAAAGGGACAGAAACAAACTGATTATTCTGGCGATGTTGGTGGAGGTATGTGTGTAAGAGAGAAGGAGTATAATCAATTTAATAAGATGCACTCATGGTTAATCCCATTTCGTAATTTACAGACCCAACAGTGCCTTTCCGTAGGTCTTCTGGATAATTGAATAGATGAGCTGCATATTCAAGCAGCTGAGTTTGTACGTGCTTTCCTAGTCAAACTGCACACTTCATTACTTGAATTTCCCGATGCAGGTAGTTTGCTAATGAAGTTGAATTTTTAAATAATTGAAGTGATGAAAGCAGTTTGAAAAGCTGTGCCTTCTCTTTCTACTCTTGCACAGTGCTTAAGCTTAAATATTTTAATTTTTTAAAAATAAATTCTATAATAATTTTTTAATAATTCTTTTGTATAACCAATCATCTCATACATATCATTACACCTATATCCATGCTTTACAGAGTCAGTTTATATTTCGAGTTCATCTTATATGAACAAAGGAAAATGGGATCTGAAAATTCCCTTTTTTTTTTAAGAAAGTTAATTTGCAGTTCAGTTTGACAAAGGATGTGGGAAGATCCTGTTTCCGGACACAGTTCCAGGTGAAAAATGATATTTAGGAAAATAGGTGAACTTGTGCATTGCCCTATAGGCCAACTCTATAAAGATAAGAAGTTGCTTTATACCTAACCATATCTTTGGGAAAATGGTAGATAAACCATGCTCTTATTTAAAGGGGAAGAAATAGATGGAAAGATATGTAGGTATGTGTTTGTGTTATTTCAATCTCAATTAAAATTTTTAAAAAAGGAAGAAAGAAACAAGAAGAGGGAGAGGAAGGAAGAAAGGTTGAACTATATCAGATGTCTAATGCTTTAAACATCTTTGCTTATAGCATTTAAAATAATGATAAAAATTGTTATTCTGATTTTTTCTCATGATAAAACTGAAAACCAAAGCGGTTAAGTAATTTGCCTAAGGCCATACAGCAAGTAAGAAGCAGGCCTGAAATCTGAACCCAGACCTTTCTGATGCCCATATTCCACCCTCACATCTATCCCACTTCATGCAAGCTTTTTTCCAATTTCTAAAGAATGTTATAAAAGTAGACACTTTTCAGGTTGAGAATAGCACAGTCTTTGGAATCAGACAAAATCATTCAGATCATGGTTGGGTATCGGCATGGTACAACTAGTTTAAATATTCTTAAACTGTTTAATCCAGTTAAACATTCTAATTTCCTCCTCTGTTTTATGGAAAGGACAGAAGAGAGCAGGGTTAGAGAGCAGCACAGGATGAGTATGAGGTCTACTAACGAGAACAAATAACTATAATGATGTTATGGGCTGACTGTAGGGTGGCCATTTATCCTCAGAATCCATACGTTGAAGTCCTAACTCCCAGTGCTTCAGAATATTACTGTATTTGGAGATGGATCTTTGAAGAGTCAATTAAAATTAAATGAGACTTATTAGGGTGACCCTTGGCCTTATAAAAAAATATTAAGACATAGACATGAACAAAAGATCATGTGAAGACAGAGCTAAGGAGAGAGGCCTCAGAAGAAACAAATCTTCCTTGGTTTAGATTTACAGACTCTAGAACTGTGAGAAAATAAATTTCTGTTGTTTAATCCATCCAGTCTGTAGTACTTGGTTATATTAGCCCTTACAAGTTAATCCAAATGGTTTAACTTTAAAGCAAGTGACAACCTCAACGTATCAGTTTCTCTCTTTTTTTTAGCTTTATTGAGATATAATTGACAAATAAAAGTGTATAATATTTAAAGTGTACAATGTGATAATTTGATATACATTTTGAAAATATCCCTTCCCCCTGTTGAGTTAATTAACACATCCATCAGCTCACATATTTTGTGCATGTGGGAGGTGGGAGGCATTGGTGAGAACATTTAAGTTCTACTCTCTTAGCAAATTTGAATTATACAAAACAGTGTTATCAACTATAGTCACCATGCTATACATTACCTCTTCAGACATTATTCATCTTATAAAAAGTCTTGCATTTGAACTCCTTCTTTTTTTTCATTATACAGATGAGAATGACTCTTCTTTCAGCTCTATATATCCCTAGATAGATACTAGCCTTTTCCTGAGTGGATTTTTATTAAGTATTTTCCAAAATTCTGGAACAAAGAGGGAGAAAGAAGAGGCCTGGTATTAGATTAAGTGAAGATTAATAGTTATTTAAAATAGTTAATAGTTGTTTAAAAATTAATTAAAATTAATAGTTATTTAAATGCATTTAAAATGTATTTCCTTTAATTCCTTTAAAGAAGAAATTACCTCAAGATTTAGTGAGAAGTTTCAAATTCTAGTGTTGTTTTCCAGATTATGCTTGTTTTTGCTTTTTTAGAATATTGTAAATATTAGAAATGATTATAAGGATTTTAGTTTGTTATATATAAATTGTACTATTGAGGATTAAAAATATAAAGGGAAAAAGTTGTTTGTTTGTTTTTTTCTGTTTTCTATGCTAATACTTATAGGAAATCCAGAACCCAGGGTAGTAAGAATAATGAGAGTAATGTCTGCCAGAAATATAACCTGATTGTAGTCAACAACCTCAGATTAACTAAAAGACAGAAGTACTGACCTTGCAGATAGGTCTTGCTTATGGTGTGAAAGCAGACCTCAAAGGCA
>CM053510.1:22882284-23189102 GCA_028627145.1 Eidolon dupreanum
TTCAATAGGCAATGCGGAGTTAGGCTTTTGAGCAGGCGTGTGACATGATCAGAGCTAGGCTTAGAAATAATAATTATTGAGCACTTTTGGGACAGTTGGAAGGGGCATCAAATGGAAATAGGGACATCATTTAGGAGATTCTGTGTATGTCTTAGTGAAGGCTGATATTGGCCTAAATTAAAACAGTTACGGTAGGAATGAATCTTAGGACAGGGGTGAAAGATAAATTTTGGAACTTGATTCCATATGATTTGATAGTTGATTTGGGCCAAAAATGAAAGGGAAACAAACTGTAGGAGGCAACCTAACAAGATCTCTGTTTTAGGAAGAGTTGGTTTGGTTACCTGACTCTATGTATACTAGCTACATGACTTTAAATAGGTTATGTGCCTTTCTGAACTTTGTTTTTCTCATTAATAAAGCTAGAATGGTTATAATACCCAATTACTTGGATGGGAGTGTTAGTTAATTGTATTCCCAAGTATACACATATTATGTAGATATTTGAGATGCAGGAAAAACTAGATTAAATATATAAGTGGACATTTCCCAGGTTTTAAATGTGTACTTTGTGCTTAAAGAAGAAATGGAGTTCTCGATTGTGTAGGTGTCAATTGACTTCAGAAGAAAATAGTCAATTATGGTGTAAGATATGAAAGTGTAACCATATTTACTAATGAACGTTGGGAACTCCAGGTTGGAGTCAAAAATTATTTGAAATGATTTTATCTGACAGCATGTTCATGCAATAAAATAATTTGCCATTTTAGCTCAATAGGATTGATTCCTATATGTAGTTTAGGTATATGTGCCTTTGTTGTACAAGTAACTGTCATGTATTCTCACATTGAGCCCTATTAAGATTATGATTTTTTCTAAATAAATTATATGAAAAAAATAATATCTGTTAATAAATCTCTACCTTGTTGTTGGAGATACTGTGCCGTATGTGTGACAGAGAATCATTAATCATTTTTACTGATGTTTCACTCAGTTTTTCTGGATATCAAGAAGAGTCTTCATGTACTTTCCAGGAAATGATACAAATATAATAGTAAGCTTTTGTTCACACTAAAATATCAAAGACTGATAATTGTACAATATCTATTTGCTCAGTATATAAATTACTAAAGACTATTAATGACTAGAGGTCAGGATAAGGCAATAATGTCAGAATATTGATAATTCTTGAAGTAAGTGCATGTACGTGGATAAATAATACAATTCTCTATTTTGTGTATATTTGAAACGTCTGAGTTCAAACAGTGGTGACCTCAACTTATTCATCTGAAAATTAGGATAATATTCTCTCATAAATGAAGACAAAATCAATAGTGCCACTTTTAATGCTTCAAGCATAATTCAGATTCATGATTTGACCACATGATATTTTTCTGTAAATATAAAAAAAATACATTTTTCTTTCCCAAAACACTTTCCTGCCATCAACAAGAAAAATGTCATAATGAATAAATTTACAATGACTTCAAGGAGAACGATACATCAGTAATGTGAGGGACATATTCTTCCAATTATATGTAGTAGCATTAAATGTCTGGCATAAAATAAATGCAAATGTGTTATCATATAGCAATTCTTAGTGACGAAAGCTGTAGAACAGTGGTAGGAATTAGTGACACTACAGTTCCAGCGCATGGGAGAATTCCAGAGGATAGGAGATCAGCACACACTCAGCATTCCCAGTTTCCTCTAGCTTCATCAAATTTCAAAGTTCCTGTGTTCAATTTTTCACTGTTAGGTCATTTAATTCACATAGATTCCTAGTGCCAAACTTTGTAAGCAGAGCCTTTCCCAAGGAAGGAGGCAGGCAGCCTCAGCTCACTTTTCCAGGTTTCATTTGGCTTTTATCCTTAATTGTTTTATTTTGCATTATGTTTATCTTGTAAGCTGCTTCAAATAGTTTTGATTTAGAGAAAATGTGGTATAAATCCTAAATAAATACACCAACAAATAGAAATTACATTTGAAGTGAAAAATAAATGAAGTTTCACATTTTCTGAAGTTGCTTAGCAGTGACATATTATATGAATTGTGAGACTGCGGAGTATAGAAATGCTCATACAATAGCTAGACTCAGCGAACTAGTCCACCTTCCTCTCATGGTTAAGTCCCCTGTGCTTTCTGATGCTGAGATTCAGGAATAAGTAGATGTAGTTTCTTTTGAATGACATGAAATAAATATTTTCTTTGATATAATCATATTGTTACTTTGTAACTATATAGACTAAAGACATGTTTAATAAAATTCAAAAATGCAAAGATGGGAATATTTTTTGGCCTAGCACTTTTTATTAAACTTAAATCTCTTTAGAAAGTTAATTGCAAATCTCTTTAAAAAGTTAATTGCTAATTGTAGTTATTTTTCTCAAACTTTAGATTAATTCATTTAACTGTATGAAGATATAATTTATTTTAATTAAAATTGGATTTTATGTTAGCTACATCTTATTGAAATTAATAAAGATTAATTAATATGATCAATTCATTGTGTTACATTTAGTATAAATTTTTAAAGGTAATCAGGTTTAAAGTTATAAAATTTCTTTTTAGTGTTTAATCACTGGGAGAATATATTATTAATTAGTTATTATTAATACCAACTATAATGACTAAATTGATGCAATCATTGTATTAGGAAATAAACTATTTGTGCATTTTTATCACATTCAGAGTGTGATAAAATCAGCATACAAATATTTTTCATTATAAATGTAATATCTCTTAATTTAATCGCATAAAATAATAGTAAAGCTATATTTTATAAAAGAATTACTAGATATCATACAATGACATACATTATCTCATTTCATCACATCCTATGTGACAGTTTTGTTTTGTTTTATCCCTAATTTACAGATAAGAAAACAGAGGCACACACACACACACACACACACACAAGTAAGTTTTCCCCAGATCACATAACTACTAAGTGAAAGAGTCCAGATTTTAATCCAAATGCCTTCATCACCAAAGTTTATGACAAAGTTTACCAAAGTCTAAGAATTCTGTTGCTTCTGAGTTGAAGTATCATCACTCAAAAGAATGAAATCATTTATAACCTTATATAGTTGGAAGCAAAACATGTTTTTTGGTAAGGATTTTTTTTACCTTCTACTCTATTGCAGAGAGTTATGTAACTTTTAATAATACTGTGTTGTCCTTATAATTTAGAAAAACTGTTTTAAGAAAAAAAGTTATAGTAAAGCCTTAGAGTAAGAGCTCCAACTTGTATAATCTCAAGTTTTCTACACAGACACTGAGATTCTAATAATATTCTCACCCTTGCCTCTACCTCACTAGGATTAGAGTGATATACTTGAACCTCAGGAAGGAGAGAGAAAGAGACAAGACAGGTGCAAGTCTAGAATGCTCATTCAATGGAGATTAAACTCCCTTTGACAGTCCAGTTGAAGGGCATCATTCTAATCTTATTGTTATGACCATATAATAAGAGACAAACCAAAAGGAAAATGGCTGATGGAGCAACAATCTGCAAGGAGTGAGTACAGTCACTTGTTCTGTAGCCGGAGACATCAAAACGTTGATGCCGTTGGTGGTCAGCAATTTACATATGTATTTGAACTACATTAAAAAGGGGTTTTAAATTCAATAATAAATAAAATCACAAGAATAGACTATGAAATTTAAGTTAACACAAGCATATGTTTTACATGATTTGAACACGAACACACACACACACAGAGGGCAGGGAAGAGAAAGAGAGAATCTACTTTTTAAGTATAGTTCTGAAATTATTGTTTTATGCCTTCTCTCTAGAACTTTAGTGAGATTATCAGGTGGAAATGGCTGAGGCAAACAGCTGAAGTTGATCATGTATTTATTATGTCTAATTTTTCCTTATTCCTTGCCATCCTCAATCTCCTGATTTTAAGTCAGTTTGTGTTGAAATGCCTATATATTTTACCAGGCCTTAATATTAATTATAAGTAAATGTCAATTTGTGTTTATAGTAGCTCAAACATGATTACCAGATATTTATATTGATCTACTTATTCTGTTTCCTTTTAATTACTGCATTGCTTTTCTTGAAGCCAAATTTAGGCCGTGTGCAGACACCACTACTCCTAAAGGTAGCCCTTATCTAAAGGCTGATCAAACTAAGGCTGTAAGGGACTTAGCCAAAGTACACTGGCAAGACCCGGGAGAGTACACGTGAAACTGGAAGAGGGAAAAAAAGCCTTTTGATAGCTGGCATGTGCTGTATCTTTTCTTTTTTCTTCATAAACAAAGATCCTAGAAAAAAAAGTTCAGTTGGGTGCAAATGAGGAAGGAGAAACTTCTAAGGAGGAGAGGTTTTGCGGACATAACCAAGCACACATATAGTGCTAGAACCTGGGAAAACTGGAATTGTGGGTGTTCTCTGAGCCACCAAGTCAAATCTGACCTCAGAACGATGATGCCCAGGCTGGGTTTAATGGTGCTGATCTTCCACCAGGGCACCATCTCCCAGGGGCTTATAAATCCAACCCACGTACTAATCTAACCCTCCGAACACAGAGCTTTGAAGTTTGCTGCATTTTCTTTAGAGAGGAGATAGAAGGAAATCCCCAATTAAAATAACTACTCTTTGTTGAAAGCAGACTAAGAATGCCACTTAGAATATTATTACCCGTAACACACACATCTGTGGTGATCACAGCAATGAACATTGACCAGTTCTTATAACACTTGGGGTCTAGTCTCTAATTTGTCACTGATTGGATGGCATTGAGTGAATTAATGCTCCTCTCTTGGCCTGTGTTGCCCTTTAAACTTATGAAATTAGTCCAAATACATTGTATCATAATAAAGCAACCGGGATATGGCCTCTTGAGATGGATGACAGAACTTAGCTCCATGGCTTTATACCTCTGAGAGTGCTCAAAAGACATAATGAAACCAACGATTTCCTGCTGTAGAACTGGCTTTTGAATTTTCTATTTCCCATTTCCTTCAGAATGGTGGTTATTATACTCAGAAGGGAGAAGGAAAGGATTATGGGAGAATTCAGCTAGTTCTCTAACTTTTTTTAAAAAGTCTGTGAGCAAAGGACAAAATGTTAACCCTGTTACATCTTAGTTTGGGTTTTATTTTCTGAAATTATATGCTGGATGTATTTCTAAATTAAAAGATTATTACAGCATAATTGCCAAAATGTGACCTACAGTCACATCAGAGAGGAGTGTTATCTAAATGTATGTCTAAAATCAGCCCAGGGGTCCACACAAGTGAAGACTCAAGCTTTGTGATATATGGTAACAAAACTTGTGATTCAATCAAAAAATGATCAGAGAATATCAAATTATTTCAAAGAGAAATACCCAACTCTAAACCAAAGATAAATGCAGTGGAATGTTAATATGATACAAAGTGTATTACATATTAAAGAATAATTTAATGATAAAGAGAGACATATTAAATGATGGGGTGAGTTCAGTGTGACTACATAACAACCTTACATAGACATAAATAAAAGAGCTATTCTATTGGTGAAGCAACACTTAGATAACTAAAGGGAGAAACAGACAAATACTCTATTTTAGTAGAGACTGCAAACTCCTCTCTCATTGTAGAAAACGTATACAGAAATTCAGTATGAATAGAAAAGACTTCAAAAAACATTATAAAGCAACTTAAACTCATGGAAAATTGTAAATCTTCCACACAAAAACAGAAGAATGCACATTCTTTAAAAATGCAAATGTTGTATTTACTAAAATAAGATATATGCTGGGCCACAAAACAAATCTCAACAAGTTTAAAAGAATTAAAATCATATAGAATGTGTTATATGGCTGTTATATTAGCAATTACTAACTGAAGTAAAAATATATATAGGCTATGGTTTTAATTTTTTGATAATTGTGTATTTGATATATTTCTTAATTATAAAATATTAAATTTCTAAAGATACCTATTATCTATCAAAACTTTAATTGAATTCTGAGCATTTACTAATTTGTGAATTATTATAAATAATATATTTTCTAAATTAAAATATATTAATAATTTTAGTACAAAATGATGTAGAACAAGAATCATGAGAGAACAAAAGAATATCTATAAAAACTAGAATACAAATATAGGGGAGGCATAAAAGATTTAATTCTCCTTATAATAGTGGCTAAACATTTTAATAACTGTTATCAAATGAAGAAACTAAATACACTGCATTCACAAATATACTGCATAATATCTATTGCATAATTTATACATAATGTTGTTTAAAATATGAACCATATAATAATAAATCATAAGTAACTTGAATAAGGTCATTAATGACACTATAGATAAACCCAAGTCATGATTAAATTGGAATAAAATCTTAATTATCAGAATTGGTAACTGCAACATGGTCAGTTTGCAATGAACATAAACAGGAAGGATCTCCTTGCTCTGGGCTTCTTATGTGTGAATGTGTATGGGTATGAGTGTGTGCACATGTGTATGTTGGGGGATGCACAACACTGCGTCAGTTACAGAGCAGGCAGTCAATATATGGTACCTATAGAAACCATATTTGCAGCTCAGACACTGAGAAATGTCATCTCTGTGCCCTTGTATTTTTCTGATTGATGGAAGTGTTTTTGCTCCTATATAAAGTGACATGTTCTAAAAATACTAAAAGACTTTAACTAATTCAAAATATCTTCTGTACAAGATAAGGTAACAGGGACTATATTTAAGCTCCCATCTGAAGCAATAACAACACCACCACCATGAACAGCAATGAATAAAAAAGACAAAATAAGTTAAACACAGTGATCCTTGAAAAACAGTGATCCCAAAGAGATGAGAAACAAATGAGGAAATTTCTAAAGTGTTTCCATATTTCTGCCTTGAGAAAATTTCCACGTCAATGTTTAGGAAATGGGAGCACAGGTAGGGTCAGTGGACTCCCTGAATTGACAATGTGGAACGGAGAATCCAGGTAGGGACAGAACAAATGGATTGCAAGGGGCATGGGGAAACTTTTGGATGGCACATATGCTCATTTCCTTGAGTGTGGTGATAGATTTCAGGGATGTATACATATGTCAAGGCATTCTGTTATTCACTTTTTATATACAATATTTTACATATAAATTAAACCTCGGTAAAAATGTTAACCAAAAAATGAAAGGATATTCCCTTTTGGTGACTTGAGATGACCTTAAAAATAAAGCAATTAAAAAAGAACTATTAGTAATTACACTGTTGTTTGATATATATAGCACAATGAAAGTGGGTAATTTTTGGAGCTAAGTTTACTTCAAAGGCCTTGTGAATGCCTTGTACTCCATAACATAATATTTGCATTCTGTATGCCCCTGTCTGGACTGCATAAAATTTCTACTGTTAGAAAATATTAAAAATGTAAAATATGGCATATTATTTGATAAAATGGACATAGATTTACTATTGATTATGATTAAGTTGTCATTTTTTATATAACAATTACAGTTTTGTGTTATAGTTTTATTTAAGTATAATCAAGTCTAATTTCATAACCAATTTGGCATGTTTAACTGTGTTCATATGTTCTCATTGTATATTACTTTATGAACAGCTGCTTTCATCCTGTTTAATTTTTTAGCAGTTAATTCTAATAACTCACTTATTAAAGTGGGTCACTTTGCTCCTTGGTACTAAAAGAAAAATACCTGTTTAAATTGCTATAAAATGAAATACTCCTTTTGAAATCTGGGCACGTTGCTGTAGCCAAGCCCTCCTGCGACTTCCGTTGTGGTCTGAGGCAGGCACAAAGCCCAAGTCCCAAGTGACTGCAGAGAAGTTATGATGCACTTACTTAACATTCTGTGTTCAATATATAACACAACTCATATGATTTTTTTTTTTTAAGTTTAGATAAAAGTATTAACTGAAAGAAACAATTCTGATAAGAGTTACTGGAATTGAGATAGTTACCACACAGAGTTATCATTCAAGATCGTCTTGTGTGTTAGGCAAGATGTAGATATTATTCTGAAAGCAGTGAAGAAACTTGAAACATTTTAACTAAGAATTACATGAACAAAGTTGCACACTACAGTGCTCTCCATCGTGGCACTATAGAATCAGTGTTCACTGATGAGATGAGAGAGTGGGGATCACAATCATAGTAATGATGGAGGCTTAGGGATGTGTTGGAGAAAGTGGACAAGTGAGAAACTGTCGTGGCAGGAGTATCATTAGGGTGAACACACACACACTCATGTATGTATTCATATATACCTATATAAATTTACCTCGATTTCTGTTATATATTCATATGTAAATGATTTAATAATGGTATATCTATCTCAACTCTATCATGACTTTAAAATTTCAGTAGAATTGGCTTCCTACAAATCTACTGAATTGATGCACTTTTGGGGAATTATTAAAGGAAACCCACTTTTGCATTAATAGGCAGAGAGAAGAGAACATATAGAGCAGTTGAGAAAAAAAAGACAAATTCAAAAAGAACATAGAACTGGAGTGAGATTTGTCCAGTGTATCCTCTTTGGGAACTTATAGAAATCTTGGCAAAGACCTAGAATTACTATCAAATGTGGAAATGGTTCTCCACAACTTTGTATTGTCTAAACAATAAGGAAAAGGTGATCTCAAAATGCTAGAGTACTTAAACTCAGAAAATTTGGACTATACAATTTTTAAATTATTATTTAAAATAGGGCTGTGTTGAATACAATTTTAAGGATTTAATAAAGTATATGAAACACTAGGTACAAACTCTGACATTATCAGCATTTGAATATGTAATATAATTAGTAATCAGAAGGTACTTATTCCAGTTATGTTTCTTATAGTTACTCAGGAAGAACTATTTAGTATCTACGAGTCTTATTTTACATTTCTATAATATTAGTTTGTTGACACTTCCTTATATGAGGAAAGCTGTGTTATTTTTTTCTGCTTTCTTCAACAAATTGCTTTATTTGTCTCCAGAACACTCTGTTTTCATGAGTCACTGATAAGCAAAAAAGAAAAAAAAAAGAAAAGAAAAAAGAAAAGAACTTGTCTAATGATTTAAAACAATCTTAAAAGAAACCCAGCAAATTATAATAGTGATTATTTACTGAGCACAAAAAGTTAACATTAAAAATTTTAGCTTAATTAATTATTGACATAAATGTCTAGATTAGCCTTTTCTATTCTCATTTTACACAAGAGAAAATTAATAGTCAATATTGAAGAGATCAAGGAAATAGCTTATATAGAGCATATGCAATAGAAGCAATCAGAAAGACCTATTTTATCCATAAACTGCAAGACAAAACAGTCTTGCCAAAACAGTCACTTGATACTATGTTGATTCTGTTAAGACCAGAAGAACTTCTGTTCCCAAGAACTCTTGATTGTCTGCTAGATGTTTGCCAGCATTTCCGATCTAAGGGAACAGCTTGAAATTGTGTGACAGCAACTCTTAAGGGAGTTGTATGCACACTTTGCAGAAATCTAGAGGGTCATACCACTTATGTCCTCAGGTGTCCTGGAACTGTTCCCAACTGTTTGTATATCTGCTTGGCTCAATCAATACTCTGTTATGTGTAGCAATTTTGTAGCACTGGGCCATAAAATGTTATGACTTGTTTTTCCACTCTTTTGCTTAATTAAAGATCAAGGTATTCTAGAAAACTATTGAAAATTAGTCTATTTAATGATTACAAATAAAATCAATCTTGTCTGATATTGCATTTAATGAAAAGCAGTTCCTACCATCACTAGTAGATCATCTGGGTTTTCTTCCTGGTTTAATCAAATTTACTTCAGGAGCTATTGGCACCATTGCATGCCTCACTGACTTGTTATGCTGCTCCAAATGATGACAATTCAAAGTTTTGATAGGCACAGGCTGCTTAGATCAGCTCTAAGAAGGCAGGCAAATTATTACTAAGTCATTTGAGTGAAGGAATCACAAAAAATTGCCCTTGCCATTATGAGAAATGCATCATTGGGTGTTATGTGGTTCAGAGAGTTATGAAGGCTTCTAACATTTTGACTGCATGATAAATCCCAAGCACAGGAAATATTTCAAATTAAAAATAGTTGTATTATACTCAATGGGAAAAAATTATTGCCCATTAAAGACAAGGCTAATGGTATTTCTTTAATTATTGATATTTTACTGCTCTTCTTTCCAACACTTTTGGAAAGAGTTTATCATAAAACATATGTAGGGGAGTACCGATGAGAGAGGGTGAGAGAGAGATAAAATAAAAAGACATAGAGGATATGTGAGTGTTGTTATTCGAGAAACTGCTGGGCTGATATCATAACTGTATTTTGGCATTACACTTACCCCTGCTGAGCTACTTGGCAGTCAAGGATGGATGAATGCGTGGGTGGTCTAGTGGGTGGGTGGGTGGATGGATGGATAGATAGATGAAGTATTCATATTTTTATTTTACTCACAATGGATGGCATTATTTGAATGTTTAATATTGTGAGAAATTATCATTCATTTAATTCACATGGCAGATATGAGATGTGTGATATTATGCCGGAGCCAGCCGGGCAGAGTCGAACAGTCCTGAGTGGGGGAGCGAGGGTTAGGAAAAAAAGACAGAGAAGAGAGAAAGATCTCGGGAGGGCATACAGTCAAAGCTGCAGCCTCGAGTTTAGTTAGCACCGTATACTTATACAGCTTGAGTACGTGACAAACTGCTCTTAACAAAGTAACAAACTGCTCAAAACAAAACCACAAGTATCCAGAAACAATAGCTGCGATTAACATGGATTAACATAAGGCCAAGAGAAAAACTCCTCCCTTGGAATTTCAGGAACTGATATTTCCTTACAAAGGGCTCCCAACAATATTATTTATCCTTTTTGTATAGACAAGAAAATAGAGATTTCTAAAGGTTTATGTAACTTTACAAGATGTCTAAAGGTCAAAAGCAGGTTATAAATTCAGAACATTTTGTTGTCATGGTTGAGTTTCTATCCATTGGGGGTGAATTATATAAAGACTATACATAACAGTATTGAACTACATAACAAACAAGTTTTACAATTCTATTTTATGTCATTATTTAGGTAAGGAGGATTCATAATAAGCTATTGACACTTAATTTAATGTTTTCAATTTTGTTTTGCCTAGGTCATCTCACAACAAACAAATAAAGTTCATATGTGATTCTTAGGCTTAGTTTTGACATATTTTTAAAAGGTATGTTACTACCAAATTGTGAAAGTTTGTTTTTAGATTTTAAGGATATAATATAAGCAAATCTAGTATATTGATATCTACTTTACAATTCAACAAATATTATTTCCTTTTCACAGTTCTTTCTTAATTAAATGAAAAAATAAATGCTTATGTAAATCTATGTTCATAGTTTTTCCATATCATAGACTCTTAAATAGACCATAACTTATTGCTTTTACTGGTCTTGTGGTAAATGATTTTGTTCATGATTAATTTTTATTATGGTGTTCTTCTGATGGATTGCACAGTGTCAGTTTGTGAAGCTGGGGACTGTGTTCCTGGTACCAACTTTGCCTTATGGTTCTAAGCTATGTTGACCAAAAAAGGAACTTCCATGAGATTTAGAAGGCAGAAGTGAAGCAGGAACATTACATTTGGAAGGTCATTGCAGTTGGAGACAGGGCCGACAAGCACAGAGATGCTCATTAGTTTCCATTTGTATTCATACTTCCTGGCTTTGTACCCAGTTCATCTTCCTATCTTCAGGAATTCCAGCTCCAGGTGCACCACCAGATGCTTGGCTAGAGACCTACAGAGGCAGCACCTGCATAGAGGGAGTAGCCTCCCAGACTTATACACAAATTCTTCCTTTGTGATTTCATTTTATTCAATAGTTCACTTTTCTCTTTCAGATTTCCTTGCATGCTCCAACTTGTCCAGCTAAGCCAGTGCTGCACTTGAATGGATTAAGGACTCTTTCCATAATCTTTCAACTCTTTATTTCAGACCTTTACTTCCCTATCCACTCCCACTTGTGTATAAGATCTAATTCTCATATAAATCCACTATCTTCTTAATATTTATAGTGATTGCCTTCTTTGCGTGAACACTAACACAAATAAACAAAAATTTACAAATTCAGAGTAGGTATTTTCCAAGTCTCATAAATATTTTCTATGACCTTGTTTCATAAATTGTTACTTTTGATGTATTATTAGTGATATTACGCAATATATTTTTACTTTTTTTCTTACTAATTCTTCTTACTTCCACTTATTTGCCTAAACCTAAACTTGAGGCTTGTTGTCCAGAAGAAGGGGGTATACAAATTAACACAAAGAATCAAATTCTTGTAGTCCTTATATCTTAGTCTCATTTTTATAAATCTACAGTGGAGATACTAGTGATGAAAATCATTATTTTCACTGTTTTCAAATAGTAGACCATTATTGCAGAAAATTCAGCAATATGCAGGGTGGCTTATATAAATTACAGTATTCAGTTCTTTTAGTAACTTTTTAGATTAATTTAGTTAGGAAGTTAAAAACATATCATATTAGGGGAGCTATAGGATAGTGGAGTATTCCTGAAAACAGAAATTAGGAATCAAGAGACCACTGGATACTCTGGGATCTGAATGGAGTGTCATTAGAGCATATAATGTGAGAGTTAGGTTAACAGGTGACCATGAAAGTATGGAGTGAAGGGTTTTGCATAAATTATTACTTCTTTGGGGTGGGCATGTTTAAGTGGCAAATGAGAAAAATAATTATTCAAGCCTATGCAAAAAAGAAAGCTACAAAGTTTACACTGAAGAACGAGAGAAAGAGAGGAGAGCTAGTATTGGAATGGGTCTTTTTAGCTGATGTCTTATATCAGAACTGACATTATATTCAGAATGCTATCTACCTTTTATAATTATTCTCCTAGAAGTCCAGGACAAAATAAAAAGTATATAATAAAAAAGATATATAGTTGCGGCAGGTGTGTGAAGTAGATGTTTAGATCAAAATTAATGAATGCCAGGCTAGGGCAGTGTTCCTTAAAAGGTTGCTTTTTAAAAATACAGAGGGGAGAGTGGTTGGGAGTAAGCGGTAAAGAGTTAAAGAACTACAAATTAGTAGTTGATAGATGGTCATGAGAATGGGGAGCATGGCATAGGGAATGCAGTCAGCAGCAATATAATAGCTAGGTGAACAGCCAGAGGGGAGAAAGTAATCAGGGGGATCATTTCATAAACTATATAAATGTCTAACCAATGTACTGTATATGTGAAACTAATAATAAAATAAAATAAATAAATAAAAATACAAGTTATTGAACATAAATTCTAGGAACATGGCTGGGGATTCTACATTATCAACAAGTATTTAGGCAATGTTTAGACAGTGAAGGATTGAAACCATGAAGTTAGGGATGTTAGTTTTATTAAATAGATAATAGACATCTTTTGATCAAGGGAATTATGTGTAATTAGAGCTGTGTTTTCAGAATAACAGCTCATTGGCCATGCTTCGGAAAGTTTGAAAAGGAAGCTGCATCTCAGCAAGAATGATGCTGGCCTAAACAAAGTGGTTAATGTGGGAATAACTGAAACAACGGAAGCACAAGTTACATTTCAAACCTGTTTCTACATGATTTGATATTTGAATAAAAGACAAATGAAATAGAAAGCAAATATAAACACCATAAAGTAATGTTTAATAACAAGGGTATTGGAATGATGAAACATCGTATTTGTTTCCTGACTCCAGCATTTAATAGCTTTGGGATCTTAACTAAGTTACACATTTCTCCCTGTCTTAATTTCCTCATCATTAAAATTTTAATCATAGTACCAAGCCTAGGTTTGTTGTCACTTTTAAAATAAATAAATCTGGTGGAGTACTTAGTGGACAGAGTGGATGCTGCAAATTACTATACCTAGTAATATTTAAAATTTTTTAATAATTATATTTCAGGAAATATGATTTGTCAAAATACTGTAATGATCATCATTATGCAATAAGGACCATCAGATAATGGATACGAAAGATTAATATGGTCTGGAAATTCTAAATACAGACCATTCTTTAGCTGAATCATAGTAACTGAGAATTACATTATTCTTCAATCTGCTTACAATGCGATTTGAACATTAAAGGTCACATTTAATGTTTAAATATACACTTCACGCTTACAGAAGCATTCAGGCAAGCTGAGCCTTCAATAGTTCAGGAATCCTTAACTGCAGGTTTCCCCCATTATCGGAAAGTAGAGTGTTGCTATGAAACCTCTGGTAAGCTGACATGATGTAACGTGAAGAAGCAATTACCTTAGGACACATTTTGCCAGCGGATGCACAGAATAAATCAGTAGAAAGCACAGATGCTCACAGACACAGTTCAAAGCTCTGGCAGCTTGATGCTGAGATCCTGGTTGTAGTTTCCAGGGAAGGAGCTTGATGGTGCCATCCTGGGTGTTTGGGCCCATGCTGACTCTGTAAAGGCTGGCTGCAAAACACATGCAAAATGCTGTTTTTGCTTTTTGCCTTTTTTTCCATGAAAGTGAATATTCTCTTCCGGATTTCTTTCAGTGAGCTAAAACAAGCACAAATGTAGATATTTCATAAAAGTGAAGTGACATAGTACGAACTTTTAAAGAGTGGGGGATAACTACTAAGAAAAGCATTTCTTACAGCAACTATGATTATTACTTTTATCAAAAGCTCTTTTGGATTAATTTGTGTTTATCGGTTAGGAACAAATAATCATATTGGATAAGTAAATATGATGTGCATTCACATATTGACTTCTTTTCAGAATATGATGTCTTCAGAATAATCTATGTGAAACAACCTATTTCTCTAGAGAGAGAGCACCTCACCTTGCTGGTGGGTATTCCCTTATTATTAGAATGACAAAGCACCATATTGCAACATGGCTGATGCTCCTCCCAACTTCTTTATGTGCCAAGCACCTTGGTACATGCTACCAGATATATTCTAACTATAATCCTAGACCCTTCATTTATACTAAAATATTTATAGCTGGGAACCTCCATATCCATCTTTTTAATTACAAACTTTGGTTGAAAGTATGGGCTTTGGAATTACAATCCCTGGTTTCAAATCCTAGCTATGTCACGTAACCAACCATTTGACCTTGAGAAAAGAATATATATATTTTAGCCCCAATTTCCTTACCCAGAAAGGTCACATAATATTTCTTCATTATGAGGATATTTTAAAGGTAACATGACAACATATGTAATATTTAAGCACAGCTCAGGGAACTGGTAGCCTATATAGTACCTTTGTATTGTTTAGAAGAAACCTCCTCTGCTATCTTTCAGTAAATTGTTATAATAATTTCAGTGATCAAGTGAATGGTATCCCCTAGAGCTGTGTAGTATACGACAGGCACAACAGCCAGCCAACACCAAATAGCTGGTACACAGTAGGTGCTCGGTACATGGTTATGATAATTTCCCATTAGTCTTAGAAAATGTAAAGAATTTCAACCAGGTCTGTGAATGGTGGGTAAGTGTGAGGATTACTACCTGATAGTCTACTTCCTCCATGCTGAACTCTGCTCTAAATGACTTTTGGCTTTCTTCTATCCGAAATTACTCAAACAATATTATTAATTAAACAATACAGACAATATACTACAATCTAACAATTCTACTTTAGCATCCAGGAAAGTGTGAAGTGGATTCCCTGTGCTAAACTGTAATCACAAGTTTCCCCTGGGACAAGGTATTAGCCACTTAGCTGTTCCATCTGACTCTTCAGCTCAATTTCAATTATTTATCTGGACTTTTATTTTTAATGGCCTTATCTTGCATTTTGACTTTCATTTAGTCTGCTCCAAATTATTTTGACTTGGAGAGAATGAGGTATAAATACTAAGCGTGTATAATCATAATTATGCATTATATTTAAAATAGAAAATGAGTTTAGCTTCCTATTATCCAGAATTATTGAACAGAGGCATGTTTTATGAATTGTGAGATTGTGTGAAAGTTAATGAGTAGTGAGACCCAGTAAACTTTATTTAATCTTTCTTCTACAGTTTGGTTGTCCTTATTAAACTGAGATTTAAAATAGCAGAAGCGCTTTCCACTAAATTTTACAAAAGAGTTGACTGTTTAACATTATCATAGGTTTGCCTTGAAGTTGTACTAAATAAAAGCACACTTTTTACAAATTCGAGAACAGAGTTGGAGATGTTATTCCTTTATTGACAGTATGTTTAATTTATACTAATGCATATTTTAAAAATTGTTTAAAATGTCATTTTTCTTTGCATAAGACTAGAAAAAGGCATTTATCTTCATGAAAATAAACTCCTTCTATTATTATTAATGTTGAATATTACAGGTTAACTACCTCCTAAGAAAATAAATTTAAATTAAATAAAATGCTTTATTTATTGTTCAACATTTCACTACCAAGTGTTAAAGGTGATCAGTTTTGTAAAATTATACCCTAACATTTATCAATAGTCTATGGTCAATAAATTGAGGTTAAATTATACTTAGACATCACAATTATTATAGATAATAAAGTGTATACTTTTAACACAAAGTATTCATAGTAGAAAATTAAGTGTGTTTACTGAACATGCAACATGTTTTCAATTTAGTCAAATAAGTAATGATCATGTTTTGTGAAGATTAGCCATTCTTCGCAAAGCACTTATTATGTGTCCAGCAATTTGAATATGCTATATCACTTGTTTCTAATGGCAGCTTTATAAAGTAGGCATCACTATTATCCTCAACTTACAGATAAGACAACTTGACAATAGAATGATCCTTCTGCCTTTGCTAGGCAGCAAACTTAACATATGTTTAGAAACACCAAAAGAGATGATTTAGTTCAAGGCTATATAGAATCACTAAAGGGGTGGCTCCATAGTGTAGTGGTTAATACTACTTTACATGCAGAAGGTGCTGGGTTAGAGCCCCAGATGGAGCCATGGATCATACTCTGGGTGCGCCAGGACTCCCGAGTGAGCCGGGAACCCCGAATGCACTGAGGGTGCCAGGCCCCAGGTGCTCGCTGCGAGTGCGTGGGAAGACACCCACCTTCAGAGATCCAGTTCTTAAAAAAAGGGTGATGGCAACATCTGTAGATCAGGGGTGGAAGTGTGTGTGTGTGTGTGGCGGGGGGTGGCACAGGGAATTAAAGAGGGGAAAAGAAAAATAAAAAATAAAATCATTAGAACAGGCACATAAGAATAATTGGAGCCTCAACAGTGAAATTAGAATTAATGCAAACATATACAATACAAGCACATGTAGTAATCATATAATATACTTTTGTATTAATTCTTATATAAGTATATACGTATATATCTGTATGTTCCTATGTGTAGAGAGAGATCTTCAATTTTAAATATAATGTTCAATAAGTCCTTATATTAATATCTAGTGCAATCTCACTAGATAATTGCTGAGACCATTATGCAGATACAACAAAGAAAAATAGCACAAAGTTCATGCTACCCCATATCCTTTTCTAACTCATCATAGTTTTATGTCATCCATTGATCATCAGACTCTCACATTATTTTACATTGAAATGGCTATTTTTTTATATTGGAGTGTCTAAATTGATTATAAAGAGATTTGTCTCTCTATGTATAGTAGTTTACTCAAGGTCTCCAGTAGCTATTTATGGTGACTTATCTAGCCTTGTCCTTATTAATTTTTGTGCAGATTTGATAAAGCATAAACTTAGAAGAGTATTCCTTTCAAAACTGCCTTTTGCACCTGCTCTGCATCTCACCAGCACTGGGAGATATAAAAGAAGCCAACAATTAACACAGGGATCATGTCTAGATAGAATTATCTGTATAAAATGACCTCATTCTGTTCAGAAGTTACTGACACTATTACTTCATATATTATAATGCCGAATCTCTCCTCACCACAACAGCCCAGGATTTTGTTGTTTATTTACTATTTCTACTCTTCTGTATGAAACGAAATTGTAAATGACAACAATAATTGTGTTTGTTATGCTATTTGTAATTTGCTTTAAGCCATTTCAGTATAAGCTATGTGAAATGCCTGTCTATGATAGTTCTCATCTTCACCTTGGGATAGTTAATTTTGGAAGTTCTCTATCAGTAATGTACCCTCCAGTGGTGCCATTGCTTTTTTATGGTTAGATGGTCTTCACCAGACTGTTTACTAATTACAGTAAGTGATGAGAAATATGCAATGATGAAGTAAATGCTATTAAGATATAGGAATTAGTTAAAAATATTGTACTCTGATATTATTAAGAATACAAAAATCTGGTGAGATTAGCAGCCACTTCTCCCAGGTGGAACTTTTAGCCTCAGATTCAGATTTGATCCTGTGTCCCACACCCTGTGCAGATCCATGCAGTCTAATTTGATAGAAACTAGCCACATACAGCTATTTAAATATAAATGAACTAAAGTTAACTAAAATTAAAAATTAATATCTGTCATGTAGCTTATGTGATTTTGGAGTCTGTCTGACTTTGTCTGGCACATCTACCCAAAATAACCCACAATGATGAAGTTCAAATTGGCTTCTATCAGTTTATAACAAACAAAAATAATAGACTATCATCTATCGAAAGCTTATTGTGAGGTAGGAACTGCTCTGAGCACTTTATTTACATTATCACATTTAATCTTTACAACACAATTATGAGGAAAATAGTATTTTACATCTATTCTGATGGGGAAGATCAGATGCAAAAATATGCACATATATAGGCGTAAATGTAGATACATACACATGCATACACATACTATTGTAACTATTTTATGATTTCCTATAACATTAAAAACATTTCCCTCGTGGTGTTCTTTATTCTTTATAGTAATTATAATTTAATAGACATGCAATGTCAGGTGTATATGATTTCAGTGTTATTGTATGGTTCAATTTTTCATAATCTTTTTAAAATAACAAATGATGAAATAGTGAGCAATTCTGAGCTTTAAGCTTTCTGCTTCTGTTGAACTGTAATTGTTGAATTTAAATCCCTAGGAAGAGATTATGATGTAATTAGAACTATTGATATATATTGTCTTTTTTTTTCAAAGTTTATAGAACTTTACAATGAAAAAAAGTAGTATAGTTATGCTTCAATTTTATTGCATCTCACTAGCAATGGACACTATAATTATAATTTTTTTACAATTTATTAGTGTAAAAAACGATGCCTCAATAGCACTTACACAGATTTCTTTGACATGTACATTTACACACATTATTGTCACTCTCAAAGGTGAACATTTTAACTGTGTGTATTTACTATCTGCCTTTTTTATGTTAATAGACCATTTTGTATTTATTTAACTTTTCAAATTTTAGCACCAAATGTGGGAGATTACATGTAGACATTTACTCTGTATCTGGTTATTATGAACTACTTACAACAGTTAAACAGAAAAAAGAATTCACTTGGCATTTCCATGTGCAGCCTTGATACATCTATTCAAATGAATGATGCATAATGACAGGATGCCAGAGATTTGAAAGATCTCTAGGAATGTTGTACAGACTTCTTAGAAGATGTTGGGATTTTCCATGATTCCAGAAGCTCCTCAGATAAAATGGCCTTCTAGAGAGGGCTTAAAAGGTTTAAAAGGTAGAACAAAATTGAAAGGGTAAAGCTTAAACACTACCATTTAAAAAGCAATCAAGGAACAAAACAGGTTCCATTTCCCTCAAACACACATATTTAAAAGATAGACAATAATTCTCCTGAGCATATAACACAAATAACATAGATAGCCACTTTATAATGTAATTGGTTGCAACATTTGCAGGAAAACATAAATCAAGAGACTAGCAAAAAAAGAGAGACAGAAAAAGAAAGTGCGAATGGGATTTTGGTATAAATTGTTAAAGAAATTATAGACCTTTCATCTAAATTATCATTTATACCACTAATAGTAGTTCCTATAAAGATAAATAACATGGCTGAATGAGAAACTCTCACAGGTTAATGATCCCAGAGTATAATTTTATATCATCATAATTAAACATGCTTTTCTGATACCTGTAATATAAAGCAAAAGGTAAAATCTGAAAGAATACTTTAAAAGAGTAAGAAGTCTTCCTAGGGCTGAGAAAAACCCCTTGCAAGGTGTGTTTCTGGCTGAGAAAAAACTCTGCACAGTTTGATTCCACCATTGTGGCTAACACACTCTTAAGAAATGTGGAATAGATGTATCTCAGCTAATTTTTCTATCTAATGTGACTAAGTATTTTCCTTCCATCCCTAAACCTTTCCAATTATCACCTCCAACAAATTTTTGTATAGCTAGAAAAGACAACACTTTGTACAAATATATGTCAGAAATTTTTGGATTGATTTTTGAGCTAAAACATAGACTGGTGGGAAGGGATCTCAATTGTTCTGCTATACACACCAGATTTTTAGGGGACCAGAGTCAGACAGATACACATTTGAATGCCAACACCACCATCTTTACTGCCATGGCTCTTAATAAATTTGTTTTCCCCTCTACATTAAAAACATGGAGAAAATAGCACACAAGTTGTCCGCAGGATTAAAATCTGTTTCATAGTGGAAATCTTCTTTTAAAGCTGCCAACCCTAGGAGGAAAAAGAAATCTTCAAATGCAGTATCTTCTTACATTTCATTTGTATTTAAAAGATGATGGTGGTGGAAATGGTGGCAGTAGGACTGGTATGTATTCCATAGCAGTTCTCTGTGGCTGAGAGTCTAATATTATTGAATATCCTTTTCTCATTGTGAGAGTCATAATGAGGATGGGAAAGAGTTATGCATATCTGCTGTTTCTCATAAGGCTTACACACATTACAGAAATGCCCAATTGAGTTCCCATGATTCCTCAGGTGTGCATTTATATGTTTACCATTGCTCTTTTTCTGTGTTTCTTGGTTGATTGCATAACTCTTTAATCCACTCAAATTATGGAAATACGTTCTTTGTATGACGGCTGTTTAAAACGTGAAGTATTTTTGGAACAATGTGCCAATCAGCTGGAGCTTGAAAATAACAAAGTGTAGAAATAAAGATCAAAGCAGAAGGTAAATTTCTCACCCCTGATTTATTCCACACATTTTAAGAAGTGGTTAAATGAAAATTGTAAATCCTTCTTGTTCCCATATTAATTTTAATAAACCTTTATTCTATATGACATTTTATCTTACCGTTTGCGTATAAGAAAAAGACATAGAACTATCAATACTTCCCTATTCAATGTGTCACTCTAAAGACTATAAACCTCTAATTAAACAGTAAAGCCAACTAAAAACATTACAAATATTTTTTTTATGATATTCAGGGAAGGAAAGTTGAACTATAAATTGAGACAATGTATCTGAAAGAAAAAAATAACTTCATATATCTGACATTGAAATATTCATATCATTTGGCCTGACAATCCCCACTGAAAGAAATTTACCCTTCTGATACATTCTCAAACATCCAGGACATAGGTACAAGGATTTTATTAGGGCATTCTTTTTGTCAGTAAATAATTAAAAGCAATCAAGATGTCCATCAAAAGAGAACAGTTTAAATCTGGTATGATATATTCTTCCAATGAAAGCTTTTAAGCTCAACAGTTTACAAGTGAACTAGAGCATTCTGTATAGATAGTAAATACATTTTAAGAAATATTATTGAGTTAAAAAAAAAGGAAGGGGGCATAAGTGTATGCAAAGCATGATATGTGTTGTACAAAAGAGAAAAATGTAGATATGTGTATGGCAGTGTGTTATATATGTATGTTGTATGTACACCAGAATACTTCTGAAAGCAAGAAACAATAACTGTTTATTGGGATTGCTTTTGAGATAAAAGTACTAATATTTTATAGGAGGGTTTTTGCTTACTTTTTTTTTCTTTTTAGGCAAGACAACCCTTGGTTGACCTCACAGCTTACAAGGAACTTACCAGTTTACAATCTCTAATTTTTTAATTTTTTACACCTACAGCACCTGATCTTCCTAGGTGGTCTCCCATCCAAGTACTAACCAGGCCCAACCCTGCTTAGCTTCTGAGATCCGGCTTGTTCAGGGTGGCATTGCCGTAGACTCACTTACATTTCACAACATAATTTTTAATTTTCTTTAAATGTTCAAATCACCAACATTCTCGAAGTTTTTCTAGGAGATGAGATTATGGCTTCTTGTTGACTTGTTTTGTCTTTATGTCTAGATTGAAACACACACACAATCAGAATTATTTGTGATTGTTCTTTCTAAAATCAACTTTTGTGAATCAAATCATAATAAGTATGAATTCAGTCCCAAAATTTGTCTTTGAAGTTACAGCATTTAAATAATTGTTGGTGAAGATGTGGAAAAAGTGGAAGCTTCTCATACTTTGCTGGAAGGAATGTAAAATAATACAGGAGTTTTGGAAAACAGTTTGGCAGTTTCTCAAATGCTTAAACATAGACTTACTCTAGGGACCAGCAATGCCTAGATACATACTCAAAATAAATGAAGACATATGTCCATGGAAAAACATGTACACAAATGTTCTTAGCAACATTATGCATAGTAACCCCAAAAGGAAAACAATCCAATTGTCTATCAACTGATAAATCAATAAACAAAATGTGGTATAATCATACAGTGTGATATCATCTGACAATGAAAATAAATAAAATACTTGTATATGATACAACAAGGATAATCTTTCAAAACATTATGCTAAGTGAAAAGAGCTAGTCACAAACGACCATAAATTATGTGATTCGTTTCTATGAAATGTTCAAAACAAGCAAATCTATAGAGTCAGAAAGTAGATTAGTAGTTGTCCAATTATATATTGATCTTGCAACTTACCTGGTAGAGAACAATATTATTTCTGTCATTTTTGTTTTTAAGATTTGAGAGAATATTCTCTTTCTGTAGCCCCAAAGTAATGACTATAAATTATAGTTAGTTTATTCCATTTTGTTCATGTTAGATTGCATTACCCAGAAATTTCAGAACCAAGTTAATTGTCCTGTATTTATGGTATACTGGCAAGATGGAGATGAGGACCACACTAAAATAATTTAACAGTTCTCAGAGAAGTTGTCTTTCTAATGCCTTATTTCTATCACAAGTTGTAAGAGTGAAAGTTTTTGCCAACATCCAGTCGACTATGTTGAATTTTTATGGTATAGAAGATATTCACCCAACACATAAAACGTAGGGCAATATGACCTTTAAGAGCCTTTCTATGTCTTAAAATTTATGATTCTGTCATTTCACTTTTTATTACTTGGAAAGTCTTATAATGTTGAAAGTGGAGATGGAATGCAGAGGTAAACGACCTTCAATTGAAAAGGAGGTTTAATGCTATAATCTTTCTGTAACATCAAAATTGTCAGAATCTGCAAAGAAGAGTATATAGTCCCAAAATTTTAAACCTGATACATAAAAAACGCATTATATTCAACTGCTGTGACTCTATAGTTACTGTTTGTAGTAACTGTTTCTTAAAAGAGTAAATACTCTTTATAAACAAGTCCAAAATGATCTGTAAAATAAGTGACAGATTATAACACCCATCATTTTGTAATAGTTTTAATATTTTATTTGAATGCCATGTAAGGATAAAATCCATGCTTATCAGGAGTTTTTCCCTCAAAAATCCTGATGATATAATTAAAGTCCTTAATGATCTGATAAAGCCAATACCATCTGGGCCTGTCTCTTAGGCTGAAATAAGAGAATATGTGGAGCCCAAGCCATTGGCTCATGCCAACATCAGCAGAGTCTGAAGTAAGAGCTATGCCTAAAAGAAAGAGATAAATAACTAGAAATCAGCTTCTGAGGGCAACGATGGTGTCTTAGATATTTATATAGCTCAGACAACTTAGCTCAGGCCTGGCACATGGCTGGTACTCTATATTTAGAGCTTTAAACTAGGGGATTCTAAGGGAGAGACATGAAGTTCTGTGTCTCATATACAGGCAAAATGTAGAGGCATTGAAAAATTAGGATGTGAGAGAAAACAATTGAGGAACTTATAATCCCAAAGTACCTATGAGGAAAGAGATAGGCAGAAAAAAAGAGTTTGAATTAGAGAAGACATAAACACAATAATATTAGATGGAGACTGGAAGAATATATGTTGAAATGCTACTAGTTGTCCCAATGGTGTAGTCGCTTCTTTCTAGTCTCTCTTTGTGCGTGTGTGCCTTTCTTTTCTGTTTTAGTTTGTTCTATATATATGTGTAAAATTTCTACAGTGAAACGTTGCATTACCATGTGCTCTATGATCTAAACTCTGCCTTCCTTGATCCCTCCATCTCTACTACTTCACTAAACACCTTCTCTCCAACCCTCCCACTGACATTCCTTCTCCTCCTCAAACATGTCAAGGACTCCTCCATCTCAAGGTGTTCTCCTTCTCTTTACTCTTCTCTTTGTCGGAACTACTATGTCCCCAGTTTGTTATGTCAAAGACATATGCAGATATGGAGAGATCTTTCTGAATGCCTCATCTAAAAACGTCCACTCCATCCCCTCCCACCTCTATCTGTCATCTCTAAATTACTGATATTTCCTTTATGGCACCTATCAGTGCTGAATATTAGTTTACTTCTTTATTACACTTTTTTTCAGTACCAGACGGAAACTCCACAAGCAAAGACCTTGTCTAACTTGTATGTTAACCTGTCACATACCTGGAATAATATCTGGGACATAGTAAGTGTTCAATGAGTCATTATTGAATAAAAAATTATAAATATTATAAATAAATGTTTATTGTCATTTTAATGTTCTGCTCAAGTAAAGTAGAGAATTACATATATATCAAGATGCAAACATGGAAAATGAATAAAATAACTCATGTTTTTTTTAAAACTAGCATTGTGTAACTTGGCTGTATAAATTGACTAAATTGATCTAATAGTAATTTAGATAACTTTCATTAAAATAAATTTCAAGGTTTTTTTTTTTTTTTTTTTTTTTTTTTTTTTTTTTTTTTTTTTTTTTTTTAGTGGAAATGTGGTAGGGTGGATAAGAGAGAAACAGTATTATTCTTTACCCAGGCTGAAGTCAGGTCCAGTTAGGGAACTGATACTTTGTTATACATAAAACAGAACAAAGGATAGATAATGCTAACATCTAGGGAGGAGCATCTGGGAAATAGAATACAGGAAAGACAAAGTAACAGAGTTTGGAAGGTAGAATCTGGAAATTACTTCCAAGGGAAAGTAACAATTAAAATAATGGCCTCCCATATGTTAGTGAATATTTACTATATGCTCGGCATCTTTAATAGCTGATACTCGTAGCAGGCATAACCTTAATCTTCACAACAAATCTCAAGAGGGAAGAGCCATGATTATCTCCTTTAGTGGTTAGATTGTTATAGAACTAAGTTACACAAGAGTATTCTATTAAGTTTGGCATGAAACTAGGAATATTTGCTGAGATAAAAGCCAGGATTCTTCATCTACCTTTTTTTTTCCTAGAAGGTCATGGTAAGATATACAATGATAGCAAATTGTGCTTTTTCTTCTCTCATTTGTCTCAAATATATATGAAGCCATTTACTCTAGTAAATTGTGATGGAAATCATTTAGAAAAAATGAAAATTCCTTTTGCTCCCTTTTCTAAAACTTTCTTTTCTTCTAAGCAAACATCAGTGGAAAATAGCATGCTTTCCTTCCCTTGTGATGCAATCTGACTCCACTTAGACAACTGAAGATAAGTATCTCTCTAAAGCACAGGCTACAGAAGAAGAAAATTAATAATCTAGTGTTATCTGAATGAATTATATAATCATTCTCTCCCTACCTTTATGCATGCAATTTCATTTTATTAGGAAAACATTCTTTCCTTTTTATTGCTTTTTACTCTTATTTATTTTTTAATCTTCAGGAAATAAACTGACAAGAAAAAGAAATTTCATTACTCCTGGAATTATTAGTGTGTTACCTGTCTTTCTGTACAGTATTTATTTCTGCCAAGACACTTATCAGAATTCATAGCAAATGTTGATGAATCTTTTAACTACTTTGATATTCACATGTACCTAAACCCCACCAAACAGTAAGCTCTTTGGGGACGGTAACTTGGTAAGTTTGAAACTGTGAAGATTCAGATATATTATCCTACTTTCAATAAGTTAGCCTGCCATAGTGTGTAGTGTGTGTGTATGTGTGTATGATGTATGTATGTGGCACATATGCATGCATACTATGCTGTATATGCCTGTATATACATACAGAAGACCTCTGGATCAAAGAACAGATCATTTAATCACAGAGTATGTTGTGCCCTGTGTCGTTCTCCCATTCCCAATTCTCTACAGGGTGACCCAGTGAGGGCCAGATGGACCATAGGAGGAGAGAGACTCCTAAAGTATAAAACTCAGCAGCTTACACAGGGCACTGGCACATCTTTCTTTCCTCTCTTCCAGAGAAAGTAGATACATCTTTGCCTTGGAATATAAACAAAACACCTCTGTTAAGAGAAAACATTTCTACTCTGGAAGTAAGCAAACGTTCCAGGAGAGGTATGAATTTAAATCCCTCTAGAGCGATATTTTATCTCTAACTTCCAAAGCATGTTTGCTATTCACTCATAAAGCCCAGACTTTACAGAAATGTGAAAATATCCATGGGAATATTTTGTCTTTCATCATAACCATGTCTCTCTGAATATGTATCTCCACTTCCCAAATGCTTGTTGAATGACTGAAGTACATTACAGTGTTCCCGTACTCCAAGATTCTATGTTTTCCAGGTATTCTAATTGATCTTTAAGAATTCCTTTTATAAATATTTCCCCTCCTAATAGACTGTGAAATCATTGTAAGCATGAGCTGTACCCTATAGTTCTTTTGGAATCATAGTGTTAATAATAGTGCTAGCTGTTATCTTTACTACTTTACCTAGTAAATGCTTGGTGGCTGTCTGGTTTCTTCAGTTAGTCAACATCAGGAAAAAAAAATCTATGTTTTTGCTATTTTAATGAGGATAATTTGGTCATATGGTTTTAGAAGTTATAAAACTATAACTCTCTTGTTATTTTTTATGCTGATCTACATAGTGTGGCAAAGCATTTTCATAATATAATACAGATGTCTCACTCAACAAGAATTTGGTTTCAATACCTAAAATCAGTGACTTTTCAAAGATGTTCCAAGGCAACAGCTCCCACTGACATCACTTATTTTGTGTCTGGTCCTACATCAGGCATTTCTTTCATACACTTTCTCACTTTTTTTCTTTGTATTTTTGGAGATAGGCATTGAGATAGTTTAAAGTAGTCATATGAGTATTCTTTTTAGTTTGGCAGCCTAACTAGAAGACAGTCTAGGTACTCCATCTTTCTCTTAATCATTAATTTATTGGTTTAAATTGGTTTAAAAAACACAGTGTCTTATGTTTCTAAGTCTATCCACAATTTTGAAATACTGCCACACAAATCTGTAATTACTGTGTGAGAAGGATGGTAAGGTAGTTTGTCATTATCAACTACACTGGCATATTATTTTTTCCGGGCACTATATAAACTCTTTTTCACTCTATCACAGGATGTATGACACTAAAATTTTGAAAGCCAATATGTCCAGACATTGTGTTCTAATCCAATGTACAGTGAGAGGAACAGGAATATAAACAACTTGGTATATGAGTCTCTGCTTGCTTTTGCTTCTTTTCCCCTTCAAGATGTGATTGACAGGGTATTTATCACTCTTCTGTGCCTGTTCTCTTCAAAGGTTTAGTTTCTAGGCAGTATTCAATACTTTGTGCCAAGATTTTGTGATTGTTATTGCTATTTTCTAGTACTTTTACTGACATTAAGGTTTTCTCCCTGATTCATTTCTTTCTTGGGAAATGCTAGGTTATTTTCAAAACAGATCATAGTAGGAATGCTTTGGGACACAATTAAAATATGCTACACTGTTAAATGTAAAAGCTGTTATGTTATATGATTATGGTAAATTAAGATGAAAGAAAATTATTTGACAATCCTCTTATTAAGAGATAGGGTTTAACTCTTCTCTCTTTTTATCTCCATCTGCTTAGTAATTTGATGGCGATAGAATGCATTGGAAGTAACTTTATGGGTGGCATTCCAAACTACAGCGAAAGAAGCTTGTAGCCCCCAAAGAGTGCTGCAGTGTTAATCATTTACTATGCCAGGAAATTAATTTCACAATTTTTATAGGAAAAATATTTCAGTTTTAATTCCACAGTAACTAAAATAAACTTGATATCATTGTTCCATAGTTTAAAAAAAAACAAAACAAAAAAAAAAAACATGCCCAACAAACTCTTATATTTACTGTTCTATTTACTTCAGTTTTCAGATGGCCTTCCTCTGGTAATCAGGTCATAATAAAATGTCTTTGAAAGATAAAAGAGAAAAATATTCACCACTGTTCTTTTTAGGAAAGTGTTTTTTTTCTGTGTGTGTGTATTCTGTGAAAAGTATGCATCACAAATAGACAACTAGGAGTAGCCTCATTTTTGTTTACAAGATATATGCTTCACTTATATCTACTTCAATAATATTAGAAATTATATTTTACTTAAAATTTTTTTTCTTCCTTTCTGGCTAGGATTTTTTTAATCTTTGCTAAGATTATTTTGCTGGATTTTCTTATAGTATATATATATATAAACCTTCATCATAGACCTTATTGTGTAAGAAAACAATTACTAAGAAAAATTTTAAATAATCACCAAATTTGCACTACATCAAACTAAAAAACTTTTGCAAAGCAAAAGAAACCATCAACAAAATAAAAGACAACCTATGAGATGGAAAAAAAAAATATCTGCAAAGCACATTTCTGGTAAGAGGTTAATATCCAAAAAGAACTCATTCAATAGCAAAATGAACAACAACAACAACAAAAAACAATTAAAAAGATGGGCAAAGGACCTCTGAACAGACATTTCTCTAAAGAAGATATCTGAAAGACCAATAGGTACATGAAAAAATGCTCAACATCATTCATCATTAGGGAAATGCAAATTAAAACAGCAATGAGAGATCACCTCATATCTGTTAGAATAGCTATTATCAAAAAGACAAGAGGTAACAAATGCTGGAATGGAAAAAAGTGAACCCCTGTACACTGTTGGTGGGGTTGTAAATTGGTTTAGCCAATATGGAAACAGTATAGAGAATCCTCAAAAAATTAAAAATAGAACTACCATATGATATAGCAATTCTACTTCTGGAAATATATCCAAAGGAAACAACAACATCAACTCAGAAAAATATATGTATTCCCATGTTCATAGCAGCATTATTTACAATAGACAAGACATG
This sequence comes from Eidolon dupreanum, assembly GCA_028627145.1. Classification (NCBI taxonomy): domain Eukaryota; kingdom Metazoa; phylum Chordata; class Mammalia; order Chiroptera; family Pteropodidae; genus Eidolon; species Eidolon dupreanum. Next base: position 22,911,497 of record CM053510.1, read on the forward strand.
AAAACAACCTGAGTGTTCATAGATAGATGAATAAAGAAGTTGTGAGACACACACACACACACACATACACACACACACACACACACACACACATATATACACATACATATACATGTATAATGGAATATTATTCGGCTATAACAAATAAGAAAATCCTACCATTTGCAACAACATGGATGCACCTTGAAGGCATTATGCTAAGTAAAATAAGTCAGTAGAGAAAAACAAATACTTTATGATCTCACATATATGTGAAATCTTAAAAAAGTAAAAAAAAAAAAAGAAAAACCTCACAGAAAAAGACATCAAACTTGTGGTTACCAGAGCTGGAGGGTGGAGGAGGGGAGATTTGAAGAAAGCAGACAAAATTTCTATTTATAATATAAATAATACTAGGGATATAGTGTACAACCTGATGACTACAGCTAACATTACTGTATAATATAAAAGAAAGTTGTTAAGACAGTGAATCCTAAGAGTTATTATCACAAGAATTTTCTTTTCCTTTTTTATTCTTTTTACTGTGTCTATATGAGAAGATGGACATTAGCTGAACCTATAATGGTAATCATTTCATAATATCAATTCATCGTTCAAACCATCTTGTTATTATACACTTTAAACTTATACAGTGATGTATGTCAACCATTTCTCAGTAAAATTGGGATAAACATTTTAAAACACCCTTCACAAGATAAAATATATGAAGTCCTTAGCTGTGAATATTTCTTAAAAAGAATATCCAAGACATTTCACTGAAAATACAAACTATTGCCCTATGCAGTTATAGAATGTCTGAATAAATGCAAATGTGTGCCACGTTAAAGAATAGAAAAATAAATAATATTAAAGTGTTATGGATAGACAAACTACAGAATATCTATACAATGGAATATTATTCAACAATGAAAAGAATGAGTGATCAAACTGTGAAAAAAAAAACATGGAAGAACCTAACTTGTACATTGCTAAGTAAAAGAAGTCAATCTGAAAAGGCTACATACTGTATGGTTTCCAAATATATGACATTCTAGAAAAGGTAAAACTTTGGAGACACTAAAAACATCAGGAGGTAGGAAAGAAGGGAGAAATAGGTGGAACATAAGAGATTTTTAGGATGGTGAAACTATTTCTCATGACAGTATAATGGTGGATGCAATACCATTCACTGTGAGTGTACAATGCAGTTTATTTCCTTGGATTCTGTGGGATATTCTTTTTGATTAAGTCAAAATATTAGCAAATATATTGGGCGAATAAATATGATATAATGTTTATATGTCACTCAATTGTTTTACTTATTTATTTACTTTTTTATTTTTCAGGCAAAGTAGAAAAGTACACTAGAGAAAGACTTTATTTAGGGACTCAACAAAAAGAATAAAGACACAGATTTCGATAAAATATAAAAATAAATGTTATTTTATTCAGAAGATACAATGAGGGAATGAAATTATTAAAAAATATATCAGTATCCAAACATGAGTTTAGTGACAACATCATGTAGAAGTTGTAGAGAAGAATACAATTTATTACATGTACTATTTTCAACTTGTAATGAATTTGAATCACACACCCAGCAAGGCAGACTGGGATTAGTCTAGAGAAACATTCAATATCTATATCCGATGAACTTCTTTTTCCTCTGTAAAGTTAACTTTTTTTTTATTGTATATAGTTTCATTTTTTTTTTTGTCTGTTAGAATTCACCGCCTTTTAGGAAAAAATAATATGTTTTACTGATAATTGGAATTTTTAACTCACAATGTTTTCTGAAGTTTTCACTCTATCTCCCCCAATAACAAGTTGACTCTTTATGAACCGTAATTTCAGAAAAATTGCAACACCGACTTTGATAGAAACCAGAAATTTATCATTAATCAAAGGAAAAACGAAATCTAGTGGTAAAAAGTGTTTGTAGACTAATATAAGTAAAAAGGTCCATGTGTGAATCCTTATTTTACATTTTTACCTGATAACCCTTGGACCTGTCATCTCACCATCGGAATCCCAATTGCCTTTCATGTAAAATGAGGGTAGCAAAACCTACCTTGTAGATAAGATGAAAGTTGAGAAAGGTCTTTACACGCTCTTAAGTGTATACTAATGTTAAGTATGCTTATTCTTAAGTAGACTAACAGCAATATTAATAAACATACAGGTAGCATGAGAATTTCACAGAGCTGTTGATTCTTCTGTGTGAAAGAAACATATTCAAACATTCTCCCTTATGCTTGGATAATGGAAGGCATTACTTTAAAACCATGAACAATAGTCAGATGAGAAATGGTTCTATAAGTATGTGTGGAGTTTGCTTACTGAAACTACTATTTTCATCTGGTATATTTGATTAGTTGTTTAAATATTTGGCAGCATGATAGAAGCTTATATATTATTCAGAAGTTGGCCTGAGTGATTGCTGCCTGAATATACTTAACACCTTTGACATAATAGAGTAATAATGGCATTTTTATTTCTCTTGATCACCTCTTGCTCCAGTTCTTTGTTTCTATGATAACCCTTATTCTCTGTTATGCAACTTCTCACCTCTGTCATTTCCAAAGGATGACAACTCATATAATACAAAGGGGCTGAACATAAAGTCTTTTCAACTTCAGTTTTCCCTTAACCTGAATATTACAACTTTATGAGCTTAGTACTATCTAGTTTTCTATAACAACTTTGCATAGTTCATTTACTTTTATAAATGCCAATGAGTAGAGTTTTTATCTCGCATTTTAGAGAAAAGGAAATTGAAGATCACATGGTTAAGAAATAAGTCCATGTGATAAAATAAGCAAAGATGTCTTACAGAATAGAATTTCAGCCTCTAACCTCACTAATCTAGACCAGATGCTGCTATTTCCCTGCTTAAGTTCACAATTTAACTTCTTCCTCAGTAAGTACTTTCATCCATTATCTGGCAAAATGTTTTGTCCTTTTTTGTTATTTTTACTTTTATCTTCTCATCTTCTTAAATGTTATTTTGCAATTCTACAAGGAATAGTATTTCCTCTATTTTCTTTTTTAGGCTGTATTGTTCTAAATGATATAAATACCAATCAAAATATAATTATAAATATTTCAAGTGTCAGTGCACTGAAATTTTGATATCAATAATTTCAATTTCCCGTTTCCCACCAATTACAGTCTATAATCAAAATCAACACATTTTGAAAGTTAGAACCAAGCCTTTTTATGCTTTAATTTTCCTATAGCTGAAAAAGCTTATAATTCTAAAAAATATTACTTCTTAATAATGGTGGGAAAAATATCCAAATCTAATTTTAATTGGGTAGCAACAATTTAGAAATATCTCATTTCCTGCCCACTGTTGACCCACTTTTAAGTAATGGCGATTTATTCATGATTGAAGCCAGTACTATGCTAAGAAGGAGCAATTATTAGAATCCTGTATCAACCACACATGCCGAATTTCCAAGCCATCAGCAAAATAATATGCAAATTATCAACAGACTATAATTAGCAGACTTGATGGAGAGGAACACAATAAATTCTACATGGTATGAAAATCTCACTAAGTAAAAAATGTATTACTAGAAGCCTAGGAGAAAAGTTCAGATATGTACCTTTGGAAAACAAACCTATAAGTGTATTTCTTCCTTTAATATCATTGTTTAAACCGCTCTATTATTGGCCTAAGTTGATCACTGCTTGTGTTTACATGCTTGGTTATTTATAAGATAATTAGGTTCAGTTTTAAGTATGTAAAGCAATACATTTCTCCTAAGGTTCAAACTGTTTTTAAATTATTCTTTGCCTTTCTCAGTTTTGTTGACTTTGGGCTTAGCAGTCTCGGTATAGAATGCTTTATTTCTGTTTTAGATTTTTTTTTCTTTTGATTGCAACCTCAGCTCATGTGCTTATAAATTCTACAATTTTAGTTATTGTACAGAGAAATAATATGGGGTTGACTGCATCAGGGTACAGTGCTGATCTTAAAGTTTGGAGAATGCACTTTAGAATTTCGCTTTCCATATACAAAAGGCCAAGCCACATCAAACTTGACAGAATGCTCGATTTGTAATTCTCCTACTGTCCCTACCTTGCCCACCAGTACCATCATTTCTCGTCTTCTCAGTTCATCCTTCCTATTAGAGTAGAATATGAGATTTGATAATACTTACATGTTATGAGGGCTAGGGAATTCATCCATTCACTTAACAGATATTGAACTAGCACTGTCTATATGCCATAAAAAAAAAAAAAAAAAAAAAACAGACAAATATGTTTGCCCTGTGATCCTATTATTATCCTTGGGATCTTGTTAAAATGCAGATTCAGATTCAGGAGGCTTAGCATATGGTCTGGTATCCGGCATTAGTACAAACCCCCAACCAGTAATAATGCTGCTGGTCTGATCACATTGTGAATCACATTGTGAATCACAAGAAACTAAGAAAGTGAGAAAGAGAAAGGACAGAAACAAAATAAATGAAATAAATAATTTTTCAGGAAGTTTTAAGTGTTATAGAGAAAAGCAAATCAGGGAATGGCTATAGAATTACAGGAGGAGGGATGTAATTTAAAGTAGAGTATTCAGGAAAATCTTCACTTGGAAGGTGATATTTGAGTAAAATCCTGAAATACTTAGGTAATAAGGTAAGCTCATATCTAAGGGAAAGCATTCCAGGCACAAGAAATAAAAATAAAACCTTGGGTAGCAACATGACCAATATGTTGAAGCATGGCAATAAGATGAGGCTCTGGTAGAAGGAGCATTGGAAGAAGCCTAGGAGAAAAGTTCAGAGAGTTAACAAGGAGCCGGATAATAGTGTTTTGTAAGCTTCTTAGTAATGACTTTGACTTTCATTCTGGGTGGTATGGTAGGCTTTGAGCACAAGAGTAATATGATCTGATTAACTATTATTAGGATCATTCATATCACTCTGTTAAGAAAGACACGTAACACACACACATTAAATGCAGATGCTGGGAGGTCAGTTAGGAGGCTACTAGTAAGGGAGATAACAGTTGTTTGTACGGAATGTTAGCATAAGTGTGATATGTGATAGATATGTTTTGATGGTAGAAATGTCACAGATGAAAGAGTATAGTAACTTAGAGGGGTAGACAAATGGGGTAAAAAAAAAGAGTAGTTAAAATTATCAAAATACTTTGACCTGAGAAACTGGAAGGAGAGAGCTTCCATGAAATGAGATGAGGAAACCAAATGCTCAATAGAATTAGGAAGGAGTTTAAGAGCTTGGTTTTATACATATTAAGACTGAGATGACTATTAGACAGTCAAGTTGAGTTGTTGAGTAAGCAACTGGATATATGAGTCTAGAGTTCAAGCAAGAGATATAATTTAGGTAGCATTGGTCTTTATATGGAATTCAAAGGTAAAAGCATTGGTCTTTATATGCAATTCAAAGGTAAAAGCCTAGATAAGATCATTATTAAAGTTAGTATAGATAGAAATGTTCCAGTTAATTAAATCTCAAGGAATTCCATTGTTAAGACATCAGAAAGATGATGAAAGACCAGAAAAAGAGAATGAAAATAAAAAGTGAGATTTGTAGGAGAAGAAAACAAAAAGAACTTGATGACTTTGAAGCCATGAAAACAATGTTTAAGGGCCGATGGAAAGATGAACTGAGTCATTAACTAATGAATCTGTAATCAGATATAGCAAAGTGGAAGTTCTTTAAAACTGTTATTCTGATAGAGTTCTTTGCTGATTAAAATGGATTCAAGATATATGAGGATAATACACAAAACAGACAGCACTTCAAGGAAAGTAATTTTTGTTTGTCTTGCCATAAAGGAAGAGACACAGTAAAAGAAAAATCCATTCAACGATATGAGATATAACATCTAGTTCATATGCTGAGAAAAGAACAAATAGAAGAAAACTGTTGATGTAGGTAAAGGAAAGTATAACCACTGGAGCAATAATACTCTTTCACAGACAAGAAGGCATGTGATCCAATGTACAAGTGTGTGACTATCTTGGCTAGGAACACAAAATATTTACCTATTACAACAGGAGACTAGGAGGAAAATGTAGGTAAAAGTACAAGATTATGGGTAGATGTAGTGAATCAAGGTGAAAAGCAGAGACTGAAGATAGAGAGGAGGTGCTGGAGGTATCAGGAGAAAGGAGTACATAAGAAATAATCACCTAGTAGATCAACAGAATTCAAAAATTAGGGAAATACAAGGTGATCGTGAAAAGGAATTATGCCACACTTGATGCTGGAGATCAAGAATGTAAACCCAAACCAGAAAACATGTTTATGTGTTTTCCCCAGCTATATTCAGCTGATTAAGGATGCCCCTAATTGTGTCTTGGCTTTATATTATGTCAAAAAAAGTTATAAACTCAGGGAACAATGACAAGTATGTAACAGTGCTTCATTCTATTATTACATAGGCTTACTCCATAAATTCCAGGACCAAATTCTGTGGCAGTACAGACTTGAGCATGCTTAAAATTCTAAGCTCATTGTTTATAGTCCTAAACCTATACCCAAATAGTAATAATGTAATATCTTTTGAATGATCACTCGGTACAGGTTCTGAAGCAATTAGTGCTTTCACATGAGTGTGTGACAAAATGAGAAGAAAGGATGAGTTGCCGTAGGTAGCCATGCGTGTTCAGAGAGCAAGACCTAATTCAGTTCATAATTTCAGCTCCAGGAAGATGATTGTTATAAAGAGAGCAAAATGATAGGGTTTTTTTCCTCCTCATACTTGTAAATGTGAAGGGATATCTTACTAATCCTAGTTAATGGAAGGAAGAGGTAGGATAGACAAATAGCAAGAGGCCATACTGCTTATCACATGGAGAGAAGTTGTTGTTTTTTTCCTTATTTTTTTGATACTCCTACTATTTCAGTCGCAGAAGAAACTAAAGTTAATTGTACTTTGTTCAGTTTTTTTTTAAAATTATATTTTAGTACGCAATCACATTTGATGAATATGGCATATGGGTATCTTATAATCTGAATAATTTGGTTAGTATTTCCCCCATCCAAAGTCTCTCACTTGTTTATCCACTTAGAACTGTACCTTTAACTCAGACCATAACATGCACATAAGGAGGTGTATGCAATGCTTACTGTGCCTGATATTCAACACCACTTCAGGGACAAAAATGTAGACCTACTGATAGCATGCTTTTTTTATACCTCATTTATTATTCTTGTCTCTTTAGATCCTGATTTGCTTTAATTCATCATCTTTTTCTAATTCTGTATTTGTCACCGAGATCTAACAACATGTTTAGCTTCTGTGGTTATGACTCTGGGCTCTTATTTTTTAATCTACTTTTACATTCACCCTTCCTTTACTTCTGACTCACCTATGTCAGTTTTAACACTTAGGATCCAGGCTCACTCTTAGTATACCAGACCATTATCTCTTCTAAGTCCCCTTATGTACCATATAAAGAGAAATCAGACACCTGTAAAATAAGCTGAAATTTTAAGCATATTGTTTAACATTTCAACCTTCGTTAATTTCCATATCCAGTAGGTTGCCAGATTCTATCATTTCACATAATACTTCTATTCTATTTAAATACCCTGTATCAAAGTTGTGGCACTGATTATTCATTGCTATGGGCTGTGGTGCTAACCTCTTAAATAATAACTTCACCTTCAACTTTACCCCCATTTAAGCCAGCCATACAGAGAGCTGTCAGACTACTCTTTTTAAAATAGTGCTTTTTTCAATGCCTTTCCATTTATTGAATACATCAAGTATGTTATACCACAGAACATAAAGAAGATGTGTCTTTCAATTTGCATTCAAAATATCTCATCATCTTGTCCCATCCTATCTTTTTTGCCATCTTTATTTTTAATCAATAATTAATGACTCAACAGCACAAAACTCCATTCTAAAAATAAATTTTATTTTCCTTCATTATTAAATCATCTAGCACTACCATTTAGGATACCCTTCACGCTGCCATATCTGCTTCTAGATATCCTGTCTCATTCTTTCATGTCCTTCTTTAAGGCCTTTCATGAGATTGTCATATATCAGAATTAATTAATAGCAGAATTATTTTTCCCTTCTTTGTCAACCCAAATATCTTTGTTTTTCTATTACAAAAATTATCAATTTTTGACTTGAATTATCATTAGGTGCACATTTAGTATTATACCTACTATATATCAGAAAAGTTTTAAGATATTTGCAAGCCTTTAAAAATTTAGCAGATATTTGGCATGTAGCAAATAAGTAGCAAATTAGATAAAATTATTGATAATAATTTTTAATTGACAATTCAAAAATCCTTAATATCATCTTTTCAATATGTTGATATAAATAAGATGAATTAATCATCCAATATATATGTCTAGAAAACCAGACAAAATTTAGGAAGCATTTGTGTCCATATATTAGACAACAGACAATGCAGGATTGTTATCCCTGAGAGAATGGGAATGAGAGTGGTAAGCGTGACCATTGGCTTAGTTTTTGGCCTGAAAGGATTTATTGAACCACAGCACAAGAATGTGGAATTCCAATAGAATACAATGTCTTTTAGAGCTGAGGAAAGAAAGATCAAAGATTAAGTAGTCCTAAATGGAAGAAATTTTTTGTAGAATACAGCAGACAAGAGAACTATTAGGATAAAGAATTTTATAAATTTGTATATGGCCTATTTTAGATTCTGAATGTTAAGCTGAATATGTAAAGGGTGAGATACCTGAGACTGAAGAAAGGGCCGTCTTAGGGGAAAATGCCGAGGCTTAGTGCATGTAACAATTCCTAGAGCCTCATATAGGGTTGAAAAATATTCAAGTTCTAACCAATCTGAATGGTGAGATTTCATGGAAAACACGGTGTTCAGAATACAAATAAAGACTATACTTGAGGACGAGAGTATTCTAATCTGACAATATAGGCTATTCGGGTCTTATAATTAAAAAGCTTTAAAATAAGCCTTGATTACTACAATAAAGTTAATTAACACCTCCACTGCCTCACATAAAGCTGCAAAAATAAGTTAATAGATAATGAATAAATAAATACCACACAACCAAAAATAAGCTTTGAAAGGTCCAAGCTAGTTTGCTTAGCAGAACAACTCCCAAAACTCTCTTAAGAAAAACAAAATCCAGACAATCAAAAACAGCATTTATAACATCCAGAGTATAATATAATATTACCAAGCATGCAGAGCTAAAAAAAATTAATATGTAACCAGAAATGACAGAGATAATGGAATCAGAAGACAAAGAGTTTAAAAGATAAATGAAAATACGTACAAAAATGGGAAAACAGCATAATGAAGAAATAGAAAGAAAAAAGAAATATTTCTAGAAACTAAAATAGATGTCTGAAGTAAAAAAATATTTGAATGGAACATATACCAAATTAGACTCTAGTGAAAAGATTCATGAATTGAAGACAGGATTAGAAACCAAACATTTAAACTGATTTTCAAAGTGAAGAAAAGGGTAAGCAAAGAGCAGAAAAGATATTTGAGTAATTAATGACAGAAGAAATCCCAGATTTTATGAATAATATTAACCCATGGATCTAAGAAACTAAATAAATCCAAACCAGAATAAAAAGACAACCACAAAATAGAAATCTCACAACCAAACTGTTAAACCAATGACAGAAAAAAAAGTAGTAGTAGAAAAAATGTAGGCAATGAATACCAGAACCAAAATATGAATGAAGAATAACTTATCATTAGAAAAAACATGATCCAAAAGACATTGAAACATCCTGTCTAATATGCTGAGAGAAAACAGTCTACTTTGAATTTTATGTCAAGTAAAACTATTTTTCCAAATTGATAAAAATTATTTATATTTCAACAACAAAATCTTTCACCAGCACATCTACACTAGAAGAAATCTTAAGCAAACAAAAAACAATATGAACAAAAAAACCTAAGTGTTCAGCTGAAAGAAAATAAGTCCAGATGTAAAATTGGATTCATATAAACAATGTAGAAATATCATTGGAAAGTGATTACACATTTTTTTAAAAGTCATGTTTCTCTATGTATACTACTCCTTAAATCCCATCGCTTTCATCTCTGCATTGTGACACACTTTTTCCTTAAATGTACCTTAGCTTCCTCATCTGTGTTTTAATACCTACTCTTCATTCTACAGAATTTGCAACTTCAACTGAATTTATTATTTTCTCCTCATATCTATAGGATATACTCTTCCGAATCCTTATAAATCAAAATGAGGTTAATTTTCTTGGACACTTGCTTGCTGATAAAAACATAGCACTGCAATTTATGCCCAAATTCCACGACTAATTTGGTTGCTAAAATATACAGGATCATTGGTTAGGTCTAAAAGACCAAAGGTATGCTAATTACAATTAAAACCAAAGGACGACTGCTTTTCTTGTTTCAGAATGTCAAAAAAGAGGTGGTATTCAGTCATTGCCTAGATAGCACTGGCAAACAAAGGCATTTAAGGACACTGATATATGGTTTTAATTAGATGAGTCACACCAAATGTCCTATAACTCAAGGCAAAGTCCTTGCTTCCTTGGGAGACATACTCTATAAGGATCTGGCTAAATGACAGACAACATGAAGTTCCACCTGGGCTGGAGTTTATGCTCATATATGACTTTGTGAGGACTGCCAAACAAAATACCACAGACTGGGTGGCTTAAATAATAGAAATTTATTTTTTAGTTTCTGGAGGCTGGAAGTCCATGATCAAGATGTCAAGATTGATTTCCTCTGAGGACTCTCTCCTTGGCTTGTATAGCCATATTCTCTTTATGTCTTACCACGGTCTTTTCTCTGTGTATCTGTGGGTCTTAATCAGCACTCATAGAGAATCCCAGGAAAAACAAAATCTCTCTATGGATGCCATTTAGTTTGCCAGAAAAACTGATAATGCTATTATTCATTTTTATTCATATGCTTAACAGGATTGCTCATCTCTAGTAACTATATTATGTTACACAGAAATGCCTACAAAACAACTCTGTAAATAATGTTAGTCCCTATTGTGTTTGTAAGTAATAATTAAAGAATGAAAGCTTGATGATACATCATTCAGAAACAGCAGGTATTAATAAGCACGAATCTTCATTTTAATTTAGTCATGGATTTGTTTCTACATGGCAGGTCTATGCATTTTGGAAAGTAAAACAAAAATAAAATAGAAGTGGAATCAATATTTACATACTGAGAAGATCAGTACTATTTCTCAAAAAAGAAATGGCGTTAAGACTGCCAAAATGCTTTCATGATTTTTATTGACCTCAGTAACTATAGGCCAGGAAATATATTTGGGGAGGACAATCCTTATCATTTACATTTTAGCCATTTAAGCCAGCGATAGTGGTAGATTTCATTATTTATAAACATTAACTTTGACATTTAATTACTTACTGCCTTTTTTAATTATCTAAGAGCCTCACTGTTTACCTGTCATCTTGGCAAGATTCTACAATTTTTTTTTTAATGCAGTAATCCATCCCAAAATTGCATAATCAATGTTGAAATTACAATCCACATTTAGGAAATATATTGTAATATTGGACTCAAAGACTGGCTGTAAATACCATCTTAAATTCCTAAGGGCAGCATTTTTCAATTTGAACTGGAATTCACAAGAATTTTAAGGGATAGAATGGAGTCACTCAATATACATCTTTAGCTCCTCAGGAAAATGTTTCTTCTCACTAAAGTTCTAGAATTTTATTACAGGATTTTATAATTTTAAGTGAGCCACACAAATCAGGACCCTAAAAGTTATTTCAAATTTCTCTACTCCCATCATAACCCTATATCCAATTAGTTGCTAAATTTTATTGGTTTTCTTCTTTTCAAAATTTCTGATATCCTTCCCTTCTTTTCCAATACCATTCATTGCCATTTCCTGTGATTCAAGTTTTCCTGATTTTTACTTTTATTCTATCATAATTCTCTCTTTGGTCTGTATTTCTTCCATCTAAATGTCCCATTGATCTACTCACCACATAGGACCCAAGGTGATTTTCCTAAAGAGAAAATCAAACCTAGCCAAAGATAAAGACCCTTTGGGGGTTCTGCACAATCTTCATGCTAATCTCAAACTTTGTCTCAATGTACAAGTCATGTGTCAAAATCTGACCCAAAATTTACACCATTCTTATTCTCTTTCTGTGTTAAATAAACATTATTTATAATTTCATGATGTTTATTTTAAGAAATTATTTGATTAATATATAGCAGCTACCTTGTGAGGTGCTTTACACCTACATCTGGTTTAGAGTAGAATTTCCTATGTTTAAGTTCATGTTTATAGTATGTTGATGGACCCTGGAGGATGAAAAAATGTCAGCATAAAGAATAATAATGGACAAAAGTTCAGTCTTCAAAGAATTTACAGTTTTGAAAATTCAGTTGAATATTATAAATCTGATTTCTGAAGAGATAACATGATGTATTAAAGGAAAATTTATGAATCAAGTAATAAATTGTATTATACAAAGTTTTATTGTACTGTGAAGAATTAATGGAATCTAGATAAGTGGAATACATGGAAAGATATTCTGGTAGAGGAAAAAGCAGAAGAAAGTATCAGTATGTGAGAGGGAATGTTTAGTTTAGTGGGTGGTTGCAAAATAGCATTTTCCTGTATAAAATTATTTTGTCAATTAATTCTTGGGAGTATCATTTATTAACAAAAATATAGTTCACAAAGGGAATGATAGCAAGTTTTTTTCTATCTATATTTCTTTCCGGCATAAAACCAATGATTTTTCTTAGTTAATCCCCTCTCAGGGGCGTCCTAAATTTAATAATAATAATAATAATAATAATAACAATAATAAGAAACAACAAAACTGAAGGAATATTTTAAATGTGTTATCATGAGGACTGAAAGTCAAAAAAAAATATTGTTGATTTCCACTATTAAATTCTCCATTAACAATCCATTGTTTTGAAATTGGAATTGGTGTTTGTTTCATGAATTTATTATGACATATCTCCCATTTTAGGTAAAAACTCAATTACCTTAATATTAAAAACTAAAGGGATTCTGAGTTCATTCAAATGATGTTAGTTTTTCCCTTTTACACATTCATTAAATGCATCATATTTAGGCATGATATTCTCTTTAATTTTTCTTCACAAGTCTATTTGCCTTTCAGAAATAAATAATGGAAATAAATGTATGTATATATATATATATATATATATATATATATATAGTGTGTGTGTGTGTGTGTGTGTGTATATATATAATATATATCCATCTATACCCACCCCTATATCATATCTATCCATCTATCATCTATCTATCTGTGTGTCTATCCATTTATCCATCTATCTCTACATTTTCCACTGCTGTTATAAGCCTTCATCCTGGAATTTCTTGTGACATAAGAGGTCTTTTCTTCAGAATTTTAAACAATAGATATCATGTATGAACATGTATGGAGGCTTTAAGAACACTTATTAATCAATATTTGCATTTATTTTCTGAAGAATACAAAAGAGAATAGTGCTTTTGAAACCTAGGATCATGGAAAAAAAATTTGGATATTAATTAGATTTTTTTTTAAAAAAACAAGATTTTATGAAGAGTAAAGTTGGAGAGGCTTAGGAAAGAGGAGCCTTGGAGGAGAACAGTATAAGAATAAAAATTTACAACTGAATTCATTAAGTAAAGAGAATATGCAGAGAAGTCAGGTAAGGACTCCAGTAAACTTTATTTCTACTTACAAAGTAAGTTTTGTGTGTGTTTGTGGAGACAGACTATAGAGTTTAATTAAAAGCCTCTCTCTCTATTTCAATAAGCATTTAGTGGTCATTCTCATCTTCATTTCACTAAATACAAAAGAGCATGAGGAAGCGTCTAACTTTGTTATTTTTTAATACGAAAAAAAGTCATAAAATGTCATTTTAAATTAAGCTGCTATTTAAGCTGTCTATGATAAAAAGAAATGTTTCCTTTGAAATCATATAACAAATGGAAAACTATACATTGGAATAAGCATTCTTAGTTTCTGATACTACAGTATTTCTAAAAATTGTTCATAGATTAGAAATGAGTACTCCTGATCTCACAGTATCTAGCCCAGTTCAGGAATGTGAAGTAGGGAGTTCATAGAAAGTCCTTCTCTTTGTTACTTTCACATAAACTTAACTGAAAAATTACTGAATGATTAAATGGTTTACAGGTCAATATTAAATGCATAGGCCTGGGTGTAAATGGGAGAGGAGGGCAGATGGTCACAAAAAAAATGCTACCCCTGCTTGGACATGGATGATTTTGAACATTTAACTAGGTTTATGGTTCTGGAATGCCAGAGTATCCTAGACAGTATTCACTTTAGTTGTTAAAAATAGAACACTGTTTACAATGTAGAGTTATTTATTATATTTTAAAACCTCAAAAAGACTGGTAAATTTGACTGTAAAATGTTTTTTCCCATGAACACATCATTTAAGGAAAGCCTGTCAGAACGCATGGCATCAAGGGAGAGAGCATGCTGCCAAAATAAATTATGTAGTTGTCAAAATATGACATTTACTTAGCCTGTAATATTTGAGCAAAGTAGCATGAGAGGTAGGACCCAGTGAAATCAAGTGGAAATTGTGACAAGTTATTATCTGTACACTTGATTGCACCTTATTCATAAAGGTAACTTCATTTGAAGTACCAGAGTTTTATTCTGAGAACAAACTGACAGTGGTATTGAAATAATGGTTAGGATACTATCTGCAAGAATTGTTTATAACATTATTTATTAAAGTTTTGTCACAGTTGGAGACTTTGGAGTAATCATTAAGTCCTGTGTTTTTGTATCTCTCTTTCCTTTTAGTAAACACCCTCCTTTTCCCACTATGCGCCATAGGTCAAGAAGTGAATGTCCAGATATTCCTTCATCTATAGAAACTAAATCCCATGAATTCCAACAGCTGAAGAATGTTGTATGGAAAACAATAAACCAGATATCGATGTGACTCTAATTTAATTAATAAATGATATTTGAGTAATTATTCTTCCTCAAGTACTTTGATACACCTCCAGGATAGGAAGTGAATAAGACATAATTTTTGTTTTCAGGGAGCTCTCTGGTTCAGGAAACATGCTATGCAAACCAATAAAATGCAACCCAATAAAAATATAGAAGCAAGAGTGGGGTTCTGAAGCACAATGGGAGCCATCATTTAGACCTGGCATGCATGAGTGTTTCAGGATCAACACTCTGGTTGATGCTTTACCCAAAATTGTATTTAAAATAAAAATAGCAGGTTTCTAAGAAAACAAAGAAGATGTTCTAAGATGAGTAATATCCATGAGAAAAAAAAAAAAACCCAAAACAAAACAAAACAGAATAAAAAACAAAACAAACAAAAAAGAAAAAAGAAAAAAAAAACAATGTTCTATCAATTATAAGTGGATAAGTAGTAGATGGAAGAGAAAAAAGGGAACTGTCTAGAATGACATTCAATTTCAGACTTTGTGTGGATAATGAAGCAATAAAATAGAGCATAAACGGGAGTAGAAATGGGAGGGAAAGGCAGGAAAATGAGTAACATAATGAGCTCCACTTAGGGGTTAAGCAAAGCAAAGGATATGCATTGTATCATTCACTGTCATTGCAAGAAATAGAAGGCAAGGTCAAATTTAGGTAATTTAAGGATAATTTATAATAAACAATATACAAAGGGGTGGGTAGGTTGTAGATAAGTCATAAGTCAACAGCAGGCCATGGTCACAACCCCTATGAATAAAGGCAGGCAGATATTAACTGAAGGTGGAGACAGACCTTTGTGGAGAGAACCATCTGAAAGGTACTACAGTCTTTCATCAAGGAATGATCAAGCTTTGATCAAGTTTAACCAGATAACCCTGCAGGAAGGAAGCCTAGGAAATAAATATGCTGGCCTTATTTTTTTCTCTCTTTTCTATTACTTTTGGTGCTCACCATTCGTCATATCTAAACAGAAGCCTTAAGCTAAAGCAACAAATGTTGAATGTTTATTTGGAGAGGCCCACTGAATACTTCTAGTGGGCCAATTCCCACCTTCAAGATTTATTGTCTACAATAGTTAAAGACCATTTTCCAAGCAACTACTTGTTTCATAAAATGCATTTATATTGTTTTTTTTTAAATAATACTAGCATTAGAGTGCATATGTATACATATCTTTATGTTATAAATATGTCATCACTTTTGAAAAGGTTTTATTTCTTATATATTCTTACTAAAAATGACAAGCCATTTCTAAATGACTAAAAATGGCATAAGATAGTGAACATTCAATTAATTCATAATAATATAAATGAATTATTCTGCTTTAAAGTATAGTGTTGATGGGCCTTAAGACAACATGTCAGGAGGGTTTGCAAAGGAAATTTAAATAGTGAAGGTTGAAAATCTTGCATTATTACAAATTTATTGAATGTGCAGACTGTTCTATTCCTTGTGGATAGGATATTTATGACAAGTTTTTTTGAAAGAAATTGCTAGATTTTTTATATCGTAGAAAATAACACAAGAAATAAATCTCTAATTCTTAAATTATATAAGAAACACAATGGTATATTAAGAGAAATTCAAGAGTTAAAATTCCACTTCTGAAGAGTGACTTTGGAAAAGTCATATTTCTCTTGACCCCATTGCTGATTTGTAAATTATTCTAAATGGGCACTGTTAAATTGTATCAACTGTTTTATTTTTAATTTTTATTAATATAGATTTTATAACTTGTTCTTGAAAGATACAGGTTCAGATAGAAAAATTCTTCAAAAAATACATACAAGATGATGCAGTCTTTATTTTGAGCCTCCTTTTATATTTACGATGATCTAGAAAATATTTTATAGTAGAAGCTATAAGTGAATCTTAATTTCTACAAACAGAGTATACAATTTCTTTATGTGCTTTATAAATGTGCTAAAATACATACAAGCTAATAAGAGACTCCTGGTTATTGGTTTAGTGAGATCTAGCCAATTTGTTCCTAATTGCTAGTTTACTTACTGGCTGAAAGAAAATCCTCCATGGATGTTTTATAACAGATTCCAAAGCCTCAACTCAGATATATGACATTAGCCATGTATGATATAATCAGAAATTTGCAAATACAGTAACTACCCTGGATGATTATGATGTGCTGACAGGTTTAGAGAATCATCTTTCTAGAATACTACCACCACCATCACCAACACCACCACTGTTGTAATAATGTATTGGAATACTCTCTAGAACAGTATAACTTAATTGGGGAAACACAGATACTCTTCAGAATCTAGACACTAAATTTAGCAAGTAATTTCTGAAGAGTTGCAGATCAAAGTTCCAGTGGTCCCAGAGTCTGCCTTGTCCATCAAAGATCTAACGCCTTGCTGAGTATTTACAAATTTTTAACTTAAAACAGGTTGAACTGCTGCTCTTCTCATGCAGATATGGAGTTGAAGTGTTTGGATTGGAATATAGGAGAAAGACTCAAATTCTATTATTCATTGCGATGAAAGTAAAGCAAAAACAAAAGTGAAAAAAAGAAGGGAGGGAGGGAGGGAGCGAGGTAAGGAGGAAGGGAGGGAAGGAAAGAAAGAAAATACTTTCTGATAATAAGAGAACCTAGATGTAATGGTGGGCCAAGTATATAAAGATAATTAGGTCTCCTTCGATATTAGGTAAATTATAACAAATATGGTGAATATGTTTACAGTTTAAAAGTACAAATACAACTTCCTGTAACAAACATGTACCTAGATCAAGGATGCAATTTCCTATAGCAAAGGTATTTTACTAGTGTTAGGTCATTATAAACTTCATGATATACATTAAAATTTCATATGCTGAGGAATAAATGAAACTTTTTAGTTAAGATTAACTTTCATGGCAACAAGAAAATAGTAGGCTTTTACAGATTTAAACTTAGAAAGACCTTCACTCTCTCTGGCTGCACTCCAACAGTACTTTTCAGTCCTGTGATCATCAGAATGAAAGGATACTATACCATTCTCTTTGTTGAAAGTTATAAAGTAAAATCAGTAAGAAACAGATGAGGAAAGAGAAAGCTTGACTGCTGCTCCGGTAGGACAGTCAGTTCAAAGTGAGATTATCCTGACATCTGGCAGTTAGAGATATTTTATATGTTGCAAGCAGTAGAATGGTCACAAGAAAGGAATACTACTTAAGAAATAGGAATGTGATTTGGGCAGTGAGCAAGATATCCCCCTAAAGTTAGTTATAACTGATCTGTTTTCACAAGTAAACATAAAAGAGCAAGGGAAACTGAAAAATTATGTCTTGCAATTTCACTTCTATAAAGAAAAGTGACTTTAGGGTAAAGATGTGTGATTTTGGTCACATGAGTGTTGTAGAAATCCTTAACCTTTTAACTCTTTGAATTTTGCGAAGTTTATTAACTATTTGATTAACTAGGTAAGATAATATCCTTACAAATTTTCCTTAATTACAATAGTGATCTTCAGTTTCTTCTAATGTTACCCTAGGATTAATCAATGTTTTAATATTATCATTTTTATTCTATAACAACCTTATGCACAAAGAGGATAAAACAGAGAAAACAGGAGAAAATTAGCTACTAAATTTCATTTCATCCATTGTACATTCTGTTGACCAGTATAGATTTGAGGCTGTAAAACAAAAGTTTATTTGGAGTCTTAAAGGATTCAAATCCAAGAGACATAGATTCAGGTAGCAACCCAAACTACACTCTGAAGAGATGAAGAAAGGCAGAGTTACTAAAGGCAAAAACCACGAAGTGTAAGTCTTTCACGTATATGAAGGATTGCTGGTTAGGTTAACAAGGGTTGGTTAGTTCCATTATGCAAACAAGTGGGCTACAAGGGGGAAGTGACTGCTGTATGGAGGTATGTGTCCATACAGCAGTTATTGTTCAGGATGTTTACGGCTCAGCTTTGAGCTGAGTTATTAACAGGTTTAGTAACTTAATAGCAGCTCTGAGGACTGAGGCACAATATGTGCATAAGCTGTATAGACTCTACTTCCTTAATAGTCTCCTGACTCTATTTTAAATGACTCTTGGCAATGTTTATTTCCTTTTAATTTTTTCCATTATCAACTCATTAAAGCATTTTGTAAATAAAAGACCGAAGTAAACAGAGATGAATTTACCCAATTGTTAGTCTACCAAACATTACTTTATACTGCTGCTCTTGACTATGTCTCCTGATCATTCATAATTTCACCATCAAATTTAACAGCTTTTCTAGGCTACTGTAGCTCTCTGGTATTGGTTTGCTATAAACTTTTACACAGGTTTCTCTAGTAATTCCATAAAATTAATCTAACAACAGCCAATTAAAAAAAGACTTAATTGAATTACAATTCTAATACCACAACATTAAAATTTTTGTACTATACAAATCAGTGTCTATTCACGTATTTACAGTTGTGCAACCGTTATGCTAATTTTAGAACATTTTCATCACTTCATAAAAAAATCTCGGATTTATTAAGAGTCTTCCTCTCTCCTCCTCCTCTCAGTTCCTAGCAACCCCTGTTTTTATAAGATTATCTATTCTGGACATTTTATATAAACAGAATCATAAATATTTGATATTTTGTACCAACTTCTTTCACTTACCATATTTTCAAGGACTAGCAGCATTGCAGTTATGTATCAATATTTTGTTTCTTTTTATTGCTGAATAATATTACATTATACAGATATACCACATTTTATCCATCTATTCATCAGTTGATGTACATTTGTTCTGTTTCAATTTTTTTATTATTATAAATAATGCCACTATGAACCATTCATGTATAAATTTTTGTGTAGATGTAGGTTTTCTTTTATTTGGAGGATATATGTGGGAGTGGAATTACTGAGTCATATGATAACTCTATGTTTAATATTACATGAAACTGTCAGAATGTTTTCCAAAGTGGCTGCAACATTTTATGTTCTGACCAACAATGTATGAAGGTTTTAATTTGTCTACAACTTCACTAATGATTGCTGTTTTTTCTAATTTTTATTTTAGCCATTTAGTGGTTATGAAGTGGTATATCATGTGGTTTTGATTGGCATTTCTCTAACTATTGATGTTAATCAACTATTCATGTGCATATTTATTATTTGTATATATTTTTTGGAGATGTGTCTATTCAAATCTTTTCTCTGTTTTTATAAATTGGGTTGTTATATTTTGTGCATACATATGTGTGGAGTTTAAGAATTCTACATATACTCTGGATATAAGTCCCTTATTAGATATGTTAATTAAAAATATTTTTCTCCATTCAGTGGTTTGTCTTTTCACTTTCTTGATGTCCTACAAAGCACAAAGTTTTTGTTTATTTTTTTAACACAGTGGATGTCAGGCTATCAGATGTCATTTTAATATACATATGTCTTGTCATAAATAGTGTAAAAAGTACAGAGTTGAATAATTGAAGGACTTATGAGACTATTTAGGGAATTGGATTTAATAAAGGTAAATAAAATATTATAGCAGGAGAGAGTACAGGCAATAGTCTAGCAGCCCTGAGATTTCCAGGCTTAATCTCTAAGGGTTCTTTACAATCTTATAGGGCATGCATTGTTTTTAGATTACAAACAGCCAAAATATGGGAAAGGCACTTTGCTTTAAGGGAAATAAAGGTATGAGTTCCCTGAAGGGGCTATTATACTCTGTTGGTCATGTGGCTAAACCCAGGCTATGTAAGTACCAACCATATATATATGGTTTCAACAGCATATTAAAAGTCAATAGCTAGCATATTTCATTCTTACTTTGGCCAAGAGTCAGTGTTAGACTTTTAAACATCCCTTGGAGCTAAACATAAAGCTACCTCAGTTCAGTTGCATGTTAAACATATCCTTAGATAACCATATATGAAAATTTTGGCTAACTATAAAATGTACTCCTTTAAACCCAAACTAAATGAACACTTCAGGCCCAGACTCAATTTTTCTTGAATTGGATCCCAAAAATGCCTATGGCTGTTTTATAATCAACGTATAGGATGAGAAGTATGATGCAGGGGAAGTTGGAATTGAAAAAGAAAGAGTCTTAACCAATTACATTAAAAATATCTTAACTGCATTGTTTTCAAAATTTTACACATGATTATCTTACAAAGGTGACCATATGAACACATTCCTAACGTCTGTCAGAGCAGGGCCATCTAAGTGAGCCGCCTCAAAGCTTCAATATTGTTAGATTTTCAGGAAATCATCTTCTGACTTCATTCTGGCACCTTGTCGAAAAAGTTCCTGTCACACAGTAGGCTAATAATAACTGCTGTTCAAAGAAAGAGTTAATAATTAAAATACAGAAAAAGTAAATGTGAAATTGGATATCAGAAATCACTGGTTCTCAAGTCCATGTGACATGTCCCTTTATAGAGTAAGGAATCCATACTGACTACTCCTTAACACCTCCATTTTGAATCTGCTGCTGTGTTCAGAAAAATATTCCTATTTTTGAATGTAAATGCCCCTGAACATACATGTGGTTCAAGCATCCAGGCTCCAAGTTTATCTAGAAATATGATCATCAGCCATCATAATTGTCACTCTCCACAATACCATGGCTATTTAAAATAGGCAAACTTGTTACATTGAGCAATTTAGTTCCCCACCGAGTAGACGTTCTTTATCCACACCTGCACACTAAAAAAAAGTCCAAGATTTTAGTTTACTTTTGCATAACAAAACATGCCAAATTAAATTATTTTGTTTAGTTTATCCCCACCCTTAAGGAGGGATCCCTGTGGTGCCTTAGTCTGTTACCATCTTATTACATTCTATTACTTTTCTTTAGTCAACCTGTTTTACTGCTCAACAACTGCTTTAAACACTCTCTTATCTCCTCAAAATGCTTATACTTTTCCCCTCCCAACTTGCACATTATTCTCTACATTCTTGGTAGAAAATCCCATATTCTATTCCTAATTAGCCATCAACCAGAATCCTCAATTTTTACTATTAAATCCACATACATCACTGAAATTGGGCTCACACTCCTCTTTTCCTTTACATTTTTAATGGAGGAGCAGGGAGCTGTCCTGTCTACATAATTCAGTCTCTCATCCACCTGCTCTGAATGTCACATCTTTTCATCACTTATGGGACGTAAGAATATGTTTTGCTCATTCTCTTTCCCCTGTATTGTCAGCCTCTTCTTCTCCATTGTGAAAGTCCATATGGAGTTAAACATTAGGATGCAAACGTGCTTGTTTTGTACATATTAAATGTAAATGGATCAAAAAGACAATAAAAAAAACCTCTCCAATTCACTTTGATCTCCAATTATGATCCTTTCTCCTTCACCGCCAATCTGCCAGTGAAGGAGGTTACGTACATATGATTACATACATTTACTACTTCTGTGTTCTAATCTCTTATTCTTCAGCCCAGTCTGACCGCTTCACTGTCACTCTGTACCAATAATTCTCATATGTCTCTCCACTGACCTTTTTGTCACTGAATGCAATAGATAATTTTAATAACCATTTTGCTGAAACTTTCAGGAAATTTAAATGCTATTGATTATCAATCTGAAAATGTTTGCCTTTGATTTTAAGACATCACATTCTTTTCACTTTCCTCTTAACCCTCTTGGTTTTTCTTCTGTTGGCTACAAAAAAGTTATCCAAAGATAAATTTCTCTTTGATTCCTACAATAAAGCCTGGAAATATAAAATACTTAACTTATTTACCTTTTTTGCAACTGGGTATTGCCAAGTTACTCATTATAAATAAGTGCTGGCAAGCGTAATGTAGTCAGAAGTATCTGAGGAAAGTTGAATTTGACATTGCTCTTTATGCTCTTCCCTCCTTATTCATTTTTAGTATATGGTTTACACATTGCATTTTTGGGAGATGACAGCATATATCCTAACACATGATAATAAATGTCATATGCTAAAGATTTGGGAGCAGAAAATTAGATGGCGTCTAGATTTTTTATGACATTTTTGAGTGATTGTTCTACCATTGGACCACACATTACCAGATTTCTTACCATACAAGACAAATTCTTATGTATTTAAGGTTGCTTTTTTTCATTTTCCTTTGTTTACATATCAATAATATACATCTCTTTATCGTAAATCTGTTAATTTAATTATATCTGATAATTATACTTTCCAATAATTTTAGGCAAAATAATAGCAGGTTCAAAGGCCTTATGGCTAGGAAGAAGTTGACAAATTTAAAGATTATAATATACATGTACTGTATACTTAAAACTACTTTAAAGAAAAAGATTATCATAAACATACTGGTCAAATTTTTGATTTTTTTCCTCAGTATGAAAATCATGATTTGTTATGGAAATCATTCCAAGTCATTTGATATTTTAAAACTTCATTACATAGTATGAATATTAACATAATTTGTTGAATCATTTCAGTGTTGATGCACTGACATTTTTAATGGTGAAAATTTTGAGGAGTTAAATTACTAGATCAAGATATAGATATTTTTTAACTAACAAGTTTATGTTATTGAAATGGTAACATTTTAATATATTTATCATCTTCACTAAAGATATTTTCTTTCAGAGATAAAATAATACAGTTACAGTTCAATCCTCTTTATACTTCTTCAGAGTCCTTTTCTAGGTAAAGTCTATATTTCCCGTTCACATTTTATGTCTTTGCTCCACATGTTTAGTCATAGGCAAGTATGGTTCTATGAATTGTTCTAATGTGCATGAATGTTATTATACTAACTACACACATATTTTTGCACCTTTCAATTTCCCTTAGTATCTTTTTAGAATATCTATCCACCAATAAATCTCATTTAATTTAATTCAAAAACTTTAACACCTATATATTATTCAAGGACCGTTTTTTGTCTTCTCAATTTGTATTGTTTTGAAGCTTCCATAAGAGGCTATACATAATGATGAATTATATCTACATTTAGAATACAGAAGATACTGAGGCAAACAGCCATCTGTTCATTCCTTGTTCTTATGCAAACAATGTAGGGAGATCATTTATCTGAAATTTAGATGGAAACTATAGATTTCAAGAGTATAAAGAATATAAGACAATTATACATATTCAAAATGTAAAGGTGATGCTCACAGAGTCATAAGGTCATGTAGCTACAGGGACTTGGGAATTTCTATCTTCTTTCACGAAAAACTTTGAAATTCTATTGAATGTAGTTTCCTCCTTCGCATAGCATCATGCTTTTATTTGAAGATAAGAGGTTACTCCTATATTCAGCTCTTCACTCTTAACTTTCTACCCTCCTCTTTGTTATCATTGTGTGTATATTAATTTTTTCTCTCCAAACTGAATGCCCCTTTTAGCTTTTCAGTAAAAGTTAGTCCCTTCTGCTCCCCTTCCCCAAGCTGCAGAGTCGGGTTCTGTGTGAGCCTCAACTCTGGCATCAGTCTGTTCCTCAACCATCCAGATGTCTGGTTTGGGGCAAGACACTTTATCTCTCTATGTCTCATTCTAATCGTGTATAAAATGGAACGTAAAGACAATATCTTCTTCGAAGAGATTAAAAGAAGAATACTTTTTAGCCAGCATCGCTCTTAAGAAATTCAGGTAAGTGGAATAAGCTTGAGGCAGGCTTAGTGGCTTAGTTTCATAACCCAGTTTCACCATTTACCATTTACTGTTAGTGTGACACTGGGTAAGTCATAATTT
Source organism: Eidolon dupreanum (assembly GCA_028627145.1). NCBI lineage: Eukaryota > Metazoa > Chordata > Mammalia > Chiroptera > Pteropodidae > Eidolon > Eidolon dupreanum. The sequence continues at coordinate 22,936,100 of CM053510.1, forward strand.
CTGTGGTCTCAGTCCTTTAGCTTATGTATAGGAGTTAATATATATTTAATGTTTTTAAATAACATGCAAAATAGGATTAGAGTTTGTTAGACACTCAAGAAATGCAAGTTTTTACCTATTTCTGTAGAGAGGGATGTAGTGAGTTTGAGGGACTTTAGGTCTGAGCAAGAAAAATGATAAGACCACCAGGTGGCAGTAGCACTCAATGAGCTTTATTTGGACAATTTCATCCTAGGTGCATTTCTAAGAGAATGACAATATATGTCTACATAAAAACTTGTACATGAATGCCTATAGCAGCCTTACTCATAATTTGCAAAAGTTGAAAACTCAAATGTTCATCAGCTGATGAATGAATAAATAATAAGTGTGTAGCTATATAATGATATACCATTTGGCCACAAAAAAAATGAAATACTCATATATACTACAATATTGATGAAACTTAAAATATCATGCTAAGTGAAAGAAACTAGTCACAAAAGAACATATACTGTGTGAAACTATATGTATAAAATATCCAGAATAGGCAAAATCTACATACCGAGAAAGTGGATTAGTGGTTGCCTAGAGCTGGGGAAAATAGGGGAAATTGGAAGTGATAGCTAAAGATATGGCATTTCTTTTTGGCATGATGAAAATATTCTACAATTGTTTGTGGTCATCGCACAATTATGAATATCATACAAACAATCTTGAATTGTACACTAAATGTGTGAATGTATATTATATCAATTATATTTCAATAAAACTAAAACATACAATAGAAAAATCAATATAAAATTTGATCATTTGTAAAGAAAGGGAATTGACAAATCATTTTGTAGAAGCTAGACTAAAAAAAATGAAAAAATACCCAAGATATTAAAATCAGGCATGATGAAAGGTATACCATTACTGACCTTGCAGAGATCAAATGAAATAAAAGGAACAGCTTGGATTTGACCGTGAAGTATATAAAGAAACAAAGACTCAGTATGGCTAAGAAATGCATTAAATCAAAGTTTAAATAAGCATTTCTCAGTCATTTGGTGATTTTATTTCCTTGTTTTCAAATCCCAGGTGCATAAAGTTGCTGTCATTATAGTTTGTGCTTCCGGACATACTCTCAGCATTGAACCATCATGGTCCACCTCCCTCATTAAACTGAATGAATAAATATTAAACTGAATGAATAAATCAGAGTAAAAATCACAACTCACTTGATTTAATTATGGAAAACTGATTGTTCCATATGAGACATCACAGACAAAAATTAAGCATAGTAATAGTTTGTGTTAAACACCTGTCTTTTTCCAAAGTGGGTAAATACACACATTTGACTGGATGATGTCAAAGTAAATTGTTGATATAGTGGCACTTCTGCCTTGACTACAATGGCAAGCATATCTCAAAAATAAAGACATTCTGTATAAACATAATACCATTTTACAGACCTACAAAAAGCCCTTAGTATTACATAATAACCAATTTAACTGAGAGTTTCTTAATTTTCTCCCAAATGTTCTTTATATGTGTACACACATGAACACACAGGACTGAACTCATATGGGTGATTGATTCTTGCTCAAGGTCATCAATGTGTTTTCCATAATTTGGAGTTTGGCCCTGGTGTCATCTGAAGGCATTCTGGTTTTTACCATAGTGAAGGTTAATTAGTACAAGTTAGACTCTAGGGCTGGTAAGCTCTTGGCTCTGTACAATTTGAGTCTTTAGGATTCCAAAGTAGAGAATGAGTTACAAAAGGATTTTTTCCTTTGATAATAGCATTATATACCACTGCAAATATTATCTCCTGATTTCTGAAAGGTAAATACAAGTCTGTATGTATTTGATAAAATTAAAACTTTTTGTTTACCAATTAGGAGATCTTAAACCAGTTATTTTATTAAAAAACAAAAAGAGTACCCTACAAAATCAAATTCAAGCAATTGACTGAATCTGTAAAATGCGGGAGTAAAAGATAAACCTTTTCACTCTTCTATTACAGCTAAATGAGAGTTTTACTACACTTCTGTGATGCCCATATGCAAATTATTAAAAAGTATAATATCAGAATCAAAGCTTTGACCATTTAAAGGGAATTCCCAACTGAAAAGAAGATCTTTACTGACTTTAGTGAAGCTCAAAAATGGAAAAATGGGAGACCTATGTCACTTACTCAGAAAGTGTCTATATATACCCACTTAAAAATGTACACCAGAGATGAAGCATTAACCAAGGAAGTCATTGTATGCCTAAATTAAATTTTAGATCATTTCAATAAAATTGTACCACTTCTTGTACCACCCCCTTTGGTCACTGAAAAATATTACTTTTCTGTCACACTTCACTAACTTTATTTTTCAAGGTCATAGACTTTTAAGAAGCCTAAGATGAATGCACTAATAAGCACAGAACAATGATCAACTTGCTTGAATTCTTCATACAGAAAGGATACATAGTAATCAGAGGTATGGATTCAAGCCACTGGCAAAAATCTTTTGACAGAGAGAAATCGTTTCCCAGTGAAATATGACAGTGATTTGACATGCTTTATAAATTAGCCTTTATAAAACAGAGGTGCTCTAAATGCTGATCCTTTGTCTTTTTTCCTTTCAGAAAAGTATGTTTTTTTTTTTTTTCTTTTTTCTCAAACATCAGCTTCTCTCAGACGTGTAAAGGATGTGGCTAAAAGATTTTGTAAAACAGATATCATTCTGAAAATGGCAGGATATCTTCTTCACTTTCTGTCAGTTATGGCGCCTCTACAATTTCTAAGTTTCTTTGAAATGATTTAATCATTTTCTTAGGTTGGATAGCACACATCAGATTTCCACTCATCATTGGAAATATTTGAGAAGAGCAGTGATATATTGTGCTGAAGTGGGAATCATCAATCACCGTCTGTTCTAAATCACCTGCTTTGTCAGACAAGGAGGTTAAGAAGAAAGTAATTGAAGGATGACATATAGCTATTGATTTGAAATTTTCAGCCCACTATCTTAAAACAAAAAGCAATACAACACAACAGAAACAACAACAACAAAAAACCTAAGGTTTCTCTTTCTGGTAGTTTGCATTAGAATTTGTCAACTATCTTAGCACTTGTTTATAAATATTTCTTTAAACAAGTGAATTTAGTCCATACAGTTTACCCATAAGCATTTCAAAAATGATGGTGAGAAGGGAAAGATATGAATGGATTATTTGGGGTTATTCTCTGAATCAATTAATCATGCATGAACCCAAAGAGGAAACCCTGATCTTTAAATATGGGAGGAACAATTCATTGTAGTATGCCATTCAAGAGGCTGTGAGGTAATTCATTGTGAAGATGCTAATGGGCAGAGGAATAATTCTCTGAAAATTTTTCAGTGCTATTCGCTGCCAGGCATAGTAATTAATATCTTTTGCTCAAGTCACTAGAGTAACTTTATCTTATAATTCTGAAGCTTATAGCAGAATTTCCAAACCTTGAGGATAGTGTGACAAAACATTTCTCACAGTAAACCTATCTCCCACTCACTGTCTCATTAGCACTGTAATTCATCTTAATCAGGAAATTTGGCAGAAATTGCCCTTGCAAATCAAGGAGATTATTTATATGTGGCAGATGTTACTTGGAACCTATGCATTGACAGTAAGCTGTGGCAGTGGGGGTGAAACATTATTTTAAATTATTACCATCACCATAATAGATCAATAAAAATCTCACTTAGAATGAGGAAAAAGTAATTTTCCTAATATTCAGTAGAAATTGATAATCATCTCTTAAAGCAAAGAACAATATACATATTCTGCTATTATTCATGACCTCAAACCAAAAGGGATTTTATTTTATTGTACAAATTTAATAGGATAAAGAGGCCTTCCACTACAGTAACCAATGTTTAGATCCTTTATATAAACTACATTTAGCAACTGATTTGGTTCCTCTGTGCTCTTTACAGAAGTGAGTTTCCAGTTCAGTTAAATTCTGTGAGCTGAAAAAGTAGTTTAAGATTTTAGTAGTCCTTTCTTAAGGAAAAGCGAATTCATGAAAGAGGAAACTCATGTGGCATTATGAAAAGCAACACAGAATTATCAGATTTACACTGCGTTATCAATGGAACAGTACACTGTCTAATCAGGTTTGGAAATTCATATATGTGCTGTTCTTTGAGTTGACAAATATTTTTGTTATCTTGACTAAAATGTTTCATTTTTCTGAGCTAAAAATCTATCTAGTGGTACTATTTATGGGTTGTATACTAAGTATGTGGTTAACTTTTTAAGAAATTTTCACTTTTTTCAAAGTGTTCTATCATTATATTTTCCCAACAGCAATACATGTATACACTTCGGTTGGTTCATGTCATTGACAACACAATATTGCCATTCTCCTAAATATAATCCATTTTAATAAAAGTGTAGCAATATCACATTGTAGTTTTAATTAGGATTTTCCTGATGACTAATGATTTGCACATTTTTGTATGGTTATTGGCCATTGATATGCCTTCTTATGTGAAGTGTATGTGCAAATTTATCGACCACTTTGAGTAGGTATTTTGTGCTGTTTTGCAGTGAGAGAATTATTTGTACATTTTAGTAAAATATTTTGATTAAATGTGCACTCATTAAAAACTTTCCCATTGTTGACTTGCCTTTTAATTTTCTTAATGGTATCTTTTTAAGGGTAGTTTTCAAATTATATGACATTGAGTTTATCACTTTTAAATTTATACTTTATGCTTTTGTATGTTATCTAAGAAATAGTTTCTTAGACCAGGTTGCAAAATTTTTTTTATATATTTTGTTTAAAATATTACTGTTCTAGATTTCACATTTAGGTAAATGATATATTTAGAGTTACATTTTATGTATTATGCAAGGCAGAGTTCTAGGTTATTTAAAAATATTTTGACATGAATATATAATTGCTCCAACAAAATATTTTAGGAGATTCTCTTCTTTAGATGAATCGTCTGCATTTTTGAAAGATCGGCTGAATTTTGAGATATGGAATCTATATTCCGTCATACTGTTCCTGTTTATTCGTATGCCTAAAACACTGTCATGATTTCTTTAGCTTTATAGAAATTCTCCATATCAGGTAGTGTGATTATTCAATCTTTATGCTTCTTTTAAAATAATCAATATGCTCAGTCCTCTGTTATTAATAGCCTTTAAAATTTTAATTATTATAAAGTCAAAGCAGAATAGCAAGAGGAGATATGAGCTTATTATGTTATCTAAAATCATAACAAATTTATATTGATATAATAATTATATAAATCTATGTATGTGTGTATAAGAGTATGTCTCATTTTATCATTATGTATATAGTGGTAAAATTGTTTTTAGGTTCATTGGGAAGATTAAATGTGATGATACCTATGAAGTATTCAGAGTAGTCTGGCTCATAGCAAGCCTACAGTAGATGCTGGCTATTATTGTTCTTATTCTTGTGAACTGACTTAATTCAGTTTGACCTTCATAGACTTTGAGTTATTTGTGCTAGATAACATGGGTTTCTTATGACTGGTGGATGATTGGTTGTTATACACAACCTGTGCAACTGTACACAGTAGTGCAAGATTACTTTCATATGGTAAGTGCTAAATAGGTTGTTGTTAAAATAGTTACCAGTTACATAGCAGCATAGGATAGCAAGAAGTTTTGCTGTAACCTTATAACTTCATTAAATCAAGTTTTAGCTTAAATTCCACTGCACATAGAAATATTTAATAGTAAAGGCACACATTCAAGCCAGTAGTTATATAACCTCTTTTTGTAAACTTGGTAAAATTTAAGTTCCTTGTTTGAAGAAATTTCACAAGTACCTCTCATTAAAAGTTCCCTTGAGGCACATTTTTCCCAGTGGCAGATCTAGCAGGGATTCCTTCTTAAAAGGGCTTACATTCTCATCTGAGAGCCCTAGCTAACAGATCTACTCTCAGAATAAAACCTGCTAAACTCACCAGATTCTTCTATCTTTGGCCATATAAGAATATAATATGTATAATCTGTGCACTATTTCTACTTATTCCATAAATCTTATTATAACTAATATTACTAATGGAAAAAATAGTTCTGACATCTCTATGGCAATTGACAAACATTGTAGGGAAGTCCCTGTAGTCATAGTTGAAGCCCTCATAGTACATTGATTAAAGAGTTTCATCTATTAACTAACTGCTTCTACAATAAAGAACTGATCAACACATATAGAAATAATTCATCGCCTATGCTGAAGTGTTTTAAAGCAAGTTATAAATTATATAATTGCCAAAATCACTGTTATTGTCAATGAATATCATTGTAATTATTTTCATAGTGCAAAATCTTATTGCATTAGGGGGGCTTGATCATTATAATTTGAAGGACTCAAATCAGTTACTACAGCACAGTAAGATCTGTATGGAAAGATTATTCTTTTTACATTTGTGCTAAACGTTTACTTTTGTTACCAGTTCTAATGCTGCTGGGCTGCAGAGAAAGTGATGTTTTGAAGAAAAAAAACTTTCCTAAATTTCAGCTTTACATGAGTCCCAAGTTGTAGCTAATAGGAACCAGAATGGGGAAAATCTATCTGATGGAGATGCTGAGTTTCTATAGAAAGAGAAATTGAGATTTCTTTATATTTAGTATAGAAGCCTCAGTGCCCAGAAATACTCGTTTAATGTGGGGTTATATAAGAGTCAGAAAATCAGTAGGTGGCATAGAATTAGGATAAATTAGAGAAAAGCAATATGGGTAGGATGACACCCATACTATTTCCTTTCACCATACCCACATGAGGTCTCACCAATTCTCTCTTGAAAAAGTCCTGGGGATTAATATCATTAATATTAGGACTTAATACATATATTTTTTTAATTTAGGATTTATCTATCCATCAATGCATTGCTTTGCTTAAATTTGAAAAAGAAATTATATTAATTCAAATCCCATAGAACAAGTTTAGTTATTCTCATAGTACTTTCTAGTGATTTTATATACTATTGGATTAAACATTCCTTTCTGGTAATTTTAATAATATATATTTAAGTTTCTATCTGCCATCAGCAGCAATATTCCTGTGCTTCCAGAGAGATTGATCAGTCAGATCATTTCTTGCAGAGTGGCTAAATCAGACCTACTCCTCTTTGGCTCTCTGCCTCCCATCAGATGCCCTTTCTAATAACGATGTTAGATGGCCAACTGGCTTGTTAAGAGAACTTTATCTTGGTCACCCGTGGGGTTTTCTAGACCTGCACATGCCCTTCTCCCCTCCCGCTTTCTGAGGTTCAGGCACCTCACTATGTCCTCAATATTTCAGTGTTTAAGTGTAGCACTTTAAACAGGCCTTTGAACTTTGTCCTCACACCCAATAATATTCTCATTCAAGGTTAATTTAAAGAATTATATTAAGTAAAAGGATTTGGGGTCCTTTTTTCCTTAAGAAAATTTTCATCTCTCTCATTTATAAAGACACTCTGGTAATAATACACAAAACAGTTCTCTGTCATGGAAGATGGAAACCCTTGCACTTCTGAGGGTTCTTATTTCACTTACAGAAGCTTGTGGATGAATGCTTTCTTTAGTCTAATGGCTCATTTCCTACTAGGTGACACATGGTAATAAGAAATGAGGATTTGGAACCAAAGAGGCCTGGGTTAGAATCTTGGTTCTGTCATTTATTAGCTTGGAGACTTTGGGAGAGTTATTTTATGCCTTGGCTTCTTCATTCATAAGTTGAAAATAGTAATGATGCCTATTTTATCAGATTGTTATTATTAAAGGAGAAAATGCATGCAAGTTGCTTAGCATATAGTAAATGTTTTTTAAAACAATATCTTTACTAATATCTTATTTAAAAACATTGAAACATGTTACATGAGAAAGGTATGTACTACTATGAAATTCTTTGTGCTAAAATAAAATTTTATATTTCCTAATATAACTATTGTATATAGTTATAGCCCTTATCAATAACATTAAATCAAGCCAATTAATAATTTAAATTTACATTGATTATACATTGATGAGAAATCCTATGTGAATATTTAAAGATTTGGTATAAAAGGTAAAACAATGAATTAATCTTTTTATATAATCAAAATAATTCTAGAAGGCATTATTTTATTTATAAAATCAATATTACTACAAATAAAATAAATTTATACATATAAATACATTACATTCTAAAGTAATGATAAGAAAATGTCTAAAATTAATCAATTACTTTCTAAGTGAGGTTTAGGGTCAATAAATATAAATGGTCGAAATAATTCTTTCAATTTTTATTCCCAGCTTTGTATTTTTTGTTGATGTAAAAGGTTCATATGACTTTGGTTCATAGCGTAACAAAACAGAGATATGATAGTATCAAGGATAATGTCATTCATTTGTTGACAGTCAGTAGAAACCACTTAGGCTGTCCTCTAAATCAATTCCAGAAAGTACAGGGGTGAATGTCAAAAAGCATGCTGAGGGAATGTATCTTATGAGTATTCTTCTATTCAGCACAGTCCCACAGTTCATAAATGAATGTGTCTCTGCATGGCAATTTCAGAAAATGTGAAACTTTTTCCACTTCAAACAGAATTTGTATTTATTGTATTTATCTAAATATCCCATTTTTTCTGAATAAAAATAACTTGCAGCATCTAACAAGGCGAAACTTAATAGAAAAAAGAAAGCACAATTATTAAAATCAGAAAGGAAACCTTAGAAAGTGATCTGAGAGGTCAAAAGTCATTTTATCTTAAAACAAACTGTATTGAATCTCCAGGTGTCCATCACTCAGGTAGCTATTAATCGTCATTTCATCGTGTTTTATCTATACTTTTACCCAACATTTTCTTCTAATTTATATTTTCCAGGCTCCTAATCTTATGCTTTAAACAATCTTATTATAGTATGTATTTGAATTTTAAGCTGCCTCCACTATTTTATTTACGAAAGAGAAGTGTGTGAATACACATATGAATTGGTTAGAAGAGAATTGAACCTAGATTGATCTCCTTGACAATTTTTCAAGTCAGGAAGGTAAAAAACAATATGAAACTAAAAAAAAAAAAAATAGATAGATATATTCTTAGTAGAAAGTGATGAAAGTACAAAGATTTTGAAAGGTTTAACTAAACTTCTGGCAAGTGAGTTCTAACCACAAGAGATTTTTAGCAGCTATATCATCGGAGTTGATATAACAAAGAAAAATCATGCATACATACACATTCAAAATGGAAATGACAGCTGAGATCATGCAGTCAATTCTTTGTCTGCTGAAAAATTGTGCTTGCTTTGCTTTATGGTATAACTACTCATCTGATTTTAAATGACAGACAATATGAATCAACAGGCTTATATAGACATCATAAAGGGCAATCACAAAGTTGTCCCAATTGTCTGCTAATTATACACAGACTACTGAGAAGTCAAAGATGGTGCCCCTTGGAAATGTACAGTTGTCTTTATAGATAGAACATAATATTTCACCTCTGATAGCAAAAACAGTGGGTTGAGAATATTCAGTAAGTCAAAGAAAAGGCTAAGAGTTATATGGAAATGCTAGAAATGTAGACATATATTTATGTGTATATACATATTTATGTGTATATAAATGTTTATATATATGTATGTATTTTATATATGGCTCTTTCCCAAATTTTAAAGTTTTTTTTTTTTTATTTGCTTGTCACAATTTTTGTTTTGTGATTTTTTGGGGGCAGGGATGCAGGTCTTCTGTTAAGACTGTAATGTTCACTTATGCCTATGACTTTCTTATTTACTATTTATTTTTTGGAAAACTAACCCTGAGCTCCTGTGCATAATATTCAATATTGGGTGTATGTGTGTGATTTACAGAGCTCTTTCTCAGAGTAGTTTCATCCCTTGGGAAACAGAAACATGTGCTGTACATATTTAGCCACAAAAGCCTCTCCATACTCCAGACTTTCTCTTATCAACATAGCAAAGCCATTGTGTACTGCTTGGATTCTCCCTTCCTGTGATGTGACTCAGAAATTTCCTTTAGGCAGAAAGCCAGAACTGATCACAGGGTCTCACCTCATGTTTTCCCTTCTCTTAGAGATCATAGCCCTGCAATTCTTATTTTTCAATGTTTAAGAAAAAGTTTCATAGATTTTTTTTCCCTCCAGTTTTCTTGTAGAGGAGAAAGCTAAAACTGTTATCAGTGACACTATTGTGGCTGTAGGAATAAATTTTCTCTCTAAATTTCAACAGGTGGAGTCTTTTTTAAATTAATTAATCAATTTAGCTGTTTATTTTTTTTTTATATGGACTGATTTAAAGGTACTTCCAAATATAGTCTCCCTGTAAAGTACAAATTTGGTACTAGATAGACCATTCTCTTATATTTTATATGTATAAGGAATAATTTATTGGGTAAAGAATCAGTAAAAATTACTGACTTCTGACATTGTCATTAGACAAACCCCACTGGACAAATATGACTACATGTCTACAGAGAGACAGAGAACATAGTCATTAGTTCTTATAATCAATGACACATACTGAATATGTGCATTTATGTATTAATGCATGCTCATGATAATTAGGCAGCATCATATCCAATAGTAAACAATGGAGTATGGGGTTTGATGAGAGGGACATAGCCCCTGAAACACTGAACTCGGTTGTACTGATTATTGCTACTATAACAAATAATCTAAATTTAGTGGCTTAAAACAGCATTCATTTGTTATCTCATACTTTTGTAGGTCAGAAGTCCAAGTATAGCACGATACAGCTAGGATCTTTGTTTGTGATATAGGTCTTACAAGGCTAGAATCAAGGTGATAGCCTGGTTGCATTCCTTTTAGCCCATTGGTAGAATTTGGTTCCATGCAGATATTCCTATTTCTTTTCTGTTTTTTTCTCAGGGAGAACCTCTCAACTCTGTGGCCACCTGCATTCTTCATCATATTTCCCTCTTCATTCTCAAGTCAGCCAAAGTGACTTTTGACACTTTGAATCTCTTTGACTTCTTCTGCCTCATCTCTTCTGCCTCTAGCGAGAGAAAGTCTGTACATAGGGCTCCTATGATTAGAATGGACCCACTCAGATAATCTAGAATAATATCCCTTTTTAAGATCAGTAACCTTAATTACATCTTCAAAGTCCTTTTTGCCATACAACAAAACGTATTGCCAGGTTGCAAGGATTAGGCCATGGGCATCTTTGGTGGGGGTGGGAGCATTCTGCTTACCATATAAGTTCTTCAGAGACTCCTATATTAAAGGCAGATAATTGTTTGGAAATTAAAGTGTATATTCTCCAACCATGCTTATTTACTAAAGGTGTTTATCCATATCAGGTAGCAGAAAAAAATACATTTTAACCCATAAGTCCCCACAGTAGAGTATTTCAACTCATACAATTTAAAAATTGTTGTATAGAATAATATATCAATATCTTAATCTCTTAAATAATGAAGGAAGATGGCATAATACCTCATCTTCAAAAATCATTAATGTGCATGAAATAGTAAATTTATAACATGCAGTGATCATGTTATAAATATCTAAATCATCTAAATTGAATCAGTTGATATACTGAGTCTAATAACTTTGAAGAGATGAAGGAAAGAAATATAACAGCAGTTGTCTCAGGTAAAAAAGCAATAAATATCATTGTCTTTGATTGTTTAACTTCTTAATAGCCCACCTTTGGATACAAAGAATCAATTTGAGCTGGGTTAATATGGAGAGAGATAAAGCCCTTCATTGAGCAGAAAATAACTAGGATTCTAGAAATCTGTAAGTACAGTCTGAGTTTACAAGATGATGTTATTTCCCCTCTTTTCTTCCTTCTTAAAGACAATGGAATTGTTAGGCTGTTTTAATAGGAATAGAATATGTAGAAGTGAGGATATAATTCTTTTCAATTCTACATTGATCAAACTATACCTAGAATATTATATTCAGTTCTGGAAATTACACTTTGATGGAAATAAATATAGTGGATTTTAGAAGAATATCCATATGTCAAGAGAGATTAAATCTGACATTTGAGGAATGGTTGAAATAACTGGAGAAGAGGAAGGGGATAGACTAAGTTCTATTTGCAATTATCTAAAAGATTTTCATAAAAGAAAAAGAGAGACTGAATATTTTCTGAGTGGCTTAAATGGAAGACTTTTGACTAATAAGGTGGAAGTAACAGCGAAGTAGATTTTTGCCTCAATTAATGTAAGAAGTAACTCATTAATTTGGGAGATGTTCAATACTGAAAAAGCTATCCAGAGACTGCTTTATTAGTAAGTGGAGATGTTCAAGGAGGTCTGAATGAAATTTGGAGGAGATATTACAGAGCAGCAGTGTTTTACAAACTTGAATGCACACACCAACTACCTGGGGATTTTTAAACTGCAGTGTCTGAATCAGCAAGTCCAAGATGGGCATAAGATTCTGTATTTCTAATAAGTCCCAGGCGATGCAGATTGCTGCTCATCCTCAGACCCGGCTTTGACTAGCAATTTTGTGGCAAGATTGCATGCACTGTATAGCAGAAAGCATTGGTGATCTAAGGTTCCTTTCACCACTGATAGTTTAATAAAGCCTGTTGGACATAATAGGTACACAACTGATGAGTTAGGCAATTTCTATCATCCTTTCCATTTTGGTAAAAGAAGCAAGAGAATCTTCACAAGTCAGAGAAAGTGAGGTTACTTTGACTAAAGAGGATGTGGTCCAGGACTCAGAATGCATCTCTCCACACTTTATATTACCTATGTCCTTTACATTGAGGTTTTTGATAGCAAATGGTGATCAGAAACTATTCTGTGTTTCCTTCAGTAGTATTGTTTTATTTTGTGTAACTGCTTCTTGGTTTTATTTAGTAAGTTTGAAATAAAATTCTTAAGTGAGATGTTTATATTTAGATCATGATTAAATGTCAAATTAATTTTGGTAAATTACATGTGGCAGGCTACAGGCTAGAAGCTGAAATATTTTTTAACTTCCAAAGCCTTTTGCTGTTATTTTATTCTTTTTATGGTCTAGCTATAAAGGGAGGGCCATTAAAGAGGGCCATTACATTCATTGGTTATAAAGCAGAAGCATAGAGACTTAATTATATAACTCCTCTGGACAGAAATGTCTAAGCACTTTATCTTTGTTAACACATGGACCACAAACCACATGTAGTTTGACCATAATTAAATCTTGTCTCTAAGATGCAATGGCATTTTTGCTACATTGAGAAAATTCTCTTCAAAGAAAGTTGTAATTGTTTGCCATTATACAATTGATTCCAATTACTTGTTTTGGCATTAGGCAGGAATGTCAAATGAAAGAAAAGAAAAAAATTTCACATAATTTTCAAAACCTGTCACAGACAGACTAAACAACCAGTTATTCTCTCTTCCATCTGATAGCCTAATTTGAAGGCTTGTAGCTTCAAATTAGAGTAAAAAATTTTATTATTACTATAGTTCAATTTTCAGCTCCTAATGCCAGTATCTAGGCTAAAAACTTCACTAAAATTCAAAGAAAGAATTTGTACCCATCAGTTCAAGAAAGCTGAAAGAAAAATAATTTTAAAAATTAAGAAATGTCCTATTTTTCAGTATTTGTTTCCAGTGTCTCTACTAATCATTAGAAAGAGAAAGGAGGACATAATTTAATGAGTTTGTTCCAGATTATATAGAAAAAATCATGATAAATTGGTACAAGAAGCTAAGCTTCAGTCTTTGTGTTCTGATTAATGGAAACCATTCTTTTACTATAGGATGATGAAAGGGACAGTGGGCTTAAGAGAATTTAGGTTGACATATTTGATTTATCATATTGGGAGAAAATTAAACAATATTTCATTTGCATTTAGATGTCAATCATTAAAAAATTAATCCCTCTAAATAGTTTCTTGTTATAGCCTCTCTTTCCATGTCTGCTTTAAAAGGAGACTGTCACAAAACCATTTTAGAAGAATAATCTTGGTACAGATCCATGTTTCAGAGGCCCCAAATTGTCTGTCAGGAATGGATTTTGTATGTTAATAAGTTTAATTTTTGAACAATTGAGAAAATAAAATTTCCACAGAAACCAACTAAGATGGATGGGAAGGTCTAATTAATTTGGGATGATTAAGGATATATAAGATTAGTCTAACACAAATATATATATATATATTCATATATTTGAGCCAGTATAAATTTACGTTGAAAATTGAATTGAGATTTCAATGAAATAATTTTATTCCTAGATTCGTTTAATCTAATTTAATTTTGAATGGATGGCAATCATGTATTCTAGGTACATAAAACTCCTACTTGTTTCTCAACATTCCTCAACTGAGGCCCATTCTTCCATTCAAGGCTCCCATAGATCAGGTTAAAATGCATTCAGCTTTGATATGCCATTTATCCCTTCAACAGAATTTGGTTTTCTTTTATTGTTTTCAGAAACAGTTTTGAATTTTATTTCCTAGTCTTATAAAGAATTCTATGATTTCGTTAATGGAAAGGGATCCTGCAAAGATACACTGAAGAGATTAAAGTCTTATGGTCAGTCAGTGAGTTGAATGACAGGAAGAGCAAGTGTTTAAATGCCTTCTTCTTAGCAGGTATTACCTCTTGTTTTATTATGTTGCACAGACTTAATCATGAAGAGAGGTGAGGGCTAAGCAAGAGGTGTTTTTGTTGTTTTTGTTTTAAGATAATGGCATTATCAAAAATATAATGGAAGTTCAGCGTTGATAAGTACACATTAAAAAATGTCTCCAGTTGAAACAAGCCTTCCATTGATTGATTTAATAAAATTAGATCTCTTTTCAGACATACCAACTAATGGACTAACTATGCTACAAGAGAGTAATAATTTTCTATATTCTCAGTTTCTCAAACATTATTAATTCTAGAGCTGGAGAAATTAAAAACAAGGAACTGTCAAACTGCCTTAAATATAAACATATTAAATATAAACATAAACATATAAAACAATTTAAAAAACTAACAATATTGTTACAGGTGGTTATGAATTCTTATTTCATATTCTCTGTTCATTCCATGTACATATCTTAGATTTTAACAACACTGAAGGAGGTATATCCTGGTGTTGAGTGACATATA
Source organism: Eidolon dupreanum (assembly GCA_028627145.1). Classification (NCBI taxonomy): domain Eukaryota; kingdom Metazoa; phylum Chordata; class Mammalia; order Chiroptera; family Pteropodidae; genus Eidolon; species Eidolon dupreanum. The sequence goes on from CM053510.1 coordinate 22,951,140, forward strand.
CTACTGATTTCTCTCTCTTTCTCTGAATGTGTGCGTGTCCCTCCCTCTCCTTTCCTAGCGGAGGATTCCTTCTGGGTTACGTTTGATAAAATTATTATGGCTGTTTTCGTGCCACAATGGCAGTTTTGTAGTTACAAGAGCAAGTACATGGCCTGCAAAGCCCACACTATTCACTATTAGGATCTTTACCCCAAAAAAAGTTTGCCAATATTTGACACACTGAAAAACAGAGAATTTAGGGGTAGGGAGAAAGACAAATGAATCAGTGGGTTAGAAGGGTTTTCAAAATGTCACCATGACTGACTTCATTTATTACTAGATAAATATTATAAGAGAGTACAGATTTGACTGCCATACAAATGTGGACTCTTTTTTAATAATTTAAAATCTTTAATATTTTGAGATCTTCAATGACAATATTTAAAATTATTTTTTAGTTGTAAAGTGAAGATAAAACCACTTGCTTTATTAGAATATATATGTAAAAGCTAAGTTAGCTTTCATTAAATAATAACCACTTTTATTCTAAATCTTTTTCATTGAAATAACTATAAAAGTGGAACTAATAAGGAGTCTTAACATGAGCTTATATTTTTATTGCATTCAAATTGAGTACTTTGTGTTTCCTAATAGGGTTCATAGAGTGCCATTGTTAGGATTCCCGTCTTATTAAGAGAAAAGTGTCAAAATATATATCCCCACTTATCCTTGGATAGCTGTCTTAAAAGGTACTTCTCTATATAGCTTTCCTCACTTCCAGTTCCTGCATAACTCTCAAAAACAGAATTTGTTTTTTTCATCCCTACAGTTACTGCTAGTATAAAGCTAAAAATATAGTATGTAAAGTGCTCTAAATGAAATATATTTCATTTACAGTAAACTATAATTTGCAAAATGCATTTTAAGATGGGACTGAATAAATTAACTCTTGATAATCTATTTGTTATTTAATTGTTGTATTAAATGCCTCTGCAGTTTGAAGAATATTATTATGAATAGCCATTAGCTAGATAATTGGAATCACAATAAAAGTATCAAAATAAACAGTGAACTAATTTGTTCAAAGATAGACTGTATTATATAATGCATATATCTTTGTAATATAAAAATGCCCATTTATTAAGAAAATGTATATGTATATTATATCCACAATTTCTCATTTACGTAGAAAAATGTTTTAAATTACTTGTCACCTAAAATATAAATCAAAACCAAAATGTAGTAAAATTGTATTCTGACCAATCAATAGATGTCATAAAGACCAGGCACTAAAAACTATGTCCGTGAACAGCTGGAGAGTTCACAAAAACTATTACTAAAAACCTGTTTACTTCATTTTAGAAATCATTTTAATGGTTCCAGCTACTTACTGCTTTGGCCTGCAGGAGATTTGAGTAGACAGAATTATATTTTTAGCAGGAAAAAATGAAAACTGACTTTGAGAGATGAGACAGAAAAATTTTTTGAGAGAGCCAGAGACAGATTCGGAGAGAGAGAAAGAGAAAGAAGGAAGGAGAAAAGAGAAAGAAAATAAACAGAGCAGATATACACAACACAAAGTAATTTATGGCCATTTATGTCAGTTTACCAAGATTTTCTTTTAATTGAATAAAGAAACCTAGGTGTTCCTGCCTGTCCTCTGAGATCAACCTAAAAGTGTCATGTCAACCTTAAAATCCTCCCATCTTTTCTGATAGAAATGGAAGCTAAAATCAAGTCAATTCTCTCCTTTCCTTCAGCTGTTTATGCAAGGACAATCTCTGAGAACAAGCCAATATTCATTTCTTCTACCAGAAGTTAATTGCCCTTATATAAATTTATTCAGTTCTTCCCTTTGTGATTCAGGTAACAGTTAGCCTGAAAGATTAGCATAAACTCACAGATTCTCTAACTGTGTCTAGCCACACAGATATTTGCAAAAAAATCACAGTTCTGGAGTATTCAGAGTATATTCATTTTACTTGACAAATTCATCCTCAAGAAATTTGATATATAGACTGTCTTGCATTTGTTTATAAGCTGTATCTTATCTTCCACCTCTAAGGAAGGCATTTATCCATAATCTCTTAAAAAAAAAAAAAACAACAACAACTGTACTATACTCATAGGAGAAAATATTTCAACTAGTGCTTTTACTAAGCACTCAGGGAATGTTTTTGTTTTAAACCAGGTGCTGTTCTCAAATGAGAACTATTCATTCACTGGTGAAAGGAAACTGTTACTGTAGTACATCGATCAAAGAATAGATTAACAAGAAAAGAGTGAAGGTTAATTGTATATCATAATCAGAGACAATATGGAAGCCATTTGTGATTATTTCATCACCTGAAATCCAGCACTTACTAGGAACTATCTGCTGTGTTTTTTTATGTATGTGAGATATAACAGAGAACAAGAAGGAGAAAATCCCGACTTTGTAAGGCTGTCAGGTGAGGGAAAATACAAAAATGAGATAGATCCTCACACAAGTCATCAACCAGTTCCTTATAACTATGGTAAATTCTCTAAAGAAATCCAGATAGCCTTGAGATAATGAAAATGACTAATCTATTTGAGGTCAAGGAAATCTTTCCCAAAGAAGCCAGATTTAAGAGATACAAATTAACTGGAGAAGAATATACTATGTAGAATATATAGATTGTATTTATTTCTGGAGTAGGAGAGCAATTTAGAAAGTTATCAACATCTATATGAGATTGTGGCTTTGCTTGAGTGACAGCAATGGAAATGGTGAGATATGGACTGATTAAAAACATTTCGAACTTCATATCCATGAAAGCTGGATGTTCTCTGCTGTATTTCTATAGGTAGCAGAGCTGCTGGCTCCTAGAAAGTCTCAATTCCAAGTGATGAAAGTACTGCAAATGGCTGCCATTGTCACATCTCTTTAGTTTATGAAATAAAAAAAAAAAAAAAAACTACTTGAATCTTAAGCATTAAAGAGTAGAGTTTGGAGGGGTACTGGACAGGAGGCATGAAATATTATTCTTGTGTTCCTAAAGATAAAGTGAGTATAATATAAGGTACTTATTGAGAAAAAAATCATGAGGAGAAACATTCAATGCATGAGAACGTTTTAGTTTCAGCAAGATTGCTAGTCCATTGGATATGGAATTAAGGGAAAAGTCAAGAACTCTAATTTCTGGACTAAGAAACATAGATTCCATTTGATAAGAGATATTTAAGAAAAGAAAACAAAACTGTATATAAATTTTAATGAATATTGATTTCATTCATTATCAGAGGTCATTTTATGGTGTATGAATTGACATAACTTTAATGGGCCACATTAGATACAAAGTGAAATTAACTATATTGTAAAAGCAAAGCACAAAGGTAAGGTAGGTTAAATAAACAAAATAGTTTAGGAATAATGGAAACAGATAAAAGATATTTGCAAACTGACTTTTTCATCATAAATTACATATTCATAAAGGTAAAGTATCTGTCACAAAAAAAAGTGAAAAAAGTTGGGAATTAACACCAACGACACTAAACTTTTATACAAGTCATGTGCTACATAATGACGTTTCGACCAAGGACATGATTGTCCTGTAACATTATAATGAAGCTGAAAAAAAAAATCCTATTCTTAATACTGTTGTAGCTATTGCAGTGTAGTGCAATGCATTACTTATGTGTTTGTGGTGATGCTGATGTAAACACACCTACAGTGCTTCTAGTCACATAAAACCATAGCATATCAAATACATAATACTTGATAATGGCAATAAACAATTGTTACTGGTTTGTGTATTTATTACACTATATATTTATTATTATTTCAATGTGTACTCTTTATACTTATTTAAAACATTTGCTCTAAAACAGTATGTTGTGTTACACCAGCATCAGACTCACATCTCGTTTACAGCGTCACATCATGGCATCATTTTCCCTTGTGCTTGATTTAATCTTGTGGGGTTTTTTGCACAGAAACATGCTGTACAGGCTTGTATCCTAGGAGCAATAGGCTATCCCACATAGCCTAGTGTGTAGTAGGCTCTATCATCCAGGTTTGTGTAAGTGCACTCTGTGATCTTCGCACAATGACAGAATTGCCAAATGATGCATTTCTCAGAATATATCTCCATTGTAAAGCAGCGCACGACTGTACTTATTTTACCAACCCAAAAGAAATTTCACATTTACAAGTAGTATTAATTGAAAATTGAAAATTAAAATAAGGAACTTATTCTATTGGTTAAAGAATAAAAAACACTACTGATAAAGATCTCATTTCCTGCTATGAAATTAGCTGTTTTACATGTCAGTCACACTATGGAAGAATTAAATTTATTTCAATTTTACTGAACTACTTAGACTTTTTTGTCATGCCTACAAATATGCATTCTTAAAATAGATTATGAATTGCTCCCTGGAGAGTAATTAGGGAAGAGTATCATCATATGATGCAAATTCTGACGAAAATTAATTCATGTAATTAGCTTCCAGACAGAATAAAATAGGCACATTTCTGTCTTTTTTTGCAGCCTTTGTTTATATATATGCACACTAAACATAGGTTTTTAAAAAAAAAAAAAAACTACATACTTTTTTTTCTTTTTATATTTTAGCTTTATATTACAAATTTCATTTTAAAATGTAATGAAATTGTAACATTCCATCTGGTTTTTGTATCATAATTTATTTGTTGTTACAATCATCCCTCTTAAAATTGTCTTCGTATTACGAATGTACCTTATTCTACCTGAGCAAACACTGGGCCTTATTGTTTCTTCTTTATACTAATGGGCTTTTCCGCAGCAATTATCTTCTGTCTTTAATATATCAATCATTTATTTTTCCCTTAAAAGTCATTTCTATGTCAATTGTCACCAGAACATAGACATTGAAACAAAGTTAGGAGTGCAAGAGTTTTTGGCGATCGATTCCTATGAAAGGCAAAAGTGAGAGAAAGCAGGATGGAACAAAGGAAGCCCTCAGAGTATTGTGCAGATTTGAGATCTGTGAAAGGAAAGGGAAGGAATGGGCAGGGAGAGTCTTCATGAAGATGTTGATCTGACAAAGCTTTGATCAGGTCAGTGTGGAGATCCAGCACAAAGATTGCTGTTAGAGTTCTGCATAGGACAGAAATGAATAGGCCATTTGTCAGTCATTGACTCAAGGCTGCCTGTCATGACCACGACACTGTTTTGAAAATGGACATTGATACGAATGCAGTTCCAACTGTTGGTGGTCAACAAACTTTACTCTTGTAACAGCACAGATTTTTTTCTTGAAGATTCATAAATATAGCAGATGGCCTTGAATGCCATCCCTTTGTGTTGCATGAATCAACTCGTCTATAAATATCAGGGACTGGCTCTCACGGAGTTTTCTAGGTCTTTCTTCCTGAAGAGCTACTTAAATTAGTGGGCTGAACTACACCTCCCTCACTGCAGTTGGTTTCTGGGTCACAGTTGTTGCTCATTATTCTCTTCCTCCACTTTCCATTCTTAATTTCTCTAACCATTGAGACCTTTGCTGCTTACACTGTATTGCCTGGTGTTGTGGTCCAAAACCTTATTCTGAGTGGGTTTGAGACCCTGTTATTCACATTTTTCTCAGACTAGATTCTTATATCTACCATTCATAGTCCCAGTTGGACAAGGGATTACCAAGAGGTACCTGAGTAGATGACCTGGGTCTACACGTAATTTTCTATTCCTATTTTGTAATAGCAGCCCTGACTTCTTTTGCTCACCTGGGTCAATTACTCGTGGAAAGATGGTGACTTCTCTTCTTGCATGCTGGTTTATTGGTCAAAGGAGTTCAAATTGTTCAGGCAGGAACTTTAGATTTCTAGTTTAAGGAGTCTTTACTGTGTTTCCTGGTGAAAGTATATTCCCTTTGGGACCAAGATCTTTATTCCTGCAAACCTCAGAGCTGCAGGGACAAAAAAGTACAACAGCCCTTAGTGACTCATGGGAAATCATGGTGAATGAAGCCATGATTTTACTCTTTTGTATCTATATTCTTGTGTTCTTCCAGTTGTGGACATAGTGCCATACAGAGGTTTCTGAATCAGTGCATTCACCACACCATACAAAATAGAGTGCTATATTCACACACTGTTCCCTCTGAGCTGCTCTTTCGGCTGTGCCTTTAGAAAGTCATTTGAAGACGATGAGACTGGCTGCTTCTAAATTGGTGTAATATATAGTATGACCAGTGAATCTCATGATTATGGACTTACTCCTATACTTCTTTTGCTGTGAAGTCTGTCTCCTGGTCAAATGCTGTGTTGTGTGGTATTCTATACTTGTGGGTCAGGTACTCAATAAGCTTCTGTGAAATGGTGTTGTCTGAGGCTCTTCTGTCAGGAAGAGCAATTCCATATTGAACATGGTTACTTTTACTGTGATATGGAATCTCTTGCCTTTCCAGGATGGAGAAAGCACACTGTAATTGATTTGTTATCATGCAGGTAATTGATCTCCTCAATATAGTACCATACTAGACATTTGGGATTGGTCTCTGTTATTGATAGATTTGTTATTCAGAGCAAAGAAAACCAAAACAATAATTTATAAAGATCTATGCACCCCTATGTTCATGGCAGCACTATTTACAATAGCCAAGATATGGAAGCAACCTAAATGCCCATCAACAGATGATTGGATAAAGAAGTGATGGTTCATATATACAATGGAATATTACTCAGCCATTAAAAAAAAATGAAATCCTACCATTTGTAATGACATAGATGGACCTAGAGGTTATTATGCTGAGTGAAATAAGTCATACAAAGATAAATACCATATGATTCACTTATATGCAGAATATAAGGAACAAAAATAAACTTGCTAAGGATCTCTTTACTGATATAGTCCAATTATCTATTATTCTTATCTATTATTATTATAAATCTCTTAACTGTTCTTTTTAATCTATTATCCCAGATAGTCTTTCTTAACACAATGTATGAAGTAGCTGTTTTAGAACGTAAATCATGTCACTTTATGCTCAAATCTTCCTAATGGCTTGCTCAGAGCAAATTTAAAAAGCCCGAATAAGTAAGTAAGTCCATAATGTCGTATGTGACCTTCGATGATGTCATTCTCTAACAGCTCTTTGGCTTCAGAAACTGCCACTGTACCTCTACTCATCCTTCCATAATAGCTATTCTAGATATACTCTTCTCCTGGGTGCCGGTATATTTTCTTCCTACAAATATAATCAGAATTTTTCCCTCATCTCCTTTCATGTAGTGCATAAATGTCACTTTCTCAGTGAGTGAGGGTTGCCCTGACTACTGAATTTAAAATTGAAAAATCCCCTGAAATTCATATTCCTTATCTCTGCTTAATTTTTCTCTGTATCACTTAGTTCCAAACAATATATCAAATGCCTCATTATTTTTATTATTTCCTCCACTTTCAACCATTATCAATCAGAATGCTAGTGGCAAGATCTTTAAATATTTTTTTTTCATCAATGAATACTCCGTACTCAGAACAATGAATTGCAAATGGTTGGAGTTGATATATTTATTAGATTAAAGGATTAACGAATGTATTGGTTAATCAATGACAATAAATGTCATAAAGTAATAAGTAAATATTTGCTGAACTGATACATAGATGAATGAATAAATGAATAAAAATAAATTAATAAAAAGTAGTATATTAGAGTTCACCAGAGAAATAGAACCAATGACTCTATACTTTAATCAATGCCTAGAGGAAAGGAAAACCAAGAGAAGAAAGAAAAATTTAAAAGCCAATGTCACTTAAGATTCTAGATCTAGTAGATGACTGGGCCAGTTGGTGTCATCCAGCTACTTCAGAACTGAGATAATGGGGATGCTCAGAGTGACCAGAATAGCAGAACTAGAAGCTGCACATACGCCCAAATTGCCTGATAAGAAGGCTCAAATCCTTCTTATCAAAGCCAAGTTAGCTAGCTTTGCTTATTTTATTCATTTTATTTTATTTTATTATTAGTTTCAAGTATATAGTACATTGGTTAGTCATTTATATGGTTTACGAAATGATCCCTCTGATTGCTCTTTCTCTCCTGGGGCTCTCCACCTAGCCATTATATTACTGCTGACTGCATTCCCTATGCCGTGCTCCCTATCCCTGTGACCATCTATCAACTACTAATTTGAAATTTTTTAATCCTTCACCCTTTCCTCTCAACCTCTCTACCTTCCTCCCTTCTGGGCATCACCAGATTGTCCTCTACATTTGTGAGTCTGTTTTTGATTAGTTTGTTCTTTTCTAGGGAGGAGGCAAGAGAATTAAAATGTTAATCAAGCCACATTCAGAGACTGCAATGTGCTGATCAGCCCTGCAGCCAGGCCAGGACGACACCTGCAGAACAAAGGAAGATTTCTACTGGGATTGCTAACAACCCATTCCCCACACCTGTGAAGGGGAAACAGGAACCACCAGTCATTTCCTGTGCCTAAAACCATGGGGAACCTATGAATTAAACGCTGGGAAGCCAGTCTTTCACTCTTCATATTCTTACCTTTTCATGTACATACCTTTCCCCTTCCTCACTATATGTCCATATCAAAGTAAATGGAAACTAAAAAATGATATATAAGCTGAATTTCCTGAACACTCAGGGGCCTTCTCAGTGCCTTTTCTCTGTCTCTGTCTCTCACTGTCCCATTAACTCTCTGCCTCTGAGATAAGACCACACTCTTGTATGTACAGTGTTATTCTTTTTTCTAATAAACTTTCCTTTGACTCTAATTTTGGCATGTGTGTTGAATTCTTTCTTCACTCTCTGCCAAAGGACCTTCTTCTCTTGGTACAAGGCTTGGTCTCCTCATCACTTGGGGAAATTTGCCCTGTCCTGCATCAGAAAGAGATTTATAATGAGGGACTGACTCATTTGAGAAGTCTATTGAGACTGAGAAGTCCAGGGGTCTGACATCTGCAAGATGGAGGCCCAGGAAAACTGATGGTATAGTTCAGTCTAAATCTGAGGGCCTGAGGACTGGGGGACTGATGTTGCAAGTCCTGGTCTGAGTCCAAAGGCCAGATGACAAGGATAATCTTCTTTGCCTTCAATCTGCCAATTCAAATGCTAATCTCTTCCAGAAACACCCTTACAGACATACCCAGAAATAATATTTTTACCAGATATTGGGCATCCCTTAGCTCAGTGAAGTCAACACATAAAATTAACCATCATATGGATAAATGAATTGCTGGTATAATCTGGCCATATTGAACAAAAAGCCATATATTGTTATGCTACATAGATTTTGCAGTTGAATAGCAGACTGATAATGCCATCTTGTATTTATTCTCCTCCTTGTAATTTTTGAAATATCTTAATATATTTGATTCATAAAATACCCTTATGAGATGCTCTTCCAGTTACCAATTTATTCTTCAATTCAAATTTAATCTCCTTTGTTCTGCTTTATGACACCAGAGCTGGAGCCTATAAACCTTCTTCTTTGCCGGCTGGCACAATATTATGCTTTTTCATTAGAAGGTACAGGATGAGCACTGAAGAAGAAAAGCATTTCTCTTACTCATTCAGGTGTGCCCTTCTCTTTTTAGCACCTGCGTGATTTAGCAGGCGGTAGTGTATGGAACATGTAGTGGTAATCCCTTCTAATGAATTTCAGCAGCACCCCAATGAGCAGCTTCTCAGAGTTCCTCCGGCATCACAACGGGTGGTTTCCTGCCAGGCCCCAGCCTGTCACACCTGCACAAACTTTTCTACTACTCAGTGGACACAGCCTATCCAACAAGGTCTTAATTTGTTGTACTGGGGGTGGCTGTTTTCCAAGTTTGTTTCTTGGACACGCTGTCTCAGCCATCATGACAGTAGCTGCTCTTTATAATCTTTGCAGTTCTTGTAATCTCTTATGAATTAATGACTTATTACTGCTTAATACTATTTCATATTATTTTTCTCATTTAAATTATAGAGTGGTTCTATGTCCTGACTCTGCTCTGATACAAACAGAGTTCAGGTGCCCTACTTTATCAATGAGGGGCAGTTTGACCTTACATGACTCTCATGTTTCCCATCCAGAAAATCAAACAGAATTACTTCTGTCTCAAATTCACTTTGGACATTAAATTATATTACATACATGATAGAATTCTACATTTGCAATGACATACCCTTTTAATGTATTGCCACTAAATTATGTCCTTTATTTCAAATCTGATATGTTCGTTTATTCTTGAAAAAAATTGCAGATTCTCAAAGGCTATTTTCTGAAAATGTATAGAATTTTAAAACTGCCAGACCAAACAGAAAATCCTTGCTGGAAGGAGCATTTTACCTGCTAGAGAGGGCACTTGTACTTAGGCTAGCTTTCATTTTATTTTCTTCACAACTGCAGCTTAGTCTCCTTTACATAATATGTGTAAAGTATGTCTACCCGTTCCCTCATGGTTTTCAGGATGCATCCAATCCTATTTGTATTTTAGTTCACTTCATAATCTATAGCTTTTGTCATCCAAAAGTATAAAACTAACCCTTAAATTTTATATTTTTCCGTATAATATGTATACTAACTAAAGCCAATTAACCAAAATATAAAGACTAAAATTACTTCTGAACAATGTCTTATAATTAATAGAGCATTTGATATGCTCTAATTATGATAAAAATCTACTCACAGCCCTTGATCTGAGAATTACTCTGTGCAGCTCACCAGTTACTCGATACATGAAGAATAAGAGACTTTCTCCTCCAAACATGAGTTATCTCAAGAAATAACATTTTCTTTGAAGAAGTGAACTAGTTGTTCGTAGGGATGGGTGATCCTCTTGAACACATTTCAGATTAATCACTAATTAAAACTATTTAAAGTGGACAATCACATTTTCATTCTAAGACAAATAACTTTGAGTCAGTTTCTTTTACTTCGAAATGGGTAGATGTGAGTTACAAGTAAAATATCTGTGCAGAACTAAAATTATATATATGTAATTCCAATGGAAAGAAAAGGCTCATATGATACACAAATAACCTTAGAAAGCCATTTAAACTCTCTAACCCTCTTTTACCTTATATATAAATAGTGATAACGAAAAGGATTTTCTTGTTACGATGTTATAAGTGTTCAGCCTATAAGTGAGACAGAAAACATTCAGTACAAATTATCCATTATCATCATTATTACTACAAGCATGCTGAGAGGGTGTCTTTTTAACTCCTCAGCAGTGCACTCAGAAAAGGCATGGAATATACTTTGTGACTAAATACAATTTATTCTCCTGCTTGTCTGAGTAGAATAGAATCCTTTTGATGAAATCAGTCTGAATTCAGCGATAAATCTATCACTTGTTTGAAATGTGATTTTTTTTTTTCATTTATCATCTGTGACTTAATGATTTATCTACATTTACTTTCTGGGTGATTCTGCCAGAGAAGTAATGCAGGTAACTCTGCAAGAGCTTGACTGCTGATAACCAAGAAAATAAATGAAAAAATACAGTTCACTTGAAAAAAGTAAATCATTATCATCATTCTGTTTGAATGTGCTCTGTTTGGTATGAATAGTTTTAGATTTTTCCATACAGCCTGGACAGTATTTCAAACAACAGGTTACCCTTCAACAGCTTATTGAATGCAGGATGGAATTATTTCATATAATGTCCTTTTCTCCCAAATAATATTGATTTTTACAACTTTCATTTAAAACTGAATAAAATAAGTTCACACTGATATCATTTTCTCAATTGCAATTTTCAAAAGAACTGGGTATATAAAAATTATTCCAAAAAACTATAATTCTTAACAAATTGCCCTAAATACAGGTTTTAAAATATTGTTTTAAATTATTACCTGCCTCTTTATTGGCTTACATATGAATTGCCATGTATAGCTTTAGCATTTTTTATAGAGCATCCCTCAACTATTAAACTTCTACTCTCAGGCAATTTCAGGCTTCTTTGTGTGGAATTATAGTGATTAAAGACTCTCAATCTGACATAATACTCAAGTCCATTAGCCTCAAATTCTCTTCCTAAATTTCCAAATGACTTCACAAGTAGAATTAAAATAACTTTAAAGTTTCCACTAAATTACAAATTATAACTTTATAATTTAGATACATAACAAACAACACTTTTGCACATAGACAACTTTGTATTGTTTTAAAAGAAAATAAAACTGAAGATGTTTTACCTTCAGGTCACCATTCTGCCATTTGTAAATGTTAAAACTATGAGAACTTATTGCTGTTTTGCATTTCAGTTGTTTATATAAACAAAAATATATCAATACTGTATACTACTCAAGGAAATAACATAATTAATACAACAGAATGGTAATTAAATGAATAATGTTCCTGGCATGTAAATATTATATAATATTCAGTTTCCTATGTAGCTTAAGATCACATTTTATATATATACCACTCATTCATACAGCATTCATTAATGGCATTGCTTTCTATTATGGACCAAACATTCTAATTTATAAAATGATGCTCAATAAGTTGTTAATATTATAAGCTCAGATAATATCTTCATATCATCAAGAGTCTAAGATACAATCTTAAGTTACTCTTGGGAATAATTAGAAAAGGTGGAACTCTGTAGTCATAGAAGAGCTAGAAAAGAAATGCCTAGCAGAGTAGGTGTAGATATTTTACATTAAAGACATAGGAATAATATGAAGTTGAGGCAAGAGACCTTAAGGCTTGAATACAATCTCTGTCTACAATGGTGTGTAATGTAAACCATGTCAGCCCCTTCATGTAGCTGACCCAACAGACATTGAAGGGGCTACTGTATTTGTGGGAACAATTGATGCTGATTACCAAAGAGATATGGGCTTGCCATTCAAAATGGTAACAAGAACTATGCCTGATTTTTATAATATTCGTTAGATATATCATATTACCTTTATTCCTAAATTACTATAGTTCTCATTGAAAAATAATGAACATAGAGTTTCACTCACTAATAATGAAATGAATGATTGAAGTGATTCATTCACCTCAAGTTATTTCTGTGAGAAAGAGTTCTCAGAGAAAAATAGTGAAGTTGACTTGCTGAGGTGTTGGAAGAGGTAAGAGTAAAATGAAATGAATGAAGAAAAAGGTGTCTATGATGATCTAATTCAGCCTAGCATCCTGCTGGAGAATTATAGTGGCTATGCTTTTGTTGTTGTTATTTACTTTTCTTTTAATATTATCTGAACAGTATCCTTGGTACTCACTTTACAATTTAAATTGCAGTTTAAAGTATGACTGAATTGACATCATCCCACCGTTATGTGGTGGTTGTTGGGACTTTGTGCTTTTTCTGTTTGATGGGCTTAATATGCAGGGAGGAATCTGAGTTTTTTCTTTCAAGTAAAGGACGTGAATGAATCTGAAGGCAAAACAAAAACAAACAAAAAAAAACCCTGATTGGATGTGCCAATTATTCTCTGATTACACTACATATGTTGTTTTGTTTTTTTTATCACCCTCTTTAACTTGATCTGACTTTCGTAACCTGCATATCTGGGCTCTGTCATCCTCTGGATGCAAGGAGCCAATAGAAGAGATTGGCAGAATATCAGAAAGTGGAGGGAGAGAAAGATTGGGGTAAAGATCCCATGCCCTGTTCCTGCCATTCCTATCTTGCTTTACAATGGTTCTGATAGTGACTGAGTTCTAAGGTACCAGCTTCTATAGAATGGCTTATCATTTCTCTCCCACCTGCAGTAACATTGTTCATGCCTCTTTAATTTTAGGTCTAGATGTGGTAATAGTATCTTTGTGATGCTTGCTACTGTCCTCTTCACACTTGACTACACATAGCTTAAGTACCTAACTCTAATCCTTACCTTTACATACACCTCTATAAGCAGTCCTTTCATTAGACCCCCCTTCAGAGAAAACGTTTGAGCATATGTTTTGTTGTCTGCTGGGTACTTTACTACACCAATCAGTCAGTGAAGATGCTTCTCAACACACGTTGTCTTCCCACTATTTTCTCCCTTAGTCGCTGTCCATTTTCACCTAGACTGAAATTTTCTTCAGAGTATTTCTGAACTCAAGGGATTTGTTTTGCCTGCATGCATCAATAGCCCAAAAGAGACATGGACAGGGATTTGCAGCAAAGAAAGTAGAGGTTTATTTAAGGAAATGTCACCAAGCCTGGAAACACAGGTGAGCTAGCGCTCAAACACCTGGCTCCTCAATGGTTTTTAGGGGATAGATTATACAGGGGGGAAAAAAGAAAAGAGAAAAAGTCATTTTAAAGAAGTAAATATTTTCATGGTTACAAGAGGGTATAGTTTTAGCCTTTACTATTGGTAAGATTTCATAACATAAACTTTAAATAGTGACCTCAGTTAAGGGGCACTGAAAATGATGTGGTTAATTAGTCTGTTCCCACAAAAGTGAAAATGAATCCAGGATGGAACCACAGACAATAGAGTATAGACACTAGGATTACTTCAGCTTCATGGACATTTTCCTTTCTCATAGAAATTTCCTTACTTACAGATCCTTCTTATATATTTGCTGAACAAGATTATTGAGCTGCCACTCTTCCTAATGCATTGACTTATGAAAAGAGTTGGCATGGATCTTAGTGATCACTTAGTCCATTTCTTCATCTGGCTGACCTAGAAGCCCAGGCCAAGAGTGAAGAGACTTGCCCATGACCTTGCAGTTTATAACCAGCAAAGCTGGTGTGAGTCCTTGACTCCTAATGCAATAAGGGCATCCGTGGGCGATAAGGCATATGGCTGTTATCTATAAATTACCTTTATAATAAATGTGTTTTGCATATTTAAATATACATTTATATATGTACATGTATATATAAATATACACAGATGTCATATTTTTTAAAATATATATACAGTTAGGTGATAACATATTTTGATACATTAATAGGAATAGAAGTAAAGATAGGTATAGCTATGAAAATATAGAGCTATAGATATGAAGATGGAAATATTTGTCTAGAATTAAGAGGTCCAGTAGTAAGGGAGGAAGGAGTTCATTAAAGTGTAAGGCTCCTGAAAAGGATTAATGGCCAGGCTTGATCACTTCATTTATAACATTTCTGCAAAGGTCAGAGAAATAGCCAGTAGCCCTGGCTCTGACAAGGCCAATATGCTCTGTCATTCTTAAAAATCTTCCAATTGATTTCACCAAGAAGGAATAAGACAACTGTGCATGGCCTGAAGGGACCACAACTCATTAATTACCTGTCCTCTCCATGACAGAGACTGAACATCAAAGTCTCAGAGCCCTACAAGAGATTCTGCTGAGGCTACGCTTGAGAGGTATTTTTCAGAGAACAGGAGCTTTGAGTGAACTGCACTCAGATTTCTTGTAAGCTGATGGGACAGTAGACAGCCTGAGGGATGAGCTCAGAAATAAAACACATTGAAAGCTGAAGAAAAGGAGAGGGACATGACATGGAAGTGTTTTGAATTTGTTACAGATTGATTCTGAAGAGCAAGTTGCTAAAAACAAAATGTAAAATGCACAACAACTTTATATTTTAAATCTTACTATGTTTACGGTGGGAAAAAATTAAAACCTTGGGATTCAGGCCACAAATTTAGGTACAATTAAACACAAAAACAAAGGGTAAAATTAGTATTAAAACACAGCTTCCTTTAGCAGCAGCGTCTAACTCCTGCTATAAAGGTGACTGGAGCTTAACACAGGAATAGGACATAAGGGAAATGCTCAAAAAATGTATTGAAGGAATGATTACACAAGTGAAAGGCTAAAATCACATATACTACACATTGGTAACCCTAAGCTGGACAGATCTGAATGCAACTCAGTATAAGAAAAGATTCTTCCACAGGATTTTTTATAAAAACCTTGTTATATTTGGCCAACAGCTCTCTTCTCTCTTGGTGAATGGGTCTTTACCGCCAAAGACTAGCTAGATTATCTTCCCAGTCTGGTTCTCTTCTGAAAGAGTCCATGATACTATTTTTTTTTCATTGTCTAGTCTCTTTTTTGACATTTCCTTTAGCCCATGTCCCTGATTTTATGTATTACAAATCAGTAACAAATTCCCATATATTCTTCTTTCCTTTCTTCCTATTTTTGCACATTTTCCCTAGGGTTTTAACCAACTCCAAAACTTGAAGTCTGTTTTTATAATCAGATCTTATAAATGAAGTGGCTCAGAATAAACAGAATAAGAAGTTATAACAGAATTTGGTCACTTAAGATCACCTTCCATTTATGAATCAATAAATGGCTCCAAGAAAGACAACAGAAATTTTCCATTTTGTTATAACCTTGTTTTACTCCTTTAGAAAATATTTATTGAGTGCTTACTCATGCATCTCCAAGGCATTGAAAAAAGGCTAACTTCATATTATGCATGTGTTTGGAGCAAAAGGAAGAGCTAATTTTTGCTGGGCTTTTTTACATCTTTTAATTGTCTGCTCGAACCATATTTTTATGATATGATGATCATTATTATTTTAAATGATTTCATCCAATGTACATGGTATTCTCTTCGGAACTGTTCTCTGCCATCAGGAGCACTCAACATCAGAATCCTTGAGTGTGGACTTTTCTCTGGGAATCCCCACCAATTTCTCAATTAAATATTTTATATATTTCAGTCATTAAAATTAAAGTCTGTGTTCAATGTAATACGGAATATATTGTAATTAAAATAATATAAAATTAAATGTGAGGGTAATGTGTGGATTGACAAATATATATATATGTATGATAATAATTAAAGGTTAATAGATTAATATTGATTGAGATTAATATATCTTAATGATTAATAATTAATATTGATATCTATTCTCTTCATACCATAAAATATTTAAATTCCACTTTAGTTCACAGAACATCTCTCTGGATCACTGAAAGTATATTTGACTAAATTCTCATTTGTTGCATTCTGATATTTGTGGGTTTCTAAGACATTAAGGACAAAAGACTGCTTTGGATATGTTTTGCTTGTAATATTATGATTAATATGTAGGTAACTTGAGTTTGTGCATTGTAAAATGCCATTTTTTAAGGGAAGTTAAACAGTAATATGAATATTCAAAAGTGATGCATAAGATGGATATTAAATTGATTTGCTAAAACTAATTTTTAATTGAAGCTTCAACATTGACTTAATGTTATACCATAGTACTCAAAATCAAGATGCTTTTAAACTTTTTTTAAAACAAAGTATAACCCAGTGGTTAGGAACTTGGGAAGGATATCTTATATCCATGGATCAGAAAAATTAATATTGTGAAAATGTCCATACTACTCAAAATGATCTACATATTCAATACAATCCCTGTCAAAATCTCAATGGCAATTTTATAGAAATAGAAAAACAATCCTAACAGTTCTATGAAACTAAAAAGCACCTCAAATAGCCAAAGCAATTTCAAGCAAGAAGAAAGCTGTATCACTGTGATTTTGAAATATATTACAAAACTACAGTAATGTTGTAACATGGATGAATCTTGAAGACATTATGCTAAATGAAATTAGCCAGTAACAGAAGCACAAATACTGCATGATTCCACTAAGATGACTAATCTAAAGTAGTCAAACTCATAGAAGCAGGAAGTAAAATGGTGGTTGCCAGGTGTTGAGGGAAGTGGAAAATGGGGAATTATTTGAGGGCTGTAGGGTTCCAGCCATGCAAAATGAAAAACTTTTAGAGATGTGTTGTGTAACAGTGTGCTTATAGTTAACTATACTATACTGTACACTTGAAATTTTAAGAGAGTAAATCTCAGGTAATGTGTATTTTGTTGTTGTTGTTGTTGTTTGTTTTTACCACAATAAAGAGAAAGAAATGTGTCTGGCACATTGCAAAACTGTATGATAGTTAATGATTCTTGGGAATAGTCAGAGTATGTTCTAAAAAGCCTGTGCCCAGCCACTGTAGCTGAAAAGCAGAGGGAGCAGTGAGTGGCAGGAGGTGAGGTCAGAGAAATAGCCAGAAGTCATGTCCTGCAGTGCCTTAATGTGGGCCTTGGGAGCAGTTTGCACCTTAGAGACTGGGAGCTTCTGGAAGTAAGAACAAAGAATGACATAATCTGATTTTTCTCTTTATTCTCTTCAGTTCTCTATCCCCTTATTAAAGATTTAAGTCAGTGATTCAGCTCACAGTTGTCCATATAAATGGCCTATCAGAGAGTAGTTTCTGATATTGGAATGAGAATCACTTCTGGAATTTGGCTTTTTCTTAGGGATACAAAACAGAACTTATCACTGAATTTCAGTCCAGTTGTAACTCTTAATCTTTCTTGTAGACACAGAAGGGCCTAAAGCAAATATTTTATTATATTCAAGAAATTGCCCAGTTTCTAGTCCTTTAATGATCTGCCCAACAGCTAGCTCATCACAACTTGTCACTGTGTGATCTTTTTTCACAACTGGCCTAACCATTCTTTCACAATGCCCTACAAATTAGAGAAAGATAAACGTTTTTGCTCCTGAAGCTTATTCCCCTCTGTCATAAAAGTTATCTGAAAGTTGGAAACTGGCAAAAGTTACTTGGTGTACCTTTTCAGTATAATTCTGAGCTTGTAGCTTTGATAGATTTTAAACTGATTGGGCTATTTTATAATTATGTAAGGATAGACATTAACTTGAAGATTTTTGTCAGGTAGAGAAGCAAATAATCTCTTTATGGTAGAACAGATACCTCAAAGGATATGGTTTATGACCCTGATGGACATTAATTAGATTTCTATATAAACCAGCACTCTTAATCTGATATTTCTTTGTTAAATTTTCTATATACACTTAGTTTCCCATGTGTTAACTGGTCATAATATCTTACTGGTGATTTTTTTCTTAATGAGTTGAATAAATCTTGGATATATATACATTTTATATTTATGTAGAGTAATGATTTTTACTTTTTTGAAAATTATACTTTACGATATCTCAGATCTCCTTTTTCATGATCAAAGCCCTAAGTTCTTATTCTTACCCCAACGGATAGCCTCAGGTATCCATGATATTTAGAATACAGTGTCAAATTCAAAACCTTTTCTTTTTAAGGAAAAGTAATATCACAGTTTATTATAATTTACAAGCACATAGCAAAAGACAATGAAACCAATAGTTTCCAAAGGGGCTGTTGCTATGGAGAGCTCATCACAGACATCCTGCATGGAGGATGATTAAATGATTATTAGAATGATTATTATTATTTTCAGTTATCAGTTACTGCCTTCAATATTATTATACATCCAGGCAAGAATAAAACATTAAGCTCGTTAAGTTGCCAGATTGAAGACTTGATGACACAGTCTGGCATGCTGTTTGCTATGCAAGAGGTAGATCAGCGGGAAGGAAAAAAGCAAATTTGCTTCCATACTAGTTTAAAAAACACTGGGGAATAATACCTCCTTTGTAGGGAACTTGTAATCCACTACTTTTTCCTTGGAGCAGAGAAAATCTGGATAACAAAGTAGAGCTTATATAAAGGGAAAGTGTTTGAAAGAGTATTGATTACATAGGCAATATGGCATATATATGATAGTGATTCTTAAAATTGGATATGTATGGTTTCATTATGAATACATAATAAAACAGCTTTCTAGCATCTAAATCAAGAAAATCTTTTATAGTAAATCTAGCAAGTGACCCAGAAATCTATATTTGTAATACTAACCTCTGATTATTCAGATGCAGGTGTCATATCTAATAACTCAATGCTATGGTGGTTAAGACAACACTGATTTTCTTACTTTAATCTTAGTTTTACTTTCATGTAACCTTGAATAAGTTACCTATATTGTTTGTATAAGTAACATAAGTAATATTGTTAATTTGAAATATTTATATATGTATCTATATCTATTAATATGTATTTCTCTCATCTATCTATAATCTGTCCATCTATCTATACATCTATCTATCTATCTATCTATCTATCTATCTATACATCCATCCATCTATCCATCCATCCATCTATCTACTGATATATTCCTATTTCAAGTCCTTGCGCCATTCTGATTAGGATAATTTAAGTGTCTTCTTCCCTTGATTTTGTACAAATGCAGATTCTTTAATCTTGTCTAATTTCTCTAATACTCTGCCTGGAATATTCTAGTGATGTGGAGGGGAAGAATGTACATTCATATGTACATAAAATGTTAATACCTATCTCAAACACTCACTGATTTCCTGAATACTTCATTACTCAACAACAGTGTACCCTCTATTTCCACTGGCATGGAACTTTGAGTCTTTTAAATATGTCTGTTCCTTATTATAGTTGATGTGTTTAAATACAGTTTTATCTAAAAAAACTGTTGATCCCCAACAAGCACGCATGCAAACAGAGTAAAATCCACTAGGAATACCAAACATGTAAACATAGACCATTGATTATAACAGAAAAAAAAAAATGTATTGTCAATTACACCCAGAAAACTGATATATAAAAGCCATACTCCTGAGAAAATTATTCAGTACATCATTCCATGTATTTCTATTAACAAGATATTAAACTAAATCTAAAACTAGACTAGATTATATACACACCATAGCTGTACCTATTATGCCATCAGTCATCCTTTTAAATTTAATAATTTTAAAACTTAAAATTTTATAAGCATTTTTACCTTTGATCTCATTTCATATTTCTAGCAGTCCTGTGAAGCAAGAAAGGCAGGTGTGGATTTTCTTAGTTTACAGGAAAGGATAATTAATTTCATGGAGAATGAGTGAATTGCTTCAGTTCACAAGGCTAATTAGTCTACAAAGGGGTAGAACCAGGGCTTGAACTGAAAATATATTAAGCTAATTTTAGAGTGATTCTCACTGTAATGCTTGACAAAGAAGTAGTAGGACCAGTGAGAAAGTAAGCTTTTCATTAATTTGTTCCATCATTATTTAAAGAGTGTGCTAAAGAAGCTATGGAGAAGGAACTTGCCCAGGTTCACAGAGTTTGTTAGCAGCCTCTTTGAACTTGAACTCCCACTGCCCAATGAGCCTTGCTGTGAGTGGAGCCTCCAAGGGGTTCACTGGCAGACAAGAGAAGGCCAGCACATGTGGTCGGAGACTAAAGGTGAATGAAATATCTGATCCTTCCATCAATCCACCCAAGTCACCCTCTGGACTGCACACTGCCTCCCTGGAGTATAGACGAATGGGTACCAGAGCCATAATTCAACATGGCCTTGTCTCAGCCTAGAAGCCCAGGGCCTCCTTCCTGAGTTCTCAACAACTTTCTGCCTTCTTCATAAACAATCAGAGTTCTGGACTGGAGCGGACACCTCCCCCTCCCTCACCTTTCTGCCTAGATTGCTTGTGTTGCTCCTTTTATACTCAATTAAAATGGAGAGAACTGAGGCTCAGAGAGGTGATCACACAGCTAAGAAGTGACAGAGTGAGAATTCAGACCCACGCTGTCTGAAGCCTCCTGAAACTGACCTCTTTCCACCAGTTTCAGGCTGCCATTTTGGCCTCTTCCTCGACAAAGATTGATGCGCAGCTGGGACGATGGAAGGGTAGGCCAAAGCATCCCTGGGCACGCTATCTCTGGAGGCCCTGAATTTAGCATGAGGATACAGAGAGAAATAAGACATAGTTTGTACCACGAAAAGCCCAATAGGTCAGTGAATGCTTCTCAAACTTCTGTACCCAAGTATCCGCAGATCACTGACCATTCTCTACGGAGTCTCGAGGTGCTGGGAAGCCTGTATATTGGCCGCAAGTGAGAAACTTTTCCAAAGTGGTCACTTTTCGCTTACATTTCATGTGAATTGAATGTGTTATTCCATATCTCTTATATATAGTGGTTTTTATAAAAAAATGTTGTGTTGCCCCCACATCTTTAGGAAACATAGGCTGTTGAAAGCACATGCTTTGGAAAACATCTTTCAAGAAATTTTGCTTAGCTCAGGCTTAGTGGGGGACAATAGCTCCTACTGGGACGCAAGAGGCATTGAAGGTGTTGTTACTCTGCATAAGTAAAAGTGTGCTAAAGAGGCTATGGAGAAGGCACTTGCCCAGGGTCACAGAGTTTGTAAGCAGCCTGCTTGAACTTGAGCCCCTGCTTACAAATGACACTTGCTGTGCGCTGGGCCTCCAAGGGGCTCACTTGCACAAATGAGAAGGCTAGCACATCTGGTTGGAGACCGGAGGTGTAGGAAACACATCTGATCATTCCATCGCTCCGCCCAAGTCTGCACAACACCTGGCTGCACAACACCTCGCTGGAGTGTGGACGGAGGGGCTTCCAGAGCCAAAATATCACGTGCTGCCTTCTCAACCCAGAGAGACAAGGGCTTCCTCCTGAGTGCTTTCCTGTCTTCCTGATCTGAAATCAGAGTTCTGGACTGGAGCAGAAACCTCCCCTTCCCTCAGCTTTGTGTCTGGTCTGGTTGTCATACTCCTCTTATGCTCATTTAAAACTCAGAGAACTGAGGCTGAGAGAAGTGATCGCAAAGCTTTGAAGTGACAAAGTCAGAATTAGACCCACAGCTGTCTGAAGTCTCCCCAAACTGACCTCTTTCCAGCAGCTGAAGGCTGCCAGTCTGGCTTCTTCCACGACAATGCTGGATGTGCGGATGCAATGATGGAAGGGTGGTCAAAGCATCCCTATGCACGCTGTCTGTTATGGCCCTGAATTCAGCATGAGGATACAGAGCGGACTAAGACATAGTTTGTACCACAAAAAAAAAAAAAAAAAAAAAAAAAAAAAAAATCAGTAAATGCTTCTCAAACTTCCGTACCCAAGTACCCGCAAATGACTGACCATTCTCTACGGAGCCCCAAAGTCTGGGAAGTCTTTGCATTTTTCGCAAGTTAGCAATTTGTCCGAAGTCTTCACTTTTCACATACAATTCACGTGAATTGAATGTCTTATTCCATTAGCATCTCTCTCTCTATATATATATCTATATCTATATCTATATAGATATAGATATAGATATATATATGTGCATATATCTATCTATCTATCTATCTATCTATATGCATATATATACCTATGGTGGTTTTTAGAAAAAAAGGCTGTATTGTCCCCACATCTTCTAGGGAAGACAGGCCGTTCCAAACACATGCTTTGGAAAATATCTTCCAAGTTCTCCTTAGCTCAGGTTTAAGGGGGAAAATATTTCCTACTGGGATGCAAGGGGCAGTTAAGGTGTTGTTACTCTGCAAAAGTAAGAGTGTGCTAATAAGGCTATGGAGAAGGCACTTGCCCTGGCTCACTGAGTTTGTTAGTAATCTTTTTCTTCTTGAACCCCCACTGCCCAATGGGCCTTTCTGTGAGCTGGGCCTGAAGAGGCTCACAGGCAGACAAGAGAAGGCCAGCACATGTGGTCAGAGACCCGAGGTGTATGACACATCTGATCCTTTCATCACTACTTCCAAGTCACCCTCTGGACTGCACACTGCCTCCTCAGAGTGTGGACGAATGGGTGCCACAGCCGTAGTTCAACATGGGCTAGTCTCAGCCCTGAAGCCCACGGGCTCCTTCCTGAGGCCTCAAATCCTTCCTGCCTTCTTCATAAGCAATCATACTTCTGGACTGGAGCAGACACCTCCTCCTTCCTCACGTTTCTGCCTAGACTGCTCGTGCTGGTTTTCTTATACTCATTTAAAATGGAGAAAACAGAGGCTCAGAGAGGTGATCACACAGCTAAGAAGTGACAGAGTGAGAATTCAGACCCACAGCTGTCTGAAGCCTCCTGAAACTGACCTCTTTCCACCAGTTTCAGGCTGCCATTTGTGCTTCTTCCTTGACAAAGATGGAAACGTGGGTAGGATGACAGAAGGGTGGGCCAAAGCTTTGTGCCAAACTCTGGGATACAGCCATAGACAAAAGAGAGAATCTCTCTGCTCTCAAGGAGATTATAGTTTAGACAGTCAACACATCAACAAATCAATACAGAGTGTAATGTAAAGTAATAATAAATACTATAATGATAAATAAAGAAAGACATGGAGATAACAGGTGATAGAACTTGTAGATTGGAGATGCTATTTTAGATAAGGTAATGAATGCACACATTTCAGATAAGATGATATTTGAACAGAGCCTGTAAAGGAGTGAGCCATTTGATATTGGAGGAATAAAAGCCATGGAAGAAAAAGAGAGCAAAGGTCTTGAGGCAGGATATATCTGGGAGTTCCAGGCACAGTAGGGAGGCCAGTGTGACTAGAGCCAAGTAAGCCATAGGTAGAGTAGTACAAGATGAGGGCAAGAGAAGTACAGTAGCACATGGTGAGGATATTTCATCAATTAAGTGAGAAACCACTAAAGAGTTTTAGGGGAAGGTGTGCCAATATTTGGTTTATGTGTTAAGAGAGTTATTATGTCTTTTTGTATATGGACTTTATTATATGGACTTAGGAGAAGGGATGAAATAGAAGGACAATTTAATAGGCAAGTATTCAGTAAGTTTAAAAAGTTTTAATTTTAAGATTTTGATGGATTTTGTGAGATCTGAACCTTCATGA
Source organism: Eidolon dupreanum (assembly GCA_028627145.1). Classification (NCBI taxonomy): domain Eukaryota; kingdom Metazoa; phylum Chordata; class Mammalia; order Chiroptera; family Pteropodidae; genus Eidolon; species Eidolon dupreanum. Next base: position 22,975,516 of record CM053510.1, read on the forward strand.
GTTGTTCAGTTCCACAGAGACCCTATCTCATTTAACTCCTTCAAAGATATTTTAATGTGTATCATGGATGGTTCTATTCAGAAGCAATCATTTAAAAAGAGGCAGTGGAGGGAAAGAATTAAAAAGTTATTATAATAGTCTTGAAGCTTTGAAGTTGAGATAAAGAAAGATTGAAAAGGAGAGTAAATGCTCAATTTCCCAAATGAGAATAAAAATTTCACTTGAAAAAAAATATGAAATCTAGGAGTATCATTTTACCATAAAATTTTAAATAGATTTTTGCTTTATCAGTATTTTAAAAGGTCTCTTTTTCTATAAAATGACAAATGAAAGTTATAACTTTAAACTTTTACTCATGTTATCTTAAACTTTCCATTTCTCTTCGGAGTTCTATGTTACTGAACAGAGTAAAATTGAACAAAGATAATATTGTAATTGCTAACTTTGAAATCACATTAAAACAATAAGTATACAGAATACAAACTGCTATCATTTTACCAATATTTCAAAAATGAAAAGGAAATGACATCTGAACTCTCAAAGCATAGAATGAGAAAGAGTTTCATAGAAAAATCACTTTATTATCATGTTTCTCATTTTTCTACATCTCAGGAATGTGGAGAATTTCAGGTAACATATGTGGTTTAGTGTTTGGGAAACACAGATTTAACCTCTACTGATCTCTCTTATTTATTTATAAGTTGGAGGAAATAACACATATTCTCAATGTTAGCATCACAGTGAAATGAAATAATGTGTGAAATCTAACTCAAGAAGTAAATGGAAATTGCTCAAAACTATGAATTAATTTCTGGCCACTTTGGTAAGGTAATACAATATAATGGAAAGAGCTGTGTTAGGCTATATCAGGTTAGAATATCTTTAACACTTATTAGTTGTATGAACTTGGGAAAGTTATATCATCCCACTGATGTTCTGATTTTTCAACTGCAAAACAAGGAAAATAATAACCACTTAAGAGGGTAGTTAGAAGGTTAAACATAATTTTTTTCTCATTGAAGATCTTTGCACAATAGAAGTTTGAGCACAATTAAACTCAATTAAGTTTAATTACTTTTCTCTTACCCCTTCTTCAGCCTTACATTAAAATCTCTTTTATAATAATAATAAATGTATGACAGCAGAAATGGCATCATGCAATTATTTTACTTTCTATAGTGTCTGATGTCAATATCAATGTACTAACTATTGTCTTTAAGTATTTTAAGATTATCAAAGGATTTGCTCTTCTTTTTCTTGCAAGCATATGCGGTATTTTTTGCTTTTCATTGTTTTTCTTTTTCTGATTCAATAGGGCAAGAAAACATTTCCTCAATCAAGCATCTTGCATTCTTGAGAAATGTCCCCTCAGCAGATGACTTTTCCTTCCCTATGCCAAAGAATCTATAGTTGGTTCTTTTGTTTTTCATTTATATTTAACTATCTTTTTAAATCTCAAAACATAAAGACAGATAATTTTATTTGTTCTTTTTTTGCATTTATTATTGTTCTACATTACAAAAGAGACTTGCTGAATCTCATGACTTCTCCCTAACATATTTAAATAACTAAGTATAATTAAGTTAAATGTATAAGCAAGCAACCAGAAGTTCTACTATGCAGGAAAAAATATATACCAGGGAAAAGAAGCAAGTAAACAAACAAACAAAGTAGCAAAAACAACAAAAAAACCCAACAGCAATCCCCTCTGTTTATTTGATTTAGAACAGGAAAAGTTAGAGACTAGACACAATAATATTTAGACTATTCTAAAGGGAAATAATTGGAATCAAGAACCGTGTTGCTTAGAAACATGATTGCATTTTGAGCAGTTTTCATTGATTTTTTTTGCTTGTAGCAAATGAAATTTTCACATTCCATTTAATAAAACACTTTTTAATGTCGTATTAATGTTCAGAAAAAGTCAAAAATTGGCAAAAAAAAATAGAAAAAAAAACACATGATAGAATACTAAATGCTCAACTAAACAATGATCGAACCTAGTTGTGGAGCCTATAGTGTAAGTGTTAGGCTCATGGGCTGTACAGGACATGTGGATTGTGTTACAGAATAAACACTAATTGTATAAGTAACCCCAGGTAAATAATACTTCAATACTTCCTTTTGAACCTTAATTTTCTCATCTGTAAAGTGAAAGAGTAAATGAGTTACAATCTACAGTGCCATCTGTCTTGAGAATTATACTCAACTAATATTAAATATATGCTAAATTGAAACATTTTGCTAGATGATGAAGTTAGTACTAAATTTTTATTCCAACCAATAACAAATTAGTAATAATTAATATATGCAAGAAGAGAAGTCTTATAAAAGTAACTGAGAAAACTTTATACAAGTATGCACATAGGCTGTGATACTGGCTCTAATATTGGTATAAACCAAGTACTCTGGAAATACTGTTATGACTTTGGAGGTAGGTTTTAGGGTGTGAGTGATCCCAATATTATGGATTAGATGAAGCTTTGTATTTGGCCATCTTCCTATCATGCATTTTAGCCCACTTTATATTCTCAATTTTGTTTGCTCAAATCAATAAATTATCCCATTACAATAAGAATACAAAATTGGAGTAATGTTATGACACACTGTAAATTAGACGTTATATGAAAGATATTCAATAAGAAGCAGTCAGTTGATCCAAAGATCCTGGAAGCTATATATTATGCATCAACTCTGCAATACCTGGAGGCAAGCCTGTTTCTTAAAAACAAAACAAAACAAAACAACAAAAACCACAGTTGTCAGAATGCTGTGTATGAAGCCAACCTGTTTAGATGGCCTTATGAAGTACTGCCCAAAGTAATGAAAATATGTAGTCTCTGTCCAATACAGCAAGGTGTGAAAAGCCTAAGGAATTTTTTTTTAACCAAGCATCTGTCAACAACTTATGTGAGCCTACAAATGTCACACAGTAAACATGGCATAATGGCAAACAAGGATTTTGCAAATCTCTGACAAATTTGAGTTTTAACTTGTGAAACCTGGCACAAGTTTCTCTTCTCTGCTCTAGGACTTATTACTTTCTACAGATTTTCTCCTCTCATTGTCCCTAGACAATATCATGCTGAACAAACTTCCCCTAGTCAAGGATGGGCAGGCAAGTGTAACATTAGAAAACTGAGTAGGGCTCCCAGGGCTAAGCAAAGCCATTGTTGCTTTTCATTTCCTCAGAGCATTAACAAAAATTGAATGTTTTCTACCTCTAGTAGTTGGAAACTTACAAGACTCATTTAAATTGAGCATTAACTCTCAATCCCTAAATTAAAATCCACAATTTGTTTAATTGAAGATATGTTATTAAACTATGTGAGACACATTTACAAGCTGAAGAAAAGGGGTCGGAGGGGGGGGTGGTGCACCCTTTTCTCCCTTCATTTGACTTAAATATTACCATTTAAGCAAAACTGCTGAGAATAATAAGTCATTTTCAAGTAATTTAAACATACCTCAAACTGAAAATGTAATATTTCCATAAGCTCTCAATGATTCATTTCAAATTTTATGTCTATTAAAGAAACTCAAAGACCAAGGCTAATTCCTATATTCCTTGAAGAGGGTACAGGCAGCATATGAAACCTGGAAAAGTATTTAAGAATGAGCATGATCCTGACACCAATCCAAGAAACTTGTCCATGGGTCACAAATCTTTAATATTAAAATTCCAGATCATGATTTTAGTAAGAACTAATAATAATAACTGTGATAAGTGATAGATGATAGATAGATGATAGAATGAAGAAAAAGACTTAACAGACATTGATATCAATATTTCTTAAAGCATGAACATAAAGCACTTATTAAAGAATAATCTAAGTCTATTTCTTAAAGCATTATAGATTCCTGGGCCCTACCCCTGACCTATCAAATTCTAATAGGAAAGAAGAGAATCTGTGCAATGCTTTTTAAAAACATGTTTGTCAGAGGATTTTTAAAGTACAATAAGTTTGAAAACTATGATTTTACATTGTATAGATGAAGAGAAATTCAGGATATTGAAACCACTTGTCCAAAGTAACACAATTAGGAGTAATCTAATGCAGGATTACAATGTATGCCCTCAAGGCCAAAGTGTTCTCTGCTGTATGGTTCAGTCTCAAATATAAACAACAGTGGTCAGATGACTCACTTTGCTCTTTATTCACAGAGAACTCAGGTGTGCTCTTCTCATATGAGCAAGTACCTTGTGTAGTCACTAGCCCATAGGTGACTCTCAAGGCCATTTTTTAATTTTTTTTCTTTTCCCTTAGTCAAAGATATTTCCCTTATATTGAACATCAATAAATATATGTATTTATTTCACTTGTGTTCTTGTTTGCTTCCCTAAATGAGAGTGAACAGAATAACTGAGTGATCTTAAGAGAAGACAACCGTGATCACTATAGTTTGAAACAGGACTAGATTTGTCCTGCGCTTCTGTTCAGAATCAGAAGCAACCATATTTCCACTGAAAGATCAGATATGCTCCTGTCAGCTTTCACTGAAGTTTCTGGTGACCACAGAATCTCAGAGTTGAAAGGGTATCTATAGTTCTCTCCCCTTTCTACAAAGCTTCATGCTAAAAACATCCCGTAGCGAGATATATATATATATCTATTTATATTTATTTTATATATATATAAAACAACAGTATATATAAATATGTATATTTATATTTATATATATATGTCACTAAGATTATATATAATATATATAATATATATATCACTGTGATGTATATAATTTATATTATATATATATATAAGTTATTATTCAGTAGTATATTTTCTTATTATAGGCTCTCCACGTACTGTCCAAAAAATAATATGAAATAAAATAAAAATAGATAAATATTGGCAGATACACTCATTCAAAACAACCATTAAAGATCCTATGATAAAATACTGACCATTAAAAAATGTAGAGACTAGCATTTACCATGTGTCTACTATGTGATTTAGGCTAGGCATACTCATTTAATTTAACCTCTCACTCTCCATTGGCCTATTGGAAGTACCGCCCCACACAAACACACAGACACACACATATACACATTTAAAGAAACTGACACTTGGTTATCCAAGTAAAGAGAGAAGTATTTGAATCCAGATTTTTCTCTGCCTTTCAAACACGGTTCTTCCACTTGTATGTATACTATTATTTTTACAAGTTAACTACTATAAGTTAGCACAGAGCAAGTGGAAATATAAGAAATCTTCCATCTTTTATTCATATACTGAGTCTCCCTGGCAGGAATCTCTGTGGTCCCTGTTAGTTTGTCATGAATAGAACTGCAGATCCTTTGCCTGTAGGAAAATGCAAGCCAAGCCTATTTTGTGATTACAGCAGGGAAATGGTAAAAAGACTCTGGAGACAGACTCCCTTTGTTCAGCTCCCAGCACTGTCAAATGTATGAGGCTTTAGGGATCTTTCTTAATCTCTCTAAGCATCTATTTCCTCATACTAGTCCCAGAATTGTTGTGAGGTGTAAAGGAGACAGTTTGTGTAAATAAACTACTGAACAGAATAATGTCTCAGCTTGCAGTAGTTATAGTACAGTTATGGTTAGCTGACGTCAGACATGCGACCTTGGGCACACTGCTTAACTCCGTGAGTTTTCATGGTTGTATGAGGATAAAGGAGAATTAAATTAGATGGCTTATGTAAGGATGTCTAACAAAATACCTGGGGAAGACCAGACACTTAATAAATGCCACATTTTTCGTGTGCCAGATGCCTTGTGGTCCCACTTTCTACCCCGTTATGGTTTTTATTAATGTAAGGGCTAATCTGAATATGTTGCTCGGTTGTGCTCAATACAAAACAAACAGGCCAGCTCTGACTCTGCCCAGGAGGTACTATCCTCACTCCAAATTTGTTTTTGGTTCTTAAAGTTACAAAAGGTGATTCTCTGGGTAAAGTTATAAAAGATTTGTATTTTACACCAACTTTGGCATTACTCTTACAATCTGGCAATAGAACATAATTTACATAACAAATGAAGGGTCTGGGCTCAATCCACCTTCTCACTATCAAAAATCCATAGTCTAAAAACCATAGTCTCAAAAACCGTAATCTATCTTTTCTACCAACAAACCCCAAATTTAGGGATTTACTAGCACTTTGACTGCTTTAAAAGGCAAATATATCAGGGCAGGGGGATATGAAGCTCCTATTATTGACTATTATACTAGGAAATATGTGTTTTTCTAAAACTGTTTGGAATCCCTCTTGAGATGTGTGATGTTGGAGGTGGAGGGGTGTATTTTACACCAACTTTGGCATCACCCCTTCTACATAAAGCAGAAATTGAAAGTCATTTAAGATAGCCACAGAAGATAGCAAATAGATTCTAAGGTGTGTCTTATCAGAATCACACTTAATGGCCTTACACACTTATTGGAAGTTTCAGAAAAATAGGACAAAATATGAAGACAGGTTCCCCAAATAGTACCAGCTACATAATTTGTGGGGCCCAGTGCTAAATTAAAATGTGGAGACTCCTTTTATAAAAAAAAAAAAAAAAAAAAAAAAAAAAACGCAGGAAAAAGTGCTGTTAAATGTACAAAAAGCTTGCTTCTTTTTCCTATGCTCTCTCAACCGTGAATGGCAATTTTTATTCTGTTTTATTTTTTTAATGGTTTTTAATTAATTTTTAGTGTAGAGATAATTACAGATCTAAATGCAGGTATAAGAAGTAATCCAAGAATGATCCCATGCATTCTTTATACAATATCCCCCAATGGTAACATCTTGCAAAACCGTAATACACTATCACAACGAAGATACTAAACTGATACAAAGTAGAGAATATTTCCATCATTATAAGGATTTCTCATATAAGCCATTTATAGTCTTTTGCACTTTCTTCCCAGACTTACCCTTTCTAGTCTTGACCTCTGGCAACCTAGTACTCCATCTCATATCTTTGGGCTTTTTAATTCATTTAGTTATTTGCATCCTTTGGCATTTATAAGATGCTGGCTTGTTTTCAGCTCCATGTCTGGGACATATAAGGCATAAAAAAAAACACGGGAACTCAACATTGTCATTGCTTGGATCCCATAGTCTCTAGTTCTACTTTCCTCTCCTCATTTTAATCTTCTTATGTTTGCTTTATATATAATGTTTAGAGATTTTAATTGTAAATAGGAGGAAAAAGAAAAAAAACTTCTACCCCTCTATGCTTTCTGCTTTCATTTTTTTTGTTTATTTACTATTTAAAGTTGGCATAATTAAATAAAAGTTAAAAAATTATTAGCAGGAATTTTCCTGTTCACTTTGATTGCACTAATTTTAAATGTAAATATAAGAACATTTAATCTGTATACTGAGTCATCAAAATTATATACTTATATATAATTACAGCATGTACGTATATCTTTCTCATTCTTATCAAAATGAAATACTGAACAAAACTAACTCAAATGTTAAAGTGATTGGCTAATACAAACTATAATGAATAAGAAACGCTGTGATAGGATTCCCTGGTTATTTGCATTTTTTTTTTTTTTTAGAACGTAATTACTTCCTTTTTGTGTTTGATGCACATTCAAGTTTAAATGAAAAGTGTGGCCTCTTGGGGCTGTCTGTGCCTCATCTTAGTCAGTCATATATGTAACATGCTTATCTTGTACTCATTTTAATTATGGCTGAACTCCCATGCAGCCTGAGTCAACCAGAATTTTTTGCTCATGGGCACCACAAATGGGATGATTAGGAATGGGGCATATTACAAGTTTGTTTTCTCTTGCTACACATAGTCCATTATCCCATCAGATTTCACTTGCAAAACAAAAATAATATTACAAATTTTAAGACAGTAACTACAGAAGTTCAGGGCCTTCCTGAGTGAGAGCCTTGTGCAAAGGTACAGGTTGCATGTACCCGAAACTGCTCTTGTCCCTAAAATAAAAATACTGGCCCTATCACTCAGTTACACACAAACTTTGACAAACCTTTGATGTCTCCCTAATTAGCACAAATTTCTTAGCATGCATTTCAAGGCCCTCCAGAAACTAGTCAAATTCTCTTTTTCCTAGACCCATATCCCACTATACACTTTCATGCAAGCTATGCTCTAGCCATAATGAATGCAGTCTTGAAATTTCTTTCCTCTGCACACTCACACTGTTAAAGACACACCCACCTTTTAAAGTATAGCACTGGTGTCCTCTCTTGTTTGAAGCCCTCCTGTCTTCCCCCTCCTTTTGCCCCATAAATCTAAATTACACTTTCCTTAAACTGTGGGACATTATATGTCAACTTCTTGTTAACCTTGGTATAGGTATTCTACCTATATCATTGATGTACTTATGTAAATATCTGAAATTTGATGGGAAGATCCCTGATCCATTCATTTTTTAAAAATCATCTTTGGCAGCCATCTTGAGAAAAAGTGGTTAAATGGTTAATTTATTTGTGTTCTCTGTCTCATTTTCTTAACTGCAATCTGATTTCTTTTTGAGGAACCAAAAGTTCAGCAGACTGTTTCAGATTTGTAAACTTTACTGAAGCTCTGGTTCTGAATCTATTCAATGTGATTATCCTTTTCTCAAGTCCAAGCAGGGAAGATCTATAACCCCAATTGTGCCAAAGTCCTAGAATTATAACTATCGTATTCTCTTTGTGCAAAAAATAAATAAAACAGGGCTCCACTTCACATTAAAAAAAAAAAAAAAGTTCTTTTCTTTTTAGTATGATGTAGTATTATGTCTCTATAATACAGGTTACATTTACTTTCCAGAGAGAATACTACTCAATCACATTCTACTTTCTTCATATTTCAATAGCTTTCATGCAGTGGATGAAGAAAAAAGTGTGTGTTGCTGAGCCTGCTTGCTATACACTCATCTCTGAATACTCACATTCGTATAAATCTAAAATCCTGGCCAAACCTTCTAAAGAAGTAACTACATACTTCCCATCTAAAAAGTATTTGTTTTCTCATACTTGAAAGTAAAATGTTTAGGTAGTTTACATTATATATGAATAGAAAGTCTCATGGTGGCATGTATTAGCATTATCTAAATTTATGCCACTGTTTCACATTGAGTACAATTAATTTTTTTTTTTTTAATTGTGCATCTTTAGAGTCAAACAGAGTAGTTCTTGGGTTTTCTTTCTGTGCTGGATTCAACTTTAAATGTCTCAGCAATACACTATAAAGACTTGAGAAAGATAATTAGAAAAATAATGAGCAAAATATAGAATTAGTTTCAATAACTAGATATATGTGGATATAACATATGATACAATTTCAAATGAAGACTGAAGTTAAAGTATATGTTTTATGTATCAGAGACATTGAGTGGTGGACTTTATAAACACCTTAATTTTGAAATCATATAGTTTCAGATCTGAACCACTGCTGTTCAATGAAATTATATTCTAAATAAGATAATTACACTCTTTGCATAAATTTATTTCATCCCAAGTCCTCTCTTCTTTTGCCATTTGTAACCCTCAAAATCCCTAGGACATAGTAAGTGCTGAAATATTCCTTTTTAAATTAAGAATAGAATAATTTGTACTATTTCATAGAAATATACATAAGGGATCACACTTGCATTTACATTTCACTAACAAACTAGTCTGTGATTTATAACGCATTCCCTTTAATGAATCTTAAAGAAAAAGTTGCAACATTTTTCAGCTTTTCCAAGTGAGAGTAAGTTATGACCAGTGGATGGAAACATCTCTATTTTCTTGGCATCTTCCTAGTCCTATGGTGAAAATACGTGTGTTAAACTTGTATAGATTGACACAATACATTGATATGTCCCAAACTTGCTAGCTCTCATTCCATGCATATTAATATTTTTACAATAATAAGATTAATTCAAAGGAAAGAATGCATTAGCTACATACATGTACCATTTTGGTTTATGTATAGTTATATTGCCAAGTATAAATGAAGAGCATGTTATTTTTCTTAAGTAACTGGTCTATTGTTTGAACACTTTTTAATTTTTAAAAAAGGAGTGGACCACATCTCAGCAAAAAAAAAAAAAAAAAAAAAAAAAAAAAAAGCACAAATGCACAATTAGAAGAAGCTCATGGACTCCCAGTAGGTGTTTCCCCCTCTCTTACCATGAAAATGTAATGAAGTCTTAATGCTAGGCTTTTGGTAGAAATCAAACATATAGATTTAGCCTCCCTGGAGTTGTGAAACAGCAAATAATACTGATCATTAATGTAAATTAAATTGAAATAAATGTATCTACTCTAAAAAAAATCACATAATTCTATCCCTATGGAATATTCTTTTATTTAGTGAAAAGAACAATGCAAAATTCCTTAGACACTGTTATCAGTGATTAATCCCAATATTCAGGATTTTAAGTAGAAGTTGGAAAGTGGGATGTGGGAACCATAATAGAGGCTATATTGGAAGTTTCTGATTCTGAGGCTTCACCTTCTTTCTGAAGATAGGAGAAAAAATACTGATTTGACTACTACAATTTATTTTACATTCAAGCATTGACTCATTAAGACAGTTATAAAGTCCAAAACTGGCACTGGTGTTGCATTGCCAGATTTTTTTATTTCCATAAAATTCTCTCTTTTTTTTTCCTGGAAAAGTCAGGTCAGAGGGGAACATACGCTCACTCTCAAATATCAAGCCTAATATAGAGATTTTCCCATAAAGCTTAATCTTGGAATGTCAATTTAAGTAAATGTTTTGAAACTTTTTTTCTGTTGGCAGTATACCAGAAGCATCTGGTAGTACCGTGTCTTGTAGGCGATGGTCTGGGGCTCAAAACTCCTGGTTTTACTATTAGCTCTGCCAGTCATTTACTATATGCCCTCAAGCAAGTTGCTTTCTCTGCCAGTCCTCTGTTTGCTCATTTATAAAATAAATTGTTTAGATTAAATGAAGTCCAAGGCTCATTTAAGCATTTATAGTTTGTATTTGTTCTCATAGCTCTTTCAATCAGAATGGCTAAAATTATTTAATGTATAGATTTGGCTTTTGTCTGTGGTGTTCCCCTATTCATACACTGAAATATCTCAAAAGCAAGTGGCAGCAGGGATGATAACATCGGACTCAGAAGTTCCACTGTTGTGCTTTCCAGTATGGTAGTCACCAGGCACATGTGGTTATTTTGCAATTTTACTAGTGCAACTGAGGAAGCTACTTTAAATATTATTAAATTAAATGAATTTAAATTTAAAAACCACTACGCATTTCATTTGTAGGAAAACTTAAGTATCTTTGGAGCAACTTGAGTCTGAATTCCCTTTTTTGACTTTAAATTTTGCGAAATTTAAATATAAATCAAGTATATAGACAAAAATTTAGCACTCAAATTGAAAATCATAGACCTACATGTAAAATGCAAAAATATGAAACTCAGACTATAACAGGATAAAATCTAGATGACCTTGGGGATAGTGATGACCTTTTGGATGCAACACCAAAGTCATGATCTATGAAATAAGTTATGAGCTGGATTTCATTAAAATTAAAACCTTCTGCTTTGCAAAAACACTCTCAAGAGAATGAGAAGATAAGCCACAGACTGGAAGTAAATATTTGCAAAAGACACTTTTGTTAAGGACTGTGATCTAAAATACACAGTGAAAATGTGAAACTCAACAATAAAAAAAAATGACAACCTGATTTTTGTTTAATGAGCAAAAGACTTGACCAGCTCACCAAAGAAGATATACAGATGGCAAATTAACATATGAAAAGATGTTCAATATCATATTTCATTATGGAATTGCAAATTAAAAGAGCAATGAGATACCACTAGCTATCTATTGGAATGGCCCCAAATCCAAAACACTGACCACACCAAATGCTGGAATGTATGTGGACCACCAGGAATTCTCATTCATTGCTGGTGGGAATGCAAAATGGTACAATCACTTTGGAAGACAGTTTGGAAGTTTTTTTACATATCTAAATATATTCTTATCATATGAATGCACAGTAGTCATGCCCATTGGTGCTTACTAAAAATAACTGAAACATATGTACAAAAAAATCTCGCTCATAGATGTTTATAGCAGTTTTATTCATAATTGCCTGAACTTAGAAGCAACCATGTTGTCTATTAGTAGGTGAATGGATAAATAAACTATGGTAGGCCCACATTATGGAGTATTATTCAGCGTTAAAAAGAAATGAGCTATCAATCTATGAAAAGGCATGGAGGAAGCTTAAATTCATATTACTGAGTAAAAGAAATCAATATGAAATTTCTGCATACTGGATGATTCTAACTAAATGACATTCTAGAAAAGATAAAACTATGGAAACAGTAAAAAGATCAGTGGTTGTTAAGGGTTAGGAGGGAGTGGGGGATGAATAGGCAGAGCATAGATGATTTTTTAGGGCAATGAAACTATTCTATATGATTCTACAGGGGTAGATACATGTCATGGCATTATACATTTGTCAAAACCCATAGAATGCATGACACTAAGAATGAACCCTAATGTAAACCACTGACTTTGATAATAATGATGCATCAATGTAGGTTCATTGATTGGAACAAATATGCTATTGTAGTAGTATGGGATGTTGATAGTGGAGCAGGTTATGCATATGTAGGGGCAAAGAGTGCATGGGAATTTCTGTGCTTTCAGCCCAATTTTTCTATAATCCTAAAACTGATGTAAAAAACAACATAACAAACAATAAATCCGATGAGGTACCAAAGGAATGAACTAAAGTGGCAATGGAAATGAGGTAAAATCTGCAGAAAGTTGAAACTAATCTTATGCTGGGAAAAATAAGTTTAGAAATTGCAAAATTTAGAGAATTCAACAGAAATACAGAATTTAATGGAAAGGAATGCTTTAGAAAATATATACTTTCAGTTTGGATAAAAACAGTTTAAAACTTAGGAGTGCCTAGATAAACTACGAAAGAGTAATGAAAAACAAAACTTTAGCAAGAGTCAAAAGCATTCATTTACTTTAGCTAAAATCTAATGAATTCCCTATTTTTTTCTCTTACTGCCTCAAACTACAGGTGCTCTCAGAGAACAAAGCCAACAAGAACACAGGAAGATTAAACACTAGCACTAATCAAGTCTCCCTGGGCATTCAGACCAAGAACAAGAGCTACCAAAAGGGTAAATTAAAGAATATAATTAAATTATAGTAACAGCAAGTGGACAATTTTGTTGTATTTTGCTGAAAACCTGAAAAAAAATCCCAATTTTTCTATATAAATTTTATTTATCATCTAATAGTATTATAATTTCATTAAGGTAAATTGGAAATTAAACTCATCTATTATTGTAACAATAGCTATTTTCCTTTCTTGGTGTTGCTACCAATCTTTGGCTATATTCACATGCATGTAAATGTATTATGTTCAATATATACTGGTTTTAAGTGATTTTATATATATATATATATATATATATATATATATATATATATAAAAGTTAAGTGATTATATATATATAAAATTTATATATATATATATATATATATAAATTTTCTCTCTATATATAAATTTCCTAAAAAATTTCATGATTAGAGAACCAATAGCTTATATTGATATATTATTAAGTGTCTGCACATTATTAATATATCGTCAGTGTTTAATGTCCTCCCCCCACCCCCAGTATATTACATTGCATTTCTTAGTCATGTCTCCTTAGGCTTTTAGAAGATTTTCATGTATTTGATGACCTTGATAATTTTGAGATATTCTGGACAGGTATTTTATAGACTGCTCCTCAACTGGAGTTTGACTTTTTCTTTTTCCATGATGAGACTGAAATTATGGGTTCTGGGGAAGAAGAACACAAATAAAGTGCTGCTGTCATCATATAAGATCAAGGGCAGGTTCTATGAACATGACGTCACTGTTATTGGAAATCTTGATCACCTGGTTGAGATAGTGCTTGTGAGGATTCTCCATCATAAAATTATTTTTTTTATATTTCTTTCAGAGGAAGTCACTATGTGCATTCTACATTTAGAGAGTAAGGAATTTCACTCTACCTCCTTAAGTATTATCAGCATAAATTATTTGGAATTTTTTTCCAAGGAAGATTTGTGTCTTCTCCATCATTTATGTATCCATTCAATAATTGTTTTTATTAGTATTGACTCATGGAAATTTATTTCATACAATAGGTTATATGAACATAAATAAAATAGGTACTATTTAGTAGTATTTAATAGTACCTATTTTATTTATGTAATTGCTCAACTTGTTCCAGCTTTGATCATTGAGAGCTCTTTCAGGTGGTTCCTGTGTCCTTTTAACATATCCTCATTTTTTTTTCTTTTTGAACACTTCTTTAGTTTGTGGCACTACAAAATTCTCAGCCTCACCTTGTGTATTTCCTGTCCCAGCCCTATATTTGACCATTTCTTCAAGGAGTCCTGGTCCATTTTATTGGAGAATGGTATTAGGAAGATCTTGGTATTAAGTTTACACACTGCTAATGGAGTGTAATTATTTATAAGAACTCTCAGCTGACAGAACAAGGTAATATATATGTGTATGCTAACCCATTTATATACACATGTTTAATTTTTTTTTTAATTTTTTAAGATGAACATCAGTCAATGATGTCTCTAACTCTAATCCATTATCAGCTATATCCTTCTAGCCTTCTCCCCTTGCTTATCTGTAATCTTTCCATCTGTGAGAAATCAGGCTCCCATTATTTTTCATTTATTTACTTAATAGTTATATTCCAGTATACAGTCATAATTGTTTCCAAAATGTTAATGTGTGTACCTAGAGAAAACAATTTTATTAAGTAGAGTACAGTGCTAATGTATAGTTACTTTTCACTTTAGTCTTATATATTCTATTCATTTCTCAAATTGCTCATGGAAACATTTTTCCTCTACCCCCCTCCAATAAGATTGTTTTATACATTTGTAAATACAGTCAGATTGTTCTGTTACATTCTGATGTCATTCTGTGATCACCCAACCCCCTAAATTATTTTTATTTTAAAGTTTGCATATATTGTTTTGCTGTTTGTGCCTGTTAAGTTCTGTGATTTTCAACAAATATGCAGTGGCATATATCCACCATTACAATATCATACACAATTTTACTACCTCCCCACAAAACCCTTATATTTCACCCATTCAATACTCTTTCTTATCTCCACCAAACCCCTGGCAACTACTGATCTATTTATCTTCTCTATAGTTTTCTCATTTTTACAATGTCATATCACTCTTATCAGGATAATTTCAGTTTTGCATGGGAAATTAGAGGCCAGAGATATGCCCTTCACAATAGTTTCCTAACAGCACCAATAAAATAAGTACTTTTATACCCATTATATATAGAGTAATGAGGCTCAGGAATATAAAATGAGTTGTAGAAGTTAAATATATTTGCAATATACTCATGAAGAATTTTATTATGCAAATAATAAGACTTTCATTCTTTATCTAATGTGGGAGTTAAGCATAAGCAATGGAACATTTGAGAAGCTATTAAACAAATCCTAAAAGGAAACTGAATAGCAAAAGCACTAACACATTATAAAAATGTAAAAGGCTTCAAAAATACATCCATGCATTTAAATTTATCTTAAAAGGCAATGTTCATTTGAAAGAAATAGAGAAGAAAATATATTGTATTGGAGAGACATTGGATGTTGAGATTCTCAATAACTGCACAAAACAGTATTGTTGTACCCAGAAACATTTTGAATATCATTCATGGCAGATGACAACAGAAGAGTTGACCCTGTAAAAATCTGGAGAAACTTTAAAAAAGAGAATCAAATATGATGTTGATATTTAAGCTTAACTTCAATTTCAACTATTTAATAGTTTCTTAAATTACTAAAGAAAAAAAGGTGAACTAAATTTTCAATGGAAATATGGTATGTCAAATTATATATATATAATAATTATATATATAAATTATATGTATAATTACATATACATAGTTAAGTCTAAAGACATAGAACAGCATATACTTTTTTGAGCATTCTTGAAAAAATGATGAAGGATTGGCTTTGGTTATTGTAACGTCAAACTGTTTGATTCACTAGAGCCAGTTAATGGTTTTCCAGTGGTTATACCATGAGTTGCATTTTTGCCAAAGAATAGCTCAAGAAAAAGTAAAAATGGACACATGCACTCCTAGTAAGTTCTACACACACACACACTAAATGGGTACATTCTTTACTCCATCACTTCCACTCATTAGCCACACACTTGAAACTACCTAATGTTTATCTAGTAGAGCACAAAAACCTTGATGGTGAATTTGCGTCTAACCAGATCCCATGATCAATACACATTTGTATCAAATATATTTACGATAATGGTTTCATATCTTTCATTTTATTTCTCATTTCTTGTTTCACTGAAGAATTTGCCTCACTCTTATTTCTGATTTTATCTTCTGTTCAGAAATTTTTTTTTGTATTTTTTTATTAGTTTCAAGTATACAGTACATTGGTTAGACATTTATATAGTTTATAAAAATTATCCCTCTAATTGCTCCTTTCCTCTGGTTTTCCACCTAGCCAATATATTAATGCTAACTACATTCCCTATGTTGTGCTACCCATCCCCATTACCATCTATCAACTACAAATTTATACTTCTCTAACCTTTCACTACATTCTCCTAGGCCCCCAAACCCCCTGCCCTCTCTCTGTCACCAAATTGTCCTCTGTATTGTGAGTCTGTTTTTGATTAGTTTGTTCTTTTTGTTCCTTATATTCTGCGTGTAAGTGAAATCATATATGACATTTATCTCTGTCTGACTTATTTCACTCAGCGTAATAACTTCTAGGTCCATCCATGTTGTTGCAAATGGTAGAATTTCATTTTTTTAATAGCTAAGTAATATTCCATCGTATATATGAACCATGACTTCTTTATACAATGATCTGTTGAACTTTTAGGTTGCTTCCATAACTTGGCTATTGTAAATTGTGCTGCCATGAAAATTGGAGTGCACAGATCTTTACAAATTATTGTTTTGGTTTTCTTTGGATAAATATCCAGAAGTGCAATTGCTGGGTCAAAAGATGTTGGTCTAGTTACCAGTATTCCTAATGATTCTTCTAGCTTGTAGCTTTTTAATTTTCCTCTTTTTGTGCTTATGTCTACTTTCTGGGCAATTAGTAATAATTGTTGATTATCCTGGAATCAAACAGACACAGATTCAAATCTTGGTAATGATATTTACCAGATTTATATTCCTAACAATTTATATAATCGCTAACCTGTTAAATCAGGTTAATAACATACCTAAAAATGTTGTGAGGATAAACAACACAATCTTTACTTTCAGCACAATTACTGTCAAATGCTAAGATATTAATTGCTATTATTTCTGTTTTTCATGACATTCTTTTTATTAATCAGACTTTAAGATTCTACACGGCTCATAGTTGACCAGCCCAGGTCTCAGTGGATCTGACCTTGTTGCTTAAGAGTAAACCAGAATAAGGGAGAGTGACTTAACGATCTGGAGCTCTAATAATCTTGCAATATGGCCTCGCTTATTGAATAAAATGAAATTGAAAGAAAAACAATGCAGACTACCATGATGTCTGCACAGAAAACAATGAATTGTAAATTTAGAAGATTGTGTGGAATTATGTGGAAACGGGACTCACGTGATGACATAAACTAAAGGAGTAGTTCATTTTCTCTGGAAGAAATTTTTGCCTTGAATTACCCACTTTACTTCACAAAAATAGCTATACTATTTTAACAATATCTGAATGGAATTACATGTCAGATAACAATTACTTTACAGTCAGAGCCTAAAATTATGCATGAGAATATAAAACTAATTTCTGAAACTGACAAATAGTAATAAAGGTAAGGACACAAAGTAGAGCTTGAATTTGAATTACCGACAGGTTTTCCTGCTATGGTCATGGCAATAAGAGTGTTTTTCGTTTGCGTGCTTAAAATGTTATACAGCTTATTTTTTAGGCACTCCAATTTCAACTGTATCTAGTAGAAACTAAACTGTACCTCACAAACCATTATCTTATTAGAAATGTAAGAATAATTATTAAACTTAATGGCGTAACTTCTCGATTTTCTATAAAATCAAGTAGGATGCCATAAAGGCTCATCTATTGAAAGACTCTTTTAATTTAATAATTATTTTTTTCTGTTAAATAACATAACACAAATTGACAAAAAATATTTAAAAGTAAAACGTATATATAAAATTTCAATACAGATTGAATATAAATTTTAATTTAATCTGCCTTATTTTAAATATATATTTGGTGTTTTCAACACTATAAATAATTTTATTATGAATAGTTTTGAAAATAAATCTCTGTGCTGTTTACTTACTCTAATATGTTAGCATTTACTATATTTGAAAAACTAGGAATAGGCTATTCTGAGGCTACACATAATACAGCTGTTTCCTAGTGTTCTTAATCAAGAATGTCGCATTCCTTCCTTTTGCCTCTGTATGTACTATAATTTTCTCATCATCAAGAAGCTTTCAAGATAATGATTTATAAATGCACCCTGTGGCAAAGGAAGAAAGTGATGAGAGATGAAAAACAATGTGTAAATTAGAGAAAAGCAGTGGAATTCAATGTAGCCATTAAATGGATAATATAAGTTAAGACCCTTTAATAACATGAATATATATTTTAGTATATTTTTAGATATTAAATATTGTATTATTTTTAGTTTTAAATGTCTGCATGTTATAAGAATGATTTCAAACATGCATATTTAAAATTAATCAACTCTACTGATATTATGAATATTTCTGGGTGTGAGGGGTGTATGTGTGTAGTGTGTGTATTGTATGTGTGTGTGTGGTTTACTTCTCTTAGCTTATCAGTAATATTCAAAAGTTGTTTGTACATTTAAAAAAAAATGTCTGAGTCATTTAAGAAAAGAGGAAAAGAAAAACTAATTCAAGAGTTAGCAGATTAAAAGAATTCTCTAACATGTCAAATATAGTTACTACAGGCTAACATAAGCAGAAATAGTCAATATTTTTATCCAGCTTTCCAAATATTAAGAGAAGGAAAGGTAAACAGTAATTCCAAGAACTGTGGATATCATAGTTCCATCTTATTAGCCCATGTGGGAACGGCTAGGAAAAGCAAAAGCTGATAGCATTACTGACAATGCTGTTCGTGGCACTTAGGAAGAGGCACTTTCTGCCAGATCCTAACTTAAAAGCATGTTCTCTAGAAAATGTGGCTCTTAAAATTAAATGCTGCTTTTTCATATCTTACACATGTCAATACTTTTGTTTGAAAACTGATCATTCACAGTATTTGTTAACTAAAATACTAGCGTTCTGCCATTTCACATTAATTTTGTTCCTGCACGTCATTAAACAGGTGACCCACATTTTATAGTGAAGTTTAAAAATATCTTCATGATGAAGTTTCATTCTCTTATTAAACCTCCAATAATTTTCTATGACATAGGTCCTTCCCCTCCCCCCATCCCCCACACCTTTCCCCACAAGGGTCCTGTTTAAACTTTCAGAGTAAAACATGCTCTTCCTCCCCAATGCAAGGCTTTTTGTGAAAGGTATTGTTCTCCCTACCATTCTCTTTTCTTTTTAGCTAATACATTTCTATTCATGCTTCAAAGTTAAGCTAACAATTCACTCAAAGAAGGATTCCTTGGCCATGACTTTATCCATATTTGGGCAAGTCTTCAGTTTTATTCTTTAATTCCTTTGTTTTTTCTTTTGTTGTATTTTTCATTTGCAATAATTCTCATAATTGAATTTTTGAAAGTGTGATTTATGTTAAATTCATGAAATCTATGCAATTTGGGTATTTTGTATCAAGCTCACAGATCTATCAATAAGCACACCACCTGACATGCTGAATTACCCATAGTAAGTGATAATAAATATTTATTGAGAGAAGGTTGGAAGGGAAGAAGAAGGGCCACAAGAACTAAAAAATGTTGCATTTTCTGGAGAGGAATACTAAATTTTGGAAATACTAAATAACCAGTTGGCATATTAGCAGGAATAGATGATTTATAGCTCCTTTGTTTGGTAACACAGAAAAGTAGAAAGTTCGTGGATCTAGAGCTAGCAGACCTCAGATCTGTATTATGAGTTCTGTAACATCGGGCAAATTTCTTAACCTTACAACATTGAGCTAAGCAACTTGAACAAGTGCATCAGTAACATGAATATATATTTTAGTATATTTTTATATATTAAATACCTTTAGGCTTTTGAGTAAAAGCTTAAAGGTCAACATCTAGAAAATCAAGATACTCAGCCTTACATGATCCTATAGGTTCATATACTACATTCACATTGATTTCCCCTTTGTATGATATAAGAAGGAAATGTTGTGGAACATTATACAGATACATAGATACATAGGTATATACAGGGATAGGTACACTGATAAAGTGTAGATACACAGAAAAGAAAAATGTTCTTAAAGATCTGTGTGTATATCATAGTTAAAAGAGAGTCAAACGTGTGAAACATACATACACATCATAATAACTTTGACCAGAAAAAAACTACCCGCAAATTCTGCTTTCATACAGCCAACAATCTATATGGAGTGCATTCAATACCACTTTGAACCAACAGTATAGAATCGCAGAGTTAATCTAGTAATCTCCCATCCTATGGGTAGTTGCAACTTTTGTACCATGTAAATACTGGAATTAAACAAAACTAGAATGACACAGAGGAAGAATTCCGTTCAAATTCTGGAGTTGCATTTAGCAAGTACCCCAGAACATTAAGGGATTGGACCGAGGTGGTTAAAATTCTAGAAATTATTGCAAAATATAGTCCAACAGCTTAGGGGAATTTTTCTAAAAATGTAAGTGATTTTTCTCAAGTGTAAAAATACAAAACAATGTCTTCATCACAGAATGATAGCAGTAAGAGAAGACAATATTAAGATAAATTTCAAGCCAGAGTTTAGCACACTGATATATTTATTGATAAATAATGTAAGTGTATGACTCAAAGAAGTCTGAGTATAGGCAGTTAGGCTGAATGGTATTGACTGGGGCTGTTACTGCAACAACATGAGAATTAAACTCATAATATTTACCTTCATATTACTAGAATATAACTAACCACATTTCGCAGTCACATTCTTTGGTTTACTGAATATGTCTTTTGTGTAAGATTGATAGGCATTTTGCATCCTACAGATTTAGAGATCTTTCAATAATACATAGTTTATAGTACTGGGGGAAAATTGGCTGTGAAAACATACATATTTGGATTTGAATAACAGTCATACCATTTACCTATGGTGAGAACTTGGTAAAGATACAAAGACCAAGTAGGTTACTCTTTGAACTATAATTTGCTTTTCTGTACATTATGAAGATTAAAACTGTGAGAGAATGTACCCTCTGCAGCACTGAAAAACAGATCACAGAAACATTGCTTAGGGGTAACTGAGCACTCACTTTATGTGTTCCTATCAGATACAGACATGGACTTCCAATCCTAAGTTTGCTTAAAGAATCAGGAGGAACTGAGTTTTATAGGCTTTCGCTTAAAGGGAAGAGCATAAGGTTTTACTGGCATTATAGATTAGAAGCTATGTTTATTTATTTTAATTACCTTACAGGAACAAGGCACAGCAACATAAGTTAATATAATTCATTATATTGCATATTTAATATTGTCAAAGAATAATTTTCAAAAGATTAAAATTTGATTTTTATTCAAATATAAAATGAACATGTAGCAAATATTTATTTTTGGACTTGTTAATAAGGGAACCAGAAAAAAATAAAACTGGAACCAAGAACATTTTGAAAAATGGCATATTTCTAAGAATTTTGAAAATAAAAAGATATGATGTTTGCATAGTTATATACAAAACTGGTTAGTTTCATACAGGTAATGAAGTCATAATTTGAGGGGTTAGCTTTTTTATTATACAGAAATAATTTGCACATCCAAAGGACAAGGTCTGTCAGTTAACATGCAGCTTCAAAAAAATCTAGTGCTTAAATTATTAATAAATTGCAATTTAAACAAGATATTTCCCCTGTATGAATATATAGATGTTGGGTTGGCTTGTAAACAATATGCTACTGTTATTTTATAAAGAATAAACTATATTAACTTTGCCTTAAATTTTAGATAAACTTTCTTAAAGCCATGGCTTATAATTTAAAATAAACTAAAATTTCTTCCATCATTCTTATTGGCGTATTATCGAGAATAAATAATCTGAAAACATAGTGGTGAATACAAATATTGTTATGTTGGTATCAATTTCTTTGTTCATCATCCACGTAATAAATAACACAGGAGGTGTTTCTCCCAAGGATAACACTGGGTATCTGGGTCTTCCTATAAGTTTTACCTTATTATTGCTTCAAAGATATTTCTCTAGAGAGCACTTTCTTAAGCTTAATATTAGCTTATTACCTTTATAAAAAACTACTCCTGATTAAGTGCAATAATAGAGCTTCTCAAATACTTCTTTGCAGCAAAAGTCATCCATTAGAAGTCAGCATGAAGGCTCAATAAGAATTTTCCTATGCATTCCTACATGTATTTGACAAAAGCATGTA
Source organism: Eidolon dupreanum (assembly GCA_028627145.1). Classification (NCBI taxonomy): domain Eukaryota; kingdom Metazoa; phylum Chordata; class Mammalia; order Chiroptera; family Pteropodidae; genus Eidolon; species Eidolon dupreanum. The sequence continues at coordinate 22,998,022 of CM053510.1, forward strand.
GGTTGGAATTGAATCACATTGATATAAATAAATAAATAATAAATAAATAAATAAATAAATAAATAAATAAATAATGAAATGAGTAGAGAAAAGCTTTTCTGTAGATTGTCAGCTACCAAATGCTGTAAGGTTGTCACACTAATATTATTTGCCCTGCCTCTAGCTTCCTGCCCTCTGATCCTTTCTTCTATTTAATCACTGGAGTATCTTCCTAAAACTTTAATCTTGTCAGTGTTTTCCTTGATTAAGTTCATTTATTGATTTCCTAGTGGCTTTCTGGTATGGCTAAATAATAGGCTGGTAGTTAAGCCCTGGAGAGGAAAAAAAAAATCACATTGACTATCCTCTCCACATGGTATAAATAAATAAAATTTTATAGTTGGCATTTATATGCTTAATGATTTCTATGGGAGAAAAAGAAACAGAAGAAAAGTGGGTCAATAATTTCCATCTCCAAAGCAAAGTATGCCCTTAGGTTTGATGAGCCAAGGCCTGATTCATTATCAGTGAGAACATATGGTGGGTGGAGGGAGGGTGGTCTTTCTAGTTTATGCCCACTTAATTGGTAAACAAAAATTAATTTGAAACACCTTTTTAATTGCTTGGTGTCTGCTACTTTAGTGACAACACGGAAGCCATTACTTCTAGGAGGAATTCCATAACAATTATAATGCCAATATATAAAAAGAAATGGAAGCAAATAAGTATGATTATATGATAGGCATAGGAATTCAATAGTGATATTTATATTTACTCTGAATATAATATTACTTATTGGAATTATATACAATAAAATTCCCACTAGGAAGTTATTGTTTCTCCCTATGCAGTTATTTAATTTAGTTGGAAGATTAGTTCATTTTTTCTTCAGATTGCTACACATGTGTTTGAAAAGCATTCAAGGCTTTATTCCAGGGAACCAAGTTCTATAAGTAATGTTCATCAATGTAGATTAAAGAACAAAAAATTTATTAGCATATGGCTTGAAACTATTCTCTGACACTAACCACTATAGCCATGTTAAAAGGTCATAAAGTTAGTTTTAGTCAATGTATTTAGTCAATGATATTACTCTCTAAACATCAAACCTAAAATATTACACACATATTCATGGGCACACATTGACTTGAAAAATAAATTATTTTAGGATTAAAATATGTTTATTTTCTCTAAAATACCATGTCTACTGAGAGGTAGATAGAAATCAAGTCTTATAAAAATAAATGAATCCTTAGATTTATGTAATACCTTGCAGAAGTACTTTATGCCTATACATTTATTGTCATCCTCCAAATTATCTTTTTCATATCTTGGGATAATAATTATTTAAATGTATATGTTTAAAAAAATAGTATGTAGATAGTATAGCTACTTTTATGGTAATTTTTAGAAGAAATAGGATGACTAGCTAATAGTAAACAACTTCTCAGAAAGAGCTATTGAATACTCATAATCAATATCTAGTCAAAACAGAAGATTTTCTTAATAGAGGCAGGAAAATGGTGAGAATAAACTGGTTTATTCTTAGAGTCTGCTTTAATTTCCAGGTTAAGGATCTTCATTGTTCACAAATAGGCTGTAAATTAAAATACCTAGAGGCTTCTGAAATCTGATTTCCCAGAATGCACTCCAGCCCAATTAAATCAGCATCTCTGGAAATGAGACCTTGGCATGTGTATATTTACAGCTCCATGGTGATTAAAATGCATGGCACAGGTTGAAAATTACTGCTGTATTATGACTCCAGGTGCATCTATTAAGAATTCTTGGAAAATTCTCTCCAGCAGATTTTTGGCAACAGAAAGAGAAATACAAAAACTTCTTGTTCTAAACTTGCAGGTGCCAAGCAGAACGTAATTTGCATTTGAATGCCTTCAAGCTCCTGGATAGAGTTTGATGCCCTAAGACGAATTTAGCATTCTAAACAAATTTGAAAAATTGACAATACCCCTTGGCCAATTAAGCAGGTTCAACAGTCATGACCTTTAAATTGTAGTTTCACTAAGTCTAAGCCAGTGAGTTACACAGGAGTGAAGAAAATGGTTTGGGGTTGGGGTGAGAGGTGGAATTCTGGATTCTGATAACATTGTGTTATTGTTTCTATTTTTAAATCTGCATTCCTTGTCCTATTTTTTTCATTCCTATCTTTTATTTCTGCTGTATTTTACAACAAATGCTGTTATATCCCTAAAGTTAAATATACTGCGAGGATGCTGTACCTTTAAGAAAACTGCAGTCTTATTGAATTGTTTAGATATATTTTCCCATGAACAATAAAAGAAGGTAAGAGTTTAATTTCTCAATCACCCTATCAAGGAACCTTTTTTATATCTTTTCATAGTACTACCCAAGCTTTCAGATATTATCATGATACTAGTTTTATACATTTATCACTTGCTTTCTTAGTGCTAATTTGATCACAATCACACTGATTTACAATGAGATCAGAGAACTTTATGGCATTTTAACTTACTTCAATTTCATTCCCATTCCTCTGATCAGTGACAGTTGTGAAAATAACAAGCTACATTCCTAGTACTGGAGGTAAAAAACAGAGCTGGCTCTCTAAGAATTGTAATTAAGTGACTGAATAAAAGCAAAAGAACTTCAAATATTTCATGTAGATTCTCTTTCCTCAAAGAGGTGTAGCATAAGTTCCTTTTCCTTAAGTATGGGCTATGCGCAATGACATCTTTCCAAAAAGTACAGTATTGGAAAAGGGGGTAAAAAGCAATTTTGCAGTGGAGAACCTGACAAAAATGCTTCTTCAGCCACATGATATAGAATATCAATATCAATAATCATAAGTCATGTAGATAATATGCACCCTAGATATGATGTAAAACTGTAATTTGTGATCTTTTTCCCCCAAACCTATAACCTCAGTTTTATAATGAGAAAAACATCAGACACATTCCAATATAAGGACATTTGTAAATTATCTGTCTAGTGTATACTCAAAACTACCAAGGTCATTAAAAAAATGGAAAGTCAGAAATGGTCACAGCCAAGAATGACCCAAGGAGACAAGAAGAGTAAATGTAATGTGGCATTCCAGATAGAATTCTGGAACAGAAAAAGGACATTATGTAAATATTAAGGAAGTGTGAATAAAATATGGTCCCTATTTAATAATTGTCTATCAATATTGGTTCATTAATTGTATCCACTATATAATACTAATGTAATATGTTAATAATAGGGAAATCTGGGTGTGGAGTATATGAAAACTCTCTGTACTCTGCAGTTTTTCTGTAAATGTAAAACTGGCCCAAGGAAAAAATAAATAAATAATATGCAAATAAAACAACAGAGATATTTGATTATTTTAAATTTATTGCTTAAGTTTTTAAAGATGAACCAAGATAAACATTTTTGTTGTTGTTGTTTATATGACTTAGATATAATCTTTCTCTGTATTTGTAAAGACCCCTCTGGCAAAAAAACACATGGAGGTCATTTTTATGTAGAACCTAATACACAGATGTAAATCACAATTGTACCGTTCATGGCTTATAATGATCTCTTAGGCTGCTCAAAATCTGTGAGTTGTAGGGGAAATAAGAAATCGATGTACAATAAAATGTTTCTTTCATCTTTGGGCTAATTAACTGGGATTTAGAGTCTAAGCTCTAAATCCATACTTTTACAACCCCTTAATTGCCTCCCAAGTGATTTTTTAAAAGCCTGCTCCATTTGCGTAGATCTGTCTCATCTCTTCCTAGTCTTTATAGTTCAGATAGACAACATTCCTTAACATCATACTTCAGATGTCAAAATGTTGAGTCAACAATTCTTGCAGATGGTCATCAAACTATTTTTACATTAGCTCCTACTGGTACTGAGTTTATACTAATATTTAAATCACAATCTAATTCTGAGTAGTCCATAACCAGAATACTGACATCTTCAAAATCAAACATTTTTACCAAGCATGAAAAAAATAAAATAAAAATTTATTTTATTCTGGGAAAGTTGGTAAATTGGACACTACAAGGAGGTGTTAAAAAGTTCAGAGGTCTTCCTGTTTTTTCATCTTTTATTTTCTCATTCATTCAGCAAACAACCTATTCATAAGTCCATTTACTCACTCCTTCATTCTTCCTTTACCTTTTCACTTACTTATATACCTACAAATCCATCGTACATGTATCTATCCATGTACTCACTCACTCATCTCCCAATTTCTGATTTGTATGTATCCATTTGTCTACCTCTGTATTTGTCCATGTGCCAACTGATCCATCCATTCATTTTCCCACCTAACTTTTATCAAAGCAAATTGTAAGTTAGACATAAGGAAGGCACTTGCGGTACAAGAAATAATTTCATTGAGCTTATCTAGACAAGAGAGGACAGATGTTTGATTTCCTTTAGTTAGAAAATTAAGAAAATTTTGCAAATGCTTTCCAAAGAATTCTAATCAAAATGCAGTCATTATCTTTTACTTTCCTAAATTGGAACTCCTTAAATAAATTCTTCTCTACTTTGGCTGCATAGACCAATGATCCCAAGAATTTTCAAAAAATATAAATACTCAGGCTTCAAACTAAATGTCCCAAAGCAGATACCCAGCAGCTTAGATATGGTATCAAGTTTTCATATACATGCATAGAAATCTTGATATACATTCAACAATCAGCACAGCTGGCTGAGAGCAAGAATATGATATACTTTTCATTCAATGCAATATTTTCCCTGTTACGGCTCAATACAGCACATATATTTTAAACATTTTTAGCATCCAGTGGACATATTTATTTGATAATTTTAAATTTATTGCTTAATTTTTTAAAAGGGAAAATATGTATCCCTTATATAATCCAAAGGGAAAAGAACATCAATATTAACATACTGAAAATATGTAGTAAATATATTTTGTTAGAAAATGAAAAGCAAATCCATTGACATTAGTGAGGAGAAAAGCAATATTTTGGAACTCACATATTTATCAAAGGAAAATAAATGTTAGATTCCAGAATGGATTTTTCTGGATGGTTTCATGAGAAACTCTCCCTTCATTTTCCAAAATGGAGTGATATTGAAGAAACATTTCTAGACCCACTCTTCATTTCTTACTCATGCTGAAGGTATATTTATCAGTGATGGGCTGCTGAGGGTCTAAAATGCATTGGTCACTTTTCTCAATAAATATCAGGGTTAAGGTATTAAAATACATATGGTGTTTCCTCATGGCTTCCCTTCATACCCTTTTTTGGAAATTTTGCTTACTATAAGAAGCTAATGTTTGTCCACTCCCAGCCTCTGAATTACTTGCATAAGTATTACCTGCTTAAGGGCTGACCATATGCCTTCTAGGATCAATTCTGGAGCTCATATCTCTTTCCTGATTTGGGGATCTTCTGCATGTAAGGTACCATCTGCTTTGTAGTTAGCCTGGTATTGCCTTGCAGACCCATTTCCCTTATGCAAATATGGATTCAAGGAGTAGATTGGAAGTAAGTTGGGGAAGTTTTAGAATGCACAAATTTGGCTGTAGCTCATAACCCCATTCTCCAATTCACCAATAACCTGATATTAGATTCCCAAGTTCCTAGCATTTGTGTCTATTTTTCAATATGTTTAGACCACAAAAGTGGAAACAATGGGATTATATAGTATTCTTGGAGAAACCCTCAACTTCTCTATATACTGTATACATACTTATATGTATTAATAATTCCATTATTTTTAAAATATTATTCAATTTATTAGCAGAGATAAGTCTTTCACCTTTTAAAGTCATTTCTTAATTTTGTAATTGCCCTGTACTTCAGAACAGATCAGTTTGATGATCTAACTAAGCCAGACACCGGCATCACCCTGATATCTTTCTTCTTCTTATCCACCATCCCTAGTCCATGGAGAAGTCCTGTATACTTGCCTCTCAAATGTCCTTCACCTCTGTCATTCTTTTCCATTTCTTCTCTTTCTCCATATCAATATCAAAAACCTAGTCCAGGTTACTCACGTCTCCCATCGCGAGAGCTAGAGTAGCCTCTCAACAACTTAACTGGTAGTCTTTCACTAACTTTGTTCTCCCACTCTGAAAGAAGAAAAAAAAAAAGATGTGTCTATGTTTATTTTCTCCAATACTATTTTGATTGTGAGCCTTTATAAACTTGTAATGAAACTACTTCAAATACTTGTATTTATCTAACTTTAAAGAAAATCCTGTTTTTAAAAAAATCCTACAGACCACTACTGGGTAATATCTTCTCTTTGGGCATATTTCTCACTGATCTCTCCCTCTTTGTGGATGGTTTCTTTTGCTGTGCATAAGATTTTAATTTGATGTAGTCCACTTGTTTATTTTTCCTTCTGGTGTCAAATCCAAAAAATCATCGCCAAGACCAGTGTCAAGGAGCTAGCTATCTATTCTTTCTTCTAAGAGTTTTATGGTTTCAGATCTTATGTTCATGTCTTCCATTTGGAGCTGATTTTTGTTTGTGGTGTAAGACTGGTCCAATTTCATTCTTTTGCTTATGTCTGTTCAGTTTTCCAAACATCATTTAATGAAGAGCCTGTCCTTTCCCCATTGTTTATTCTTGACTTCTTTGTTATAAATTAATTGACCATATATGTGTTAGTTTATTTCTGAGCTCTCTATTCTGTTCCATTGATTTATGTGTCTGTTTTTATGCCAATACCATAGTGCTTTAATTAATATAGTTTTTAATATGGCTTATTTTTTTAGAGATGGATATTATTCCAGCACCTGAAAGATGTTTAGCCATTCATCTACTGAAAGATGACTACATTGCTTTTAAGTTTTAGCAATTATGAATAAGGTTGCTATAAACATATTTGCAGAGTTTTGAGTGAACATAACTTTTCAACTAATTTGGATGAATGTTAAGGAGTATAATTAGTGGATTGTATGGTAAGAATATGTTTAGTTTTGTAAAAAAGTGCCAAACTGTCTTCCAAGTGGTTGTACTATTTTGTATTCTTATCAGTACCAAATGACAGTTCCTTTAGCGCCATACCCTTGCCAGCATTTGGTGGTGTTAGTGTTCTGGATTTTGAATATGTCAAAATGTACAAATGTCATAATTAGCTTCATTAGTGTTATATGACCAGGTACTCAATAAACATTTGTTGAATGAATTAATCTTTGCTTGATCCCAGCTGTACAGCTACGACATCATAGAAAGCATTCCTTTTCTCTTAATTTTCACATTTAGAAGTCACAAATAATAATATTTTCTCTGTAAGCAGAAACAATGAAACAATAAATAACCTCCTTATTTATTGAACTAAAAACAGAAATAAGTGTACTAGCAATTTGTAAATACACAATATACAGAGGAAAAATGCTAACTCAAACATGCCATAAAATGTGACATGTTAAGGGTTATGAAGTAGAATACATTCATAAGCAATTATGGATGACTGTGCCAGAATGATGTGGACTTTAAGCATTTATCTTGAGATAATGAAAGACTATGAAACACTATTCTCTGTGGATTACCTTTTGAATGCATTTTGTGTCCCTTATGTCTAAAATAAAAATGTGTAAGTCAATCCTATCTCAGGTTTACCTGTGAAGTATCATCGAAAAAAGAAAAATATTTTATTTTCCTCTATATTTTTGTTTAATAATAAGCAATAATCTAAAATGTAATTTTGTTAAAATAAGCTGAAAAAAATAGAAGGGGCCAGCATTTGATTAGTGTGTTTACTTTGTGCCAGGCTTTGTGTTAAGTAATTTACAAACACTTTCTATTTTGATCTTCACAATATTCCCATACAACAATTATGACTTTCATTCAGTTGGAGAAATTGACTCAGAAAGGTTAAGAAGTTTGTTCTTATGTTAAAGAGAATTGTTAAAGGAAATTGGAAATGAAAATTTAATCTTTCAGATCTCTATCTCTGGGTGCTAGTCAAATGAAATCATGCTAATGTTAGGAAGCTAGTCAGACATGAGCAACAGGTAGAACAAAGAAATAGGGGCCCAGCCTACAGACCTCCCAGAGAACACCACAATGGCAGTAGAATTTTGGGTATGCACGTGCGCACTAAGCAAAGTTATAGCAGCTAGGTATCAATCAAATCAAAATGAACTCACTTGCTAATCACCTAGGAATGCTTTTGGAACCATTCCATCACAGCTCAAATATAAGACTTCTGGGTCCTTTTTGCCCTGTAGGGCTCTCCTCTCCCTCTTTGCCCTTCTGAGTTCTCTCTCTTTTTGGTGGTCTTTTGTGGCACTTTTGCTCTTTGGTGGACATTTTGTCTCCTTTGTGTTGGTTACAGCGCTGGGACCATGTGCCTCTGTGGGGCATTCTTTGTTTTTCTAAAATGTATTTTTAATAAAACTATTAAATCTCAATGACCTTTGATTCTTCACTGCATCATTTGAGGAAGAATCAAGGAAAAATGCTAACTACAGGTCTGTGCCCATCTTTATCCCTCTCCCTCCCCACTACCATTGGGGTGACACCAAACTCCACTGGCCCCAACGGTGACACTAATAAACTGAATGTACCTCTTGGTATCTACATCTATTACTCTTCTCTAATAAGGAGACTCATGTAAACTCTTCATCAGAAAAATAAAATCATAACGAAAACCTTATTTGTAAAAAGCTATAACGGCATCCTTTTTGATAGCTTAAGAAATAACTGAGCACATGAGTTTTCGACTCTATTGAATGTGTTCAAGAGGCTTTTTGCTTTTATAATTTTTAATTAAACTAGACAAAGAACTCTGCCTCAGGTGAACTGAGTGGATCATTCTCTTAAGTTCAATTGGGGGTGGGGTGAGGGGACAAAATGTCCTGGAATATTCTTATACACATTCCAAAGACTGAAAAGTATAGACCCTGAATGAAAAAAGTGTCTACTGAGTGAAAGATTATTGTTTTAAAGTCTGAAAAAGTGGTCATAAAATTTCATGAGAGATACATAGAAAAATAGAAAGCAAATCATTGCTACAGGAGAAAGGGTTTACACATCTTTAACTGAAAATGTTTTGCATATGGGTAGTAAAATATTTTGCACTTGTGTATTTACACATAGAATTGCAGTTGTTCCTGTCAAACAACTCTAGGTGAGATATGTTAATGTTAATCCTATTTACACTCACAGACATGGACATCAATGAGCAGCAAAGGTAAGAGAAGTGACCAAACCAAGTTGTTAGGAAAGTGAAGGAACTGAGGGGGAACCGAGACTTTCACCATGTATTTAGTTCACCACATAAAAAGTATCTGCTAACCAATAATCAAGGTAAAAATCTTCAGAAGAAAATGTTAAGTGTAGATGGAATTAAGAATATCTATGTAGTTTAATCGTGGAAACTCTTGATTGACATTGTGATGCAATCTTTCTTAAAGCTGTTTCTCTCTATTCGTTTCAGCATGCATGACAGTCCTGGGCCCAGGGCTGGTGCTTCTTAGCTGTGGTAAGTAGATTTCCTACTTGATATTGGGAGGTATTAACTGCATAAAAACACTTAGGCAATTTATAAACACAGAGTTTCCACACATTAGATAGCATATAAATGGAAACCTCTTACACAGGAATTCTCAGTGGCGAAAGTGAACGTAGAGATCAGAATAGGTAGATAGAGACAATGAGTAGAGACCAAGAGTAGACACCTGGGGGAAGAAGACATCCTTTTCCCTTTTCATAGATAAGAGCTTGGTTTTCCTGAAGGAACCTATAAAATCAGTTTTTACCATCTATTGGATGGGAGTCTATGATAGTCAGAACTTAGCAGAAGAGGATAAATAATGTGCTTAAATGTGAAGCTGTGCATTGTTTTAGAGCACATGATTTTGGATTATCTGATTTTTATTCCATAGGTATCTCATGCATTTCATTGGCTATGGGCTATTTCACAACTTTCTAAGTTGTTGATAACTGATGCCAATGAAAAAAATAATTCCTGACTATAGATAGACATGCACATATATTCTGTCTGGTGGAGTTTCGGCTGGCTTATCTACCCCATTGCAGGAGAAATCAGGTTTGCTTTTATTTCTAAATTGATTTCAGTATTCTGACTTATAAATAGCTAAGTTTCTTGAATTTTTCTTGCACTGGTTATAATATCTGCCTGGTTTCCTTCTTAATAAAGTGTTAAATAAAATCTTTTAACATGTTTATTTTTTATCTGTAGGATAGTCAGGACTTTGTATATTTTTGTATATCATTTTTTTTAACACAGAGAAGAGAATGATTTAATAAGGTGCCTAAAGAAATAACATTGAAAAGAGAAATCCAATTTGCTTGTTTTTTGAAATTAAGACAGCATCATTATTAAGGTACAAAGACATATTTTAAACAATATTTAGTGAATAAAACCATGTATATTTTCTTCAATGACCTTTCTTTTATTTTACAAAAAATCTGCTGCTTAGTATGCAGGTCCACATTGGAATTTTCTTCATTTCAAACAAGAATTATATGCTATTTATAGATGTAATAATTCCCTGGCTTGTACTTCTATAGTCTAACTGCAACTCTATAAAAGGCCATAATGGCTAACTATATTTGAGAATGGGGTATATAGTTTCTGAGAAAGCACTGACCTTCTAAGTCACTCAAAAGATTTAGAAGATGCATTACAATTTAAGTTTTTAAAAGAGTGATTTCAAAAAAGCAGGTAGGGTCAGAAGAAATGGTGTGCCAATTAAATGATGAATTGCTTAAGATAGAGATGGTGGTAATAATGAAAGCAATTTCCATAAGTTGATAGTTTCCCCCAGAACGGCTGATGAGAATTCTCCTGTTACTATATATTCTCAATTGTGGCATTTTCATACTTTGATCAATTGTAGTGTTACTCTATGGGCCCATCTAGGACAGCATGCTAACCAACGAAACCCACATAGCCTGTTTGGAAGGGAAGACCAACACTATAACTCACCTTTTATTCCCAGGAACCATAAGAAATGTTCTCTCTGTAGCTGGTCTGAACTCTTGTTTTCTTTGTATTGCTTCCAAGACTGAAGGTTTTCACTGTCCTACTATCTCACATTTTGTAGATTACTAACCATATTTTATATGATATTTTGTTGAAACTAATGAATGTGACTTACTGCAAATCTTCACAGAGGAGCTGTCTGGAGACTCAAGGCTGGCTACAGGGAAAATATAACTAGAGTTCACCCAGAGATGATAATAGCTCAGTGTTGAATTCTAACACTTAGTGGTTTTTGGGAATCGCTCAAAGTCCTAGATTGAGAAATATTCTGAGCCTGGATCTAAGCTCAGTAGGAAAGATTGCCATGATCCCTTAGAAAGGTCTGTAGGCAGAGAGTTGGATATACATATATTAAGAGATTATTTTTGTCATACCTGGATTATATTAGTTAATATGTATTTTTTCCTATGAAAGATATAATTTTTCTTCAAAATTTGAACTAGTGGGAAAATTTAAATATATGCATATTATATGTTATATATACATATTAAATATTATAATAACTTATGAGTTAGCTATTTTTGGTTGAGAATTCATTTCTTAAGTGGCTACTAACATAACTATCAACTTGGCAATGAAATCGTCCACTTCAATTCTCAAATCAGTAAACTGAATAGAAGAGAGACAGAAAATTGGAACAAATGTATATACTGACTCCAGGCAAAGAAAACTTCCTAAAGAGATGGCATCTTGTTAACTAGAAAGAGTACTTCTAATTGCCTCATAGACAATAGTCTCAGTAAATGTTTCCTTAAAAAATAAATAAGTGAATAAACTTTGAATTGCAAGATTCATATTGAAGCTGTTTGACCTTATATAAATTTTTCAGTCTCTGAATTTGCTTTATTTTGTCTTTAAAATGTGACAGATGGGCCATGTTATCTCTAAATTATCCTGTGCATTTTGTATATTTAAGAGAAATCTTAAATTTGAATAGAGAAAAATCATGTCTGTATACATTTTGAATTGACATGATATTTGATAAAGAACAAATGTTTATATACACATATATAAACATATACATGTATATGTATATGTACATACATATATACACACATATCAAATATACTCTATATATCTATCACTTCATATGGTAAATGATAAAATTAACAGTAGCCAATTGACTTTTAGGCTTTGAGCCTGATAGTAATGAAAACCCAAAGAGTTGGTTTGTCATGTATTTTCGAGGCATATGACATATAATTTAAACTCCAACCATAGATATTTCAAAACAGTATTGTTGATCACAAATATTGAAGGAAGTAAGCAGGTTGTGTATGTCTGGGCAAAGGTATATCTCTGTAGATAAAGCATCATATTTTCATATGGAATATGCTAATATTGATAAGAAAACACACCAGAAATATATTCTGGTTACCCACTGATATATTTCAATATTTCTAAACCTATATCTCCAACAATGTATGTTTGGCATCTGCAATTTTTCAGTGTATTTTAAACTGTTTACCTAGATGCCCAGTACTACGTACTATAAATTATGCAGACATTAAACTATATGTTCATTTTAGTATTAAGTAGTTATAGAGGGGAATTTAATCAGAAAAAATGAGAATATTGCCATGTATTTCAATATTTTACAGTATCAATATGTGAAGCATCTAGCCCAAGTTGATTTGGTTATTGCTTCCCCCAATCATTTTCCCATTTGCATATTTTTCCTTTCCTCCTTCCACGAATCTTATACCTACTCTTCCTTCAGTGCTGTGTTTCCTTCAGAATGTTTTCTGTGGCCATCTGTCATCTGTCATATCTTTCTGCTCTAAATTTCTGCCACACGTTATTTATACTTACCATTTATGTTTAGTAAATAATGCATTTATTCACTCATTCCTTACCAGGTATTTAATAAGTTAAGTCTTGGGACACAAGTGAAAACACTTCTCATTTTGGAGTAGTGAGAAGTCAGATAGGGAGCACAATTAAAACATAATATCTGCATTGTAAATCATATAGCTATTAAAAACAACAGGACCTATAAATAATATTCTGGAAGGATGCTGGCATTTCTTTCTTATATAAAAATTACAAACAGAAACACTTAGACTATGATCTCATTTCTCAAAAAATAATTAAATGATTAATATTTATACATAAATATGTGTGGCTACAACAAATTTGATAAGTATGAGGAAGATCATACAAAAAGTTGTTAAATGTTATTGCAAAATTTGGAGTTAAAATGTGGAATTAAAATCTTCTCTATAATATTAATTCAAATATGTAATCATTGAATGAGCAGACTCTGAACAACTGGATTTTATGATGAGCAAATAAGAGCTTTATGTGATAAAGTGATGTGACTTTGGTAATTTTTTTCATGATTCTTTGTTGTAAATTTAATAAAAGCTAATATTTCACTATATTTTTTTTAATTTAAATCATCCATTTCAAAATAGTTTTTGAAATTACCTGATATTCAAAATAAATAAAAATAGGTAGCAACTAGAATTATATACTAGTACTTCTAGAAGCATATATAAAAAAGCATTTAATATGGAAGTATTAAAGCTTGAGTTCTGCTATTGTTATTGTTTTTATTTAGGTCCTATTTCCTCCTCTAAACTTAAGCTTATTCTAGTTCCGATTTTCTTCTCCATTTTAAGTTCCAGAAATAGGATTCTATTTGTCATTGATGTTCAAGAAAGATTTGTCACTAAAAATAATTCTAATACTTAATATAAGGGGCTGGAAATTCAATCTCTGAGGAACATTATTTTATTGTATCGCCTCTTTTGGCAAGAACTAAATATCTTAATTTGTACCTTGAAAACACCAAAAGTGTCTACTACATTGATCTACATTTTGCTTCTGAAGAACATAAAGGAGAAAAACTAGTCTATAAATACTATGCAACCATTTAGGACATGTTTATTTACATAATATTTTGGCACTACTGAAAATTACAGTAGGTTTACAAAACATTGCACTATGTTCCTCCAGTGAATTATCAGCTTGAACCAAACAGAATTGTATGATGACTCCTATTTTGGTACTTCTCACTAGGCTGACAGCCCCTTTAGTTTAGCATCATGTTTCATTCAAACATATATAGTCAGAAAAAGGTTCTCAGTGAATAGCACAAAGGAGGTGCTCAGTACATGTGCCGAATGTGTAAATTAAATACAGTGGAATATATTGTAACCTTAGTGAGAAATCTTTTTACATAAAACACATAAATGAGTCACAAATATTCACATAACTTGGTGGTCGGGATGGAAAATAATGAACTCCACTGAGTCAAGACACATTCAAGAGATTATCATTTTAAAAGGAAGCATTGTAGATTTTATCTATGAATGTAACATTTTGGATATAGAATAATTAACAAAAGGTCACACTTCTCTGTTTTATTAAATAGAGTATTGCAATATACTGAACATATGCCACTTCTATGGCAGACAACTATGAATGAAAATTAATATTCTAGATGAGAGAGATTTACAGACTTCTTCTGTAGAAAGAAACAGTAAATATTTTAGGCTCCGAAGGTCGTAAGATCTCTGTCGCAACTGTTCAACTTTGTCATACCACAAAAGTAGTCATAGACAATATTTTTTAAAAATTGGCATAGCTGTGTTTCAGTGAGTCTTTATTTACAAAAATGGAAAACAGGCCAGATTTATCCACGGGCTACTGTAGGTCACCAATTCCTGTTCCACACTTTAATATTGGTATCATTGTGTGCTATTGAGATTTGTAGTAATGTCTGCATCTCTTTTAAATGTCCAAACAATGTCTAGCTCTTTGTGTATGTGTTCATACATTTTCTGTTAAGAGTTTTGTTATTTTCAATTTAGACTCTTCCACTACTATAAATATAAAATATAATATTTTATTTATATATAATACATAATACATAATATATAATACATACTATATACTATATACTATATACTATATAATATATATGTAAATATAAAAATACATTTGTATGCATTTTATTTGAATGTTATTAAATATCTATATATTACAGTCATAATTACAGGCATAACAATTTATAATTTTTTAGATTAAAAATTTAGGTTATATGACTGTTAGAGAAATATTTTGTTTATTCTAGGGCTTAAAGTATTCCCATTGCCTCAAAATGTTAATTTATGTAAGAGTGTCTCTTATCCTCTTCTCTAATTTTTTATTTCCACCTCAACATTTGGTTTAGCTGTCATAAAATCTTCCTTTACAAATCAGGTCTGTATTATTGATTGTTTTAATTATTTGCTAGTCAGACACCATGTAATTGGTAGGTTTATAAATGGTGATTCTAAATGGTTTTTAGAATCTATTCAATGGAATTATGGGTAGGTATAGTCTTCATAAAGATCACATAGATAAACAATAGCCAATTTGGTCAATTATATAACATTCAACTAAAATAATGATGGAAAATGCCATTTTGATTTAAAAATAAAACTAATTTGTGGATCTCTATAGATTACTTACTTACATTGCCTCTTCATTAAGTTCTTATGCTTAATCAACTTGTTTTAAGTTTATTAAAATGCAGACTATCTGCTTTGATGCCTACATGACTTTGATATCACAATTATGCCCCAATATCATTTTAAAACCCTCTTTTTTTCCCCTAGAATATTTTTGGGTTTATATTTGCATATACTCATCCAATTTTTGAATGTACTAGTGGAGATTTTTTAGATTCAGAGATTTCATACATTTGGAAGGAACCTAGTATATTATGTAGAATACAGTCACTTTCATCTGACTACACTATATTGACTTCAATTAGAAGAACAACAAAATCAAGCTATTTGTCTCAGTTAAAGCAAAGAGAAATTCACTGATAGTGCCCTCTGTTCATTCTGTCAGATTCCAAGATGATTAGGCAGCATAATGCACAGGATTTCAGTATGAATGTTTATAATACACTTGAACCACAAAGCTGTAGTGGCACTGGGAAGACTGTCAGGCCTGGACATGGATATGCATATGGCCATCCAGAAATGGGCAGCGATTTTGGTGCTTATCCACAGTTTACTCCAGCAGCCAGTAGTTCTAGGCAACTGTGCAAAGTATAATTCTTCCATTAAGCCAAATGCTATTCCCAGAACCTCAGAGTCAGACCATTTCACCCTTTGGAAATATATCCAGAATTGTGTATGATGGAGAACAGCCACAGCTCAGCTAGTTGAGCCTGAAAGCTCAAGACTCAGGGCCACCTTTTCTTAAGAGGTTGTTCTTAGGTTAGAAATGGTCATTTCTGTGATATAGATGACATAGGTGACTGACACTCAAATCATTGGTTTATATAACCTGCTTTCTCATGATTAGTGCAAACTTTATTGTTTTAATTTACAAAAAAAATATATAGTTCAATTGTATATGAGCCTTGAGAATTTAGTTTCTACAGGTTTTTGAAAAGATTTGTATCATTCTCATCTGTATTTTGGATAGCAGTTCTTAATCCTATTATTCCATTTAGATAACAAATATATCGTGATGCTTTCTTTACTCTGCTGAGAGGACATTCATACATTATTGAACCACACTGATATAACTAAAATTAAAAAGAAAATAAAGCTCCAGTTGTCATGTAAGGAAGAAATAAACAGAAAGTAATATATAATGAACATATGAATATGTACCTCAATATATGAATTTCTAGGTCCAACCCTCTGGAGAAACTAATAAAGTAGAGGCTTGTGCCTACGTGTAGAATTACATGAATGCAACAGCTTTAAATGAAGAATGTCACGACATAATGTATTTGTAACTAAACTACCATAAGCAGCGCTAACCTGGTAAAGTTCTGAACAAAATAATTTCCCAAAAAGATTATTTCCAAGCTCAGACAGTAGTTGCATCTTGGAAAATTTCACGTATATTAAAATCATGAAAAATCTTGTTGTTAATACAAAGTGAGAGGTAGGTTCTAGATTAAGAAAATTATAACAAGCTTCTTTTATTTTTTTTGGTTGATTTAGTTTTCTAAGTGAAGGCTTGGTAAGACATCTGAAAGTTGTATGAGCTATGGAATATTTTTCTTTTGTGGAGGACATTTCTGAGCTTTACAGAATATATATCTTCCCATGGCCATAACCATTATCACCGATTTTCAAAATATCTTTTGAAGATGAAGCCATTCATACTATAGATGAATCCCATCCATGAGTAAACTAGTAACAGGCCAAATTAATTACAACCAATTACAGAATATTTGCTCCAAATAAGTGGAAATTTCACCTGGAATGCCCTTCTCACCTTGTACGAAAATTTCACCTGGAATGCCTTTCTCACCTTGTTTTTTGAAAAACTCCTATTTATTCTTTAGATTCAATTGAGAGAACACCTCATCTAGTAAACATTTTCTAAGTCTCTAAACTAGATCCTTCCTTCAGGTTACCCAAATAGCTTTCTCAGTCCTTGTGTTTACCTTTTGAGAAATAACTGGTTTCCAAATAAGTCTCCTTGAATTAGTCATAATCCATCCTAGAAGGCAGAAGTGTCCCTATAACTTAGTGGCTGTGTAACTGAAATAAGCATCAATTGATATTTAGTTTTGAAAATGATTTCGCCATCTATCATTATATTTCCCATTTAATTGTAAGTTTTGTTATTTTTGTTTTGCCTTATTTTATATAACTGGCAAGTTTTTATGACTCCAATTCCTGGAACTTGAAAAACTCATTAGTGGACTTCTGGCTTTTAAAATTGTTATCCTTAACAAATTAGGATGATGGATGATTAAGAAAAATGACACGTCTAATTTACAAGTTTTTGGAGATATTGTGAGAGGGAAAGAGAAATGTATATATAGATAGAAATAGAGATATATAAACATTTCTCTTTCCTTTTTTATACATATATTAATTAGGCCTACTAATCAACACCTTTGGTTAGAAAATATGATTGGTTAGAAAATAACAAAAGTGTTTCTTTCTAGCTCAGCAACTAAACTTTGTCAATTGACACTAATAAAACTACATATTCATTTTTTCATTCTTTACTCTGTTTTAGGAACTGGGGATATAGAAGTGGCTAAAAAATCCCCTGCCCTCATGGAGCTTATGGTCCATTGGACCAATGTAAGTATAAGCCTTAATGCACTGTACAATGCTGACAAATGTATTAGCTCATTATCATTATTCACCCTACTCTGATTCAAAGAGCAACAGGAATTCTTTGTTAGTGTTAGGATGGGAAAAGTTGGGGGACATATTAATTGGCTGAATTTAAAAAGTGCCGTGAAATTATTTTCAAGGTGTAGAACACACACTAATTGTTCTTATGTTTCCTTGCTTAGCAATGCCTTTTATTATAGAAATTTCTTGAAATAATATTAACTTTAGCCTCGCATTTTTTCAAACTGTGATGATATACTGATACTTAAAGGGATAAATTATTTCCTTCTAGATAATCTTAGATTGTGGACTTGAATGAAATGTACATTATAATTTTAAAACCAGTAGCTATACTGATCCCTGTAATCTACAATTCTCTACTACAGGCTTTGTGTCTCAAGCCCCTGAAACCGCTCACGTCCTGTTTGAAGGGATATAAGAAAAAATAATTTAGAAGAGTCTTCATCAAATGTAGTAAATGTCTGTTTTTTCTACCTGCTAGCTAGTCTCTAGTGTTCCTTCTTCTGGTTATCCCACATGATTTTTTCCAGGGGACGTACTTCTCCTCCACAGTAAACCTGTCTGATGTGGGTAACATGCACTCCACTCACTAAATTGATGAGTGCCATATGGCACAGATCCAGCCACTCAAAACTTCAAGTTCACAGATTACTGCATGAAACTATCTTGCTGCAAATATGAGGCTTTTGCTAGAATTAACGGGAAAAACCTAGAGATTACTTCTATATTAGAGCTAACCAATGAATAAATCTAACAAAGGAGAAAGTAGAGTTGAGTTATGGAAACGGAAATACTGACTTGGGGTGATATAGCATGCCTGGATGCATCTATACGTGAAGCCCTACATTGCTGGATTTTTAAGTTACATGTTTCTAGAACCAGTATCTCTGTTCACTTCACTGTTCACAATATTTACTTTTGCCCTGACATGAATATTTTTGAACTTTTTAAATATGTTCTGTTACTAAATTATAAAGCAAAATAGAAGACAGGAATATACAATTGGCCAAGGTTAGATCACATGTCTATGACATAGCTGTCAGGAAAAGGGAAAAAAGGAATATCTTATTTCCAGTTGTACTTTAACAAAAGAAAACTCTCTCTTGCAAATATTTAGGGACTGCCTCCAAATATAAAGTGTAGTCAAATTCTAGACAGACCAATTGCCCACTACGATCTTTCTTAAACACAGCTTTATATACTTGTAAGTCTTGCCTCAACTTAACAATATTTACTTTTTTTTATTATATTTATTATATTTTCCCTTATCCACATAAAAATCTCTCAATCTAGTAATTATTTAAGAAATTCTTATTAAAACCCAAACTCATAAAATATTATAAACTTAGCACATGTGCATAGGTGAAATCCTCCAAAATTTTGCAACCCTATATAACGAATTATGATTCAAGAAGTAACTTATAGCTAGCGCAGTAACTAGTCAAGATAAATTTGCTGTGAAATCATTAGGAAAATTAGTTAATTCACCATAATTATTGCTGAAGATACTTTTGCCCTAACTTAATGTCTGCACTCCTGCTGCCATTTCCTTGCTATTCTGCAGGGAATCCCCTGGACAATAAAACCTTTATATCCCAGGAACATAGGTGAGTGACAATAGAGAATAAAAGCAAATCTCACTCTTACCTCAGCTTTGTGGGAAATCCTTGGAATTACTTTGCCTTATTCTTCAGATCAAAGATATAAAAATATATATTTTCAAATTGACAGGATAAACTTGTTAGCTGCATAAAACAAATATCATTTGCTTTAAAAATGTTATGCTCCAACACTAACAATTAGTAAACAGGACATATAAAGGGCATCAAAGCCAATTTATAAGATGGAATAAGTGAACACCTTGTTTGTTACCTGTGTATTGACTGAAACTTACCAAACATTTATTGTTTTGGACAATTCCTTCTTATTCGATTATTAAGAACTTATACATGCTTCAAACAAAAATGTTTCCTACTGTGGAAACAATGTTTATGTACTGCGTTTAGTTTATTTTCTTCCATCAGCATCATTTGAGAATTTTAATTGCTGGGTGTGATGGGCAGGGGTATATAAATCACAATATCACTTTCCTTATTATTCCAAACCAGAATAATTAGTCTCGGAGGTATCTTGATTCTATGAGTTTTGAATGAGACCAAATAAACTGTTAGGTTTTTTTTTTTTTTTTATATAGAAGTGAAGCATCTAATCTAAAACCCACCTGCTTATAATTAAATAAAAACTATAGAAATTATTATGTTGAAAAGTGTGAGATCTGCAATTAAATAAAAAAGGTTTGAAATCCTGACACCTGAATTTACCAGCTATTTGACCTTGTCCAAGTTACTTAATTTCTCTGTCCTTAGTGTCCTAATCTTTAAAATGTGATTAATAATTGAGGAGATTGAGATAATGAGGGTAAAGCATTTAGCAAGTATTTTGCATATAGCAGGTGTTAAATATTAACAATGCTTCATATATATCACTTCTATTCTCAATAACTTGCTCATTTCTGTCTGCATTTCCTGACTTATAAGCACCAGCCTACAATTTCTTTTATTTCCCCTCCCTGTGCCTTTGTAATTAAGGCATGCCCTTCCAGGCCTAGTGAAAATTTGCCTCTTTTAAGAAGCTTTCATTCTAATTAGTGCCATATCATTGCCTTTTCCTTAAGTCCATTTTCAAACACTTGATTGAGCTTCATGTCATGCTATTTTTCAGTTTTACATTCTAGTGACTTTTTATATTTTTACTCTTTAATGTGACTGTACATTCCTTAATGTTAAATCCTATTACTTCATTAACATTTTTTTTTTCTCAGTGTCTGATATATTGTTCTTCACACATAATGCACTTAATAAAGGCCAAACATCTACACTCAAAGCCTGAAGGTTTACATTATGGGAATATATAACATATGGATTTCAACCATTTTATTATGATGATTCTCAAAATACACAAAGCTATAAGATTTATGGCTGAGATATCCTATTCCTTAATGCTGTATATAGTTTGGATGAGTTAAACAATTTTTAAAAGGCAATATTTCCTCAAGGGATTCTTTTGATGGATAATTTTCAATGAATTTTTTTTTCTCAAAAGATAAAGAAAAATCATATTTTACTTTAATCTACCCAAAGGTATTACAAATGTAATCATAAAATTCAGTATGCTATGGAGTGTGCACTATATTTATTGTTCTCAGCACAAATCCAAATATACATTTGCAGATTAAGTTTATTGGGATAAGGAAGTAAATAAGAGTTTTTACAATGAGAAACCCTCAAAGGTTAATGCAAAGCCACAGGGAAAATGGGATCTGAGATAGGAAGATTTTATTCAGAGAGGTAATGCCAATGTCATAAATGGATGTAAAAAGATCTAGTGGGCTATAGCAGTGCTGAGAAAGCCTGCACTGATTTAAAACCTATTTGTTCCTTAAAAAACACATTAGGACTGTTATATTTCATTTATGACAAAGCAATTTGGATCCCACTGGAACTGAAGAGTAGATAAACTTAATCTGTGTTAGCCCTTACCACTGGTTAGATGATTTTATCTAAATGTCTATTGAAATCATTCTTGAATCTGGGTAGAGAGGACAGATAACTTAAGATAAACTACTTAGAATTTTCTACTAAAATCACTTAAGAGGAAAGCATTGGAAAATTTGAGGCAGTTTGACCCAAATCAAAATAACGATATCAGGTTTTATATCCCGCTGCTCTCTGTCCCGAAGCACAAATTTGCTTATTCCTGTCTTCTTGTCTTTGTTCTTAATCTTTAAAAAATAAGTATACTACCAGTTTTGTCTCTCTTATAGTTCTTATAAAACTGAATGTAATAGTTTTATAGCAATTGAACAGTGAGTGGCTATGCATGCTATGTTGAGAACTAGTGCTCTTTAAAAAAAAGGACATTCGTTGTACAGTATAAGTTTTCTCTTTGGAAAAGTTTTATTACTATGCATTTTTCTGCATACAAATGATTGTTTCCTTCTTGGAGGGAGAAAGTATGCTCAGAGCACATTTTGTATGCTGTAGAAGAGACAGCTCCTAATATGATGATGGTAATGCACTCCATGGCACGGCCACCTATGTCTGTCTCAGTTCTAACTTCCAGTAGTGCCTGAAATGTCACCACTATAGTCAGTGCTCTGGAATGTAACTGTAATCTGCTTTCCATCATCTTTAATTCCATCATTCATTCATTCTTTAAACATTAAGTGATTCTGTGAACCATGCAGAGAATAAAAAGAATCATGAGAAACTACATATTACCTCAGAGATCTCACTGTCTGTTGAGGAAATAGACACAGATACTATAATA
Source organism: Eidolon dupreanum (assembly GCA_028627145.1). Classification (NCBI taxonomy): domain Eukaryota; kingdom Metazoa; phylum Chordata; class Mammalia; order Chiroptera; family Pteropodidae; genus Eidolon; species Eidolon dupreanum. The sequence continues at coordinate 23,020,407 of CM053510.1, forward strand.
TGCTTGATTATAATAAACAGTTTATATTACCATTAAACAAACCATGTTGAACTTCTATGTAAAATTCATATTCTCTAAAGAAGTCACCCCTGCAGCTGGAACACTTGTGTCCACGAATCAAAAGGTGAGACTTGAATGACTGATCTGTACATCAGAACACTATGCACTTCCATCAGTTTTCTCCGGTTTTACTCTGTCAGGTGTAGTTACCATCCTGTTGTTATTCCATTTAATAATTCACTTAAGAAAGAGTTGCATCTTGTCCTTTTAACATTTAGTGCAGTGAATATAGAAGACTTGATGCTCAACATAGGAATTTCTTTTTTAAATTGTCATAAAATATGTATAACATAAAATATGCCATTTTAACCACTTTTAAGTGTTTAGTTCAGTGGCATCAAGTACATTTGCAGTGTTCTGTAACTACCACCAACATTCATCTCCAGAACTCTTCATCTTCCCAAATTGAAACTCCATACCCATTAACAATAATCCCCCACCCCTCTCCCCACAGGCCCTGACAACCAACAATCTACTTTCTTTCTCTACTTTGACTTTTCTCTTTCTTTGACTACTCTAGGTACCTCATACAGTTAGACTCATATAATAGCTGTCCCTTTGTATCTGGTTTATTTCACTTACATAATGTCTTCAAGGTTCATTCATGTTGTATCATGTATGTATTTATAAGTGTGTTTATTCTGTGGCTGGAGGTGTGGGATTGAATTCTTACAACTAACTAGAACACAAAACACACAAATTTTTTCTAATTCTTTGATTAAAATTTGACTTAATTTTCCTGTTACTTGTTCTAGCTATTTATTTCAGGGAATACTTCTTTTCTTCTGTTACTAAAAAAAAAAAAAAAAAAATTAATGTGTTTTTTTCAAAACTCCTGATTTTTAAATTATGATCTACAGATTTGCTAATGCAGAACAGCCAGATTCAAAACAGCCAATTTTTTTTTTCATGTAAGGTAATGATTCATCTTTCAATACTAAATACAGTTAGGAGCTGATGGTGGCTGGTCATCCATGTGAACAAATTTCTTTCTGTCATAAATGGAAACAAACCACTAAAGCATTGAGCCAAGTCTGGGCTTTCAAAGCTTTACCACTTCTAGTCTTTCACGAACTACATAACAGCTCATTTTTTTTTGCCATTTATTACAATAGTATCTTACGGAAAAGTAATTGCATTTTTTATTAAAACTTGGAATAGTTCTTAAGTGTCTTCACTAACATTTCTATCTGCCTTGGCAGTGATTATGCACAAATTGTGGAAATTCAGCTGGCATGACAGAATGATGGATCCTTCAGGCCCTGAATTCAGGCTTCATGATTTTGGACAGAATAAAATAATTTTGCTCTTCACTTTCATACAATGAAGATTAGAGAAAGAAATTTCCTTCCAGCTTCAGTTCTCCTGAGTGTTATTCAGATCATATAATCAGTATCAGGTCAAAGAGCCAAATATCTTTCAAATTTGTTTTGTCCTCATTCCAATGATTAGCAACAGTAAATATGAAGCTATTTATTCTCAATCTGCCAATCCATTTCCTTTGCTAAACTCTGAAGATACAAGCTCAGAAAAAACATTCTGATTACTGCTAAAATGGAGTGGTGAAATACTTACTTTTCTATCACTGCGCTGGATTTGTTATTTTTGCTCCTTTCTTCTCCAGTGTAAATCATAACGAATTTTAAAATCTTTGAGCTTCTATTCCATTCAGAAAGCTATTTTGATCATTCTAGATCCCAGCAGAAGCTACAAGATTTATAGCTTTGTCTCTGGAGGCAGACTTACCTGAATTGAAATCTTGACTTTATCCATTATTAACTGTGCAACTTGGGAAGTTGCTAAATCTCTTTCATCCCAATTTCTTCACCTGAAAAATGAGGATACTTTCAGAGTCTTTCCAATAAAATTGTTAGGAGCATTTTCTGTAAATTATATTAGCAGTGCATATTTACATGCTCAAAAAATTTTAGTTGTCAATAGCATCATGATCATCATTATCATATCATTATTGTCACCATCCTTAAGTTCTTTCTATACCATTTGTCATCTCTGCAAAATTCTGGCCTTCTCTTGGACTGTCTAGTTACACATACATTTGTGTATCCCTTCAAACAATTTGTAATTTCCTTGATAGTGATAACTGAATCCTTAACTTTGTTACATGATTGGAATACAGCAAAAGAAAATTAGTTGATTATTGCTGCTGTGACAAATTACCATAAACATAGTAGCTTAAAGCAACACAATCACCTCTCCCCTGTCCCCAAGATGTGAGGTCACACATCCGAAGTGAGTTTCATTGGGCTGAAATCAAGGTGTCGGCATGGCCACACCTCCTCCAGGACTCGAGAAAACATTTGTTTCTTTGCCCTTTTACAAATTTTAGAGCTTCATCCCTTGCATTCCTTACCTATGGCCCTTTCTCCATCTTATAGGCCAGCAGCACAGCATCTTCACATTTCTTTTTGCTTTCATCTTCACATAGTCTTCACCTCTTCTGTAATCAGATGTCCCTCTGCCTCCCTCTTCTGAGGACACTCATGATTACAATTACAGAGCACACAGATAATTCAGAGTAATCTCATCCGAAAATATTTAATTTATTCACATATTCAAATCTTTTTCCCATATAAGTTAACATTCACAGTTTCCAGAGATTCAGATACAGAAATCTTTAGGGATCATTACTCATTATTCACCCTACAATAATCCATCTTCTGGTCCACAAAGATTCATGGCCACTTACATGCAAAGTGCATTCATCACTCTATTCCACAGTCCCCTAAAGTCTCAACTCTACAGAATCAACTTAAAGTCCTATATCTCACCTAAGTATCATGATTTCAAAAGTCTCCAAATCCTTACTTAAATCTAAATCAGGTATGAGTGAGACTCTGGGTATAATTCACCCTGGGGCAAAATTTATCTCCATTTGTTAACATGTTATAGAAAACAATTTATGTTATATGCTTCCAAATTATAATGATGGGACAGGTATAGGATAACAGTATAATATTCCCGCTCCAAAGAAGAATAAATGGAAGACAAGATTCACTGACTCCTGAGAATTTTGAAATCTAACTAAGCAAACTCCATTAAAATTCAAAGCCTGAGAATAATCCTTTGTGACTTGAGGTGTCCTTGGACTAATGGGTCCACCCTCTGTGCCAAACTCCAAACTCTGGGTTGGAATTTCCTCCCTCTCCATGCTCATCTCATAGTCATACCCCCTTTTTCTTGAAGAGAGCATATTTACAGCTCAGTAGATTTGTCAGCTTTTTATCCTGCTGGTAGAATTTTAAGAGTCAAACAGTCTTCTTTTGTTTTGTCACAAAATACTTACAAAACATTAAGGAGAGAACCAAGCACAGGTGGATTTCTTTAGTCAAGGTGGACTGAAGTTTATATATTTATTCGGGACTAATGAACCTAAATGCGACATCCGGTACATTAACATATGGATCATCTAAAGCACCACATGCACACAAAGAAAAGAAGGATTTTCAAAGATACACATGCCCACTTAGGAAAGCAGAAAAGCTGGACATTAAGTCTTTGTGTAACCTTGCTAAGTCCCTGCAATCTCCCTGGGTCTAGGTTTCTTCATTTATTGAGAAAGAACAGGTCTTCATGGTCCATTTCTTTCCCAAATTATGAGTCTCACCCTGAGTGAAGGAGTTTTAGATGCTATTCAGCTTCTCAGTGATAGGCGTCAGTTACCCTCAAAAAATTTTCCAGGCCTACCACCAGCACCACCATTGCCATCTTTATGGATTTAAATAAAAAAGAGGAGACATGATAAGGGGACCAGGGTCTTATTAGATTTCTACAAGTTGTCTCATTTAAATCTTTCCAAATTCGAATGCAGTATTTTATATCCTTTTTAATGTGAGAAAAATTAAAACAGTCTCCAGACCAACAGAACTGAGAAGGGTGGAGCTGGGATTTCAGTTGGGATTTCAACCCTGAAAGCCTAGAGAACCAACTCTTCATCTCACTAATTTCTATTCTGTTTCGAAAATCATCCCAAAGCAAAAATTTCAGGAAACTCATGTACTCATAGTCATACCTGTACTTTTCAGTTGTAAATCACATCAAGAAAGGTACTAATCTGACAGACTTAGTGACAGAAGAAATGTCTTGATGGCAAAACAGTGTCCCAGGGTCCTAAGGAACAGATGCTGATACTGATGGAAGAGTTAAACTTGCAGAAATTATCTTTACCAGAAAGGGAGTCATAATCTCTAGGGAAGGTTTCCGACATCCTTCGGAATATTCCACAGCTCCAACCTTGTGCCTTACAGTATAATGAGAGGTAAAATTCTTTAGGTATATTCAAGTTAAAGTATCAAACCCAAGGAAAGTGTTTTGCTTAGATTTTCTATTTATCAGTTCCTTTACAGTGTCTGATCATTTTAAGCATAACTACTGTGGGAAGTCTTTGATAAATTTAAATACATGGCTTATTACTTTTTAAAAACTCAGGGTCTCCTTTTCATCATTTCATGCTATCATCCCTTTCTCTTTCTTTTTAATTGTCCTAATCTTATTTTGCTTGTATCTTGATTTATGTTTTCACATAAATATTGCAACTAATTATACTTTAAAATGACATGTATACTACTTGCATTATAGACTTCAGAAGAATTACAATCTTTTTTTAAATATGCCATTTGAAAAGAAATGTAATTGGCTTACTTTTGTGACTTTGCCTTTAAGATGCTTTTTTAAAAAACATGCTTTTCCTTTTTGTTTTTATTTTGTCCCAATTTAACACTAGTTAATAAGGAAGTTTAAGTATACTGTAAACACACTTGTTTTATTCTGCAACTGTCAAAATTATTTATCAAATATCATATCATCACATTTTGATAACATTATTGTGATAAATATAACATCTTTTAGAAAGGAATGTCAAAGGAAACTTTTGTTCTTTGACTCTTGCAAGTAAATGATAAATACAAAGAAAATGCTTAATGTACTTTTCTACATTTGTTGCTGAATATTTTTAAAGTTAAATGAATGCAAAGAGGTCAATTAACATAAGAAGAGAGGCAAATAGTAAACACAAGTAAAAAAATTCACCCTTTAGAATAATCAACGAAATGCATATTTAATCAACCTCGAGGCACCATGTTTTTGCTGTGAACATTAGACAATATTACAATTACAATACTAATTGCTAGAAGATGCCATAAAATGCAAGCATTGATATAGTTTTAGAAATTGACATCATTTTAGAAAGTATAAATAATCTATTCATGTAGCAACCATTTTTGAAGGAGTGATATCCAAATTTTACAGTTGAAGAAACTGAGGTTCAAAAAGATTTCAACTTATCCAAAGACACAGGCTTTGCCATTAAGTAATAGAGAATTTGATCCTGAATCTACTATTTAAGCTCTTATATATCTTTTCTACCTTTCATTTTGTATTTTTATGGGGAAAATTTTCAAATGTATACAAAATAAACAGAATACACCAATGCAGCCCTCACCCAATTTTGACTGCCTTCATTATTCTTTCATTTATTTCATCTATATTTTTACCCAATTCCCATCTTCCTCTCTTGATTATTTTTAAGATGTTCTATGTTAAGAAGATAAATACAGACCTATTCATAATTTAGTGTGAATAATAATTTTGGATTTCGTTTAGGTTATATCTGGGAAAGGATAGGCATTTGGTACCTTGGGGACCTGAAGGAAGTCCAATGATATTGGTGAGATGCTTGTCATACTGTGGCATGGAACTTCTATAATAAGGCAGGTATTTCTTGGCAGACATCAGTTGTTTCATATAATTTATTCTGAAGAGGTCATGTTCTTAGTAGAGGTCAGTGTGCAAATAGATGTTACATTTATTTACACAACATAATTATTTATCCCTACTCTGCAAATTTGAATCATTCCTGTAGGGCTTCTAATGAAAACAAATAGCATTGTAAAGGGGTTGGTAAGGCCAATTTTCCTAATTCGAAGCCAAGCTGATGGAAAAAACTCATTTCAAATGATGTTTTGTTGGCAGCTCAGAATTCCAATGTTCACTTTTGAATGCATCTGCATTTTCATATTTTGCATCCATAATTGACTGTTTTCATACAAAATCAGCTGACTCCTGAACAACTGAGAACTCAATATGCCAGAATGCTTCTGCAAGTACTAAGTATAAATTTTAACACAAAAAATGTGCCAGTCTCAATAAATTTAATCTAACTTTTCTACAGTTTGAAGATCTAAGACTATATTCTTAGAATTTTAAGAATAACACATTTATCTTTTATGACACATTATTCTATGGCCATTCTTACATAAGAGAAAACCCATAATTTTGTCACTAATCATATTAAATGAGACATATAATTAGTAAATTCTTTAAAATAGCATTAACATAATATTTTACCATAGGCATAAATACACTAGCATTACTGTGTCCCTTTAATGACCCAGCGACTATGCTATATTTTCTCTAATCATACCTCTGTTCACAATACTCTCTTGCTCACAGTCTGTCATCACATTGCTGGCAAAGTCACCGTACAACCTGATTTTATCTGCTCTACGCCAACGAGAGTAATAAAATGAGGAGGTGGCAGGATGAATTAATTTTATATAGAATTTCTTTTCCTTTCTTTTTATTCTCTTTCATATTTGCATGACTATGTTATACATAGTGTGTATTGGGTGATTCAGAGAAGAGTACTGAGGCCACAGAAGGAGAAAAGGGACTTATGCCATTGAAGTGTCACATAAATATATGGACGTGCCCCGCCTCCCTAAAGCTGTATTTGTAAGAAGTAAAGTCTCTCTGTTAAAACAAACAAACAAACAAGCAAATAAATAAAAACCCAAAAGGAGCTAGAATGAAACAGTTCAAGAAGAAAAACAGATTAAAGAGAAAAAGCATTGCCCTGAACATTTCCAGCTTCCGGTTTTAGAGCAATCTAAACTTATTGCTGTTCTTGGACTCCAAAGATATTTTTGTGTCTTTGCAATGAATTTACTGATCTAAATACTTAAAATATATCAATACAAGTACTAGCTCATTCCACAAATGCTTTGCTAAATATTTTACTGTATGAAACAGATGTATATAAAATGCACACATATAAATGTAAAATTAATGATTAAAAGATCAATGAGCTAAGATTTAATTCTCATTTTAATAATAAAGGAACATCTTTTTAAAGTCAGACACACATAAAAACTTAAAAAATATTATTTTTAAAAGAGAACAAAAATGTGGGAAAAAGAAATTATTAATGAAAGAGCACAGTAGTAAAGAATAAGAGGTAAACTTCACCAAAAAAAAACAGCCAAACTGATTTAAAAAAATAAAATAAAATAAAAAATAAGGTTTTCAATATTGACAGTAGCCAATTTCATTTAAAATTTACAGAAAAATAATATATTCACTAACATTCAAGATGGGAAAGACCTCTGAGGCCAATCACTTCTTAAGCTTTTGGAAGGTGGTGTTTATGAAAAGTTGACATAGTGGAGACATTTCAAAATAGAGCCAGAGCAGCCATTCCAGAAAAACTGCCTCACAGGTCTTGCTCCTTGAACGTTTGGACTGTTTGAACGGGGCAAAATAATCTTTGGACCAGTCCTAAACAACGTGGTCTTATAAACAACTGCTTGTAAAGCTGACAGGAAAGCAGACATCTCTACCACAAAGGACTAATGATTACAGATATTCTTTCTGAAGATTGAATCAGTAACCAGACCTGTATAGCTAAAGAGTAAATCAGCTTGTTATCGCCAATAAAAATTTGTTTCCTCTATTTATGTAATTATTTATCTTCCTTTTCACATTAAACACACACACACACACACACACACACACACACACACAAAACAAAAACCTTTTTCTTCACCTCATAATTGGGACACAGTTTTGGTTCTGCCTGAATCTGTGGACTCAAACTGCAATTCTTTTGGATTCCAAATAAATGCTTTTTGCCTCTCGTTTTGGTTTTTATTTTTATGATAACGTGTTCTACCTTATTTTACAGTAGATTTGCCCATCAGATAATATGAACCAACATAGGCAAAACTACCATCATAAAACACAATCAACAAATATCAGGCCAAAGCCATACAACCAACACTGGTTTTTACTTCAGGAAGAATTTTTAAAATTTGTTTGCTTGAACAACTATACTAGTATCTGGGAAGCCAGTTAAAGATTTTGCCCCCATAGGTTGCTGTCTTCGGAAAAAGGAACAAACCCTTCAGATTAGATTTCAAAAAAAGATGAGATACAGATACGCAGCTTACTGAACAAACAAGTTTATTTTAGCAAATTGAATTGAGAAAGGCAGATGTATGCACATCTCTGCATTTCTAATGATTCTTTTCAAATCTTAAGGAAGTCTGTTTTATCAGTCCTGCAGTATTAAGGTCAAAAAGTGATCCTTAGTAAATATTTCCCTTTGCGAATGACTTTCTAAAAACTATCATTATTATTCTCCACTAAGATGGTGCATTCACCATTTTCTGAGTAAACTTCCTTGATCTTCTGAGTTAGATATAATAAGTTGTCCCATTATCCCTTTATAGCAAACTATGTATGAAAAAATAAGCAAGAGTTTTTAGACTCTTCTCAAATCTCAACTCCCTTATTTATTTTTGTGTGATATTAACAGATCACTTAGTATATTCAGTTATTCTTAAGCCATCCCTTGAACATCTTGCACAATCAAAGGTTAAAAATCATCAGAGTATCGCCATGGGAAAATGTCCAGACTATAGTACTCTACTTGGTTCTTAAGAGTCAAATCCTAGAAATCAAAATAGGCGTAGGTGAACAGAAGAGCTCCTCAGGGAATTCGAATGCTCTAACACACTGCAACAATATCACTGAGCCCTCAGATTCTTATTAGGGGAAAAAAATGCTGCAAATGTTAGTTGATTTCTGAAGTTTCTTCCTTCAGAGATCTGTGAATCTTAACAGAATGTAAAAACCATGGGAAATAGATCCTTGTTTGTTCACAAATGAATCCCAGATGCCAACAGAGTCTAGCACATTGTTGGTGCTCAATTAAGAATTATTGAATGGATCAATTTAAAAAAAATAAAACCTCTGTAAGTGAAAAGATAAGAATAAACTAAAAACTGAGAAAATCTGTTATAAGAGGCTGTAAGACTAATTTTCTAAACTTTAAAATATGTACACTCATAAAATATGCCCAAGGCTTTATACACTATTATGGATAGAATTTTAGGTTTCTCTGTGCCAAATTTGGCTAGCAACTAAGCTATTTTTAGCTGTGGAGACAGCACTCCTGTGTTTACTGAGATTTAAGCTCAAGTAATCACTAGTAATCATTATAAATCTAGGTAAGACTCTAGTACACCCAAAAGTATTATTTACTGGGTCGATAACAATTATTATAAAGCCAGAGACCCTTAATGAAAGGAGACTCAAAGAAACTTCTGTATGTCAAAGAGGTAATATCCCAAGTTATGCTTTTGGATGATTATTGAAAGAACCACTTTGATGTTAGATATAGTTATACTAACCTCTAGAATAAGCATCCTTCATAGCTGTTCATTTTTAGCTTAGGTAATCACTACTAGTCACCAGCAAGAACCGATAAGCAGAGGCAGTTAGTTATTCAGACCTGGAGATCATTCCTACAGCACTTTAATTACTGCCTTCCTGGCCTCAGTGAATCTCAAATTTTTCCTACGTTAAGTGAAGACGATAATATCTATATCATACTTCACAAAAGATTGCCATAGAGTTAAGTGTAGTTATATGAAGTCATTTAATAGTTTCCCTAACTTAGAGTAGCAGTTCATTAAAAGTGAGTTTCAAGAATTTCTTAGTAAAAAATGATAGTTAAAAAAAGAGAAACATAGAAAATCTAAGAGATAATTTGGTGACTGATAAATTGGAGAAAAGATCAAGAGTGAGACACCTGGAAGCTGGGTTCTGGTCTGGGCTTTGACACTGACTTGGCTGGTCATGAACATAATGCCACATGGGGTCAGCCCATCTCTCCGAGGAGTTTCAGGTTCTCCACTTGTAATGTGGTCCTAACTTATGCCACTCCTTTCTATTACCACTTCCCTCTTCTTGCTACTTCCAACCAAGGATGCTATTAAGATAAAATCAGGGCCTATGTGCACATAATTTGCCTTTTTCAGTCTAAAATGTTCTGCTCTGCAGCTATTTATCTTTGATTAGGGCATCCTGTTTCTTGCTGTCAGTCACAGCTTCCCAGATTGAGCTGTATGTGCCATATCCATGTGAGGTAGCCTGTGACACACTGTGAGAAGTCTGTGTCGGTATACCAAACTCATCATTTCATAGCTGAAATAACACCTTACACGTGAATAATTTTTCAATAACTAAAACTGAATTTTGCAAATGGTTTTTAATTGACACCATAATAAAGGCAGAAGTAAAACACCTGTCAAGAGCCCTCTCATTGGAGAATTTATTTATGGATGTCTAGATTTTACAAACTCAATGCCAATTAAGTTTGGGTTATACTTAAGCATATATTTATATCAGTGAGTTTAACAAGGTATCTAGATGGTCCTTTGAAATCATAAATTTCAAATTCAAATCTAAAAATACTGTATCACATTCTAAATTACAGAATTTACATTTTCAAGAGAAATGAAAAGAATATAATATTGTAAAGTTAATTAGAAGAGAATGCTTACTAAACTCTAATTATTTTTTTTTCTTTTGATGCATGTCACTATCATGCTCTGTTACTGGAAGAATTTCAAACATTCTTCGCATGATAATTAAAAAGGCAATCGACAGTGGAATAATAAAACTATTTTTCTTTCTGGAAAACAGCAATGAGAAAACAATATTCTAGTCCATTCCTTTGGTATAAAGATATTTTAAACAATTTTCATAGTTTTTAAATTAAGAAACTGAATAATCTCATATAATTTTTAAAAACAGTGATGTAAGACAATTAAAGCATTGTGTCCATGTGAATCTAGGTTGGGATTCAGTGCCAAAGTCATTTACAGCTTGGGTAATCAAAGATAATTAATTACTGAATTTTAGAAGTTATGGGACATCTAGAAGTCAGACAATGAGTCATATTAGAGTCACCTCAATAAAATGATGAATAAAATTTACAAAGTAGTAATTTCAAATGACAAAAAAATAATGAATAAAATTTAATAATAGTATGGCCTATTATTAAAATTACCAATAGTTTATCTTCTCTTGTTTGCAAATTTATGATTAGAAATGGAGTTTCATTTGATAAATAAGCAATAAGCAAACACTTTACCAGTGAAGCTTTTTCTTCATTAATGGAATAAGTATTTTCTGAGTGTTTTCATGTACAAAATATGTATACTTCTTTTAATATAATGAGGATTTATAATGGACATGTATGGGGGGAGTTTATTCATCTTTCATTAAAATACCTCCATATCATGACCATTTCATCCTCCATGTTTAAATTCAGTTACTGGTACAAAGTATCAGAAGTTGACTTGAACATCTAGGAAATGAGTGTTTAGATATTAAAGCAATTATTCTTTCAAGCTGAAACTAGTTAGATATCTTGCATCTTGATTAAATAACTATGCTTATAGGTCAGTGATTCAATGTTCCTTTGAGCCTCAGATCCCTTTAAAAAACTGGTGAAAACTATGGATTCTCTCCTGATAATATGTGTGTGTGTGTGTGTGTGTGTGTGTGTGTGTACTGTCACTGGGAAAAAACAGCATTCATAACACACATATATAAATATTCACATGTAAACCTAAATGCTTTTAACTTATGTACAATTTCAGGAAATTCCTAGAACCCTCAAGATCCCAGTATGTTCCTAAGATTGTAACATTTGATACATGGAAATATGCTTGTTGTTATTTATTTATACAGAAGGGTGTCTGGTCAGTTTACCTAAAACAACATGCAGATCATGAAGACATTAGGCAAATAAAAAGATCTTAAGATGCAAACAACACTTCTGCTCTGTTAGAGGAGTGTGGAGTGGTATATTGCTTTCCTGTTTTTGACACTGCTCTGAATTTTTTTTTAAATAATAATAACTTTGAGGGTTTGCTAAGCAAAACAAAACGTGAGACTCAATGCATAATGATCACATATCCCATGCCAGGCATTTGACATAGCATATCGGACAAGACTATAAAACCTAGGCAGTGCCGTGCAATAGGCTTTTGTGGGATGTTCTATATTTAAATTGTCCAGAATGACGTAAATGTTAATTTCTCTCATGTCTCCTGTAATCAGACCAAACCTCGAACAATGGATTCAGTTCCGAAGTTCTCAGTTTGGTGACTATCACCAAAATGAAGTTGAAAGTAGAGTATCCAAAATGACTAGGGCATGTGAATACTGTGTAATTGGAAGAATGACTGAAAAAACTGAGAAAGAGAGGGGGGACAAATGATCATTTGCTCTATCTGTCCTAAAAAGGGTAGTAGACTTTCTATGAGTTAAACTAGAGTGGAGAACTTTGCCTAGTTTATAGTTGTAAAAGAAAAACAGAATTTGCCATAATAGAAGAATTTTAAAATTATTAGCATTGTTCAACAATGAAATAGGTGATCCCCAACGATGATGTTCCAGTAATTAGAAAATGTTAGATTACAGTTAAGATGAACAATTGAAAGAGATATTGCAGAGCAGTGCTCCTCAAATTTAACATGTCCAAAAATCACCTGGGGACCTTGTTAAGATGCAGATCTTTATTTTGCAATTAGGGGACAAAGGGCTTGTTTTTGTATTTCCAAACCATCCCACTTATGCTGCTATTGCTTGTCTATGGACCACACTTAGAATACAGTGTTGTAGAGGGATTGCATAAACACCTTGAATGTTTCTTTAAACCTTGATACTTTACTAGATCCTGATGGAAATACCATGAACACATAAATATCTCAGCTTGGAGATTTTCTCTCCTGTCCCACTCTGGTAATAAAAAGAGGTAATTTTTTTTCACAGAATATTCCAGAAGAACGAGTAAGATTATGTTGCCTAATGGGATGACTCTTCATCCCATTATGTGTTACCACACATAATACACTATTTTTGCCTTCTATATTGAAATTTCTGAAACCAAACACTGTTCATATGACATTTCTAGGTGCCTTTAAAAAAATTCCTTGCATTTTGTATCACCACTCCTTAATTTTCATTAATATTGTTGGAAGAGAAACTTTTTACTAAGATACTTGAGTTAAGGTCATGCTTAACGGCTTATGATATATGGCAGGTGTTAACTTAAAAGGCTAAAGTGAGAGGCAACAAATGTTTCTTTGAGATAAAAAGGAATTGCAATTCTGGGAAGTACTGATTCAGGTAGAAACCTATATAGTGTCCAAATTAAGAAGTGAAGGCAAAGGGAAGGGAAATAATTGCACGAATAGAAGGAAGGAATTTCTAGAGATACAAATAAGCTGTCATTTTTTAGCTATACATGGTGGTACTAATTCTAAATAAGTTTGTAATTGTCAGTCTTGTAGTCATGATGTCTGCTTTCCTGTTAACCCAGTTCAAATATTCTGAAAGTTTGAGGAGTAAGATATGCAAGGTAATTCCAAGGCATAATAATCAACAACATTCCCTGTCTTACTTTGAGGCTTCAAATTATAGTAAACAAAAACTCATTAATATCCAAGCTAAGAACTCTAGTAATTTTTAAGAAACTAATTTGTACCAGTAAGTTCCAGAAAGCTGAAGAGAGAAGTGAGTAAAATTAGAACGGTTCTAATTTTTTTAAGAGAAGTCTTCAACATATCTACTAATTAAGGAAAAGTGGGAAAGAAAATATATTAATTGGTCTGTGTTAAATTGCATGACATATCATGATCATTTTATTTTGGAGCAAAAATCTATGCTGCAAGCTTTGTGTCTTGTCACAGAAACCACCCTCTAGTTTATCAGATGAAATAAAGGATATTTGACTTAGAAGAATTTAGGTTGACATACTCCATTCACCCTATTTGAGGAAAATAAAACCATATATCCTTTGGGTTCAGATGCCAATCAATGAAAAAACAATTCTTACAAATAAATGTTTTTTGTTGTTGTTGTTGTTGTCGTTGTTGTTTCATCCATCTTCCTGTCTGCTTTAGGATGAGACTGTCACAAAAATATTTTAGAAGAGCAATTTTGGTGCAGGTTCATGTCTCAGAAGCTCAAGATGATCTGTCAAAAATCACTTCTGTAGAAATTTACTTTTATGAAATATAGGGAAAAAATTCCTTCAGAACTCATTGGGGAAAATAAACTTTTGAGTGCTTTAAGTCATGGAGAAATATATAAAACTATCCTGCTACATACATACATATATACACACATATAAACATATTCACTTATATACAGATGTGTGTATATATGCAAATATATGTGTGTTACATATATAGTGTGTGTGTGTGTGTGTGTGTGTGTGTGTGTGTGTGTGTGTGTGTGAAAGAGAAAGAGAAAGGAAGTAAGAGGAAGAGGAGGGAAGAGAGAGAGAATGTGAATGTGTATTAGGGTGAAGGTCATGGTTAGGGATTAGAGGTTAGTTTTATTTGCTAAGTGTTTCTTAAGTTCTCTTACCACTCTGGAATCTATGAACTCTCTGATTTTGCATGGTTTATTCTATATCTTTGAATCTCATTTTTCTTATATTTCAGTTATTGATGAGAATAAATCCTATCTCATAGAGTTCTGAGAATTAAATGATTAAAGAAATGAAGTACACTAGGAGTGTGCCTTAGACATAGTAAACATATAACACAATGTTAAATTGGTTGCCTTTTCACATTTATGTATAATCATGCATCCCTCTGTGCTATTTGGCAATATAAATGTAACCAATTTGACAGGTTAAGAAACACACACATATATACACACAAAGTACACCTATCTCTCCCCCCTTTCTTAATATGGTATGCATTTAAATATATAGATAAGTATGTTTAAATTTATAGATATACACACACAAACATGCTTTTGACAAATTACATTATCAGAAAACTGTGTATATAACATTCTATTTTGCAGAGATGATGGCATTTTACAAGTTGAACAGACTATCTTTTCATACTCTGCAGTGCCTGTTATTTCTTTTTCAATAGTTCTAAGATTATAAACTCCACCTACAGTCATAAGCCCTAATTATATTGGCGCATAAGTCTTTGAGAAAAATAGTATCCTAATGCTGATGAGCTACTGGCTCAGCAGCACCCTTCATTGTTCCTTATTTCTTTATCACATACTAATATGCTACAGGTTTTGGTGAAATCACCAAAGAAAATAAAGAAGCTTCAGAAGAATCAGCATTAATAATAATGATGACTACTACTATGACTAAAGACTGTACATTTCTGTGGCTGTCAAAAAAGTTATACAAAAATATAAACTAGGGTATAAATTTTGGAAAACACAGTCTAACGAACACATATTGTAAGGATACAGAGTATAAAACATGAGCCGATAATTACCTATAATATATTGTTACTATTTAAACTGTTTTCCAAGTAATTTTACATGTAATTACTTTGTGTTTACTTTGTCATCAGAATTGGTATTAAAGTGATCAGAAATTGTAAATAGGCCCATACCTCTAATACTATAGTTAGTATAAAGGAAATAAGACATTTTTCTTGAAGAAAAGCTGGACATAATCAACAGTGTTATTTCACATGTGATAGTTTAATGTAACGACAGATACTAAAAGAATCTTTCCTATGGAATACTTGAATCAGTAACATTTATATAATTTCCATAAAGGAAGGGTCAGGAACCATAATCTCCTTGACAAGAAATGTCTTGAAGATACGAATAGAAAACAAGCAAATCATATTCACTGGGATCAAATGTTAATTTAGGGTAGTTTTGGGGACTAAGAGTGATGGAGAAGGACATAAAGCCCACTCCACTGTAAGCTAGAATTTGTTGCAAAACCTGGCCTATAGGATGGAAAAATGGCCTATAGGAAAAATAATTCACGTATGTTAAGTCTAAAATCCTTCACCATTTCACAAATTTTGTTTTTTTTTTAAATTCATTTAACATGAAAATATGTTACATATATGATTGTGTGAGGGTATAGGAAAGTGGAGAGTATTGGAAAGTATGATCAATTGGAGATTGCACACCCTTGACTAAATACATCTAGAGGAGTCATTTAGGAAAGTCTGTGGGACTGTTCTGCCTGGTTACAACCCTAGCTCTCTAGTCAGTGGGACTTATCAGAGATACTTTCTTGGGGCAATAACTTATTCTAAATTTTCATTTTTTTCTCTCATGGGACTAAAAAACAACTAGGTATTTTATTTAAAAAATTTCGAAGTGATTAATAAAGATCCGAGTCTTTAAATTATGTATATACTAATTAAAATGAATATCAAATTAAAGAAGAAAAATTAATTATTGTCAATTTAGGAGTTCTTTAAATTGTTTCTACCCTAAAATTATGTACAATTTTTTTTTCAAAAATTTAAGTCCCATTTGAAATAGTCTAAAATATTTTCATTGATTTTCTTTTTTTATATCAACTTATAACTAACCCAAGAAGTTTATGTTCTCTATTTATTTAAAATCATCTGAAAATCTAATCCAATCCCAATTATAACTATTAAATGGAATATTTCTTAATGACTATGTCAAGTAGAAATTACATCTGTAGACCAAAAGGAAACATTTTAGTATGAAAGGTCATGTATCAAATTATATCTATTCTTTGAGTTTCTGCTCAGAGCACTTAAATGACTTATTCTAATGTAATTTTCATACTTTTAATTTTTAATTCTTTTATTAAAAAATATTTTTTTACCTTAGATTCCAATTGCCTATTTCCTTCTATTTTAATTAAAAGGACAAAGGTCATAGTTTCAGTTTCTTGGTTAAATATGTAACTATAGTTTTTACTTGACTGTCAATTTTAATTTAATTTAAATATTTTTTAAAGAGGTTAGTCCAGTGAAATGGAAATTGTCTGAAACTAATCTAGAGCAGTAGTTCCCAATCTTTTTGGCACCAGGGACCAGTGGTCCTATCAACATCTAATGCTTGATGATCTGAGGTGGAGCTGAGGCAGTGATGCTAGCTAGCTCTGGGAGCAGCTGCAAATACATATGAAACTTCCCTCACTGGCTGGTCACTCACCTCCTGCTATATGGGCTGGTTCCTAACAGTCCATGGACGAGAACTGGTCTGCAGCCTGGGGGTTGGGAACCCCTAATCTTGAGCATCTTTTAATAAACAATATAAATTGTAGATAAAGATTATTTTTCTAGGATATCTAATTATTAAAATGAATTAAATCTATTTTTGGCTCTTTTGTTAGATATACAAGCATATATTAAACTTATATATAATATTCACTGTTTCTAGAATTCTGAGAATTTTGCAGACATTAAAATATTTTAACAGCCTGTTTTTTTTTAACTATTAGCCTGCTTTTTGTTTTTATTTTTTAATTAATATTTTCTGATCATTTCCAATCTATTTTTGAAATGCATTTCAATACATATGTTTTCAGCCTATAAAATTATCTTATTGGTATTTCATTTCTACTGCACTGAATGTATTTATCAAATTAGGGAAATGAAGAAAAGGGAGAATATTCAGTATTTTTTATCCAAGAACATTATATGCCTTTCCAATATGCAAATTTTAAATTATTGTTAAAGATTTAGATTTTGGTAATTTTTCATAATATTTTTGATAATTTATTATTTTTGGTAATGGATTATACAGTGATTTTTTTAAAAAACATTTTTTCATCAATGTACATAAAAGAGATCACTTCAAAGTTTTTTATTCATTTATGTATTTGTTTTTACTGTCTTAATACTATTACAATTAAGTAACAGGCTTCATCATTCATATTTTTAAAATATTTTTCAAATCGAAATCACATGCCATTGAACTAATCTTACCATCTTACTTTAGCTTTTATGATTCGATAAGTTACATATATAAATTATAAATAATTTTATTTTGGGACAGAATTATTTTGTATGATAAATGACTATAATTGTAAAGATATATTATGTTTTACTCAAAACTACCAAAATATATATGCATATAAATTCAGCTTAGTCAATCTTTTTGAAACTATCTTTCAAGTAATTTTTAAGACATATGAAAAGTATGAAATTACAGTAAGTTTTTTCCCCAATCTTATATATTATTCAGGTTGATTAGAAATTTTACCAATTAAATTTGGCTCTGAATTAAGTTAGCTTTTGAAAAAAGCATTAAACATGTACCACTACACTTCTCAAAGAATACACTTTTATTACAACCTCAGGTTTGAATTTAAATCTCTACTCCAGACAGCCTGGAGTAAGGAAAAAATTAATGATCTGGGTATAAGTTATGCCAAGTCTTTTGGTAATTCACTTTGTGACATGAGACAAATTACTTTCACATCTAGACCTTGGGTTTCCCAATGAATGTATATATCATAGACAGATGCTCGTATACTATGCAGCATTCTTTTGGGGGAACTGACACATCCCAATACACAATTACTATGGCTCTGATGAGACTAAAACCCATCACAGACTCTAGAGGGTGCTGAAGGTAACTCAGATCTGGCCAATCTGAACTGTCTCCATGGCAATAATCACATTTTCAGTGACTGATTATGAGCTAAACCAGGACAGTAGAATCAATCCTAAGACTTTTGTGGACATTTTGGAGAAGACAAATCCTCTTCCTGTTAAGGTACTGGAGCAGGTAGAATTTAACTTGGGGCTGGTGGACATAATTGTCACCATCTAGCAAAGTCTGGCTGAGAAAAACAATGGGGAGAAATAATTTACAAATAATAAATGCACAATACTCTTTATTAAAATTTCTCTATAGCTAATTGACATATTCCATAATGTATTAATTAACCTTTTAATAAACTGTTGTATTGTAGCTAACCTTTGGTTGCAATAAAATACCAAGGGTAGTTCTGATATGAATAGTGGTTGTTTCACTTACAGTATTGTGTAAAACCAAAGTGAAACAGGAAAAACATATACCAAAACTTTTTAAAAATAATTTTTAAATTTTTTCAGTTATAGTTGACATACAGTATTGTAATAGTTTCAGGTGTATAACATAGCAATTAGACATTTACATAACTTATGAAATAATCACCCCAATAAAACTAGTACCCATTTTACACCATACATAATTATTACAATATTATTGGCCATATTCTCTATGCTGTACTTGACATCCCTGTGACTTTTTATAACTAGCAATTTGTACATCTTAATCCCTTTCCCTTTTCCACTCTTCCTCCAAATCCTCTCCCATCTGGCGATCATCAAAATATTCTTTGTATCTATGAATTTGTTTCTGTTTTATTTTGGTTTTTAAATTCTACATATGAATGAAATTTTGTGATATTTGTATTTCCCTGTCTTAGTTTACTTAGCATGATACCCTGTAGGTCCATCCATGTTGTCTCAAATGGCAATATTTCATTCCTTTTTATGGTTGAGTAATGTTCTGTCACACACACACACACACACACACACACACGCACACACACACACACACACACACACACACATTCTTTATCCATTTGTCCATCGATGGGCACTTAGGTTGGTTCCATATCTTGGCTACTCTAATTAATGTTGCAATGAACATAGGGGTGTATGTCTTTTCAAATTAGTGCCTTGGTTTTCTTAAGATAAATACCCAGAAGTAGAATTGCTGGGTCATATGGTAGTTCTATTTTTAATTTTCTGAGTAATTTCTATACTGTTTTCCATAGTGGCTGCACCAATTTACAATCCGACCAAGAATGCACGAGGATTTCCCTTTGTTCTTTTTTCTCATGATCACTTTGGCTACCCAGGGTCTTTTTGTAGTTCTGTATAAATTTTAGGGTTATTTGTTCTAGTTCTGTTAAAAATGCCATTGGTATTTTGATAAGGATTGCATTGAAACTATAGATTGCTTTGAATAATATGGACATTTTAATGACGTTAATTCTTCCTATCATGAGCATGGTACATTTTTCCACTTACTTTGATTTAATTACCTTCTTTAATTTCTTCAATGTCTTAAAGTTTCCAAGTATAGAGTTTTTACCACCTTGGTTAAATTTAATCCTAGGTATTTTATCTTATTTTTTAATACAATTGTGAATTGGATTGTTTACAACATATGCCAAATCTTTACTATTCAAAACAGGTGCAAATTATATCTTTATTGAGTTATATGTAATTTTTGAATACTGTTAAGACTATTTCTTCATTTTTTTGCTATTCACAATGTAATTGCTAAAGATGTGATGCATCTTTAAATTTAATTTCCACTATTAAAACTAAAATTTTGCCCATCACACTAGCCAATCAATGAAACAATGAATCATGCTCTAATTTGTAGTATTTGTTAATTTCTGTTTTTTAAAATTTATAAATTTCCACTATAGCCTATTTCAACCTACTATCATAATATCAGTGAGATTTCATACTGAGAAGAGATCTGTATTTTCACCATACATATAGTAGATTTAAATAATCTTAAGAGGCTATAGTAAATGTAGTAAAATATTAGGAAATTATGAATTTCATGTATGTGTTATTTTTTATTTTAATGTAACATTTTAGTCTAAGTTTATATAATTTAATTTTAATAATGGCTGTTTAACAACTTTAACAATTTGCTCACAAACATCCTAAAAATTTAACAACTTCCAAATTTAAACTTCTATCTTCTTTGTGTCCGTTTCTGGACCTTAAAATATATAGTTTTGAGTATCAAATTAAATAATTTATGAAGAATTAAAAAAAATAGAATTCTTACCAAAACAAAAAAGGCTTATTCGATACCAGTAACCTCATGAAGGTAGTAAACCCCACCTAACATCAGTTTCCTTATGTATAAAATAATGTTGATAAAGGAATCCTCTTTACAGGGCTATTTTAAGAATTAAGTGAGACTCATGATGCTCTCAGCACAGTTCATGGGCATAAAAATCAAGTAATACTATCTAATGCCCTCAATTTAAGGGCATTATCTCCTGTAGTAGCATCTCTTCTTTGTTTTGCTTATAGTGGGGAAAATAAGTTTTGGCCACTCAAGTTGTCTTGGCAAAATTATATCTTTTTGACAGGGTTTCTGTGATATGCTGTTGCCTGGCTGACCTTATTTCACAGTCTTAAAACTCCAATCAGCTTATTCGAATTCTTAGCTCTCTGGAGAGTCCGAACACATGAGTAATCCTTAGTGTTTCCAAAGTGCTTCCTTTCACATATTATCTGTTGCCTGGGGATTTACCCATGATAATCTCCCTGGGAGATTCTATCAGTGAATTAGGGGTTGATGTATCATGAACATAAAGTAAAAATCTTTACTACTGAGGGCCAAAAAATGAACATATAAATAATCTGCACAATTTTTTAAAATCATTATCACTCTACTTGGAAGCATTGTGCTTGGACAGATTGGTTGGCCCATTCATAATGGAGAGTTATTCAAACAGCATACCTGCTCTTCAATGATGTGCCAATCACTGGCTAAAATAATTCAGGAGAGTTTTCAATGAATGTCTTCTTTCTCTAAATTCCAGTAAAACTGGATAAAGTGATTTTAAACATATAGCTTTTTCTCAACTGTAATTTTAAATACAAGTGGTTACAAAATATTATTCTTAAAAACAGTGATTGCAATTCTTAATTAAATTAGCCTACATATAGTTTACAAAATGTAGTATAGTATTAAATCATTACATACCTTTTCATTAGCTTAGTTTAGAATATTAGAATCTCTAACAGAACATCTCCCATTTTTAAGATTTCACACTCAAGTAATTTTAGGCTACTCTATGTGGAATTACAGTGATTAAAGAACTTCATTCTGTCATGATCTTGAGGCACTAAATAGCATAGTTCATTCATTCCAAAGTTCCTTTCTGAATCTTCAATTTACACTGCCACTAGAATTAAAACATATTTTAAATAAATTTTACTCCTCAAACTGATGTTTTACTACATGCAGAATGTATTGGAACAATGGTGAACCTCACCAGGTAAGAAGCTTTAGGTTACATTGCAATGATTATAAAATTTGAAATAATCATTCCTGCATAGTTCTGCTGCTTACAGAAACTATTACCTTGAGGCAGTCATTTTTTAACAGTACATTTTCAAGTTTCAGGTTTCTTTATTAAGTATGAATATATGTAAGTAAATATATATATAATGTATATTGACACTTGAACAACACAGATTTGAACTGTGCAGGTGCACTTATACACAGATTTTTTTCCAGTAAATACCTGTATTGTTTTTGAAGTGTGTTTGGGAGTTGGCAGATACAGAGGGCTGACTATACATGATTACCTATGCCATTTTATGGACTTAAACTCCATAGATTTGGTATCCACAGTGGCCCTGGAACAAATCCCATGAATACCAAGGGATAACTTAAATTTGGGGGGAGTCAATATTTATATGCATGTTTTTGACTATGCAGGGGTTGGAGCCCCTTGCTGGTTGGAGTGACATAATAAACAGGAAATAAGTCAGTTATTAGCCGTGCAGTAATGATTGCCTACTGTGTGCCAAACACCAGTCAGACAGTCGTGAACGATGGAGTCGATCACGATCTCTGTCCTCACTGAATTTACTTATACAAAGTGGCTAATAAACCATAATGATTATAAACTATTAATACCATGCATTGAATCATATACTCTCTAAGATTCTGAGAGATATACTTAAGTTTCTTTGGGAAAAATAATAAGAGAGAAAGCTAACTATTTAACAAAATCCAGGAAATACAGATGATAGGCCAAGCAATACAGAAAGAAGTATTTTCCCTTGAGAGCCTTGGTAAATAATGTTGAAGCAAAGAAATCCCAAACCTTTGGAATGAATCCTGGTCTAATGCGGGACAGTGTTGACATTTGTATAAGATAGAGCTAATTTTGGCAGGTCAGAATAAAATGAAAAGTATTGATGAGCTCTAGCATAAAACTATTCTGGAGGAGGCTAAGACTATATTTTCCAGTGAGTTATAGAGAGTAATGAAAATTTTAACTGTTTTTATAAACAAGAAACCCATATATCTAGATTTCGGCATTTTGGTAAATGAGATTGTTTTTCAAAATATTTATTCTCCCTTCTAACCTCTATGGAAAGATTATTCTACCAGTTGAGTTGGTCATATATCTTGCTGTAGTCAATGGGATGTTAGCAGATATGAGGAGAGTAGAATAAATTCATCTTGAGCATATCTGAATGAAACTTACAGGTAAATACAGAGCAAAAGCAGAACCATTCAAGCAAGCCCAGCCTGTGTCAGCTAATACCTTAGCAGACGTATAACTGTGATAAGAGAATAAATTGTTGCTTTAAGTCACTGAGTTTGTGTGGTTTGTTATACAATATTATACCTCATAAATATAGAAATGAATAACACAAAGGGAATGTTGTTTAATAAAAACCTAAACTACGTGCCAATATATTTTGCTATCAGGTAGTAAAGAGAGAGGAGGTTGTTAAGCAAACCATCATCCTCTTAATGGTTATACAAAAAGGGGAGAGGCAATATAAAATTATATTATCCAACTATATGGAGAAATCTCTGTAGGGTTATTCATTAGAGGGAACTGAGAATAAAGGGTTGTTATTATTATACTTACACATAGTACTAAAGTACTTAACAAGTGGAAAAGAACAAGTACTCTCCAAATTAAATGATACAGCAAATACAAATGGATTTGGGTCATAAACAACTGGTATAGCTGTAACAGTGCAAACTAACTTAATATGCACTTTAATTCTGTATTCTTTAGCACTCCACAGAGTGGACAGATTTCTCTATGTTAACTAGAAAAAAAAAGAGTAGAATAAAAGCAAGTAATTTTTTTGCAACAAAAAGGAATAAGAATATTCTAATTCTTCAATGACTAGAATAATTATTCTTTCTCCTACCCCAATATTTATAGTGAGGACTTTTTTTCCCCCTAGTTTCTTTCTATGATGAAAAATTAGATTTGCATTTGGCCCCAAATTAGATCACACTACAGTATAAAATATAAACTCAGAGTCAATACTGCACCAGAATTTTTTTATTATTATTTTTGGCAACTCTGTAAAGGTCTGTTCTATTAACCCACTATATGTTGCACATAAGGAAAGTAAAAGGTACTCTGAACATTTGCCTGTAATATTTTCTCCACTTTGAAAACATTTTCTATTCCTTTCCTAATAAAAATCCTTTTTTAGGCACATTGAACTGGTTGATTTTCTATTTGTTCCACCAGATCCTCTTTCTGTTCTTTTCTGCTTTGTTCTGTGCCAAAGAATTTGGTAGGTCATAGATTTTAGGAATAAAAGAGAAAGATATTCAGATGAGGGGCTTTTATTTTTTTTATTTTCAGCAGTTACCTCTGCTCACTCACTCCATCTGGGATTGTTACACTCTGATCCAGATATCACATTCTGGTATCATGTCCCAGTTCATTTATCAGAGAGACCATAGGCTGATGGCTTTCCATGAGGCCCCAAGCAAGAGAAAGTTTTGTAGTAGACAAAACAATAGCATTATCTGGCCTTTATAGACTTTAGGATCTATGAGTATTGAGGTATCCCTGGCATTTAGGAAATTGTTTGGAGCTTTGGGAATGTTTTAATAAGAGAAAAAGAGTGGACTCTCTTAGGGTTTTTGAATAATGCAACACTGCCTTCCTGTGTTAAATAGCCTCCTTTTGAAAAGTGGCTCTGGGGTTGCTTCTGGATCCTTGTAGACTTATCAATGCCCAATGGGATACCAACTGACTATGGAAACTGAGATGGGTATCACAAACTTTGAGTTACCTGATTCACCAAATGCATTCTATTATTAAAGAGAAAAAATAAGTGGAACAAGGATTGAGTTTGCCTGGAATCTATAAGGAAATGAATAGTGAGCATAGCCTAACATGGTACCTATTCCTACCTTTCTTATCTTTGCCTCGACACAATCCTGTGTCTTTACCAAGAATTCTCCGTGATGAGCTGATTAGGAAAAAAAAAAAAAAAAAAAAAAGGTTAGGCCTAGTTTGCAGATGGCTATATATCATGTGTTGGCACCCAACAGGAAAATGATGGTTATGCATTATAGCTTCCTTCAGAGATGTCTCTGAAAGACAGTGGTGAAGAAAAATTCTCCTGGTTAGCAAAACTACAGCAATACATCTTGTTGCCTTCTCCAACAGACAGATGACCGAGAGTGCAGCTCTATACTCACTGATGCACATTGTGTAATGGGTTGACTAGCTGGTTAGGAAATTGGAATTAAAATTAGATTGATACAAAAATATTAGGGTAAAGTATAAGATTAAACCTCTTGTAAGGAACACAAGCATGAAAATATCTGTCCAATATATATATTCACCAAATGCCATCCACGATCTTCATAGTCAGAGGAAAAAGGTAGTCCATTATTTTAAAGTTGTTCCGCCTCTTTTGGAACTCCATAGTTTATCCAATAACTCCAGGTACAAAATGGCTACGATGACAGGAATGGTGTATATTAATTTATTTAATGACGTTGTTATTTCACGAAGACTGCTTTGCTTTAACGTAGCTGAGTGTCAGAAATGCCATTTCAGAGGCCAGCGCTGAGCTCCTATTATGACTGCATTACTCCGGGAGACCTGTCCACCACCAAGATGTAGACTTATTACAATAAACATATGAAGGAAGAGGACAGTAAAGTTGCCTCAAAGAAATATCTACCCCTGCTACTTTGCAATCAATGGATATGGAGGCATACTAACCAAGATATGAACATTTCCACTAAATTACAGTCATGGTTCCACTAAATTCTAAGGTACAAGCTCCTGTGGGGTGGCTCTTTTTCATGGCTTTAAGCTCTCTCCAGGCTTCATTAACCTTCAGCAACCTCTTCCTTCCTCTTGTTCCTCTATGTCTAGACGTGGCAAAAATTTATGGATGTTCCCAGACCCGGGAGACTTCATATTGCTTAGCTACTGTAAATAGATCTTCATTAAATTCGTTTCAGTTAAATCTTTAAGTGTGCCACCTGTTTCCTGCCAGTATTGTGACTGCTACAGACACCCATAAAATTCACCCTGGAAATTATCTTTCTTTCTTCCAACTGTCTTTCCCTAAGCCTCTATCTAATCTCCACCTGCATTAAATGTTCCAAAAAGAGGTGATTTTATTCTTTGATATAGGTGAAACTGTATTTATATAATCACTTTTAATTACATGATATCTTAATCAGACATAAAAATTATATTCTTTAAAAATGAAAATGAAGTAGGGATTCTTGAAACTGTAAATAATAGAACTAATTCAGCCTAGTGGAATTTTAATTTTCTCAGAGGAATTTCCCTTCCTAAACATCTTTCCTTATACATTTTTGCTAAACAAGATCACTGAGTTACTTCAATTTCTCTGGGTCAGTGAATATTAAATCTAGAAAGGATTTTGGGGATTTACCAAATTCAGTTTCTTCATTTGGTAAACCAGGAAACCACAGGTCAAGAGTGGACAATAGCTTGTTCAAGATGCCATAACTAATGCCAGAACTAATGCCAGCGAAGCAAGGTTGGGTCCCTCACTCCCAATACATTGGTGACATATTACTTCTGGAAAAGACACATTGCTTCTTGTGCTACTGAAATAAGTGCATATCTCTTTAAATTAAAAAAAAAATGTAAATGCATTTATGAGGAGCATGATATAGAAAATTACAGATATAAATAGACATATATAGATAAATCCAGGAATTAGGTGGTCTGCCAGTCAAGGAGGATGGGCTTTGACTAAAGAATGGAATTTCTGAGATGGAATAATGACTCCCTGAATCACTGTAGTAACTCTTTCTTCACATCAGAAAAACTACAAATAACCTTGCTTCTGGCAAAGCCAACAGGTTCTCTCATTTTTATAGCCTTTGGATTGGGTTTAATATGAAAGAATACAAGAACTGTGAATGGCCTGAAGGCAACCACATTCATTACCAACGTCTCAGAGACCTCCCAAAGATCTTGTCTAATATAATTCGACACATGTCTTCAGAGAATAATAACTTTGACCAAACTACATTAATAGACTCCAGCAATTAGCCCAGGGGGATGAGCTTAGCAAAAACATGTAGGCAGCTTGAAGAAAATGAGAGAAATTGGAGGGAAAGTGACCTGGCAAGAGGCTTGAATTCAGATTGAATTTGATTAAAAGTTGATTTTAAAAAATAAGAACAAAAAATATAGAAAGCATGTTTTTACATTCTAATACAACGCTTTACCTATGAAGCAATTACAAGCACACCTCATTTTATTATGCTACACTTTATTGCACATCACAGATACTGTGTTTTTTACAAACTGAAAGTTTGTGGCAACCCTGCTTTCTGTCAGTCTTTCAGCACCATTTTTTTCCAACAGCATTTGCTCACTTTGTGTCTCTGTGTTACCTATTGATAATTCTCCCAAGTTTTCAAAGTTTTAATTATATTTGTTATGGTGACCACTTCAGTGAAGGAAGTAACTACAGATGTAGTGAAAACAACAGGAGTAGAATTAAAAGCGGAGCCAGAAGATGTGGCTGCATTGTTAAAATCTCACAAAGTTGCATCTTATGGATGAGCAAAGAATATGGTTTCTTGAGATGAAAACTACTCCTGGTGAAGATGCTGTGAAGACTGTTGAAATGACAAGTAAAGATTTAGAATACTGTATAAACTTTGTTGATAATGCAGTGACAGGGTTTGAGAGGACTGATCCCAATTTTGAAAGAAGTTCTGGTGTGGGTAAAATGCTATGAAACAGCATCACATGCTATAGAGAAATCATTCATGAAAAGAAGAATCAATTGATATGGCAAAATTCATTGTTGTCTTATTTTAAGAAATGCTACAGCCACCCCAGCCTTCAGCAACCACCACCCTGATCAGTCAGCAGCTATTTTCACCAGCAACCCTTCACCAGCAAAAAGATCAGGACTCGCTGAAGGCTCAGATGATGTTAGCATTTTTTTTTTAAATACGTACATTGATTTTTTTTTTTAAGGTACAATGCTATGACACACTTAACAGACTACAGTACAGTGTAAACGTAACTTTTATACACACTGGAAAACCAAAAAGTTTGTGTGACTCACTTTAATGAGATTCACGCTTTATTGCGGTGGTTTGGAACTGAAGTGTCAATAGCTCCATGGTATGCATGTAGTTTATTTTTAAAAATAACTTCAGATTCAGACTGTCAGTTTTGCTACAGTTAAAGGTGAAGCAAAATCTACAACCGTTCTACCCTGAACATGCCCAATCCCATCTGATCTCAGAAGCTAAGCAGGGTCAGGCCTGGTTAGTACCTGGATGGAGACCACCTAGGAAGAACAGGTGCTGTAGGCGTGAAAAAAAAAAAAAGGTGAAGCAAAGAG
The DNA here is from genome assembly GCA_028627145.1 of Eidolon dupreanum. Taxonomy (NCBI): domain Eukaryota; kingdom Metazoa; phylum Chordata; class Mammalia; order Chiroptera; family Pteropodidae; genus Eidolon; species Eidolon dupreanum. Next base: position 23,048,798 of record CM053510.1, read on the forward strand.
TACCATTAGACTAAAGTCGCCACAGTTGTCTTTGGTAGCTTCTAACCCCTGCTTTCACAGTGGGTGCTCTAAGGGCGACTGGAACCTAGCACAGGAACAGGGCACAGGGAAGTTGCTCAAGAAATGCATTCAAGAAATGAAGGACCGATATCACATGTGCCACACACCAATATCAAAACTATAATTGAAAACTACAATTAAAATTTATAAAAAACAAACTACCAATTATGAAGAGATCTTTCTGTGAAGCTCCAGAAGATTCCCCAGTAACCTGGAAGTGCCTCATTATAGTATTTTCATTCAATAGTGTATCATTTATTGGTGGGGTAAAAAATTAATTTGTCATTATATTCTCAGAGTTCTCTCATCAACCCTCCACCCATGCTTTCAAAATTATATGCTAAATTATAGACCAGGTGTACTGTCACTGCCTATTTACCTTCTTAGAGAATGAAGTTGGCTAACAGAGAGGTAAAGGAGATCATCCTCGGTGTAATATGCAATCATTTCACTTTATTTTCTAACATGATATACCTCTCACATCTTTGTGAACTGACCTATGACTTCTGATGCAGAAAATATACCTCGAGGCAAAGAAGCAGTTATTCTAGGTGTATTTTCCTTAGGGAAAACATTATTTTGAAAATCTGTTAGGACATGAGAAAAACTGAACCTGTCATCTTGTTTATTATTAGGTGCAATGGATTTATCTTGTGTGTTTCTTTCAATTGTGTTTTCTTCAATGAACACTATCACCTCAAAGGATTTTGAAAACCTATTGAAGAGGAAAAGGTAGTGGAGAAAATATCCTCAAAGAAATGTAACTTTCTGAAGCAGATTTTGAAATAACACTTATCCACATATGCTAGAAAGTGTACTTTAATTCATCTTTAAACTTTGCCGGAATGCTGCATAGTCATGACTCTCATCTAGTACTTCAAACATACTTGTGATACATTAGTCATTTGGGAACAGTATTTAATAATATGCTAATTGTATTTAAAGTCTGCATAGGGGTTGTATAATGAGTGTTTACTGTTTACTGTACATCAGTATGTAATGTTTAATATACTATTGTAAAGAAGTTGTGGTATAATGGAATATTTCTCAGCCATAAGAAAAGATGAAACACCGCCATTTGCAACAATACTACTGGATCTTGAGATTATCATGCAAAGAAAAATAAGTCAGATGGAAAAAGTTAAGAACAATATGATTTCACATATATGTGGGATATAAAACTGAAAGAAACAAATAGATTCATGGACATGGACAAGTTTAGTGGTTACCAGAGGGAAAGGCTGGGGGAGGTTATATAAGGGTAAAGAGGGTCAAATATATGATAAACACACAGTGCAATATACAAATGATGTATGACAGAATCATACAGTTGAAATCTATATAATTTTATTAACCAATGTCACTCCAATACATTTAACAAAAAAATAATATACTATTGTATATTTGACATCTTATAAATTATTAGCCTAACAGATTTTGCACAGATTTAATAATTATTTCCAGTAATATGGTCTCACACTTGCTTATTTGTGGTTAAGCTTTTAGTGAAATTTAAAATGTAAAATGTGATTGCAATGTGCGAATCATGAATAGTTACACATAGGATAGATGTCCTTATGTTAAATGAATGGATACCTGTGGTTAGAGTAAAACTACCCAATGACAACTTTCAAAATGTTTTAAATATTATGCCTCAAACGTTCATGAACTAAAAGATGAGGTGTTTCAGGGAACTGCAGTAAATGATTCAAAAATAATTATAGTGTAGTCATGACCTTGACAGAGTAGATGGTTGTAAAGATGTAGGAGAAATTTCTCCTACATACAGAAAATAAATCTGAGGCAAGATATGTAAATTATTACATATAATATAGAATTTTAAATACACACATATAACTAAATTAAGAACAAGGTATTATAAGTTTTAAATAAGTGACTAGTGTTATGTGTCTTTGTTCTCTCACAAGTTGATTACCCTGAGTGTAATCAAATGACATCAAACTTCTTTTTGCCATTCTTTAGAGGAACAAATTATGTGGTAAGGCCCTCAACTACCTGTGTCAGGATGCCTGGCCTGTTTGAGTCTATGCAATAGCATTCCTGGAAGACTCAGACTGTAGGACTGTCAGGGAGTCTTTTAACATTGAATAGTCATTAAAATATCTATTTTTTTTTCAAAACTCTACTCATAAAACATTTCTAAATTATCGAATATATAGAAATATGTTATATTTGTTAGTGAAATTATGTACTCCATAGCAGTTGAATGTGGACTTTATTTCCAAATAACCTGATTCAAATTTTGGCTCCATCTTTGAGACTTGCTGGTTGTAGAAATGTTTTTTTTCTTTGTTTGTTTTGTTTTTTTTTTTCATTTTTAATAGTTCTGTTCCTCAACTTTATTACCTATACTATTAAGAATAATAGTTGTGTCTATCTTATATGGTAACCACCATGATTACATATAAAATGCTTGAAGTGATAACTGGCACATAGTGATTAATCAATAAATGCTTGCTTTTCATAGGCGCACAAATCCAAACCCTTTAAAGTTGACTATACTACTTGCTTATGTTATCAAACTACTTCACTATGAAATGTATTCATTTAAACAAAACTGGATGTCCAAAATTAAAGATTTCATGGATACATGAAATAAAAGAAATAAACCTTACAGTATATTTACAGTATATTCATATATGTAAAGAATATAGAAGGTATGACTGCATGATATAGTGCAGACTAAAGAAGCAATCAGATTTTTAAAAAGGAAAGATTTTACATTAAAGGAGGAAAGTAAAATGAAGTTAGATGTAACATGAGAGTATTGAAGATGGGTTAAAAATTTGGAAGTTGATGAGGAGAAAGATAGTCATTTGAAGTAAGTGGACAAACGTATACAATGGAATGACATTTCATCCATTCATTTATTCAACAAATATTCATTGGTGACCTGTAGTCTAACAGGCTCCATTCTAGGCATCGAACGAATAACAGTGAATTGAAAAAGTCTTGCTCTTATAGAACTTAAATTCCAGGGAAAAGGGACAGACAAAAACCGAATATATATGTAAATGTATACTATATCAGATTTTTATATTTCCTATAAAGAAACATAAAGCCACATATAAGCATACAGAATGTGACGAGGTAGGTCATTGTTTTATACTGGGTAGCTAAGGATGACTTCACTGATAGGTAACATTTGAGTAGAAAGACAAAAGAAAATGAGGGAGGAAATCTTGGGAAAGAATATTAAAAGCAGAAAGAAAAGGTATTTTCAAAATCTTGAGTAAAGAATATGTTTACCCTGTTTAAGGAATATCAAGGAAGAGCTGCTGTGGTAGGTTGAGGAAAAGGACAGTATTAGGAGAGATGAGAAAATGTTAGGCCAGACCATGTAGGCCTATGCTGGCTACTAAAAAGAAATTTGGAGTGAGTTGGAAAGCCACTAAAATACTTTGAGAATAGTGAAATTACAAAAATATTATTTATTGACTCTTAGTACTCATTACTATCCCTTCTAAATTTCTCTTGATCACATTGGCTGGAAGGCTATAAATGACATTTCCCAGACTCCCTTGTAATTAGAGATCTGGGTTTGGGTTTCACAAGTGAGACAGATTCTCACCAGATTTGAAAAGCAAAAGTGAGGCAGTAGGCATCTCCTACAGATTCTTTCTATTTATGATGAATAATAATATTACAGTTTTCCTGATACTTTCCTGTGCTATACTATAGCGAAGGAATTGGAGGAAATGAACTTTCACAGTTGGAAATCTGGGATTGATTTTTTGACCAGTTAGAATATTGTGATGACTTCATTATAGCGGAGCATGAGCTAACAGTGGTGGATGTTATAAAGTGGCAAAAGACTTAGTTGAATAATTTGCTTCTAATCGCTTAGAACAAGATTTATACAAAATGCAAGGCACCAATGGTACATTTAAGATTATATCATGGAAACAAAAAAATATTCGAATTGGAGCATGGGTTAGTTGGGTCTATGGATCATTGCTTCTGGCAGTATTAGGACCCTAAGTACAATAATACACATTTCAGGATTTAATTCTCTGGAAAAGTCATGGTCAGAAGATCAGAGAGCTTCTATAACTAGTATGAAAGGATTTTTTTAAAAATATGTATCTTATAGCCACAGGGTTGATATAATTTAAAATTAGCTAAAAATTAGAATCTCCTCCTATAGTTTGCTTTATTACAATGTTAAATTAATAATAGGTTTGCCAGAACTCTTAAGTGAAATTTATAGGAAATGTGAGTTTATAAAATCTGAAATGGAATAATTTGGGTGAATTTTAAGTATTACGAATCTCAATCAATTGAGGTCGTCTTCCCAGCAGAATCAGTCATTTTCTTTTGTGTAGTATGACAACACTTGCTTGATGACATAAAATTATCTCCCCTGGAGTAACTACCCAGCCAGAGAAAGAAAGTATTCCTCATCCACCAAATTACTACCTCTCTGACGCTAGATTATAATTGGAGTCAGACCCCAGCATCATTCATGGAGAAAGTACAAAGATTGACCCAGGAGTAGACAGTTATGAAAATATTTATGACTTTATTAATGTTTATGAATAGTAAATCCAGGGATATTTATGTAGATGGATGCTAAGGAAGTCATATCAGGAAGAAAGAAATATAAATACGTCACTTCATATTTATTGATGTGTGTGAACATACCGAAGATTCTCTATCTAATGTGTTAGCTCAAGAACCCAACGGTACTTCTAACAGACATCTGAGAGTTGGCTGAAATTTCTGAGTTAAGGCCTACATTAAGTTAAATTCAGACACAAGATTTTTTATGTGATAGAGGAAAACAAAGACAGGAACACTATAAAATATTTATCATGTAATAGGAAGCTTAGTAAATGAGAAAAACACCAAAATCATTAAAAAACATTGTAGTGTCTGAAATCTGTAGGTCATTGATGAAGAATACGAATGTGGTCATTGAAATAGGTTATCTTTTCTCAATAGTCATTATTAAATAACATGCAGCATAAAATAGGGGAATACACAGAGCATTATTCTGTTATATTACAATAATGAAATCTTGTTAATTTGACCTATCAACAAGAAGTAGCAGCTATCCTGTATGTCTTGGTTATGTAAATGTGTGAATAAGGACTATTTCTGCAATCAAAGGATCCTATGGGTCACCTCTTAGTATTTTTATGATTAGCAATAAATATAGAGGGAGGTCTAAGACTATAATACAGTCAAGAACATTAAGGGTTTATATTTCGTAAAAATGAAGGTTTGCTTTATTTCATATTAAGCTAGAAAGTTGAACTTGCTAAAGTGATTCCTGTGGTCCAAGGAAACAAAGAATAGATGGGATGGATCTTGCTAAGGAAAGAACTGTAATACTTGCAAATATTTTCGGAAAATTTTATGTATACATATGTGTGCATGTGTCTCTGTGTGTGTAGGCATTACAACATTGTAAAAAATGTTTATCCTTTATTCTACTCTTGCACCCAAAGGCATAATAGTTGTGCTTAATTTTTAATTTAAAAAGGACAGAAATATGAACATTATTTTGAGATATATATTGTCTCATATAATATTCAATAATTGCAACTAAATTTAGAAACAATCCAACAATTGGACTTCCAATAATTGCTTTCTTAACAATGAGATGTTCAATGATTGGGCAAAAGGGCTTGAAATGTCTTTGCGCAGTGGGACTTGTCCTCTTGTGCCTCTGCCACTGAGAAGAGAAGTGCTTTCAAGGTATTTCAGCTTCCCCTGGAGCTTTGGCCTCAGAATGAATTCATGTAGTGTGGATTAGGGCATAAGTACAGTAATGATCTAATTTCAATGGGACCAGCTACACAAAGCACTAGAGCTCAGCCAAGGCAATCCTTAACCACAAACACATAGGGAATATAAACTTGTTATGATATACCATTGAGATTTTGTGATTAGCTCTTTTATAGTAGATAATTGATACAGTAAATATGATCATTGTAGTTACTGAGATGTTTAAAATGTGCTTCAGGAAGCCATACAGCTTAGTTGTTTTGATTTCTGGCTCTACTTTATGAAGTATCATAGTTATTCCATAATGAGTAATTTAAAAGATAACTTTCATATTAAAACAAATAGTGCTTCTACTTAAAAGAATAAAAATATCTCATGGATTCTAAATACTAATTAGGAGACACAAAAGGAGTTTTCTATATACAGAGACTTGTGAATAAAATGATACTGGGAGAAGGGATTAAGAAGCACAGGAGAGAGAGTGTTCTGATATAGATCGGGGGATATAGATCTGGGGTCATTGAAAAAATCTTACTGGTTGGGTAACAATGAGTACAGACATGAATAAACGAAGGAGGGACCTTTCCGGCAGGAGGATCTGCAAGTACAGAGGTCCCAATCAGAAGCAATTTTAAGCAATCAAGGAACATCAAGGAGGCCACTGTGACTGGAGCCCTGTGAGCAGAGGAGAGCAATAGGACATTAGGTGATGAGGTGAGACTTAAGGAATAAGATACTTAAGAGCAAAGGAATGAAACATTCCTTTATTAAAGATTTCGTTCTTCATCTCAACTCAGAGACTACAGGCATAAGTTACTTCAGAAGAGTACTTTCTGTTGTGAAGTGAAAGTCACCTTTAGAATACATTCTCATTCTTAAGGTATGCAAAATAGCAGCTTTTCTAGTGAATTCCTGCCTAGCTGCACTTTATTACCTTCCTTGTAGACACAGAGGGGCCTGAGGACAACACCATGATATATTCAAGAAATGACCACCCCAGTTCAAGTTCTGTAATGTCTTTACCAATCAGCTAGCACACTTCGAATTACCTTTTTTCTTAATTCTATTAGAATCAGTGAGAATACGCAATTGTTACCTCATAATTATCCGTCTAAATTTTTTGGAAGCAGACTTTTAGCTCCCGGACTTTGCTTCTTTTTTTGACATCTTTTTCTTGATCAAGTCTATCTGTAGTACCCACTAGTCACTTTCAAGAAAACATCCAGTAACTCATGTAATGCCCGCAGTACAGTATCACATCCAAAACTCTTTATACTGTAGAGAGAAATAAAATCACAATTCTTAACAATAATGGAATCACATTTCAAAAGAGGCTGTTGCCTAAGAGATCCCACATAGTCATCTTGCATGGCTGATTAGATTATTGTTACTATTAGAATGATTATTGGTATCCACCTTCAGTAGAGCCATTAATAGCTTTTACTTTCAGACTAAAGAATAAATAAGTTGCTGTGTAAGGGCTCCCCAAGACCACCCCAGGTTTAGTGATTCACTAAGGGGATTCACAGGACACAGTACATAGTTGTATTCATGGCTATGACCTATTGTAGTGAAAGAATGCAAAGGGCATATCGGGCAAAGTTCTGAGGAAGCCCAGCACAAGATTACAAAAGTTGTAAGGGTTCTCTCCATGGAGTCACACAGAGTGTACTTAATTCATCCATTAATGAATTAAGAAAACACAAGTAAAATGTTATCTGCCAGCAAAACTCACTAGAGACTGTGCCAGGGTTTATATGGGTGGAGGAGGTTGTTCACATAAGAACCTTCTGCTTTACCATGTAGCAAAATTCGACTCTCAGAAGGAAAGCATGTGCCAGCATAAACCATATTGTTTGCACAGACTGTTTAGGCGCAATGCCCAACTCTTACCTGATTAGGAAACTGTGCGAATCCTCTTGAAATTCAAGTTTCCAGATGCCAATCAATGGACAACTTTTCAAGCAGACCTTTCTAAGGATAGCTGTCTCAGAAATGATATAACTTTTTTTTTTTAATCATTTGCCAATCTTAGATTTTGGTGATAGTTTGGTAAGATTACTATGTAAAATGGAAAGAGGTATAAGTATGTGTGGTATATGTGTATATTCAGTTTGTTATTATTATGAAAATAAGTAAAGCAAGATAAGGGTACAACATGTGATGAAAGTGGAGTTCTGAGGGTAATGACTCTCTGGGATAGAGAAGTCCTCTAAAAATTTTTTTATACAGTGTTACTTGAGCAGAGACGAGAAAGAAGTGAGATGTATAAACATTGGGAGTAAGAATATTTGAGGAGCAATTATAGTAAAAGCAAAGGTCCTGGGGCAGTTTACCAGCAAATTAAAGAAACAAAAAGGAGGCCAGTGTGATTTGAGTAGGATAAGCCATATGGAGAATAAAATATAAGGCCAAGAAAGGCAGAGGACAAGAAGGCCTAGTAGGCAATGGTAAAAATCATTTATATTACAACATGTTTTTAATTAAATTTACCAATAGAAGGGAAGACATTGGAAGGCAAAATCAGTCTGTATCACCCTGTCTAGTCTGACAAATACTTCAAAAATATGTCACATTAATGTGAAATGATGACAAACTTTGCTTAACGTTGCATAGGGTTGAGTAGAGTTGAACGAGAGGTAGACCTACGATTAAAACTAAATTCCCTGATTCCCTTTCTTAAACCTGTAGAGATAGTTAAGCCTCTCACCTGAGTATAGTGGAAAAGAAAATTAACAGGGCTCATACAACTGGAAATATTTACTCACAGAATCAAGTATTTTTAAGAACTGAGAGGGGATTTTGGGGAACCAGCTGAAACTTTGGACGCTGATCCCTTATTTTATTCTAGTCACTTCATTAGGCAACTATATGTATCATTTATAAAATGGTTCTCTCTTTTCTCTCTCACTCTTTGTCTCTAGCAGTGCTATGAAAAATGTGAAAAACAGATTATAAATAACACTAAATTACCTTTCCTGTAAAGTTTCTATATTTTAAAACAATAATTTAGTGTTAATAATAGTTTTCCAATTCTCCAAACCACTAAATTATTTTTATATGTCATTATAACCAATGCTGTGCATTTAAAAATCGAAGGCTACCCATTGTCTAGAACATTTATTTAATATTCTTTTATAAACAAAGTTCTCTATTACTCCTGCCTCCCAGGAGTTTACTTGGGTCAAGACCTGCAAGTTACATTATTTTAAATGTGTTTATTGTGCCTTGGCACATTTTTTCACGATTTTGTGTTTGTAAACTACCCAGAGAAAGTGAATATATTTAGGGCAGAAAACAAAACTGCTTTATTTAAGCCACTCCATTTCATTTAACTTGAATCTACAAGTTGAAGGCCCTATCAATCTTCTCAATCAAGTAATTATTCAAATGCAAATTTTCTTAAACTTAGCAATCATTTCCAGAATGTTCCATAGTGCATTTCTTTGATTTGTCTGGTCATCTCAAGACTCCAATTTTCAGTTTTTATTAAAGCCATGAAATTTTTAATATTATGTTTGAGATTAAAAAGTATGTATGAGTCTAAGATTATTGGTTATATATAAATATTTTTCCTTTATCAAATCCTCCTCTTAAACTTTTCTTTTGAATATAGTATACTATCTGCTTGTGTGTGCTTGTTTTCTAGAATTATTCTCCTCAGTCCACATTTCACTATTGAATTTATAAAAAAAAAAATAATGTTAAGCATTTCTAACAAGTCAACAATTTTCCTAAATTGGCATAATTCTATGAGATATACATAGGAGAATTGTAGTTAGAATGCTAAATAGCCTAATTAATTGAGTCATTCATCCAACTTTTTCAAATAGCCTGCCAAATATCACTTGCAATGAATTCTTAAGTATTGCTATTTAATGACTTTTCTTAACATTATATAGACTGTGTCCAAAATACTAACATGCATAGATATAAAACCCACAACAAACAACACATCAAGCTACCACAGAATCCAGACTTGAGAAAAGTGGATCTAATTGGTTGCTGTGGACCAAACACATTTTTGGGATAGCTGTAAGCTTGATTCTAATAATGTTGAGGATTCACAGAACTTCATAATCCACAAAGTGATTTCAACAACTGGATCACAGAAGGACTAAAAAATAGAATGAGCTAAAAACATTAATTGTTATAAAATATCGGGTTCAGAGCAAACTAATTTATAATTCTCAAGTTACTGAAAAAGGCAATATCATTAAGAAATTATATCTGTGAATATCTGTTTCACATAGATTATTTCTGAAAGATCGAAATTGGTATGCAAACTTTTTTAAAAGATTGACTACCTTATAAAGATATACAAAATTATTTTTAAATGTTATGCTTTTCCACCAAGATTATAGTCTAAAAGTAGCAGCTGAGTGTATGTAATTAAGTTTTTGGTTCTGCCTGTTTATTTGTTTGTTTATTTATAGTTTTTCTTCCCTATTTACTAGTCCTTAAAAGTTGTTCAATTATTTTTCTTTCTATGTGTGCTTATTTCACTGTCAGAGCAAGAAGGTTTTGAAATTTCTTTAAAAATATTACAAAAAAACAGAAAAGTCAAAATTAGTATTATTTAATAAATAAAAGTATAGATCCTTAACAGAATTTGACAATTAACTCATTTGTCTCAACAAATTATAAAACATAAAGTTGCATAGACAACTAGAGATAATTTTTTAAAATCTACATATCATATTTCTACTGATGAAATGCACAAAAATAATTTGTTTACAAATGGCAGGACATTTTAATAACTATTCTGAAAAGAATCTAGACAACCCATTCAGCTCTGACTTATCTAAACAAAGAGATCATAAATGTTGTATTGAAAGAAATAAAAGCTAAGTCTTTCTAGGTTTCTGAAAAAGCAGTTTTGTCAAACCAAGAAAATGATAATGGAAGTTCAGATTCACCTTCTCGAGATGCTTTCTTTGAGGAGTGGGGTCTAAGTGTTTCTACTTTCTCCATTTCTCCAAATACTTTATTTATTCTGTTTCATAAAAAAATTTGTGCAAGTTTTGTTTTATTTATTAATTTTTATGTGGGGGGAGGCAGTTCTCTTACTTTATAACTTTTGTGGACCACACAACATAAGGCTAGTGCTAGGCAGAGTACGTGTAAGGTGCCAGGAAAGAAACTGTGACTCATTTTAGCATTATATCCCTGCTAGAATTTCATAGGAAAGAATCTATTATCATCAATCTAAGAAGTGCTTTTTATAATCAAAACTAAAACTAGCTTGAAGCAGTAGTGTTGCTTGGGAGGCTTTCTTTGTGCTTCACTGACCAGGTCCTATAAGTGTATTAATGGAGATAGACCAAAGAAATTAAAGGAAAGAAAAGGAATGACAAACTCACTTGAATTCTTCACAGTTGAGAAAGTTCTATCACTTTAATATACATGGGAAGGATAAAATAGAGACAAAATCACAAATATTAGTGGGGTTTACAAGTGGAAATCAAGTATTCGCAGTGGCTTTCAACAGACGTCAATGTGAGTGGGGTCTACAAGAAGAAATCAAGAATTCACTGTGACTTTCAATAGATATTAAGGCATTTACTTACAATACACAAGTTCAATTCCACTGGTAAGTTCTATCTTTGTAATACGTAAAATATTTTTAATGTAAAAGAATTAGAAACACATGAGTCTTTGTGTGAATCTAAATGTGTCTAGGCACCAAAATTTAAAAAATAATGATGTTCTGTATGCTTTTAAATATAATAATGGAGATCGTGAAATAATTTAAAAACAATCATCAATCTCTCTAGAAAAAACCCCAACATTTTATAAAAGACACAAGCATCACTGAAAACTAAGACATAATCTTTTGTTTATCAAGAATATCATCTCATGTATCAACTTTGGTATTTTTCAATACAGTTGAGTGCTTTTATTCTAAAAGCACACAAGGTATTCACTACTTAAACCCGCATTTTAGTAAGCACCATAGGCAATTCAGAAACTCTGTAAAGTATGAATTCCACTACTTGATAATTGTAGAATATATGAATCTCAAGAGGTAGAAAGAGTGTGAAAACGTTTCTGAATCTATTTCTTTACCTCAAAACCTTTCTGGTATAGCACATTTCTTGAAACCACAGTCATGAAAAGGACACTTTAAGATACGTTTTGGTGTGAATTCCTTCATTAATGTGAGCATAGATAATTATGAGGATAAAATACTTTGCTCATCTAAACAAATACCACTTATTAAATTTGAAAATTAAAGAAAATGATGGATGGCCGGATATCAGCAACAACTTTGTCTGATACCTTGATCTTATTGATAAAAACACCTTCAGATTTGTTTTCTTTGTGCTCCTCAGACATTATGAAAACTTAAAAAGATAGCATTCATAAAATTTTCAGTGTTTCTGGAGGAGAAAGCAAGAGATAAAACCAAAATAATTATAACTTGCAAGTTATCATGTCTTAACTATCTTATCGGCATTGTAGCTACAGTTGAAGCTGACTTTCACTTTGTGAGAACACAAATGGGATGTGGATTCTCGATAAAGTTCACTTAATAGCACTCACCCTGGCTTGTGCGTGTGTGTGTGTGGGGTGGGGGGGAGAGATGGGGAGGCACAAAACAAAACACGAAGAAAAATGCCCCAGATGATTACAAATGTTGAAATCAAGACTTGCCCCTTTTTCAGTATGTGGTGACAGAAAGAAATCTGACTATGGGTGGTAAATACACAATGTAATACATATATTATTTACTGTTGAATCGTACACTTGAAACACTGGATATTCTTAATCAATGTCACCATAATACATAAAAAAAATAAAAATAAAATAAAAATAAGACTTGCCCCTTTTTCTCTATTATGGTAAAAAAGCAGCATTGTCATACTAAAAACAGACCTTGGCTAAGAAGTTACCAGAGGAACATGTTGTCCAGGGAAGCAACTTCACCTGCAGATGGCACTAACAGGGTTTAAATGGGAATTCCAGCAGCACCAGGTCAAAACAGCAGAAAATGGAACTGTAGTTGAAACTAAAGCTCAAGAGATAGTCCAGACCCTACATATATTCAGGGCAACTGCCTGCTAAATGGAAGACTTAAATTGTTTTTAGAAACTCTCTTAACATAATAATCTACATCTCTAAGATTTCTCCTAGACTACTAAGTATAAGCAGAGCACTACTGATACCAAAATCCAGGAAAACCACAATGTAAATAAGGAAAGATAATCGAGTGACATCAAGACCAAAACAAATCAGATGTTAGGGTTACCTGACAAGAATCTTAAAGCAGCTGTCATAAAAACGCTTCAAAAACCAATTTAAAATTTCCTTTGAAAAAAATAGTTAAAAACCTCAACCTTTTATTGGAAAAGAAGTTATTAAGCAATACATGTTATACAAAAGATAGGTTAAAGCAGAAAAAGCACATAATCATATCATTTAACAAAATTTAACACCCATTTTGTGTTAAAAAAAAATGTTTGGTTTCTCATTTAAGGAGTTTGGAAATCACCACTCCATCAAAAAACAAGTAAAAAGGTAAAGTGGATGAAAATGAATTCTTTTGATCCATAAGAGAGGGGTGGACATAAGGTAAACAGTTGCCCCCAAGATTGGAGAAGTAGGTGAATACAGGAAGTTGAGTCTTATCAGAGCACAGACTCATGAATGGAAACTGCCCCCAGAAGTAGTGCAGGGATAGGAAAACCTAAACTGTAATTGACAGATTGCTGAGCCTCAGTGTACACAATTCAGAATTAAAAGTTCCATAAGGAACCAGTCATGAGGCAAGGTGGGAGTCAGGGGACAGCAGAGAAGTGAGCACAGTATTGTGAGATCTCTCTAGGAGCTCAAAGAGATTCATTCCCACAATAAATAGAGAAAAATCCCCTCCTGCTTCAAGTAGAGTGAGAGAGGGAAATTATTTTGAAATAATTTGCCTTCAAGAGAAACTAGTTAACCAGTGTCTTAACAACTAGGATATTATCAGTGCCTAACTCACCTGAAGGAAGGGAAATACTAAATTCCAACTTGTGCTAATCCTCTGTGTGGCACAAGGGTGACACCCCACTCCAGCCATATATTCTAACAAAGGAGGGTGGAAGAAACTGCAAACAAAGGCAGATTGGAAAGGAAGAAATAAAACTGTCTTTGTTTGCAGATGACATGATCATCTATGTAGAAAATACAAAAGGAATGACAAAAAAAGTCTAGATGAAATATTATTCAGTATTAAAAAGAAATGGGCTTTCAAGCTTAAATGCATATTACTAAATGAAAGCAGCCAATGTGAAAAGGCTACATTCTGTATGATTCCAACTATATGACATTTGCAAAATGCAAAATGCAAAACAAAATGCACTGGAGAATTTCAAAATGATTAAATGATTCCTCTTTCTCTCCCTCTGTTGGAAAAAAGAGATGGTTTTTCTCTGCTATTTACTGTGAGAATTTTTTTGAGGTTCTGGAGGTAAATCTCACATTATTGTGCACACCCCTCCCCAACATGACTGGGGCCCCCTGGCACTTCTAACTCTCAGAGTTTTGTGCACTGAGCTTCTGCAGTTGAAAACAATTAAAAGATCAGCAGTTAGGGTGTGGGGGCTGGGGGAAAAGGCAGGGCATAGAAATAGGTGGAGCACAAGGAATTCTACTGCTGTAAAAATACTCTGTAGGATACCACAATGACTGATAAATATCAGTATATATTTTTCCAAACCCCTAGAAGTTACAACACCAAGTCAACCTTAATGTAAACTATAGGCTTTTGGTTTTTATGATGTGTCCATGTAGGTTCACCAACTGTAACAAATATACCACTTTGGTGGGCTATTGTATGTGTGAGGCCAAGTGGCATATAGAAAATCTCTTTGCCTTCATCTCAATTTTGCTGTGAACATTAAAATGCTCCAAAAAAAAGTCTTAAAAAAAAAACTATCATAAAATTAGGAATAGAAGGAAACTTCCTCAAATTGATAAAGAACATCCACAAACAAACCAACAAAACTAAAGCTAATTTCACTTTTAAGGGTAAAAGATTGAATGCTTCTCCTTGAGATCAGGACCAAGGCAAGACTGTCCACATTCAGCACTGATATTCAGCAGAATATTTCAGGTTTTAACCATTGGTAAGTCAAGAAAATAAAAAGACTGAAAAGATACTCTCCCTATTTGCTGATGGCATAATTGTTTATGTAGAAAATCCCAAGGTATCTACCAAAAAAAAAAGTCAAAATTAATAGGTCACTTCAGTTTGTAGAATGTATTCCTATAGACTAGCAATAAATACAAGGTTGCTGACATTAAAAATACAACACCATTTATGTCATCCAAAAATGAAATAACTAGTTGTCAATCTAACAATTGATGTACAGGACTTACGCTCTAAAAATTACAAAATACTGATAAAATAAATTAAGAAGATCTAAATAATTAGAGAAACATGCAGTGTTATGGATTGGAAGGCGTAACAGGGTGATGATGAAAATTCTACCTAAATTGACCTTATTCTTGTCAAAATTTCAACAAAATATTTGTAGACATAGAAAATTTTATTTTAAAATTCATATCAAAAGAAAAAGTTCCTAGAATAGCTAAAATAACTTTCAAGAAAATAAAAATGAAATAGAAAGAAACATTTTTCCTAATGATATAATTAAGACTAGGAACTGGCTGACAAATACAAATATCTATGAAACAGAATAAACTACTCAGGTATAAAGCTACACAAATATACTCAATTAATTTTTACTAACAATCTAACATTGAAATCAATCTGGTGGGTCTTATTCCACATAAACTGAATGTATTTCAGCTTCCTAAATCTGTCATTGATTTCCTTCTCATTTTATATTGTAATAAAATTAATGATGTGAAACAACTAAAAGTATATTTTAGATAACATTATGTAGTCAAAAAAGAAAAATCATATATAATAGTGTTTTAACATTTATATACTATTTTATAATGCAAAATATAAGACAACTTTAAGTAGTAAATTATTAGTATTAATGGCAACTATTTAAAGTAATGAGTTGTCATTGATGAATTCATTTATAAGTTCCATTTTTCAACTGAAGGAATAACAACAACGAAATGCCTTTCCCAAATCACCTTATTTCTGTGACTGAAACTCATATATTTGAAGCTCGATTTATTCTCCAACATATCTTTTCTTCCAATTGTTTCTCTCCTCCATCTTTTGCACAATACAAAGGACTTGCACAAGCAAGATATCATACTAGCTTATAATTTTAAAGTTTATTTATCACAAGCCAGGAGACTGTCAACCTTTAAACTTACTGACCAGACCCTAAGAGGGAGAAAGAAAAAACAAAACAAAACCAAACAAACAAGCAACAAACTTAATCTAGTTTAACTGCCACAAATTTGCTAAAATAAAGCTTTGTTTTGAAAACAGAAAATAAATGTTGCTGGTGATTGCAGGAGGCTGTCCTTTAGTGAGCAAGGCTGTCAACTATTTTTCATGAAACTAATTCAAAAAGCCCTGAGCTACTGCTTCTATTCTCTGCTCTGAGTAGAAGGGCCCAAGATTATCAGTGTAAATAAAGTTATTTTAATTAGAATGTCACACATTTAACAGACTGTGATGAGTGTGTCAGAAACTCCTACTCTATAAACTTTCTACTTTGCACACTGGAGTTTTTTTTTTTTTTTTTTTTTTTTTTTTTTATAGATGTCCACAGTGTACCTATTAAAAACAGATTTTTGGGACAGTTTTATAAATGTAGCTTGAATCTTCTAGTGAGTTCTAATAAAAATGGGGTAGAGTTGGGATTGGGGAAGATTAGATATTAATGTACTCCTAACCAGTGTTTATTTTAGGTTCTGCTTCTCCTCTCATCTTCAAACATCTTAGGTTAGTTCTCAACATCTCTGCTCTGAATTGTTTCATTAAACCTTCTAACTCTCCTTAACCACATTCTTCTCTAATCTATCTGTAGTCAGTTTTAAAAGATGTTTTCCTAAATCAGAGATGTTATTGTATCATGTAATACATAAAACAATAAATCAAATAAAAACAGGACAAAAAGTGCTCATTTCCTGCCCAACATAATGACTTCCCATTTCCCTACAGGATGGCATCTGGACTTCATAATCCAGCCTATCTACAACTAGAGCCTTTGATCCAAGAACACAATCGCTCCTAGTCCCCATAACTAAGGTGCAGTATATTCTGTAAACTCTGCAGGCAACTTGTTCTATCCTGCTCTGCAAGTTCACATTTCCAGGACTTTGCTGAGGCCCTCTCTAATGTGCTCCACATGGCTAATGACTCTATTTTCATGGGTGATTTAAGGGACAAATCCCCAAGGCTAACAATTTCTGTGGAGTTGAAAGGTTTATAGGCATTCTTTCTATCCTGCTATTTCATCTGCTCCTTTACCAGAAAACATTATCACAAAATGTCAAAGTAACAAACTCTAAATTTGTCTCCTCCTTAATATTCAAGTGTATGTTATATCAAGGAACAGCAGGAGAGTCTCGAGTCCCAAAAGATTGGGCGTGAAGGACAGAACAAATAATTTAAAAAATGAAAATGCCTTTCCCATTGAGAAAACATCACAAACCGGTTTTTCTAGCTTTCCGTATTTGAGCAAATGTACATTTGGAAATCTGTGTGCTTTTTATGGTTGGTATAAAAACATGTTTTGCCAAAATTGTCTATGCAAATTATCTCCCCATGTGCACCTGGAATAATGAGAGAGGAAGGCAAAGAATAAAAAAAAAAAGATGAATGAGACATTTCTTAAAGAAGTGAGATGAGATTCAGAATTATGGCCAACATACACACCTTGATAAATTATAGCAAAGGCATCTTGACACTCATACTCTGCATTAAAAAAAAATCTGCACTCACCTAAGAAACACATTTACTTCTTATTATACCCTTAAAGACAAGAACAAGCATAAACAAGTCATGTAATAGGTCTTAATACACTTCGCTTTATTCACCAACACTGACTAGAGTAATTCTTAAATTTTCATTTTTTAACTTCTGCCTGATGCAGTCTATTAAAAAAACACAACTCTTAAAAAGGTGCGGAGAATGTCTTATATAAGATATTTTATGACAGAACCAGTATATAGTATTAGTCTCATTGGCTAATCCAATGTTCAAGTTCTTAAATCTACTATGTACTAAATCTCTGTCTTAGATAAGTTACTCTTCTTATTTATAAAATAAAGATAATAATTTTACTGGTCTACGTATTTGGTTAGTGTTACTGTTTCGTCTGAAGGTATTGTGATATCTCTTAGAAAGTAGAAGGTAATTGCTATTATTCAAAGAATTGTGTCATATTAGTTAATTCTAGTCACTTAAATGCTATAAATTTGAAAAATACAGGCATGCCTTGCTTTACTTCACTTTACTTTAATGTGCTTCACAGATGTTGGTTTTTTAAAAAACAAATTTAACAAATCTCCACCAGAAGAGATTATGACTCACACTATTGCGATAATCACTTTATGGCTATGGCCTGGCACAGAACCCGGAATACCTCCGAAGTGTACCTGTATCTCAAATGTTTAAATTGGTGTTCATGAGGAAAGAAGAGACAGATATAGTAGATATTCCTCCATAGATTTTCCAAGGATAATGGAGTGGGTGATGTGGGGAAGCTGGATTGAAACCTTTCCAAATGGTCATTTCTTAAAATGGAATAAACTATTTTAAGAAAAATTGTAGTCCTTGGCTCTGTAAATGTTTATGCCAAGCCAGACTAGCTCTCTCTCAGGGCTATCATAAGATAAATTCATGCAACAGCTGCATTCAATCATATTTAAGGTTTCACCCCCCTCACCCCACCCTGACCCTAACTTTGAAACTCCACAAAATAATATTACAATAAAAAAGTTTGCCATGTTGAGCTACTTGGTGTTTTGGCTCAAATATATTTCCCAATATTTGATAATAATATTTTATCAAGAAAAAAATATTGTCTTCAAGTTGTTGTAATCTGTTTTGCTCAAGTATAGAAAATACATTCTACTCACATTTCTTAAGTGATTTCTCTTATACAATGAACAAGTAAAAAAATAAGGAAAGTAATCATGAGGAAGATTTACATTCAACAATCAAAGTGCTATGTACTAGGTAACTTAACACATATTATATATTTTATCTTAACTAAAACATTATAAAATGTATATCAACACTATTTTAGAGTTAATAATTGAGCTAAACATTATGAGTAAATGATAAATGTATAAAATTTATCTTACTCTCAAAGAAAATCAATAGAGATGGTAAAGGTGCGAAAGACTGTAAAGCAGTATTTGGTGTGGTATAAACTAAAACTAACATGGCAGTTCAGAACTTAAAGAACTCAATGAGAATTGTAACAGTCCAGCAAGGTAGACCTTGGAAGAGAAAGACCTGGGTGTGAAGTTTGTCTAGTTTCCTTATGTGTAAAATTGGTGTAATAATGCTTTTACCAAGCTACCACATGTTATCTGTACAATACTGGGCTAGTTAATTCCTGTAAGTCCTATGCTTTGCTGTCCACATTTACCACATAATGAAGGAAAGAGCATAAAATTGGAAATCACTTCATGGGGTTGATGTAAAGATTAAGTGAAATAACAATACAAAATACTTATATATGTTGAGGCTCAGAGCAGTCTTCCCCAAAGTGTGCCAAAGTAGCATATTGATTATTTTGAATTAAAGTTACCTGAAAAACAGCAGGTAAAAAAGAACAATCTAGCCCTTCCTTATCTCCCTGAAAGCAGGAAACATATCTCCCACGTGAAAGGTACAGAGACATCCTTATCACCAAAAATAGGGAATTTGGGGCCAAGAAGGCTATATAAACAAACCTTGTGATTTCTTTACTAATTAAACACCAAAGCCTAAATTTCTTTGTTTTGTCAATTCTTCAGGAATTTATGGTTTCTTTGCCTCAAAAAATATAATGGATCCCTGCTTTGGTCATTTCTTTAGGTCCCATTTCTATTGAGATCTCTGTACATATAAATTTCATTTTTT
Source organism: Eidolon dupreanum (assembly GCA_028627145.1). Lineage (NCBI taxonomy): Eukaryota > Metazoa > Chordata > Mammalia > Chiroptera > Pteropodidae > Eidolon > Eidolon dupreanum. Next base: position 23,068,608 of record CM053510.1, read on the forward strand.
CACTCCTGTTAATCTGTCTCATGTCAATTTATATTCTTAAACCAGCCAGAAGAACCAAGAAGGGCAGAAGAAAAATTTTTCCCTCCCCAAAGTAAAGCATCTGGAACATGCTATATTCTCAATAAGACATATGTAATTGTCATTATTATAAAAGTTTTCCTTACACACATAGACACACAGAAACACAGACATACACATTCATCAAATAGTAACTATTTTGATTAATGTGGCCTGCTCAATTTGAGAGATTTAGTTCTGCATTAATCTTTTCAGATATATTTATATCTATCTGATGTCATCATCACCATTTTTGCTTGTCAAACACAAACACAATATGTACTTTTGGCTAGAACATGATGAAATTATTCTGTTTTTTTTTTCTTGCAATTTTATTGTAATAATAAATTAACACAGGCAATTTGGATGTAACTTTAAGAAAAATACCTTAAATATGTTTATTATCCAAATTTTTTCACTTTGGAATTTCCTCTTTGAAGTGGAATAATCCTCAATTATGCTAAAAACTCTGTATGATAAGAAAAATGAAAATGAATGGTTGGATATAAATAGGATGGCTAATTAAATAATATAATGACAATGACTGGAAATGTTTTTAATCATGAAGATGTCATTTCTTAAGAGTGTTTAGTAATTTGAAAAATGCTTACCATGGAAGGATAAAATGCAAATTACTAAGGTGAGTATTATAACTATGCAAAACAAGGTTTTTATATAAAATGTTAAAAATAAAAAGATGAAATTGTGCAAAAACTTTCTAGTTTGATGTAGTCCCATTTGTTTATTTTTCCTTTTGATTCCCTTGCTCAAGGGGACGTATCAGAAAAAAATATTACTAAGAGCAATGTCTGGAGTTTACTGCCTATGTTTTCTTCTAGGAGTTTTATAGTTGTAGGTCTTACATTTAAGTCTTTAATCCATTTTGAGTTTATTCTTATATATGATGTAAGAAGATGGTCCAGTTTCATTTTTTACAAGTATCTGTCCAGTTTTTCCAATACCATTTATTGAATAGACTGTCTTTACTCTATCGTATGTTCTTGTTTCCTTTGTCGCAGATTAAATGACCACAAAGGAATGGATTTATTTTTAGGCTCTCTATTCTGTTCCATTAATCTACATATCTGTTTTAATGACAACACCATGCTATTTTAATTACTATAGCCTTATAGTATGGTTTAATATCAGGTAGCATAATATCATCAACTTTGTTCTTCTTTCTCAAGATTAACATGGCTATTCAAGGTTTTTGCGGTTCCATATAAATTTTTAGATTATTTATTCTAGTTCTGTGAAAAAATGTCATTGGGATTATACTGAATCTATGGATTACTTTGAGTAGTACAGACAGTATTACCTAGCAATTCCACTTCTGGGTAATTATCTAAAGAAATTTAAAACACTAGTTTGAAAAGATATATGCACCCTTATGTTCATGGCAGCACTATTTACAACAGCCAAGATATGGAAGTAACTACATGCCCATCAATAGATGATCAGATAAAGAAGATGTGGTCCATATATACAACAGAATATTACTCGGCCATAAAAAATTAAATCTTATCATTTCAACATGGATGGACCTAGAAAGTATTATGCTAAATGAAATAAGTCAGACAGAAAAAGACAAATACCATATGATTTCACTTACATGTGGAATCTAAAGAATAAAATAAACAAACAAATAAAGCAGAAATAGACTCATAGATACAGAGAACAAACTAGAGATTGCCAGATGGGAGAGGGGTTGGGGAGCTTGGTGAAAAAGATGAAAGGATTAAAAAGTACAAATTGGTAGTTACAAAATAGTCATGGGGATGTAAAGCAGAGCATAGAGAATATAGTTAACAGTATTGTAATAACCATGTATGGTGCTAGGTGAGTATTAGACTTATCTGGGGATAATGTCAGAAATTACATAAATGTCTAATTACTATATTGTACCCCTGAAACTAATATAAAATAATATTGAATGTCAACTCTAATTTAAAAATAAAAATTAAAAAAATAAAGTACCAAACATTTAATAATTTAATAGTTTAATCTCAACACCTTTCTCTCCTTTCTAAATTAACCCTTACTCTTTCTCTTCCATTCTCTTTATTTTATATTTTTATAATTGTTATTTTTAAACTAGCACATTGTACTCTACCAATATAGCTATAGTTTTTAAAAATAATTTTCATGGGGACATGATTGTTCTGTCATTTTAAAAAGAAGTATTTCTATTTATAAAAACACAAAGTATCTATCTGTTTATGAATGGTCTACATACTTATGGACACATATATTTAAACCAATATAGTGCTTGAGAACATAGGCTCTGTATTTTGCATCAGTTTGAATCAAAGCTTATCTTCTTGAAGAAATGAAATTTAGTATCTCACTTTTCTTCATTCACATTAAAGTAAGCAATATACTGTAATTTTAAAGTAATAGATATACATGTATCGAGATATAGTAGGTAATTGAAAGAACTACTTTTTATATTAATGGAAACAAAAAAAAATTAAAGCAGTACGCTTAAGAATTGAACAAAAGAGTATAACTTCATTGAACAATGAAATTCTAGGCACAGGTCTTTAAAACACTTATCTTGATTAGTTAAAAATTCAGCCTGATTAGAAAAAAGTACCTGCCTTTGGAAATTCAAGTAAAAAAAATATGCAGTTTGATCAAGAAATCGTGCACAAATTCAGCTGCTTCAATATGCAGTTTGCCCATTTAATTATACAGTAGACCTAGGGAGGGGCACAGATAGATAGGTCTGTAAATTATGAAATGGGATGAGCCACGAATGCATCTTTATTAAAATGATTACATATCCTCTCTCTTACATACAAATCACCATGAACACTATCAGACAATCAGTTTATTTCTGTGCTTTTAACAGCAATCTGCCATCATCCAAAATCTGACAACAAAAGCAGGCAAGATAACACTAAAACTATATAGATAAGTAAGTCCCCTAATTACTTAGCTCTGCATGAAAGGCAGCACACAATCTATGATGAGAGGGGTATTATACTGGCATGTTCACAAATAATCATAACTCCATTGCAGAAAGGAGAAAATAGGATTTGATCTGGACTTAAGTCCTAATTCTACCAAGTACTAGCTGTGAAAATACAAGTTAAAAACATGTAGGTTCCTAAACTATTGTATTGTACTGAATAGTAATATTAAGTACCAATAACAAAAAATTGAGATTACTAAGTGCAAAATTTGACATTAAAACCAAATGAAAAACAAATCCAACTATCACTTTTTATATCATAACATCCAAAACATAAGAAATATCCAATATCAAAAAATTAGCATATTTTCAATTTTAAAAAAGAAAAAAATTAACTGTTTTATAGAGAAGTCACTATTTTGTCCCCATTTTCTCATTTTTACAGGTTGTTTTTCTGTATCTTTGGATTGTTGAAATCATTATCACAAACTATTTCCTGTTTGTGGATTAATGTTTAGGAAACAGACTTAACGTCTTTGTAAAAATGGATATAATCATGCATACTCTTAAAATATTGCCACTAGACTGAAAGCAGATAATGAATGCAACACATCTGGGTAATGCACAGTGGGTACAAAACAGATGTGAGTTAATTCTGGCCCATTTTTGGAGGTATCATAATTCAGTAAAAAAAGTGAACAGTTTGGCCACTCCATGTTCAAATTCCTTTACTACTTATTAGCTGTATCAACTTGAAAAAGTTTCTTACCTCACTGATCTTCTGACTCTTCTGTAAAGTAGATAAAACAATGTCTATCTTAAAGAGTTGTTGAAAATTAGATTAAATAAAAATATATGAAGATTTCTAAACTGTATTGGCCACAGGAAGTGATTGTTTTGCTTCATTCCTCTTCTTTTCCCAGCATTATTTTCTTTCAATCAAAATGTCTATATATTAACAATAAATATATGGATTTTATTAGGGTGGAAACAGCAACATTTATTTATTTTAATATTGCTACTTTTGCTATCATCGCATTGGCTAAAACATAGCTACAAGGCCATCAAACCAGAATATCAGATCTATCATTTAGAAATTTTTTTTATTATTATATATGCACATCTTTGGTTTTAATACAAATATTCCATTTGGAAATTTTTGTTGAATGGATTTATATTAAGATGGACATATACCAAAGAGCCCTAAAACTGAGGATAGCAGTTTAATTTTTAAAAAGTCTTATTTTTTGAAGTTTTTAAATGTCATTTCTTGTTCATTTTTCTTATATCACTTAATTCTCTGGAATTAAAAAAATGGGAAAACATGGGGGGCTTAGGCTCAGTAGTGATTCATTGACAAGCCTTTGTTGAGTTAGTATCTGTTACCTGTCTGGATTACTTTGGTTCTACATTACAAGAAAAGCTCAATAAATTGAATCTCAGTATTTTTTTCTGTAAAATTCTTAAAGAACACGGCGAAATCTAAATAAAATGCACAACTGTCAAACAGAAATTATAGCAACTGGAATTATTTATGACAGAACAAATTCCAAACCCCCTATTTAATTAAAAGACAAGTGAAACTAGAAGCTGAAATTAAGCATTTTTTTTTCTAGAATATTACAAAGAAGAAAAAATACAATTAAGTTCTAAGTTGCTTTGACATATGTGTGCATTTTGGGACAATTTATCTGTGATATGACTACCATTTGTTGCATTTTATTATAAAGTAGCACTTCAGTACCATTTAGCTATTCAGAAATGTTCAGATACTGGAATATAATAGGGGGGAAACAAAAAAGTTACAAAAAGAAAAAATTCTGAATCAAAGTTGTACAGCTGAAGTCTACTGACAAAACCAATAATTACAGTTTTAGGCTGGGAAAGAGTTAGGGGGTCTCAATACCGATTCTCTGTTAAATGACCAGGAGAAGCTAAGGCTCAATGCTTCCTAGCACAACATGCTGCCGTCAATCAGAACATGTTTTTGTTCATGTTTCCACTCACAAATATAATGCCTTCTGAAAACTTAACTAAGCACTTATCATGCACTGTGGCCATAACATTTGCAATATGAGGGGTGATAGCTAACCTAACAAATTTCGCTTTCCTTTTTCACAACTTTACAGGTAAAAGATACTTTCTTATTGTATATCTTAGCAACTTCTCCTTAAGTCACAAACTTTCACTTAAAGGAAGCACTTCATGGCTTCCCTTGGGCAAATCTGAATTGTCAGCATCACTGTTCTTGTGCTTTGAGGCCATTATTAATGAAATGAGAGTTACTTGAACATAAGCACGGTGATACCATGACAGCCAATCTGATAACCAAGATGGCTACTATGTGACTAAGGGCAGGGACCGTCTATAGTGTGGATATGCTGGATAAAGAGATGATTCACATCCCAGGCAGGATGGAGTGGGCTGGCTCGAGATAATACACAACTCAGAATAGTGTAAAGTTTAAAACTTATGAATTGTTTATTTCTGGAATTTTCTATTTAATATTTTCAGTCCACAGTCCACCACAGGTAACTGAAACCACAGAAAGTAAAACCCCAAGTAAGATGGGACTACTACACACTTTCTTTATTTGGAGAAAAAAGGACAGAACTTACATAGTTTGGAAAATTCACCTGGAATAATGATGAAAGGAAAATGCTATGTGTTCAGTTTAAATAATAAGAGTTTAAAGCACTCGCAACTCCCAGGAAAGATTGAGAGAAGTAAAAAACATAGCACAAGAAAGAGTTGGGGAAGCACTTATTCTAACTACAATTTATAACATTCAATACTTTTTTTTCCTATGGCTAAAAAACTGTATAAAGCTACTCAGAACTGAAGAAACTTAAGTGAACACTGACACTACAATGACAATCTCTCCTGACATTCACAACAAAACCCTAGCTACAAATAAGCTAAATTTAAGAATGGAATTAAAACTATATTAACAGGCACCAGAGCAATTTAAGCATTTTTTGGTTGAATAATCATATAACTGAGTAAATAGCCAAACTTATTTCTATAAATTACATGTATTGTATAATAGCATTATAACTCTATTGAAATAAATTAAAAAATAAAACACATCTATTATTTTAGCATTAGTTATTTTTCTCTGGGTTCTCAACTTTCTTGTCCATATTCTTATATGTGCATATTAAACACAGTCAAAATCACAGTGGTTATGCCATTTCATATTTTATTTTTCATACATATGAGTATTTCTAACATTTCTTGTGGATTATATATTTATATTTTAAATTTCTGAATTTTCTTTCAATTAAAAATTGTCAAGAGCCTACAGCCATGCTACTCTAAACAAGGCCGATCCTGTCTGATCTCAGAAGCTAAGCAAGGTTGGGCCTGGTTAGTACTTGGATGGGAGACCATCTAGGAAGATTAGGTGCTGTAGGCATAAAAAATAATAAAATAAGGGATTGTAAACTGACAAGGTCCTTGCAATCTATGGGGTCAACCAAGGGTTGCCTCGCCCTAAAAAAAAAAAAAAAAAGAATTGTCAAGTAACAGAATTATTATTCAATGGTTGAAGAGTTAGTCTCTTTTTAGGTTTTTATTATTAGAGTTAATATTGTGACAAACATCGGTCTGCATATTACAAGCCAGTACTCTAAATTATGTTAATTGATTTCTCACTTTGTTTATATCTTTCATACGAGGCTGTTAACTCCTGCTGGAAAGTCATCTTGCCTTGTTCTCCATTGCATCTGCTGTAACTTACTCATATCATGACTCTAATAAATGTTTGCATAACGTGTTTTTTTTTTAATTTTTCATCATTCTTTAGAATAGAGAGAAGAGGGGACTGAAAAATAAATACTTAATGAAAGGTAAATAAATATTTTTATGAGTAGTAGAATAGGGTCAAGATGTGGCAATTTAATTTACTATACACAATATGAGTCAACATTTATTAAGTAGCGACTATGTGATGCTATCAATTAGAAATTAAAAATAAATAAATAAATAAAAGCTGACTTCAAAGAACACATAAACCAGTTAATAACTACTCTTATTCTCCTTCTTCTTTCCCAACAGTCACTGGTACCCTTCTGGAGGCTTACCGTTTTCTCATGATAAGCACCCAATGTATATTGGGTGTAACACATGCTCTACCCATAAGCACATATGAACCAATGTAAGTCAGTTGGACACTCCTTTCCTGGAACTTGAATATTGAACAGAAGATAAAGCATCTACAAACGTTTAGGTACATTCATTCCAGTAGGGAGCACTGCTCAGATTTTCAAGCTACAAGACTTTTCTTCTTTTCTTGGCTCCTACACTTCTGGAACAGTCTTTGTTCCAATCCGTCCCAGGCTTGTCTCTCCCTTCTTCTCCTTGATACTGTAAAATCCTGATCTTCTGTCAATAAACTCCTTTGATTTAACTAGACCAGAATCAGTGTTTTTGCTTGTAATCAAAGACATCTGTTGAAACAGGTAATCAAACCAATAAACCCAAAGTAAGAAAGCGGAAGTACTGTGGTAGAAGTTTACACTGGGAAACCACAAGAGGGAAACCTAATCCAGCTCTCAGAGTTAATCTAGTTTTTAATAGAGAGTAAGAAGGAAGGAATGTGTCCATAATCTAAGGTGCCTTCGTCAGTTTCATTTTAAAATTTATTTTTAACTTTTTTTTCATGCTGAGATGAAGGTCCTTGCTAACCATAGAGGATTAAGAGAGCTGCATTAATGATGGTGGTGCACAGAGTGGGCAAGTGTGAAGGAATATCACTGTAACTTTCCTTCTTCAAGTAATGCTACCCATTGGCAACTGGCACATCTAACTTATGAGAGCAGTAAAGTGATCTCATCCACTTAATTTTAAAAAAAAGAGCCGCAGGTAAAAGATGATAATTGCTGTAGTTAATAACACTGTATTACATAATTTGCTACAAGAGTAGAACTTAAATGTTCGCAACAACAAAAAAAGATAAATATGTGAGGTCATGGATAAGCTAATTAACTAGATGATGGGAACTCTTTCACATTGTATACATAAATCATCCCTTTGTACACAAAATATCTTACAATTTTGTCAATTATACCTCAGTAAAGCTGGGAGGGAGTCATCTATGAATTTAAACAATGATAAATAATTATTTACCACTTCTTTATTCTCACACTTTCTTTACAGCATGAGAAACCAGGAAACAATTAAATTTCTTTAAATTTTTGATATTGTTCTGGTTAAAGAGATTCCAGCCAAACTGTGTAGCTTCTCAGTCTTGTTTTCTTCCTCTGTCAAATGGGGACAAGAAAACCTTCACTGTAGGTTTTTTGTTATAAATGGAGGAAACAAACATTAAATTCCTGGAACTTGATAGACACTGCATTGTGGCAACTCTTATTTGAAAATATTGTTTATTTGAATAGAGATTTCTGCATTCCTCTGGGGATGTATAGGTCAGAGGAAATTGAATACTCCTTTCAGTAATTTAGTAACATTTTAGAGAGTCATTTGCTGAATTATGAATGTACTCTAGGACCCAAATTCAAAGCTATACATTTAAACGTTTCCTTGGTAGAGTGTCTCAGGGTTTAAATTGTATTTTCTGCTTAAGAAGTCCCAAGTAAAGCATTTAAAATCTGCCTGAGAATCCATGTCAAGTATTCCAAAAGTTTCATTTAAATTAAATGTTTCACAAACTTATCAATCTAGATAGAATCCATAGTAGGGTGCTTGTCAAATCCAAATTTTCAGGAAAAAAAAAATGATGTCTTGGTTTCTTCCTAAGCTCACCTCTAGAATATGTGGCATAAAAATTTCACACTATTTTGCTCTAATTGTACCTGCTTTTTTCTATATTTTAGCACGTATTTTTCTATAAAGGAAATGTAATAACTGATATCTAAAATTCTTTACAAGGGAGTGTCAACTTTGAAAAATAAAATAGCTAATTTCTGCACTTGAAAAATGAAGTTATTTGGGCATAGCAAATAATAGCAATTCTGGACAAGCAAGCTATAGTGAACCATAGGCAAGTCCAAAGAGTCAAGGGAAAGTTTGCTTTTATTAGGTTTTCGGAATGAACGGGGAAGGATTGTTTTGAATTAGTTCCAAAGGTGGAAAAAGAAGGAAGTTCATACTAGGAATGACTGAAAAAAAAAAATTGTATTAACTTTGGCCAAAGTGCTATTTAGTGAAAAGTTCTTTTTCCTACTTCACTAAGATATTTGGATCAATTTTTAAATACTCGAATTTAGTATGTCGAGCTTTTTAAAGAAAGATATTGCATGGGTTTCTCATATATATTCAAAGAAAAACATAGCAAAAGAGTAGGGTTAAAATTATTTGGGTTATTCTAATGTCTAATAATATATAATGATATCATGATCCATATCCACACATGTCTGAAAAGAAATACAATCCCACAAAGTTTAATTAACACTTCTGTACCTTTTTGAAATCTTTGGATGAAAGGTACTAACAGAGTATAAAGAATTATAATTAATATTCCTAAAAGAGTCGATTTTAATTTGCTTTTCAATAGTTAGGGATCTAAGATTTAAGAATATGTGATACCCCACATCAGGAGGGCTGGTTATTATTGGGCACAAAGAGGTAGTTCAAGTAAAATTGGTCACATTCACTCTGAATTTAATTACAATGGAATTTACCAAAAATCACAAAATATCTTTTTGTGCTAAAGGTCAAATTAAATGACATTTAATGTGATTGTCTCAGGGTTCTATTTGATTTACATTGGAATAAGAACAAGTGGATCAGGAAGGGGGATATTAACCTCTTGAAATTATAATATATTCCCTTTAAGCAAAAGAAATTAATTTAAAATAATAATTATGCTTAAACATTATTAAATAGTGATTTCCCCCCACTGATTCTGAATAATCACGTGAAGGCAAAGCATTATAGCTTTACATATTTTTTTAATTACATTTATATTTTAACAAACATTTACTACTGTAAGTTCTTAGCATTGTGCTAGATACTGGAAAGGATACACATATTTATATGAAATTTCACTATTTTAAATTTAAATGACAAGGGAAATTGTTATGTAACAACTGTAGTAATTTCTAACTAATAGTAGCTATCAATTAGGTGGGTTGTGAATTCATCATTCACGAAATTTGAAACCAAAATAGTTTGAATTGAGATCCAAGCCTCAATATTTGGCAGGTTTTGTAACATTCAGCAATAAACTTACTCTCTGTGTTTTAGTATTCTCATTTGTAAAATGAAGATCATAACAGATCATATTATGAGTATTAAATCAGTTCATTCATGAAAAGTGACTGGAATAGTACTTTCTGCATTATGAGTTTCTAGAAAATAATTATTTTAATTAATATGAAACTATTGTTATTATTGAGTTTTAAGAAAAAGATAAAAACATATTTTGGGGCTACTCTATGAAATACCAAGCATTTAGTTAGATAATATTTTTAAAAGATTTGGGAAACAAGCAACTAATAAACAAAAATGCTCATACAATAGGAATTCAATTTTAAATCTGTAAAGTTGAGTTCATAAATATTAAAAAGAAATGCAGACTGCATAATGTAAAACTCATGAAGAATCTCCCTCAGGCTATCAAGATGGCATGGTAACAGTTCCTGGACAATTAAATTTGGTAATTGAGGAGGAGCATTCTCTAAGAAAACAGATTTATAATGAGCTTGCTCTGCAAGCAGATGTCATCTAGAAATTGATTTACTCAATTTTGGACACTCCAAGGTGAGAGAACAAAATGAATTGGGGTCCCAAAACATGAAAGTCATTAATCTGAATTTAGATGTGAATGGGGTATTACCCTTTGGGGTTAGTGGGACTAAAAGTCAGAAATTACAAGCCCCGGATTGGGGCCATATTGTAATGAGACATATTTAGTTCTGATCTTGTAGCTGCTGAAGATGAGGGTGGTCTACGGATTGAGAAATTGCATAATATAGATGGGTGATTTAGACAGTGAAAGCCAGGAGTGTGGCCAAGGAGACTGGAAGGAGGCAAGAGACCAAGAGGAAGAAGAGGGGTTCAGAAGTTGTGACACTAGGCCAAGCGATTGATGATCAAGACCTGATCTAAGACTGTGAAAACTGGAATTGAAATGAAAAAGCATAAATTTAAGAGACACGTACAATGATAAGCAAATATGCCCTCCCTTTGAAGAATTCCTAATTCTTCTTAATTATTTCAAGACATCTAAGAAGTCCTAATTCTTCCAAGAAATCTTATAACTTTTTTATATATTCTAGAACCTGGGGAGTAGGTGGAGGCAGTTCCTGAAAGTGTGGGGATCCCCTTAGACTGCCCCGACTCGGGAGATTTTGTCTGTCAGGCTAATCTGCACTCAGCCTCTAGCTGAGGGAGTGCTCCTATTGGTTGCTGGCTTCAGTAGCTTCTGCTTCAGGTAAACTGATCTGTATTCTCTATATATGTCTATCTCATCAGTTTTCAAGTTGGAGGTTAGTCCTGTGACCTTGTGTTTTAGTTTGTTCAGCTTCTTTTGTTGTTGCAAAGATGGGTGACAGGACTTCTAAGCTCTTTGCATGTTAGAACAGAAACCTGAAGTCCTGGCATCTTTTTGAAATAGAGATTGGGTTCAGTGTGTTTATTATATTTTCATACAAATCATTTCTCCCTACAATTCCTAATAATGCCCCAGTAGGCTGGTAGCAGCTAAGAGTTACCTTCTGAATGTGTTGCTGTAGTGGGGAAGCTTTAATTGGAGAGGAGACCCTGGTTGACTAGCAGGTCCCTTGGAGATGTGGTAGTCTTCTAGCCCAAGAGAGCAAAAACGTTCTTTGCAGACACTGATCTTTATTCTTTAGAATGTATGATAATAATGAATAAGTGGCCTGGGATGATTTGTCTTCATATTCGCACATATTTCTTGCCCAGGGTGAAATCAAGTCTGTGTTTTTAAGGTTTATAGACACAGTACTTTTGTTTTCTGAAACAAGAAAAAAGGTTCTTGTAAATATGGCATAATGATTAGAATTTTATATATGAAAAAAACAAGACTTAAAGGTTTTGCATGGGTAAGTTCTTATTTAGGCAATCAGGCAAAATGTAAACAATTTCTTATGCTCTTCTCTCCTGCCCAGCTTCCACTATTAAAAATACTTTAAAATGCTGATAAAATATAACCCAAAATATAAATCTGAGGGATATAAAATATTGAGGGACATACACAACAGGGGAAAACTCATGAGTTTGGTAGCAGTTTGGATGGCTCATTAACATTCATTCAGGGAGAGAACGTGTGACCTTAGGGAAAGAGAGACATGGAAGAGGGTCTTAGCTCCTGGGACCAAGTCCCCTGCACAAGTTAGGACAAAGATATGACCCCATGACTGCACCCACTGCATCAGCGAAACCATATAGCTAGTTTTTCTGCTTGATAAAATAATGTACCAAACCGATTACAGCCCTGCTTTACACGTACCAGGATAAACTTCTTAAAACACTCTGTTTTGGCCATTTGATAAATCTTCCATTTAAATGACTAGATTCTTGAGGGTTGAATCCACAACATAAGTCATTGCCAGTCCCCGGTACTATGTTTTCTAATCATATCAGGCATATGAAAAAAAAAAAGTATCTTTAAGAGTCACTGTAATAGAAGCAGCTACTGTTGTCACTAGGCATGCACTAGAAATTAGACAGACATGCTCTTACTTCTCATTGATTCTGCCTCTCAAGTTGTCTAAGAAAGTGTAAGCACCTAAAAAAAAATGAACGGAGGGGTGGTGAAACATGGCAGAGAAAATGCTAAATAGAAATGAACAGCACATTGAAATTGTTTTTTAAATTAATTATTTTGTTTGCTACCCTTGTAATCATTAATGCATTTTAATTTATAAACATATAACTATAAATTTATGCAATTTGTCTATCTTTTTTAATATTGTGTAATCAGTACTACCTCAGTTTCTGATAATAGGACTAACCATATTGTTTTCTCAGTGAATAATTTAACACACATGAAATATATATTATTTTCCATTATGGCAGTGAAAGAAAGTTATAAGCCATTTCACTGGCAAAGAAACACAAAACGAAACAGATTGAATTACTGTTTCTATGGGTATCATTTTGGCTGGCCCCTCCCTTCCTTTCACAACAAGCCAGAAAATCTCAGATTGCTATGTCGGGAGTGAAATCAGCCAGCTGGCACTGAGCAATTTAAACATGTTCTCTCTTTTGCATATTGCTGTGGGATAATGGGGATAGAGTCAACGTGATAGGGCCAAGCAGGTCTTGGACTGGATCCACAGATTATGCTTTGCAACACAGACATTAAAAACTCAGATCAGGCAGGGGGCAAGAATGGTTACTAGCTTGTGTTCAAGAACCACATATTCTCTTTGACAAATCTTGGCACTTCTTACCACATCGCATAACAGAGAGATCTATAACAGTCTTCACGTAGAGTTTGCCTTAATTGATCTATCTTAATTAAGAATAAATTTTAACAAATAAGATATCACTGCATTTAGATGCTGAAAAGATACAACATGCACTACTCAGGCTTGGCTGACCTAGTCTCAACCGCAGGATTTGAACATTCATTATACTACATAACGTACATACATATTCATTTTATACTGCTGGGTATAAATGTTTTGGATCTACAAGTAACTATCACTTTGAGATTCCCTAGAATCAAATTTCTATAATATATGCAGTATATGTTACAGCTCTTTCCAAGGGCAGTCTTACTGTTTGACTTGTCTCCTTCGCCCCGTATCCAATCAAAAAGTATTTTCAGCCTGTTTTGCAATTAATATTACAATAAAATGCAAACTCTTTACATAAAAGATTTATATAAGCAGACCCCAGCTACTTCTCTAATGTTACTTTTTACTTACCTACCATGTTCAAACCACATTACCCTTTTCCCCACCCCATTCCTCAAATACAGCTATCTCATGTCCATCTCAGGGCTTCTGACTCTCTGCCTGGAATACGCTTCTCATAGTAATTCACATAGCTGTCTTCCACTAAGTATTTATGTCTCATTTCTAATATCATCTTCTTGATGATACATACCTGATCACCCTTGTTTGATACATTATAGTCTATAAGACATTATCTATCACATTTTCTTGGATGATGTCTTATAGAACTCACCACTATTCTGCATTATGAAAAATATTTATTTATGTGTTTATTGTATAATTCTCTTAAGATGTAATTTATTTGAGGGCAAGTACTTTCTTTGGCATGTTTTCTCTACTTTCAACAGTAACTGGCAGATAGAAGGCTCAGTAAATTAAAAAGAAATGTGCTGATATTGTTTTAAATCAGATGTTTATGAATAACTTTTCATTCTGCATTTTAAATATTATAAGCAAAAATTTAATTCAAACTAGAGTAAAACTGGTGCTGTGCTGCAGAATATAGTAATCTTACAAGCTATTATAATATACAGTAAATATTAGAAGCAATTTTAAACTCACATGTTAAATCCTCTTGTGCTACAGACATACATGTCTTATAAAATATGTAAAAAATATTTCAAGAACCATTGTGGTGGCTAAAAAAGGAACCTTAGAATGGTATATTTTTGTTTAAGGGAGATAAAAGTTTATCTACTTATTTTTTGAGTCACAGCAGAAAAATGCAATTTATCTGGGGATAAAGTCATCCATGACCTTAACTCCTAGCTTTCTACCAAATGTAAATCAACACATAGCAGAATTTATACCTTTTAACTCTTTACATGAGTGTACAAAGTCCCCACAATGATCTGGGCGCAAAATCAGACCTGGCCATTGGACAATCATGTACAATAGGATCAGAAAACTTTAACCTTACTTTATCTGTTTTATTGAAAGTGTTATACAAACACTGCAAAATCATTTAACATTATGGCTCTCTATATTTATTTATAAGATCTGTTTGGTTCTTTCTAGATTTAATCAGGACTAATCATGTTTATTGCTGTTCATTTATTAACTTCGGCATTCATTTATATAACTCAATAATACATAATTTGTTTCTAGCTGTTCTGTTAGGTAATGACTGTTGCAGAAACAGTTATAATTTTATAACTCTCAGCTCCTATGAGTCTGTGTAAGTTACTTCACTTCTTGTGTTTTAGGTTCATTAGCTATATTGCCTAATGTGATCTCCAAGGAGGAATTTATATTTTGAGATGGACTTGAACTTTCTATAGTTAACTGGGCCTAAATTCAAAATGAGTCTAGTGGTCTCTTAAGTATTCTGTATTCTGGGAAGAACCGCAAGCTGAACTCTCAGGTGCCCACATTATGCCCTGCCTGACTACACTGTCTGAGCCGACCACTGCAGGGAAGCTCCTTGTTTCCTCATTGCCATGCTATCACTTAACCAATCAGAACTATACAGAATGCACCTTTATTTGCATTTGTACCAACCCATCCAAACTGTGTATTTGGAAACCTCTTATGGGAACTATGGGTAGAAAATTTTCTGTAAAAAATAGCCTCTCCTTTTTTTCTGTAGAGTGTACTTTCAATTTCTACTGGAAGCTGTGTCTCCCCACTTGTCAAATGTTATCTGAATAAAGTCTCCTTTTTTTCTCCAGTGCTTTTTGTCAGAATTGTTTTCATATATAAAATGATTATATAAATGTGCAACTTTCTCAAAAGTTGTTATGACAGTCAAACCTGATGTAATTTTGTAAAAAAACTATAAAGTACCAAAAAATGCAATAAATACTGATAGCTTGGATAACTTCTGAGAAAGCAAGATTTCCATTATAAAGATGTCTTTTACTCTTGTAGCAGCTTAGGCAAACTACAAGTCATAAGGTATTGTCCAATAAATAATCGAATATGGAAGAAATTCAAGGTTAATTCTTCAACCTAGAGGTTAAAATGAATGATATCAGAAAAGTCAACAAAGACTTGATTCTTCAGACACATGTTAAGAAGTATTCTGGAATGTTAAAATGTTTTCATAATATTTTGATTTATTTAAGATATTTAGTGTGGTTACAACATTCATAGAAGGTACGCAACTAAAGAGTGTAAAAAAAAAAGTCATGTATATGTTACAGAAAGGTGAGCAGCTATTGTATTAAACTATAGTTTTTGTTTATTTCATAGCATTTCTTTCTGGTTTTATGGTTAAAGTTTATGAACCCCATAGAAAACTTACAGGAGATTTTTTGGAATCTAACACTCACTATACCAAAAAGGAATCGAAGCTCCAAAGGAAGGAATTGTTATCACAGAGGGCAATTCATATGATCTTGTTCACCAATAATAATAGCTACAAGTTTACTGAGCACTTTCCATTGTTCTAAGTACTTTGTATTTATTACTTCATCTACTTTTTGCATGAAATCGATGATGCAGCTTCTGTGATCATCTCCATTTTACACTGAAGCTTCAAGGTGTTTCAGATGTGCACTTAAGCCCTTCAGAGGAAGAGCTAAGGACAGGAAAGAGGGGAAACTGGGAGGAGAAAAGCAGATGGAGAAGGAAGGAGAAACAACTCTATATTAAGAATGATCAAGGTAAGAGATATTTTTCCTTTGTCAGAATTGTTCATCCCTTTCCCAGACTAAATCTCTTCCTTCAAAGCTAGCTAGAATCTATTTTATCAATAAAATACTTCTTAATTAAGTCATCTCACATGTAATTTTTTTTTTAGCTTTGTACTGACCTTGAGGATCAGCAGTTAGTCATTCTCCTCTTTATTTTTTCCAGAATTCAGAAGCTTTTATTTTATTTCTTAATTAAATTTATTGGGGTGACATTAGTTAATAAAATTATATAGGTTACAAGTATACAATGCATTTTATGTTCACCACAAAAGCAAATCTCTTTCCATTACTATATATTTGACCTCCTTTACCCTATGTGCTGATTTTCTGTACCCACAAATTGCAAGAGATTTGAATCCTAAGATATGTATTTAATATGTAGTTTAGTGTTAACATACTATATATATTCCAAAACTTATTATTTTCTCAATACTACCTACATGAGCTTTTTTAGTGCTGGTATGTACATATTGGTTTCATTAGTTTTGAATTCTGTACACAATTTCATTTTGTAAAAATCCCCCAAAAACACAGATTTGTTTTTTAACTGAAAGATATGTAAATGACTTTCCATTTTTACTTATTTTAAACTTGCTGTAATGAGTATCCTTGTGCAGTTGTCTTGGCATATATGAAAAATAAAATTCTTTTTAATCTACAGAGTTGTCAGATCAATAAAAAGTGTATGTGGCTCCTGTTCCCTAGCATCCTGACCAGAATTTGATATTATCAAACTTTTTAGTTTTTGCTAATCATTTGCCACTTTTGCCATCATTTTTGTCAATTGTTTTGATTCTTATTTTCCAGGTTGCTAGTGGAGTTGAACATATTTTTTTATAATATTTTAATTGGAATTTTTAAAGGAAAGTTGCATGAGTTAGTATATTCCCGAATCACTTCTACAAAACAATCACAAAATGTTACAACTACACAGAAGAAAAAAATAGAACATGCCACAGAAGCCTTCCCATTTCCTATCCTCATCCAGTTCCTACCTACCATAAAAGTAACCACTATCTTGATATATATATAACTCAAGAGATTTGGTTTGTCATGGTATAATACATGAAATTATTCAGTATTTACTCTTTCTATCTACATTTTTTGGTCAATATTATAGTTTGGAAACTTCTTGTTTTTCTGTGTAGTCATAATTTATTTTAATTGCTGTGTATTTTATTTATATTAACATATTCTTTATGCTTTGCATTTAATATGGATATTTGAGTTGCATGCAGTTTTTATTAATGCAATTACAAATACTATTACTCTGCATATACTTACAATTGTATTTTTAGTTCGTATATGCACATATTTCTATTTATATATATTTATGAATATACACTTAGGAGTGAAATCTCTTCTACTATCTACCTACATACACACACTTAATAGTGGAATTGCTGTGCCATAAAGTATACATATGTACAGCTCACAGAGACACTGCCAACAATTTCCCAAAGTAGTTTATCTAGTTCCAGTGCACTGAATTTATATATTAATGGGTTAAAGTTCATATCTTTATAAAATTTATTTTCTCTATAAAGTTAGACCTCTTCATATTTACTTAAGTCTTCTTTAATACTCTTTCAATATTATTGTATTGTTTATACCCTTTGAATATTGTTCAATACTTCTCTCTAAAGGACTCACACATAATAGTTTTATTGCTATCATCATTAGTATATTTGGTTTATCTATGATATTTTCTGCTTAGCTTTTTCCACTATGTTTTTATTTCTTTTAATTTTGTTTGATTGCTTTAAAATTTCACTAATTTGAACCTTGCAAATTCTTTCCCTTTCTTTTAGAGATAAATATAAAATATTTAGACGGTACGGGTATCTTAGAGCTAAATGTAATCCAGTTTTAGTCTCTTCCTGAACAGTATAAAAAATCAGAAATATTTCAGCTTCTCTTTAACCACTGTTTTTAATTGTTTAGTGAGTATAATGTACATAGAAAGGGTGCACATTGCATAGGTCGGCAAATTATACATCATCCAAACTTAACGTATGCATAACTAGCACTTAGATTAAGAAAAGAACACTACCCACAAACCTGAACATCCCTTTTTGCTCCCTTCCAAATAAAGATTGTAGAGAGAGTAGTCATAGAGAAGACTGTATAGGTGGATAAAGAGATCACAGAGGAATTTAAATGACGGTTTAAAAATTTGTTACTTACTAAAAATTAGGGAGCTTTCAGTGTTTTGTAATCTGAAAAGTCTTAAGACCGGAGTTAAGAAATTAAGAAATCCTGGATGTGAGAGATTTTAACCGAGGAAGCAGAGCAAATGACAAGGAAACATCTGGCATAGATATCCCAGTGTTGGGATTTACAGGGTTCAGTGATTGATGCAGTATTGGTGTAAATGAAGGGGCATGTAGGTGAGGGGGTGGGCTAAAAAAATGACCATTAGAAAGAACTGTGGAACTAAGACAGTAAGCTTGGGCTTGAAACTTAGGGTGCAAGTGTTAAGTTCAGGTGCAGGTAACTAGCTTTTACTTAGAAAGGAATGCCTGGGCTTCAGAAATAATAATGGGTGATTAGATGGATAATTAATAAATATGTTATTTAAAGTACAACAGAAGCTATGTTCATGAATGTAGTCAGTAAAGAAGAAGGTGCAGAGAAAATCAGAGCAGAGAATACTGTGAAATTCACAAGTTGTCCATGAGAGTAGGATGAGAAACCAATTAATAAATAGGCAGACACATAAATGGATCATCAAGAGAGTGAGGTAAGAGCAAAAAGAATGTCCAAAAGGTAGTTATATCCACAGTGTGACAGGCTACAGAGAATTCCAGGAGAAATAGGTGAGAAGAGAAGTCATTTAATTTGTCTTCCTAATTTAAAATTCCTTTTTATCTTTCTGTCCTTGTCTACATCTAAATTGTTTTTAAATGGCCACTTTCACTGTCAAAGTTTAGGAACAGAGCCAGCCTTAGTTATGGTTTAAATACCTGATGTCAACATGAAAAATATGTATTGTGAATGTTGTTATATGTTATCGGAATAAATTTACTAATTTCTCCATTCATCATATGTTCACTTAGTTCTTAATATATGACAATTCCTTTTCTGTGCTACAGGTATAATGATAAGAAAGACAATTCCTATCCTTCATGGAGCTTATATTACAGTGGAAATACAGAAAATCACATAAAACATAAAAAGATAATTTTAGATAACAGTAAGTGCTATCAAGAAAATAAAGCTGCAAAAGGGACTAGAATGTAGATTTAAGTGATGGAAGCAATTTTTCATTCCTCTTTGAAACCATCCCTTTGCATATAATTAAGGATTTTTTTTTTTTTCCATCAAGAGGTAAAGTACATTTTCTCTCTTATTGTTCCTGAAATTGGCCATTTAACTTACACTGGCAAGTAAGATGTCAGCAGACATAATGTAAGCAGATATTTTAAAGTGCTATGTTTGGATTTTTCTATATCATTTCTGCATCATCATAAAAAAATACCTGAAGAAAAGAGTTGAAGGACACTTCCTATCCAATTTTGAATTTTACTATAATTCTACCATAAACAAGATAGCATACGTATTGGTGGAATTATAGACATATAGACCAATTAACAGAACAGAGAACCCAGAAGTGGGTCTACATACACATAGTTAGCTGATTGTTAAAAAAAAAAAAAAAAAAAAGGCAACACAATCTAATGGAGAATGAATGAATGAATGATCTTTTTCAAGAAATGATGCTGAAACAATTGGACATTCATAGGCAGAAAATTCAACCTAGAAACAGTCTTCACATCTTTCACAAATATTAACTGAAAATAGGTCGTAGATCTAAATGAAATATGAAAAACTGTAAAACTTCTGGAAGAAAAATAAGAGAGACTTTCTGTGGCCTTGGGTTTCATGATGAATTTTTAGATAAAACATAAAAAACATGATCCATAAAAAAATTAAATTGTAATTTATTTTTGTAGCCAGAAAGCAATAAAAATATATGAATCTTAAATGAATATTGTTTGTGAAAGAAACTAGTCTAAAAAGGCTACATATTAAATGATTCCAATTATATTAAATTCTGTAAAAGACAAAACTAGAGATTGTAAATAGATCAGTGGCTTCTAAAGGTTCAGAGGGAGCTGAATAGGTGGAACTGAATAGGTGAAGCACAGGGGGATATTTAAGGTGTTAAAAATATTCTACATGATACTGTAATGGGGAAATTCATGACATTTTCCTTTTGTCAAAACCCATAGAACTTTAAGCACAAAGAATGAAACGTAATGTACATACACATTTTGAAATATAATTTAAGACATTAGGAAATCATAGCATGGAATGCAGACTACAAAAAACATCAATCTAGCTGTGTTACAAATGTATGAAACAATATCACTGAAAGGGTTGGAATTATAAAGATTTGACCTAAACCATTTTGGAAATAAATGGAGTATATGTAAGACTTAAGGTAAATGGAACTGTACAGAAGCACTGTGCTCTAGTTGCTTCTGAGTTGTTTTAAGAGTTATAACAAGGAGATTAAACAATTAAGTAAAAAGATAGAAGATGGTGGGAACCAAGTTTTTTATTGTTGGATTTGGAATTTACAGATAAGCAAGAAAATGAGTTTTGAATGATCCAGAGAGTAACAATTTAGAGTTGGAGACGTCAGAATGGGTTCACATTTTGTTTAATACATTTACAGATAGCTACATATGGAAATATTAAAGGTATGTATATACATGGATCAGTATTAGCACGTGCATTTTCTTTGTTAGCTGAGTGGGACTAGAAACAATGACACCCAGGGGCAATGCGTATACCTAGTAACTAAATATTAGTCTCTAAAGCCATCCCCCAATAAGAGTACTAGGATTCCTTGGGGAAAAGACTGATTCTAGGACTGGGGCAGGAAACATACATGATAATCTTATAGGAACAAAAAGTCAGAAAGTACCACAAATACTTCATGATAATGGGAGTATATGTCAATAGCACAGAAGAACCAACAGAAACTGAGAATTCCCAATCACCAAAGCTCAAAGAAACAAAATAGGTTTGCATTTTAGCCCAAAGTATAAAATAAATATCCCCAAGTCCATAGTTATATAAATAAATGATAGGTGAAACTCTTATGTAGGAGATTTCCAAATAATTTATGAGCATACTGTCTTAAAGGAGGCAGAACATAACTCTTCACCCCTTAAGGGTCCGCTGCACATAGTGTCATCTTTCCCACAAGTACAGACATAAATGGGAACAAAGTCACTTCATGGTGGAGAAACTCACAAACATTATTTCAGCTATGTGATTAAGTTCAACATCATTAGTGATCAGTCATTGTTGATAGCATGTGCTCTTGATATTATGAGATAAAAATGATTTTCCCTCTGCAGTCTCCCTCCCTCAAACTCATAAATCCTGTCTAAATCATGAGAAAAACATCAGAGAAATCCACTTGATGGGCATTCTGGAAAATACCTAACCAGTGCTCCTCAAAACTGTCCAGGTTATCAAAACAAAGATCATCTGAGAAACTCATAGACAAAACAAATCTAAGGAGACTCTAAATATAATGAGGTATCTTAGATGGGATCCTGGAATAGAAAAAGGATATTAGGTAAAAAAATAAGAAAAATGAATAAAGTGTGGATTTTAGTTAATAATAATGTATCAGTATTAGTTCACTAGTTGTGTCAAATGCAACATATTCATACATGATGTTAGTAACATGGAAACTGGTTGTGGAGTAAATGGGAACTCTGCATCCTACAGTTGAGATCCAGCTTTCTTAACATCCACAATTGAATATAAAACTTTTCTCTTTCTATAAACATGCTAATTCCTGTGATGCTCATTATTTCTGGAGAGACACTAGCTGAGTTAGTGAGAGATGAACTTGGAACAAGAGAGCAGGAGTTTAAATACTAACTCTTAACACTTATGTTATTTGGGCAACTTAACTAACCTCTCTATACCTCAAATTCCACTTTTGTAAAATGAAGATAATGACAGAAACTTTCTTGTATGATTGTTATGAGAATTAAATCATAAAACACTTAGAATCTTATCCAATACACAGTGAATTATAAATATTTGATAAGTAAAAATGAATATAGTCTCTAGTTTTATTTGCTATTGACATAACATAAAAAGAGTCAAAATAAGCAATCTAAAAAGCTTGTCATCTGGCAGGGATAATAGATTCCAACAGGAATAGCGAATATCTTTAAAGCTAAGGTGACACCAGCTCCCGTGATTTTCTTTATTTAAATTATTTCGGGCCTCAGTGAACCTGGCACGAACTAGCTAAGAGATCCTGGGAGTTGAAATATTACAAAAAGAGTAAGTCAAGATGATTACCAGAATTGTAGATAATTTCCCACATTGTGATTGATTTAATCCTATTCCTAAAAGATTTATTTGATTGTATTAATTCTGGCATTTAAATCATAAAAACACGTATCAAAAAAACATAATTGCAGTGTTAAACCAATTAGATTTGTTTTATATTTTTTAAATGAAGTTAACTAAAAAAAATGCAAAATTTTAGTATGAATTTCTCTGATGTTTATAATTATAATATCACATAACTTATAGTTTTATTTGTAAAACTTCAAACACAAATACAATCTTAAATGCAAATAGTAACATAATAGTTCTAGAGAAAACATAAATTATAATATAAGGTTGACCTGGGGTGTGGTGATCAGGATGTAGAGGAGGGCAGCAGAAAACTATACTGATAATAAGATCATAGAAGTCAAGGTATTTGTGTAGCTAAGTTGTAAATTTAGTTCCAATCTTCTTGAAGCTGGGGGTAAGTATAACACAGGCTGCTTTACAATTCTCATTAGGAAGGAATAAAGAAGATACCAGAGACATAGAAGGAGCAAAGCTATTCCAAACAATGAGCTCTAAAATAAAATTCTCGCAAACCAATCCAGAAAATCAAAAACCAAGAGAATATAGACCAAACTCATAGCTCCTCTTAAACCAAGGATAAAGCTGCAATATTTTAATGGTTTTCCTCCCAAAGCACACCAAGTGGGATGAATAGTTAGAAGCTGTTTATTTTTTCTGTTGTATGCACGCTATTTCGCTCCTTTTCACTCACAAGCAAGGGAAAGTCAGTTCTATATTCTTTGATATGAGACTAGAACATTTTCTTCACTACTGTACTCTTAACAGTTGGCAGTGTCTGATACATAATAGATATTTTTGTATAAATAATTTAAAAGAATATTTTAAAATTATATTGGACTAAACTTAGGGGATGTAGGGGCAAACATGAATTTCTGAATATTGCCTAAATTCTCAATTTATTCAATGACAAAATATGGTGGGGAAACATAAAGCTATAAAAGCTAAGTATCAGGAATATTCATGCTCACATAGAGTCCTTATGGCACTGCCTTCTGCTTGGAGACACAACGTGGAATTGTACTACTGCAGGTAAGATTCAGAAGATTGAGCAGATTTGACTCCCTGAACATGTCACTGAAAACAGATCAGAGAAATCATGGCTTTACTACAAGCATCGTGGTCTCTCCAAAATCATAATAAAGATGTATGGGATTTTCCCAAGATTGGGGAATTTTGATGACACATCCATCAGGAATTTTGGTTATAACATCATGATTAAGAGCCCTTGAGAGACAAGGCAATGATGACAGAATGTGCAATAGGTTTGTAATTGGCAAAGTGATCCAAGGGTTGAAAATTCTAGGAGAAACTTCCATGCACGTGAAGGTGTTATTTTGATGATTATTAAAAATATGTAACTTATAGGTCACCTTGGGACCAATAACAACACAATGTGATTCAACATAATAATTAGTTTTATGACCAGGGGTCTCAAAACTAGATTGTAGTTACCTAGAGGCACATAAGATGGGCTGTGGGAAAAAAATGCTAGAGCTTCCTCTTCTTCTTACTTCTTCTCTTTCTCTTTCATCATCATCTATCCCCTCTTTTCCTTCCCCTCCCCTTCCTTCTACCTCTTCTTCTATCTCTCTCTCTATAGATTATATATACATATAATACATATATATATATATGTGCATGCACACATATAATATGTTTGCATGAGTGTGTGTATACATATAATTCCTTTATTCTTTTCTATTTGGGGACTTGTTTATAAAGTAATAGTAGAGCAATAATAAAAACAATAATAATAATAATAATATATTAATGATACCTCTCACTTCTCATTTAATATATGTCCAACAGTTTTGTAAGCACTTAATATATATTTAAAAATTACATACTCACAACAACTAAATGAAGCAGATATTGCCATTACCCATCTCTTAGGATGAGGTTAACAGTGGCATCTATTTATAAAATAACTTAAATTCACAAAACTAGAAAGTGGCAGAGCTGCAATTCAAATCTAAGCAGTTTGGCTCCTGAATATTGCTCCTGACCACTACCAGAGTATATGTAATAATGCATAATTAATAAAATATAAACATATTTTGGGGTGTGCGCTCAAGAAATTTAACAGGAATTAGTTTTTTAATATTGAAGAACATTCAGACTATATTAATGTATTTAAGATTATTCATCTAATGAGGCTAATGAATTAATGAAATGGGAGTACTTAATAGTGGTTGGAAGAATAGCGCTAAGATTCAACTGCTATTATATATGATTTGGCTCCTTTATAGGTATTTATTAAACACATGCTTTCTGTTCAGTAGCAGTGATTTATACACTGTGGTTAATACATATATATATATATATATATATATATATATATATATATATATAGCACACATATGCAGATCATGTCTGCTTTCCAGTTTATCGTCTTTTTAAAGGTGTGGAAAGTCAACAATCCTTAAGTGTGTGCACGCACACACAAACACGAACACATACACAGAGACACAGTAAAACATTAACATTAAATTTAACTCTGACCCTCAGGCTTTTTGTTGTGACATCTGGTCCTATCAAAGATAATATCTTGTGATTAACATTGAGAGAATTGGCCTTGAATCACTAACATATGTGTAAGGAGCTGATTTAGTATCTAAACTTCGCAGAAATAGCTTAGCAGAACATCTGTTTAATGTGCTACCAAAAATGAATTTCATTTTAATAGGTTAAAGTTGTATATGTTTCCTTTGGAAGAAAGAGCAGACAAATTAAACTTTTCTCAAATGTAAGAATTATATGTAATACAAATTGTTGTAAATGGGATCACTTTTATTAAAGTGGGGTGTGTATATATGTACCATTTTGGACATATAAAATATCTAAAATTATGAGTATTTTCTTATGTTATCTTTGCATCAATTTTTTTTATTTAAAGAGAAAAGTTTTCTTTCTGTTTCTTTTCTATTTATTTATTTATTTATTTATTCGATCTATTTATTTATTTTACCTATTTACTTATTTATTTTTGGTGTATTTTGTAGGGGAATGGAGGGATCTGCTCCATTTCTTCTTTTGGTGATGGATTTTATATCCTGCTTCTGTCCTTGTCTTTCTTCCTTCTTTCAAGGGAGAATATAATATAATTATATTACACAATTATAAAGGCCATTTTGTGATTAGCAAGTATATGTGGCAGGAATCTGTTAACAAACACTTGTTACCTCATTTAACCTTAAAGTGTAGCTACTAGTGTCCACACTTTCTGCATGAATATATCTGGACAAAGCAATAACTGGAACTAGATTTTGGTTCCAAAGCTGTCTGACTCCAAACTTAAGATATTGAGCTGTCTTCATGCTCCTGGCTTTAAAAGGGGATAATGGCCCCCAATAGACTTATGAAATAAAGTTTGTCTTTGGGAATTTAACATTTACCTTATATTCCTCTGCCCTGTAAAACTACCTTCCCCCATGGACTCAATTTCTTTGTGATTTTTACATTTTTAGAATTAAAATATATATAATTCACTTATAAAAATTTTCTTCTCTCAAGAAAAAATAAGTACCTTTGATGAAGTTCATTTCAAAGGCTGAAAATACGTGGACTGTCCCAGGCCCAAATCACTTGGACTTTTGTCTATTAGCTGGCACTTCTGAGAATATCTTTATCAAAATTGTCCTCTAAGAATCCTGGGGAAAACTTTATCTTTCGTTAATTTATTATGCCTGTCTGAATTCTTTTTTACTATTTTCTGTCTCTTCTTGGGACTTTTCTTCCTCTTCTCTCTCTATAAGCACAACAGCTTTGGTTTTAAATATACCTATAACTTATTCTATCATTTCTATTCACCTCTCTTTCCTTGGCCAGACACCAATTTATTTTAATGACTAAAAGATGTTCCAATTTTACGGGCTTCTTAAAACTCAGATTCAGCCCATTTAAATAGATCCATGCAATGGAATATAGTTTAGAGATGTACTCATACATATCTGAAGAACTGATTTTTTTTTTTTATAATACAGCAAATACATATGGATAACAAGTGGTTCATTAAATGGTGCTGGAACAATTGGATATCTACACGTGAAAAAAAAATGAGCCTTGATCCATTCCTTCCAACATATACAAAAAATTAGCTGAAAAAGGTTCACAGGTCTAAATATTAAGCCTAAAACTATAATATTTTTGGAAGAAAATATACTAGGGAGAACTTTTTGACCTTGGGTTAGGAAAAGGATCACTCAAAAATGACATCAAAAGCACTACCTCACAAAAACAAATTGACAAGCTAGGCTTCATCAAAATAAAAATAATAATTTCTTCAAAAGGAACTGGTAAGACAATACAAAGGCAAGCCAAGAATCAGAAGAAAATTATTGTAAAGCATATACCTAATAAATTTTATCAAAAATATATAAAGAACTCTGTGTCAACAGCAACAAAACATATAATCTAAGTTTTTAAAAAAGTGGGCAAAATATTTTAACACAATATTCACCAAAGAAAATTTATGAATGGTAAATAGCACATGAAAAAAATGCTCAACATCATTAGCCAACAGGGAAATGCAAAGTAAAATCATAATTAAATACTACTGTATGCCAATTAAAATGACAAAAATTAAAAGACTTACCATACTAAATACTAGCGAGGCTATGGAGGGACTGAAAATCTTACACAATGCTGGTGGGGATATAAAATTGTTCGATCACTCTGGGAAATAATCATTTTTTTCCTAGGTATTAGGAATGGAAAAAAAGAAAAAAAAAGAAATATATATCCATAAAAAATCTATATATGAATGTTCACAGCTTTGTAATGACCAAAAACTGACCATAACACATATCCATCAACAGGCGAATATATAAACAAATTGTGTGATATTCATACAATGTAATAATACTTAGTAATTATTATTGATACATGCAATAACATGGACCCTTCTCATACTTTTCCTTCAAGGCATATTCTACTTTCTGCAGAAAGCTTCTCTAAACAAGCTAATAAGTTGTGGGTTCTTCAGTCAGACAATTTGTGTGAAGTCCCACCACAAGTATACACCATTACTTCTAATTTAGATACTATCAAGTATTGGTAATTATAGTTTCCCCATTACATGTATCCTCCTTCATTCAATCTTTCACCAATCTCTAATAAATCAAATTTAAGACTTACAATGTGGGGGTATTATTATGTATCAAATGTTGTACTTTATGGGCATTGGCAGTTAATTTTTACACAATTTAGAGATTTATTGTTTATGTTTTGCTTCCTTTGGGCTAAGTTCTAGTAGATTGATTGCAAATATGCACCCGATTCTTTCTATCTGTATCTTTGCCCCTTGTAATAGACTTCACAAACTATCCAAAGAAGAGGAGTCTATTTTTCTACACCTCAGATCTGAGTTGTCCCTGTGACTTGATTTGACTAAGAGAGAGCAACAGGAATACCTGTGTGCAAGTTCCAAGCCTAAGGGCTTAAAAGACTTGCGCATTTCTGTTTTTACTCTTCAACCTTACACTCCTCCTTCCAGCATCATCATCACAATATGAACATATACCAGCTAGCATGCTGGAATGCTGGACAATAAAAGCACATGGAAGAGAGCCAATCTATCCCAGCTAAGAACATCTGAAATGTTAGCCCCTACCTGACCTACCAACTGATCACACACTCATGAGGCAATTTAGCTGAGGTCAGTTGCATATAGTGCAGATGAAAAGATCTGTTAGCAGATGCACAGACTTATGGGAAAATGTCAATGTTTACTGCGATAAGCCATTGAAGCTTGGTAGGTATGTTATAACAGCAATGGATGACTCATATATAGGCACTGTAGTGTTTTAATATGTTACTTTATTTGATGCTCATATCTACCTTACAAGGCAAATGTTATTCAAGCCTATATTCTGTAGATGATAAATCTGAGGTTCAGTTAAGTTGCTTTTTCCATTACCACTCAGATGTTGGGTTGCAAAGCTCAAGTTTAAGTTTTGGCTAACTACTGCTAAAGCCCAGGATTTTCTCTGTCAACTATATGGTCTTTTCAAATTTCTATCTCTTGAAAAAAATAAATGAAGTCAAGCATTTTGAGTCCACAGTATAACTCATAGACAAATGAGCTATATTGTATACATCTCAATGAATAAAAGCATATATTCATTGATTTGATCACTAATGAGTTTTTATTCCAAGAAGGCTACAGTTTTCACCTGATAATACAGCCCCCTGGGCAGGCAATATAAATAATTATGTTTTATAATTTAATAATTATCCTTGTTCTTAAACTAGAAACAATGAAAAATAAATATGATGTGAAATCTTTAGAAAGAATTCTAATTCACATGAATTACTGCTGCAGGTATTCTCACCCCAACCTACCCAATTAGGAAGTATACTAAGTTACTGCTTGAAAATAGATTTCTCTTCTCTCAAATAATGGATAAAGCAAATTATTTTTTAAATATTACCAAAGTCATTTCCTTTTTCTCAGACCCAGAGTATAAAGTATGCTACATATTTCCACATTTACAGGGAAAAAATGTGTTAGCTGCTTAAGCTATATTCCTGTCACTTATTTAAATAATGTTATGTTCAACCACTGTTATGAGTAAACTTGATATACCAAGAGCATCAGAGTTAACTTATTAGAGAGTATATATTTACACCTGGTTTATAAGTTTTGCATTACTTAAAACTGGCCAAATATTCACTGCTGTGAACAATTATTTATTAATTTATTTTTAGTTAAAATATAATGATCTAGTTCATATTAGCTGATAAAACTTAACTGTTAAAAGTTTCAGAAGTAAAATGATTTCTATCATATTTGTGGTTTATTTTTTATTTCACCAGGATCATTTGAAAACAGGTGCTGTGGAAATAGAAAGAATCTCAATCATTTCCTTATCATTCCAATCCAGGATGTTAGACCTGATAATGGTTTTGCACATGACATTGACTGAGGAGTTGTTACAATACATGTGTTGTTTGTCTAATTTCATAATATGACACTAATAATAATTTATTTCTTTGAAGGTGGCAAATATATATATTTCTCTGTGTATAGTTCTTAACAAATTTCATCATATGTCTATATGTCTTTTTGGTTCTTTGAGTAAAACTGTGCATTCAATGAATGAAAAAGGCAAAAATTTAGTCTGTGAGGGAAATAATGTCCTAATTTCAGGCAGAACTCATAAACAAAAAACATATTTCTTTTTGTCCTATAATGGGAGGGGTTTGATCTTAATCAGGCTGTAGGGATACAAGTTCTATACTCTATACCAACATTACTTTCTATTTGTCAGTTTGCTAAGATTCCATTAAAATAAGGGTTTATTTTTTGATGAAGAAATTCAGAGTAGTCTCCCATCAATGGCAGAACTATCCCTGAGGTTGGCAAATTATGGCAGTAAGTTGGACACTGACGATGGTTCTTTCATTTTTCCAAATGTAAATGGTATTGGATCTCTGGTGATATTTAAAAAATTTTGAAGGAGTTATATAATTTTTAGTAAAAATCACAAGCTTCTATGAACTACAGAAGACAAGAGCAATTAATGGTACTATCTTTGAATTCTGGAAGGCAAACATGGTCCAAAACATACTATACACACATACATGCATATATACATATATACACATACATATATACATATATATGTATACATATTAAACATACTTATCGATATCTATATGGAGATATAGATTATGCTAAGGTTTAGCAATGTATGACCAAAAAAAGTAACTATGACTTAGAAAATAATTAACTTACTTATCACATACTATTTTAGTAGAGTGTCAGAGGCTTGGATGTGACTCTGCTGTGTCAAGGACCCAGGTTCTTTCTGTTTTACTAATCTGTTATGCATGTAGTAAATTCCTAAGTTTACTACATGACCCACCTCCAATATCATATTCACAATTCCGCCAGGGAAAAAGA
This sequence comes from Eidolon dupreanum, assembly GCA_028627145.1. Taxonomy (NCBI): domain Eukaryota; kingdom Metazoa; phylum Chordata; class Mammalia; order Chiroptera; family Pteropodidae; genus Eidolon; species Eidolon dupreanum. Next base: position 23,099,421 of record CM053510.1, read on the forward strand.
ATAAAAGATAAATGAAGGGAATGACCTTATCCTTTATAGGTATTTCCTATAATTTACAAATGTTAATTCAATCTATTGGACATAAGTCATTTACAGAATCACACATAAGTGTGCTGGAGGCCAGGATATATAGATTTGTTTTATGATATTCATGTTCTTATTGCTAAGGAAGAAAAATATAATTGGAAAATAATATTTATAACTCAACTGAGTGCTTATTAGAAATAATTTACTACTTTCTTTTAGATATTCTACTTACATGTTACATGAATATTGACTTTTAGACAGTTCATGCATTTTATTTTAACCTAACTAAAGAGAAGATACATTCCTTACTATGTAATAAATCTAAATACATGGTTAATATTGATCTTACAGCTTGGAAGGAGCAAAATGAAATTATTTGTATATGAAAAAAGTGACATGGTCATTAGATGACGGAAAACAGGACAGGACAGCAGAGAAGAGAAGAGAAGAGAACAGAAGAAAGTCTGAAGATTTTTGTGGAGGCTCTTCTTGGTATGTAAGAAACTGACATGGAAGAAGCTTTTTTATGCAGTGGCATAGGTGGAAATCATAAAGGTATAGAAAGTCAAGAAGAATCATCTATTATTTGCAGAAATTTAACTTCAAATAACAAAATAAAAATATATAAGCACATCACATGGTTTAGCAGAACATAATTATTTCCATGAAGAAACTTCTCCTCATGCCAAGATATGTGCAACATTTCATAGAGAAAATCATAAACGAAGTAAAAAAAATTAACATTTGGATTATTCCAAATAGTATGAAATTTGTTTTAAAGAACATGTCCAACTAGTGCTATCCATCCAGTTTCATTTACTAGGTCACTTTGGATGATTTTATAAATTTTTTTTTTGCTTGTTCTGGAAAGCAAAACTCCCACATAACATTGTGTTATTCTACAAACACTTGTTCCCAGGAATTTAAAAACAGCATTCTGTCTCCTCCTTCTCTGTTTTGCCCTTCACCAAGACATATATAAGTTTTACCCCTTATACATCTAAAACCAGCAATATCCTGAAGATTTTTTTTGACCCTGGCAAGATGTATACTGAAACTGGCTCACAAAGTTTTAACCAAGTTTAAAGGTCTTTAACCAATTTCTTTTTATCAAAATCCACTTTTCTTGCCTTTTCTTATCCACCTCATTATTGCAGCTCTCCTTCAGAGTTATTTGTATCTTCCACTTTCTCCTCTACTGCTCACAGGCTCCTAATAACTACTATCTGAATATTGATTCATGACTACCTGGAACGAGTGTCCTAAATTCCTCCTTAACATATTTCACAATCTGTAACTGCTTGACAGCAACCAACAAACTGACCCATCTCACACTATTAATTTTGTTTATCAGAAAAAAAAAAGTGAGGCTTGGAATCTTGAAAGAAAGAGGATAATTTTGTTTTGGAAAAACAATTGCTTAATATATAGCTTTGCACACCTGGTTGGATCATAAAGATTTTTATTTAGTCAACTCTTCTGGTTAAGTCCTGCTATGTAACAAATAACTCAAGACAATGTCTTAAAACAACACATTTTAGTATGTCTGGTGCAATTTTGGGAGGTCAAATAGTTAGGCAGGGGCATTTTAAGTTTCCATTTCCCCATGTAAAGAGCTTGCAAGTTGCTACTCAGTTCTGACAGATGGCAGACTAAAAAAATCAACTAATCTTTGATCCATAAAGAGGAGAATACACAAGTCAAATCATTGCCCCTAAAACTGGGAAGACAGGTGAATACAGATGACCAGAGCAAAGAAGCTACAATAGGAACCAGCATCGGGATAGGAAAAACTGAGCCCTAAGGTCAGTTATAGATTAAATATGTCAATACAGGTTTATCCTTGGTTAAAAGAAAAAAATGTACCACTCTGGGGAGTGATGTTGATAATGGAAGAGGCTATGCATTTATGGGGGACAATAGCCATATGGGAAATCTTTGTACTTTCATCAGTTTTGCTATAAACCTAAAATCATTCCAAAAAAATGAGGTCTTTATAAAAAGAAACAAACAAAAAAAAATCAGGCAGGGCTCTACCAGATGATTCTTTTCCCTTATAGGATTTTTTTTTTTTATGGTGACATTGGTTAACAAAATCCAGTAAGTTTCAGCTGTACATTTTAACAGTAAGGTGTGTGTGTATATATATATATATATATATATATATATATATATATATATATATATATATACTATTTTATTGAAGTTTTTGGTCAGCTGGAAAATAGGATTATCTGGAGTATCCACACTAGCTTTATTCATTTATTTGGTGTCATTGTTGGGATGGCTGGCAGGATGGGCTGATTTGAATCTCTCAATTAGAGTGCCTACACTCAATGCTCTCAGAGTAGGTGGAATTCTTACATGATAAGGTAGTTTTCCTAAATAGTGATCCTAGAGATGGGGAATGGAATCTGACAGTTTCTTAAGGCCCAGTCCCTAAACTAACACAGCCTTTTTTCCTCAGCATTTTATTGGGCAACTGAATTAGAGAGTTTGCCCAGACTAAAGGGAGAGATGTAGGTCACAGTTGTGGATATTAGGAGTGTCAAAGACTACACAGGTTTTTAAATTAACTTGGTAAAACTTTTCCTAGATCCTGGAGTAATGGGAATAGTACATAGTTACAAAGCTGACCAGTAGAAGCTATAAAAAATGATTACTGGCATGAGTTCTTTGGATTGTCTAACAATGAATAAGGTATTAAAGAGTTCAAGGTCATTTTCATTGTCCATAATTACATGTTCTACAAATCTATGGAGTAAGTCTAAATGAGGAAGATAGCTGGTCATGGCAGGGCTTAACTGATGCAGAATAATCCTTGTAGTTCATCCCACAGGGCTCTGCTGACCTCTCTAGCGTTAACCAATACTATGAGAATGCTTTTTGTCTTAGTCTTTCCAAATTTTTTCAAATCTGTGAACCGACTGCCAAATGTACTTTCTTCTATCTCTGTGGCTATGCATGCCTCTTAGCAATTATTTTCAACTAGCTAAATCTCATTAATACTTTTAAATCTAGATTTAGAGTCACTTCCTTTCTTAACTCTTGTTCTGGTTTAATTCCCATTTTTATAAACTACTGTGCTCCACCAAGAATATCTCTATTAATTTAACACATGTATTGAGATTCGGGTCGCAATTCCAGTCTCTTCTATGAGGCTGTAAGCAATGTTGGCCTATGGACATTATGATTCCATTGTTTTCCTTTCTTAGCACAGCACCCATAATGCTATAAATACTCAAAGAATATTTGAATGAATGAATACACAAATGAGGTGTATTTACTGCTTGCCCTTATCCTCAACTACAGAATACCTATTACTATTTAGGCATTGATCGTCTGCTCTCTAATAGCAAGTAGCTTTCTTTCAGCCAGTCCTGTCTTACCTGCTGCTCCATCAGTATTCTCTCTTTATCCTTTGCTCTTATTTAATCATATCACCATTCAAAACAATGTAAAACCCTGTCATGGATTCATCTCCAATAACACTACCTCCTCCTCCAGTTTCTCCAGTCCAGGGGTGATAGTGGCTTCTGACTGTTAATGGCCCCTGGGATTTCTCCCCATCCCTTGTTTAGCTTCTTAGCACTTCCATAACTAATTTTCTAAATTAAATCCCCTCACATTTCAAATACCTGGAGAGGTTTCTATATTCTTGTTTCTACCTTGATAAATAGCATCTCCAAGAGAGTAGAATTTAGAGACATGGTAAAGTGTAGCAAAATTTTCAAGGTCAGATATGGATTTCCTGAAATATTGTCAAGTGAAAATTATGTATTTTCTTAAAGACTATCGTGATATCACATAATTCATTTCAAGCAATTCATTAATCGGGCAGCACCCCATCTAGCAACCAAAAGGGTGCTCTGAGGGGTTGTACAAAATGGAACCTTTTTAAAGGAAGAAGGGTGGGACTAGTGGGTTTAATAAAAGTAAAGAAAGGGTTATTTTTAGACCAGGACATCATCTTTTTGGAGAAAAAGAGGAGCAGGTGTTTTTATCATACAGATTCCCTCTTCTTTCTCTGGGGGTTTGGGGGTGAATGAAGAAGGCCCACATGATAGATTACCACACTGGTGTTGACCAGAACATTCCAGGCTGGTTGAATAGGATTCTATTTCTGGGAGAGTTTGAAATAGCAACTAGGTCAGGTAGTACACTTACCTAGGTTTGTTATCACTATCTTTAGTGCAAGTGATGCCATTGGGGACATGTGATTTTCTCTTTAACCGTTTGGAATCACTGATTAAATAAATATAAACAGGACAATTTACTACAGTACTTCTCAGAACCATTAATATACAAATACACTTTCTAAATCTCCAAGAGGGACACATAATATAGCATTTCTCAAATGTACTCTATCACAGAGAACTTTATTAACAATAAACCTCTAAATACTCTCAGGAAATAAGGATCAAGTAGATAGCTAAAAAAGAAAGTTAAATGTGAAAAGTTTAGGAAACAGTGGCACAAATCAAAAATGGGAAAGCATGAACTAATATATTGGCCTTTCTTTCCTGAGGAACAAAGACACACACACACACACACACACGCGCGCGCGCGCGCACGCACACACACAAATACACATACACACACAAAGGAATATATATATATACCATGCATATATATACATATATATATGTATATATACATATAATATATATATATATATACATATATATACATATATATATGTATATATACATATAATATATATATATATATACATATATATATATATATATATATATATATATATATATATATGAGCAATCTTACAATGTCACAAACCAATCTCCCTTAGTTCCACATTAAATTATTTACCATTATTAAAGGAACTAAATTATACACTATCGGTACTATTCTTTGAAATACTAGGAAATTTGAAACATTTCAAAGAAATACTGTACATTTCAATAATAAATGAATAATGAATAAATCAATAAAATAAAAGTATGTTTTCATAATATCTCCAAGATATAAAACTAGAAGAATTAACCATGGATTAAACAGGAATGCAATTTAATCATCAGTTTTAATTAAATCACGAAGCTTTTTAGTGTATCATTGCATGGAAAAATGCTCACACTTTCAAACCAGTGCCCTCTGACGAAAGCAAGCACTGTATAGCTTTGACAAAAAGCAAATTTTCCAGATAAAACCCTAAGTGATGTGATAAAACCATATTAACAAGACACGGGGGAAGTTAAAGTGCCAGGTACTCCATGTAGGACCTCTATTTTCACATATTCTAGGATGAGAATCTGACTTTTATGCCATTTTGAGGAATGATTATGATTCTTGCTTTTATAGTAACTGAGAATTTCCCTGGAGGAAATATATATTTGTGGTGGTGTTGGCATTGCTGTTCGAATAAAGGGAAGAAGAAGAGAAAGAGTGAGGAATAGAAAGAAAGAAAATAAAAGTGATAGAAAAGTTTCTCTTGCTATGTTTAACTCACATATGTATTAATCAGGACATTCAAAAAATAAAACAACTTATTTGTATTGTCTCTTCCTAGAATAGCTATTTCTCCCTAATTGGCTAAATCTTAGATTTATTTCAACAATTAACTCTAGTACCATTTCTAGGAAACCCTCCTTGATCTTGCCACCTACACGAATCTGAACTTGATGGCCCTCTATGTGCTGCCATGGGACTAGGCTATTTGGCAGCACTGGTAGTTTTGACCAAACTGTATAATTATCACACATTCATCTATTCACTCAATGAAATGGAGAGTTTCTGACTACAAAGACTGTCTCACCCATTTCATATTACCGCCACTGACCCTGACACCACTTAGGGCTAACATTAACTATATACGTTAATTCAACAACAACGAAAAATTAACTGGCTATTGTATACCGGGCACTATGACAAGCACTGATGGTACAGTGTTGACTAATACCAGACATGGAGCTGCCTGCCCTCATGGCCTTCAGAAAAGATTTCTGGAAGCAATGACAAACATACATACCAGCTACACCAGCAACACCATCAAGACAACCATGAAAAGCCATATTTAGTTAACTGCTATAGCCATGTAGGAGATCATTAACAAGTTTAATATTCTAATATTTGCGCAAAAGTTTACTTTCATTTTAGTAACTCTTAACATGAAAAATGACAGTAGCTCCCAAGTGGAGCTCTGTAAGTGGCTCAATCATTCTGAAACTCAGAGCCCTTTCTCAGGGCACAGGTGAGGGGTATAAATTTATTTAGGGCAAATTGTCTCCTACGTATAATGCATGCCAACTTATAAGGAAGAAAAGATCAAGGGCAAAATTTTTACATCTCAGAAGTGGTCAATGATAAATGAAACAAATGCCAACCAACATTTTAAAACAAGTATAACTAAGTAGTATACTTTGGAAACTTCACAAAGAATGGAAAAATCTGCCTGCCACTGTCAGCTCAACTTTTTCAGAATCTGCCTGGGGCACAAGAGACATGTTTTCAAAGATATTTTCTGCCTCTCATCTTCTGGATGATATATATGACCCCATGAAGTCTTAGAACCGGATGTTTACTCTGGGACTCATGAAATCCTTCTATGAATTATCCAGGAGGATTTTGTGAGTCTAACTTTGTTAAGTCCCTCAATTTTAGAAACAAAGTACTTTCAATGTTACTCATACTAAGATGTCAGCTCTTTTGAACTCTCTCCCTTCCTTTCTCTCCTTTCCTGGAACTCTAAGATATTTGTAGAGTTAATACTTTTAAAGTATTTATTAACATATTCACATCTTATTTATTGAGCATCTAAAATATACCAGACACTCTCTTAGGCACTGAGACTACCCCATTGAGCAAAACAGATCATATTTCTGCTAAAAGGGAGCTTATATAATGAAAATATATGAAAAGTTTATTCAGATATCAAATATAAATTTTTCTAAGAACTAAGTTACTTATTAATTATGGTAAGTTTTAAAAAGTTGACTTTCACATATATAAAGGTTAAGAAGGACACAAGCATAAAAACAAATAAGAAACAATTTGCAATGGGACAAACAATTTATCAAGCTTCACAAATCTTTCTTTTACAGTACTTCTGAGAAAGTATACATACTAAAATTAAATGCTTAATGTTACTCCAAACTTTCTATCAAAATTTTTATCATTAATAATTAAAAGCATGTGATTACCTTTACACCTAGACATTATATTTATAGGAAGTTTATATTAAGAATCCTTATATTTCAGCATAAATGTTGTAAAAACTATAACCTGAAATATTATTTTTCTTCATTCTCAGTGTCCTTTATTCTACTCCTAGTATAGCAGGTAATTTTACAAAACAATCTTTTGTTCATATTTTTGCCAACTACTTTAAAAATATTGCTATCAGGTAAGAGGATATGAAACATTTATTGGATACAATTACTATAACTCTCCATAATGTTATTTTATTCCTTTAAAAATAAAGAGCAGAAATCTATTTTCAACAATCAGCAGTAGTTAGGCCAGATCTATTGTTCAGGTAGACACCAGTTAAATTTGGCCATTTTCTCACCTTTCTTTCTACTCCCAAAATAATCCTACAGTGTATCTTTACACTTTTTTATTTCAAGCATTTCTACTAGGGAAGTATCTTGAGAGCAGAAGCTCCCACTTACTCCAATTGTCTCTAATGGATATTTTATGCCTGGGTGTGTGTGTGTGTGGGTGGGTGGGGGGGAGAGGTAATTTCACTTTATTATTTTTCTGATGCCTTGAACTTTAATCCTTGAATACTAAAATGAAAATCAACACAAACTATTTTGAGATGAAAAAAAAAAAAAAAAAAAACAATGTAAATGGAGTCCAGTAAACCAATGCAGTTCTAATAGGATGAAGAGGATTACTGGAGAATGGAAAAAAGAACCAGAATCTAGGGAAAACATCTTAAATTTCAGAAAAAGAATAACAGTGATCCAGGATTTACAGAGTACCTATTCTGTATGCTTCACTACCCTATGTGATGAAAATATTTAACTGAACCACACCCAACCCCCTGTCCAAACAAACAAAACTCTGTAAAGAGTATTTGACTTTTATTTTTTTTTTTAAGTGCAGAAATTGAGATAAAGAGCAAGTAACAATTCACGTAAGGTTACCCGGCTAGATATTACACACTGAGATGGGATTTGAAACTGTTTCTGCCTCCCAAAGGAGTTGATTTGCTTTCCCTTTCTTCCTTAATGAAATAGGCAATGCTCAATCTCTGAAAGTTCAAACTGAGGAAGATTCTTCTAGAAAGCTGGTTCTAGGAAGGTTTAATTATATTTTGGTCAACTTACATCTAAAAAAATTAAGCCACAAGCATGATATTTCATGCAAGATATTTTTGATTTGTTGCTTTGTTGTTATTTTTTTAATAGTAACAGCTAAAATATATTAAACAATAGCTATATATACATATATATGTGAATGGTGTGCAAGTATTAGATATTAGAATATATATGTGAGTGAGTTTTAGAATATTATAGTATAATGGCTCTCTGAATATATAATAGTATATATTCAGTATGCTCTTATAACAGTATAATTGTTCTTGGGGGAAAAATACATACATATATATATTTTTATACCTTCAATCCCAATACATACAGCCCTTCCAAGATGCAAGGTAGGTATTATCTCCATTTGATATATGAGGGAACCAGGGCTCTAAGAGATTACATTTGCTTTACTTAAGGTCACATAGCTTAGGAGTAAAAAAACCTAGGTCCTTTGCAAGCTAAGAACTTTTTAGAGGAGGTTTGCACATACCTGTAAGGATGCAGAAGAGGTAGGATAGGCACAGATATTCAGACTCCCTCCCACTCTAATACTCTGTCAGGGTGTTTTCACACAAGTGTTTTAACTTTCAAAAATCAAAGCTTTACTATTTACATGTGTTATGTGGAAAATCAATTTCTGACATAGTTAAAAGAGATTGAACTTTTGAATCAAAAAGATAGGTACTTAAATACCAGTTCAGCCACTCACTAGCTAAACAATTCTGAATAAATTAGTTGCCCTCTCTGAACTTTAGTCAGTCAAGTACACACAATAAAGATTAAAAATAAAGATGTCTGTATTTTCAGATGACATGATCATCAAACTCCTAAAGAATTTATCAAATAAACACTAGAAATAACTTTAATATGAACACACAATACAAAGCCAATATTTAAGAATCAATTTTATTTGTATATGCTAGAATTCTAATATACTACTGGCAAAAGAATTTTAACGATTCATAATTATTGTACTATCAAAAAGACAGAACTCAAAGAAATAACTTTAATAATAGATATCCAGGATATCTAACCAAAAAACTTCAAAATATTGCTAATAGAAATTAAAGACATAAGTGAATGAATGGGAGATAGTTATGTTTATAGATTATAAGATTCAATATTTTTAAAATTAGAATTCATCCAATAAATATATATACACTCCCACAATTTCACTTAAATTTAGCAAATTTTTTAAGTAAATTGACAGGCTAATTCTAAAATTTATATGGAAATATGAAAGACCTAGCCTAAATTTTCAAATCAATCATTAAAAAAAAAAGATGCTGGGGACTCACACTATCTAATTTTAACAGTATTCTAAATTTTAGTTATAAAGAGGATATGATGTTTGCATTAGGATAGATAGATCAAGGAAGAGTTCAGAGTAGATGCATACCTAAAAAGGCCAATTATCGTCCAAAGGAATTGAATTTTCATCCAAATCCACCACTGAGAAAATAAATAAGTAATCCTAAGACTGAGAAAAGGTATTCACAATTTATACCTCCATATATTATCAAACACAAGTGTGTGTTTGTGTATGTGTGTTTGTGACAAAGAACTAGTATCCAGAATATATAATTTCTATAACTTAATAAGTGAAAAGTGAAAGACAACTACCTAATACAAATATGGTAGAAAAGATTGAATACTTCATAAAGGAAGTTATATGAATGACTATGAATCATATTAAAATACACTCATCATCATTAGTAATAAATGGCTTGCAAATTACAACACCAATAATAGAAGGACCTAAATGGAAAAGATTTACAACACCAAATATAGGTGTGAGTGTGGAGCAACAGGAACCGTCTCACATTGTTGGAAGTGGGCATGTAAACTATTAGAGCTACTTTGAAAAAATTCTAGTAGTTTCTTATAAAACTAAGTATAGAACTTCTCAGTGACTCATACTTGGAAAGAGAAATGCATTAGAATATCCACAAAAAGAAATCCATAAGAATGTTCATAAGAGCTTTATTTATGATAGAAGACAGTTTTACAATTCAAAGTTCATCAACAGGAGAATGCAAAGCAAAACAAAAACCAACTGCGGTATGCTCATAAAATATTGCTCAGAAATAAACACCTCCAATACATGCAAATATATTGATGAGTCTGAAAAACATTATGCAGAGTGAAAGAAAACTTTAAAATATGCTAAATTAATACATTATAAAAATCATCAAACAATTGTAGCATCTGGTTGGGGTTGGAAGAAGCAGAAATGATTGGAAAGGGGCACAAACAACTTTTCTGAGATGATAGTGGTATTCGATATCTTGATAGTTATAAAAGTATATTTGTTTTTCAAAACTCATCAAATGGTATGCTTAAGATTTGTGCATTTCACTAATTTTACTTCAACCAAATAAATAAATCTATATACTGAACTCTAGTTAATGATATTCAGGTTGTAGTGTCTAGAGGTAAGGTATACTGAGCCTATACCTAGGGATCAAATGTATCCAAAATACGAAGGATAAATGAACTATATCCACAAATAAATCAGGTTGATGAATGGATAGAGAAATGGCTAGAAAGACAGATACGTGTTAAAGCAAATATAACAAGGTATTTATTGTAGATTGTATGTGGTGTTATTTAGTTTTAGCTCCAATGCTAAAAGAGTAAAAGAGGTAACATGACATAAAGTGCCTCTGCAGAGAGATTGCTTTAATTAAAGGGGCAGAAGGCTACATTTGGAGTGAAACATGTGGGGTGACCCAGGGGAAGAGTACTCCAGGCAGTGAGAAAAGTAAACAAAGAGCTAACTTGCATGGTGTTTACAACAAACGTAAGAGAACTTTTCACTGCACCCAAGTCTCAGGATTAATTTCAGGAGATTTTATGATTTTATGATTGAGGACACAGATTATATCTGCTTGTTTTCCCAGTGCCATGACATAACTCCTAACAAGCATAAATGAAGGTCACTAGTTTGTGATGTTATATCAATTAGAGTTTGGGGCTTGAAAGGCTCAAAGATATAGAGGTCAAATTCTTCTGGAAAAGTAATTAAGATTATTTCTAATCAACAGAGGGGTAATCTTTCTTATTTAAAAATATTTTGGATTTTTTCCACTTATAAAGCATTTCATTGTATATAGTTACAGTCTTTTTATGCATATATGAATATATAAAATAATTTTACATTAAATAAACTGGCATCTCTACTTTTAATCTTCCTTTCTCTGCTCTACTTATTACTTTTACTTTTTTTTGCAAGTTTCATTACTTTCTAACATACAAAAATTTGCATATCTTTGCCATTATTATTTATGGATTTCCACCCTCTACAGATATAGCTTCACAAAGGCAGAGATTATCAACTGTTTTATTCAGTAATGTAGAGGCCGGAAAAAAGTGCTTAATACATAGTAGGCACTTAACAGATAGTGAATAAGTAAACAGATTAATTAATAAGTGAATTTAAAGTGTTATTTAGTGGTTACGAATTTAAAATTCTATATACACACATATATTCGGGGGTGGTAGAACAACAGAAAAGGTGAATATTTTAGAGAGAGTTTTATGGTTGAATCGGGTCATCTCTTAAGCTCTTTTAAGCCTTAAGAATCCGTGCTTATAGATCACAACCATTTACACTAACATCCATTTATGAACACACTAAATATATACATATATAATACCCTAAGTAAATATTTTGTTAAATATTTTTTAGTTTTATATTAAAATAGTATTTTTTTTTCTTCCATGAATCTCTAAAATGTATACAGGCAACATAGGTGTGCTATACATTTTTGGTAGAAATTTCTTCTTTGTGATTTCTATAATAAATTAAAGAAGAGTCTATTTAGAAACATACCTGGTTCTTATCATCAGTATGAAGACCCAGAGAAAGGCTGTTATTTCAGCTCTGTAACTCCAGACAAACCCCTCAGTTCTTTTATCTGCAAAAAGAGAACACTAGGCCATCGTTACCAAACCAACTTCTCTAACAAGAAGTAAAGCTGTTTTGTGATGCAGAGAATGGTAAGACATGCTCTTCAAACTATTTTATTTTATACCAGCCAGAATATAAGGCATAGCCAAGCATGTTTTGGCCTATTCAGAAAAGTCAATGCTCGAATAAGAATAACTCAACATTATCTGAAACCTCATTTTTCTCTTTCTCTGTAAAACTGAATGCTTATTACTCAAGAAGACTGGACACAATGACCCCCTTGTGAAACATCTGTGCCAGTATAGAAAATACATTCCCTAAAAATGCCAAAGGAGGCTATATGCTGTTATTGTTTTAAGTACAAAAAATGTTATGCAGAAAGAAATAGTGTTCATGACCAGGCAAATTCAGACAAGAATGCATCAGGCAAAATCAAATAGGTTTCTTTACTGAAAACCTTACCAGGACCTCCTATACATGCATGGCAAGTATAATATACAGTGTGTCTTGCATTTATGGGAATAACAAACATCTCACAGATGTGATCATGCTGTGGAAAATGATTATAGTAAAAAGCCATTTGGCTTTTTGGAATTTGCACAGTGTGGACTGAAGTTCTGCTTCTGTCTCTTATGACCTTGAATAAATTATTTAATACCCTGAGCCTCCTTTTTCTTGTCCATGAACAAGAAATTTAACCTAAATTTTCTTCTTTAGGCATTTCTTAACTTTTCTAACAGTTTTGGCACAAATTGATTCTCTACATTTTCACTTCTCTCAGAAATCTACATCTAGAACTTTGTCTGCTCTCTAGGTCCAGAAACCTGTATTTCTTCCTGGCTTTTTAGCTAAACTTCTAAATCATTTTAACTTTTTATTTGTTGTATATTTCACAATCTTCTGTATATTGTAGTTACTTTCAATACATCATAACTTTTCTGATATTTATTTAACCCATATAATAACAGAAATGATAACCATGCTCAGCTATTAAAAAAAGCTATCATAAATGAGGTAAATTCAGTTAAATGAATTAAAATGATATGAAACAGAATACATGTCCATGTTAAAGACACAGCAGAATTCTGAAGACAAATAAAGGAATAAATTGATATAAATCAATAAACATTAGGAATAAGTATATAAATGTAATTAAATCATTAGTGATTATTAAATATACAAATTTATTAATTATAACTAAGTTAATAGATTAATGAGAATGCTATATAACATTCAACAGGAGACTTCTGGTCTAACCATCTGATTTTCACTCTTTTCCTTCTCCAATATCTTCTTCATGCAACAAACAGAAAATCATTTAAAATATTCATATCTAATTATGTTGCCCAAACCTCACTGCTTAAATTTTCTCATAGCTCATTATCATAATTAAAAAAAAAAGTCAAAATGCGCACTCTGCTTAAAAGATGTATGACCTGGACACTGCCTATCTCTTGAATCCGTCTTATGTATTTCTGTCTCTGGATTTCAAAAATCCAGATTAACTAGCCTTCTTTCTGTTCCTTAGGTTGTTCTTTCTTGAAAGCTTTTTCATTTGTTGATGTGGCTTCTTAGAATTAATATGAAATTAATAATGCCATCATGTTATAGTGATTCAGCCTTCCAAAGTGACACCCTGTTTTCATTTTAGCTACATAATTTGCAAATCCCAGTGCGAAATGAAAATGTGAGATGCTTTGTTTAAAAAAAGTTGTTTTTTAAGAAAAGTGCTAACATATAAAGCTTTTTCCTTTCTTCTTTGGTCTCTCTTTTCACTCATAGGGCATCGTACATGCTGTATGTGAATGAGTCAAAGAATAATAGACACGTACCATGCATATTTCTCCTAATCATGAGACTGGTCTATTGTCTCTGTAGACATCACTCATACAACAAGATCAAAGATACAATTATCGAGAATTTCAAGACAATGAAAGTAAAGCATTAAACTAAGTGTGAAGTCTTCTGAGAGTAAAGCTTTGTGCAATTGCATGGGTCCCATGCCCATGAAGCTGGCCCTTCTCCCATCCATTCTTTAGATGTTCTATTCTCCTAACTGTAGTGTGATGGATCCCTTTAAAATATAATTCATGTCTATGAATGTCCTTCAATGACCTCCTATAATGCTAAAAATATTGTATTTACCTTTTTATTGTTAACACCTATAAGAACAGCTGGCATGGTAAAGGTTTAATAAATATTTGATGAGTAACTATTTAAGAGGATTATAAAACTAGATTAACATAACAGATGCAATTGAATGCATCATGTTCATTGAGTTTATTTGGTCTCAGATCTCCTGCTTACAAATGACAGAATCCAAATTAAAAATGACTTAAGAAAATAAAAATATTCTAATTACATGTTATATCTTCTGCTTGTAAATGAAGAAGAAAAGACTAAAAATATTTTTTAAAAAACCCAACAAACTATGAGTTGCCTAACTTTCCTTATCCTTTTATGGCATAATTTTCAGCAAAAGTGGTGTGTCTTAGTCTGGACTGCTATAACAAAAATACCATAGACTATAATTACACAGCCTATGTATAAAGGGTTAGGGGATTATTTTTTTTCTGCGCCCTGTATAAACAATCTTGATTTTATGTAAAAGTGTCTGTGCCTTATATATCATATGCTGCTACTTCTACTAAAAATGCCTTACCATTTATCTATGAGAGAGAAATCAAGATAAAAATATTGAAAATGATAAAGAGAACCTCAGGAATCTATGAGACGATATTAAAAGTTCTAACATATCTGTAATTGAAGTGCCAGAAAGAGTTTGAAAAAAAAATAATATATGTTTGATGACATTACAGGTCAAAATATCCCCAATATGGAGAAATATATATATACTTACAAATTCTAGATGACCATCAAACTATAAGAAGGATAAACATGATGGAAACAATGCCAAGGTACAATATAGTCTAACTCCTGAAAATCAGAAATCAAGGAAATCTTAAAAGACAACCAAGAACGATGACATATTACATAGAGATATAACAATCCCAATGAACAGTTCAAATGAATGTGCCCTCTTTATTGGAAAAGGCCAAAAGAGAGTAAAAAGACACCTTTAAAGTGCCTGAAATAACATTAAGCCCAAATCATCTACCAAGTGAAAATAGCTTTTAAGAACAAAGGTGAAATAAAGAAATTTGTGGATAAAAGAGAACTAAGAGAATTCATTAGCAGCAAGTCTGTACTATAAGAAATGATTATGGGTATTTTTAGGGCTTAAGAAAATTGGTAAGAGATGGATATATAGATTTTTATTAAGTAATTGAGAACATTGGAAATAATATGACTAGGTAAATATAAAATGTTCTTTTTAATCTATCTTTAAAACACATAACTTTTGAAGCAAAAAAATTTCTGTTAACTTTTAGGAACATAATGTATTCAATATATTACACATGAAACCTACAGTGGTATGAGGGTAAATGGGTACAAATGCAGTCAAAGTTCCTATATTTTATAGGAAGTGATGGAATATTAATTCTAAGTAGAGTGTGAATGCTAAGGTTTGTATAAATTTTACTCCCCAGAGCAAACAGTAAACAATTTTGCAAAACAATATAGCTAAATAGCCAACAGATTAATTAGAACCAAATTCTAGAAATTTTTAAATAATCTAAAACAATATTGAAAAAGTAGAACTAAAGAACAATTTAAAAGGGTTATACAAAAAATTCAATAATAAAATGGCAGACCTAAATCCAACCACATAAATAACAGATGAATCAATGTTCTGAGAAACAGAACCAAATAGGGTTTACCTATATCTACCTATAGCTACATCTCTATCTATTTCTATATCTCTATATCTTTACATTAATATTGATCTAGTTATAATGTGATTTTTAAAATGAATTGGCTCATTAAATTGTGGAGTCTGGCAAATACTAAATTAGTAGGGCAGGCTCACAGCCTGGAAACTGAGGTAGGAGTTGATGCTGCAGTTTTTAGGCTGACACCTTCTTCTATGGAAAATCTTTTGTTGTTAAGACCTCCAAAGGATTGGATAAGCCACCCATATTTTCCATACTAACTCCTTTATTTAAAGTCAACTGATTATTGATGCTAACCACATCTAAAAAAATTTTCACCACAAACATAAATTAGTGTTTGATTAAATAATGGCACCATAGCCTAGTCAAGTTGGCATAGTAAATTTTAAAAAATAATGATAGTAAATGGTATTGGGCAGAATGCTCCAGTTAAAGGCAGGAAACTGTCAATATAGATTTTTTTATATGTAAAAATCAACTGTAATGTTATATAAAAGTGTGTAATTTAACTGTAATATTATCGCTCATTTGAAGATATATGAATTAAAGTTATACCAAACAAATATTAGTAATGGAGGACCAGAGAGGTACACTTATATCAGATGACACAGAACTTGGAGAAAATGGTTTACTAGAGAAAAAATGGCTATCTCATAATGTGAAGATCAACTCATAAAAAAAAAAAAAAACATAAAAGTGTGTATATAAAACAAGAGCTTCAAAACACATGAAGCAAAAAATATTAGACTTCATAGGGAGATACAATTTCCCAATAATAGAGATTTTACATCTGTCTTTCTGCACAGTTAAAATAATTAGATGAAATATCAGTAAAGGCAACCATCTCAAACTGCCTGATAATCATGCAAATCTGTATTTACTTAGCAAGAGCAGAGTACACATTATTTTCAAGTGTACCTGGTTCACCTATATATCATGCTAGTCCACAAAACTAGATGCATTAAATGTAAAAGCTTTGAAAACATACAGTGCATATCTTCTTATCTCAATAAGATTAAATTAGAAATTTTATATATACGTTAAAAAAAAAAGGAGAAAAACCTGTACCTCTTGATTTCTATGTTCCAATCTGCTGACAACATTTGAATACTTGAAAGTTATAGGTTTTTCTCCTCCTCTTCCTTTTCTTTCTTGTCCTTCTTCTTCCAGAACCTCTACTTTTTAAGGACCATAGTGATTATACTGTGAACTCCTGGATAATCTAAAATATTCACCCTATTTCAGAGTTAGTTGTTTAGGAAGAAACTTAATTCCATCTACAACTTTAATTTCCTTTTACTATGTAACATGACATATGCACATGCTTGGGGAATTAGAAGGAGAGTATATTTGGAGTCATTATTCTGCCTACCACCAGTGTGCATGGACGTATGGTAGGTTCTGGCTATTCTGCCCAAAAAGAAACTCCTCTCTGGGCAATGTTTATTCTAGAGGTCCTCATTGGGATGGCTAAAACTTTCTGTGAGCTGCATTCACTGTGAGGACAGTCCTAACTGGCCTTCCTTCCTGCCCGGTTTCTTTCACAGTTATCAGGTCTGCACTGTTTTCTAAAGTCCTTCTCTGCCTACTCCTGATTCCTACTTTTTCATATACGTTACCTCCAATTAATCTCCTCTATGTTCTAGGTTTTTGCTTCATGAAAAACTCAAATTGACACAATGAGTCTTGAAAAGATATCAAACCAAGATGAAATGATTTATCGTTTCCAGTCTGAGGGAGGATATTCATTCTTGGCTTAGATACTGACTTAAATGTACTGACCAACACACATTCAAAAATTCACTGTCTCATTAGAAACATGATGAATTAATATTGTTCACACCAAAACATTTCTAAAACTCTATTAGCCTTGATCAAATAAAGGATTAAGTAGTAACTGGTAGATCGTACTGAGTAACAAACAATCATTTTGTCTCAATGATCCACACGGTATAAAAAAATAAAATAAAATCTACTTTCCTTAAAATAAATCACTCTTACTACTAGAGGCAATATATTAGCTATGTTACATATCATTATAAACAATCAGACATAACAAATCTGTACTGTCCTTTTCTCCTTAAGTTAAGGAGGCTCAAGAATTAGTAATTCAAGATTTAAAAAAAAAAATTCTTTCAGAAAACCACTCTTAACTTCTAATAACAGACAGATTTTGAGAAATGAAAAAAATTGACCTTTATATACCACTTAAAATAGGCTACTGGGAGACCCGCCTATCTCAAGACACTCTCTGATGTTACCTGAATATGGATGCAATGATTCTCATGAACAGAATCATGTTTCTGCTTTCTCTGATTAATGAGCAAACCATTTATGGTTAAGTGGCTTCTTGGATGAGATCCTATTAAAATAGAATGTTCATACACCTGGGAGCTCAGCCATTGAGAAATATGAGCACAACGGCTGCACTTAAAGGGCATTTTATTCCCTGGTGACTTGGTGCTCTTCAAGTGTGAGAAGTCTGAATGCCATCAATGGGCAAGGTCAGGTAGGTTATAGGCACCTTTATACACACCAAGTATTCGAAGATAATAAACTCCTGGTCAGTTCAATTGATGAAGTCTTTTTATTTTGGACTATAAGGAGGACTTTGTCACAAATTCATCCTTCCTGAGGAGCACTGAAAAGCTATTTTCTTGTCATACTTCACACTTGAACTTCAAAGTCAGCTTTGTGACCTTGTCAAGACTGAAACAACTACACCATAAACTATGAAAAGAATCTACTGTTGGCAGTAAAACTGAAGTTATTCTCTTGTTAAAATAAAGCAAAACAAAAGGTCTGTGTACAAAATTAGATATTTTTGTGTTAATTGTTGAGAAATAGTTTTATTAATATTTTTATAATTCTTACTCCAAATAGTGAACAACTGTGTGTCTAGTATTTCATAGTGCATCAGAAAATTTTAATCAATTAGCTGACATGTTCACAACAACCTTCTGGAAAGAAATATATTACCATTGTACATTTAAAACTTTATCAATGGTTGTTCGGTTTATTAAATTTATTAACTGTGCCTCAGTTTGTTAACTGCGCTTCAGCTCTCATCTCTATAGAGTACATACAAATTGGATCATCATGAGAGTAAAATAAATTAGAACTGTGGCTGTCACAAAGTAATTGTTATTTGTTATTATTATTTTACTATAATAAAAATAAGAAACAGATTAAAATAATTGAAAGGCATATTTTAAATTTGAGCTGCAGAGTAGAGGTATATGAATCTAAATAACATTTTATCACTTAGAATTTAAAATAAAGGAAAATATTTCTGAACAATATAACTTAAGCTATAGCTAAAAAAATCGCACATTTTTTCTAGGAGTTTTAATGATTAAATTGTTACAGTTATGGAAAAAATCCCAGATCATTAGCAAAGGAGTGATTTACAAAACAGCTAGTTACACTCTTAAAAGTAAACTTTATATGTTAACATAGTCACATAAAATGTTTATTCAACTACTTGATTCCCACCTAAATATTTTGTTATACACAACATCTAAAAATGCCAAATCATAGTGGAACTATTCCATAAAATAATGAATTATTTACTAATCTTAAGTTATATGATTTTGATTGAGAATAATTGAGAATGATTAATTTGTCTTTCTACACATTTCACAATCTGTAAAAGAGCTTTATAGCAGAAATATAAAACTATGTTCATTTGTCAAAAGGTATTTATGTTGATGACCTTTGTGCATTTCCATATCTTCTCCTTGAGAATAATTTTTCATGTTAGCATACACTAAGATTCCTCTTGACACCAAAAAGAGGGACTAATATGAATTATATCTTTTTATAATGTAGCAAAACCAAAGGTAGAAAAGTGCATAAAAGTGTGTACTTGGGAACCAAGTTAGATATTAAGAAATTATTCTGGGTTGGTGCTACAAATTATTAAAAAATATTATTCCAGTGGCTGCCATCTTGTTCTTTAAGTACTCAAACTCATTTTACCTCTCATAAAATACATTCTGGCATATCAGTTAAAATGACTAATAACTGACATTTGTACAGCTTTTCAGTTTATATATGTAATGTTTATTATTTTGCATGTATTATTTTACTCAATTCACATTGTGAAATATATATTAGATATTACATCCCTATCTAACAGAAAAGAAAAAAGTTCAGACGTGCACGCACACGCGCACACACACACACACACACACACACACACACGACTTGCCCCATATCAGTGAAGAAGTAGTCCTAAACCAAGAGCATCTGGTTTTCTGGCATCAAATTTTGTTTTTGTTTATAAATACCAGTCACTCTAGCCTTTATTTCCATGGCAACTTTTACATATGGTATAGCAATCAGAATGCTCTGTTTTGTTTTGTCGTTGAATCATTCTTATTTTAAATGAACATGTATATCCTTTACTTATAAACAGTATGAGGAAAGACATATGTTGTTTCCGTCACAGTTGGTTGAATTAAGACTGCTGACTTCTTTTCAAGAGAGCATTTTCATGTGCAACATCATTTAGTATGTGACTTACACGGTAAAAATTTTGAAGTTAGATGATCAAAATATGGTGACAGAAAGAAATCTAACTATGGGAGGTGAACATGCAGTGTAAATACACACACACACACACACACACACACACACACACACACACACACATATATATGCCTTACTGCTAAAGTGTACAGCTGAAACTTATTGGATTTCATTAATCGATGTCACCATAAAAAATTAATTAATTTAAAAATAATTTAAAAAATCAAGTAGCAACAACAACAAAAAATTATGTACAAGACACAGACTATCCTATAATCAAACTCGAAAAAAAATAAACTTTAAAAACACTTGAATGACAACTGCAGTAATTTATAGCTAAATGCTTAGAAATAGTGTGATGAGAGCTTAGAAGAGACTATTGGGTGCTGAAATACTTAAAACCATACAGATTGAGATGGAATCAAAAATGATTAGAAAAGAATGGAGAAAAAAAATTTGTTTTAATTCAGGAATGATGGAAGAACTGGTATGTGTTTTTGGACAGAAGGGAATTTGTTTCCTGTTGTTCACAGAAGATACTCAATGTCAGAATTTCTCTGATAATTAATTATAGAAGAACCTAATTGTGGTGATGTCTCAACACCTGCTAGAGAAGTTTGGAGATGTGACAGAGTTTGCTTTGCACATTTTTAATTTCCACTATATCAGGGATCATAATTTCTTTCTGTCCATTTATTTCTTCAAAAAAAAAAAAATCACTATTAGACACATCTCCATAGAATTTAAACATATCCAAGCCTTTTCCATCTTATACAACACAGCAAAACAAAACGCAACTTCTTCACATCTGCACTTGGATGTCATGAGGTATCTTAGATTCCTACGACATTCACTTTTTTTCAGTCAGTTTCTTTTTAAAAAGCTGATTAAACTAGAAATTTGCACATCACCTTTGGACACACTTACTGAACAATTTCTCCTCCATTGCACCAGTGACCAAATCCCCTTTCATCCACCAAATATTTATGAAACCTATCCACTTTTCCTCATGTTCACTGCTAGCACTTTTGTACTAGCACCATCATTTTTTACTTGACTACTGATAACATTATTAATTTATATGTTGTATGCATTTTTGTTTTCTCATCTATTTGCCACATTGTTAGTAGGGTGATATTTTAAAATGCGAACCTTAATTTGATCTTACCCTACTCATGTATTCATGGTTTACCTATGTATTTCTCCTTTGCTTGGAGCACTAATTTATACTTATTTCTCCCATTTACCATGGTAACTCCTATGTGTGATTCAGGACTCATTTTACATGTGACATCTTCAGGAGAACAAATTGTAGTTTCTTAACTTTACTAACCATACTCATCGCTGTTCAGTGCCCGTTGTTTTGTTAGGACTGGCTACATAATATGACAAATTAACATCAGCAAATGTCAGTGGTTGTACAACCAATGTTTATTTCTCACTCACATATCCACTGTAGCTTGAGGGAGTAAGAGATCTGTTCCAAAAGAGTTAGAGACCTAGTGTGATCCAAATTCTAGCATCTTAAAGTTGCAAAATCAGTAACAAAAAGTCCATTAGGTCACCTTGGCAGGAAAAGCAAAAGCCTTTAAATGTTTTTCTGCCTAAGGATACATGCAAAACACTTCTCTCCTTGGTCAGAATCAGTCATAATTTAGGCCTGACTTCAAAATTAACTGGGCAGGACTGCCATCCACGTGCCAGGAAGGAGGAAAGCCTGCACGTCATTACTCATTAGAAATGTCAACTTTTCCTTCTTTTCCTATTAGACCGTAAACTACTCACCAGCAATGACCTGATCTATTTTACTCCTTGTACACCTGGTACAGTGCAATGTATCATAATAGTTTAAACCATAAACATGTACTAGACAAATAGAACAATATAATGTTTCAGTTAACAAAGCTGACTCCTTTCCAAATACAAGTCTGTAACTTACCAACTGAGTAACCTAGATCAAATTACCATTTCTTTGCCTCGGCTTTCATCTGTAAAATGGAGCTAATATAGTGCCTACCCATTAGAGCTTTTATAATATTATGCTTAAAAGAGTATCTGGATCATTATGTTTAAATGTTAGGCATTGTTACTATTTTTATTTTCTAACTGAAGCACAAATTGTTAGTGTACAATTAAATAAATATTTAAAATGTAAACATATCCAAGCAACCAATACCCATATTATTATTGTTATTGGCCACTTTGAAATAATAATTTAAATAGACTATCAGAACTGATGTAAGCCTAATATCTTGTACTGCATATTAGGACACTAAAACCACAAGAAGTGAATTAATATTCTAATTTTCACTCTGCAAGTTAGTGGCAATACCCAGACAAATATCTAAATCTCTTTTCTCTTCTGCTCAGTCTTCTTTTTTGGCATCAAGAAGTCAAAAATTTTTCTGCAGCTCCTGCTTTTTGTTCACTAGTGGTTTAGTTGATATATTTTATCTGAAATTCCACAAACCTAAACAGTTTTAATGAAGACAGATTGAAATAGCAAAGAAAAGTACTAAGAAAAATAATATAATTCTGATATGCAATTATAAATACAAAAATTTGGTCAATGAAACTATAACATTGAAATTTAAATTTATGTTCACTTTTAACTCAAGTATTCATCATACCGGTGGCTTTATTTACTCAGGAGTATTAAGACACATGCATCTTCTTGGAAACAGAATTTGCCTACCATGGTTTAAAGAAACCATGAGTTAAATATGCCAACTCTCCTAAAAATAGTTTTTATCATGTTGCTTATTTTCTTTATAAAACAGTATTGTTATAATTGGTTCAGCAAGAGTCATCTAGTGTCCCATACTGAGCATGCCCTAGCTCTAAACCAAACTTAAAACAAACATGTTATCATCAAATATCGGTCTTCATGAGTAGCAATAAAATGACACAATAACTTTCAAGTTTTCAAATAGACAAAGCATACTAATAGACAATTAGCTCAGTGAGAACTGTTTTGATTATTTCCATAATGAGATCATTTATATTCTCCATCTAATGCCTTTCAATAAGTTCGGCACCCAAACTATTTTATTAAGAATAATTATAAAAAGAATAGACAGCATTTTTAGTCATCATTTTCATTCTATTTTTATATTACATCATATGGAAAAACTTGAAACAAACACAAGTCAATTAATATAGTCCAGAAGCTCAAATGGATACTTCAAAAATTTATAAAATATTACTCATAATATAAGACTATATTTTAACAGCAAAAAAAAAAATTGACTGGCCACACCTAATTTTCAGTTATGTCATTGTATTTGATTTGATAATTTCTTAACCTTAATCAGAAATGGCCTAAGATAAATTTTCATGGTGACAGTTAATCTGATCACAGAAAAATTAAAAAAAAAAAAAAAAAAAAAGGAAAACCTAAGAAGTCTAGTTTCTCCTAAAATATTTCTAAATTAAAAAAAAACTGATAAGGGAATAAAGAATAAAAGCAGGTGACACAAATGGAAGTCAATGTTTACTTTGATTTTTGATCAACACTTTTGGGGTGCATGGTTTGGTAAATTTGATCCAACTGCCATATTATCTTAATTTGTGACTACACAAAAACCTGAAGATATAATTCTGCAGATTTTATTAATGCATCTGAGATTTTTTAAAAACTGAAATAAGTGGCAAAAAATGTTATTGGAGCTAAATGCCCAAAGTAATGTTTGCTTAGTGGTACTATATGGAAGTTTGAAAAGTTTACTGAATAACTGCTAAATGCTACAAATCCATGCAGTTTTTGAGGAAGATATTTCCATGCAGAGGAAATAATGAGTGCCAGGACCTAAGGCAGGGCTAATTTTTATATGCATTAGATAGAAAAAGCAGGTCAATGGGGCTGAAATGAGGAGCAAATGGAGGATGTGTCAAGTGATGGGAGTTGACAGATAAGTAGGTGCCATGTTATTTAGGGTCTTGTAGGCCAAAGTAAGAAATGAGATTCCATTTTAAGTGCAATTGGAAGCCACTATAAGGTTAAAAAAAATGCACATGACATGAACAATTTAGTTCACGTAGACTGCCATGAGGGAGAAAGCTAATTCTAGAAACCCGAGTTGTGTCCTCATAAACATTATAAATTATAAGTAAATTAAATAACTATACATTGCCTTAAACAAACATGGTCACACACCAGAAATTTTTAGGAAAAATATTAAAGAGAATTTATTCTACTTAAATTACATTTGTTGGCTCTTATTATGAGCCTAGAAAAATGCCTATTTTAGAACGATGTCAAATATCAACTATATAATCTGTATATAAGACAAAGATAGATTTATTGCTTGCAAGGAGAATACCACCTCAATAGAGCTTTGATATTGTTTCTGAGGTGGGAAAATTAGATCAGAATTTATTGAGAATTTAAAGTTTGGTCTGAGGCAGAGCTTTCAACGTAAGGGATCATGATGTGAGCTGGAAGAGTAGAATATGAGGGGTAAGAGGTAAAGTGGAGCTAGGTTAAAGCTGGGTAAGGATCATGATATGACAACGCCAAAGTCTTCTAGACAAAGAAGAACAAAAACAAACTGTAATTGTACAAGTATTGTTAATTACTTGTTGCAGAGAGGCAGAATGCACACCATGGGGAGCCAGGAGTCCTGTCAGTAAGATAGTGTTAGAAATAACTTATTATAGTATTCAGACTTGTGTTAGGTAATGTGGGTGAGAGTCCATGGAAGAGCAGCTTTGCACTGGAATGAATGCTTTGAGAAAATGCAGGAAATTGTATGATTAAATATAATTAAGTAATTTTATCTAGGAAGAAGGAAGAACAGATTGAGGTTAAAACTAAAATATTGATAAAGAAACAGTAGTTATTCATTTTAGCTGAAAGAAGAAAATATATAGCATTTATGGCTTGGACAATGTCAATGTTTTTGTCTCTACAGATTCATTACAAGTTGGTCTGATTTTGTCCAGATGTATCATGGGCACAGCATGGCCTTTTCTGAAATTGATATTCTGTGAAGTTGCTTATGTTAAGTAGAACACCAAGATCTAGCTGATGTACCAGGACAGATCCTGGATCTTCTAGGGGCTGCTTTTCTGTTTCTCAACAGACTTAGTATTGGTGGAAACATCAAAGTGATGGTTTTGAGGTGTCAGTTTCAGAAAAGTCTTAGGTCATACACTATCTGGTAAGGCTCTCTATTGAAGAACTGATAGATCTTTTTAGGCTCCATCTTAATTTGGGGGAAATTTGTACAGTGAACATTGAAGACAATTACTTGGCCAAGAGTCTCAGGGAATCATAAAGTTATATAATAAAGACAATGGAATACTAAAATCACCCTAATTTACATGCCGAGCTGTATGAGGAGAGTTGGGAGGAAGCAGCACCCAGTTTTCATCCTTAGTATTCAGTGACTAATACAGGAAACAAACGCCTATGCAACTACCTTATAGAATAGTTTTTATTTTACAAATGATAAAACCATGTCTGGAATAGGTAATGTAATTAGTATGTACACCATGGGGGAAGTGGACAGACTGGCAGATAATGGCTACAGCATCTCCAAAGTCCCTTAAACTTCTGAGACTTTGGAAATTTCATACTTCCCAGTGCCACAGGGGCAGACTAATAAAGTGTTGGTATCTAGGGTTACCTAATCTAAATTTCTCACTTAGCCAAAAGCAATACAAACCTTCACAGGGTTTAAACAAAACAAAGATTATGAACATAGTTATATTGCTTATCTTTGGCTAAGTCAAATTTTAGCTAACATTACAGATATTAGAAATTATTAAGACTTTTAGTTAACAACCAGGCATATTAAACATGTTGGTAGAGCAACTTAATCCTCTGAGTATTCTGAGTTATCTTTAGAAATGTATACCTTTTGAGAGTAACTGAAGGAGAATAAAGTATAAAGTGATCAATTAGAAAGAAAAAAGGAAATTAAACTGGCTAACTAACAATGTTCTAGGTAATGCAAATTTGGGCCTTTCATCTTTACTGTTTATTAGTGGAAGAGAAAAGAAAAACTCCCAAATGGTAAGGTTGGTGCTATGGACTCAACTGTGTTCTCCTCTAACTCATACATTGAAGCCCTAACCCATGATGTGATTGTATTTGGAGATAGAGTTTCGAGAAGGTAATTAAAATTAAATGATGTCATAAGGGTGGGGTCCAGTCAATGTGACTGGTGACTTAAGAAGCTGGAGAGATCTTTCTCTCCACACACACATACTAAGGAAAGGCGATGTGAGCAATGGGAGCACACAGTGAGACGGTGGCTGGCTAGCTGCAAAGCAGAAAGAATGCTTTCACCAGAAAGCAATTCTGCTAGATCTTAATCTAGGATTTCTACCCCTCAGAACTGCGAGACAATAAATCTTTGTTGTTTAAGCCATCCAGTATACGGTATTTTGTTATGGCAGCTTTAGCTGACTAACACAGCAGGCTTTGGAATTAGATCCCGGACACTGCCATCTTTATCTCATGTTTGAATTTAGTCAAATTCTTTAATCTCTTTCAGACTAGTTTCCAACAGTAAAATGAAAATAATAAAGTATGTTTTATGGTGTTTTTTGTTAGTATCAAATAAAATTATATAGTATCTGGGACATGGTGAATATTCAACAGCTGTTAAGTTAAGGTTATAGACAGTGAAGAGTGTGGTTTGTAGAGAAGACACTGGGGTGAAAAGGAAAAAAAAAAAGGTCCATGCTGTAATGAGGTTTATTGGATTCTATATTTTTCAGTGAAAAGTCCCAGTCTTCCTGAATTTTTTATTTTCAAACATAGTTCATGTGCAAATGTCCAAAGACTGCTCAATAATAAAACAAATATTTTCTCCAATGTTAATAAAGACTTTCTTATACATGACTTGCTCAGTTTCATTAAGTGCAGTGTAAGAGATAAATACCATAATGCTAAGTGAACTTCTTCATTTCAGAGAGTGATATATAACCCTCATCAATATTTCAATCTGCCTTTGTGTATTAGAGTTCACTCAGCATTATTAAAGGGTTCACATTTCATGCTCTGCATTCTGCTGGGGAATGTAATGTCATTTTTTGGAATGGCTAACATTTATTTGGCATCATAAGGGAATCTAAAGTTTGTCACTCTGAAAGAATAAAATTCATCAAGTTGCTTCTTTAAAGCAACACTTCTCACAATCTGCAATACGAAATAGTGCACTGTGAATCTCTAAGGAGGAGACGCTGATTGTAGTGTTTTCCAAATATTTTGGCCACTGATATTGTCTGTTTAAAATATATTCCCCTGTCGTAATTTGTTGATTGCTATTGGTAAAATGTTGCAGTAATATCCATGTATAGGAAATTTCAGGGGAAAAAAAAATAAATGACTCCAGTTAAAATTGAAATATTTGGGGCATTACTATTGTGTAAGTTCTCTGTGCACTGTTTACATATATTCTCGCTGTGATAAAAGAATATCTGACCTCTGAATCACCAGAAATGTACCTGGACTTGACTCCTTGAATATACTTAAGTTAGCTCTAATTCACAACATTTTTAACACTCATTTGAAATATAAAAAGTGAATGTATATAAAATTCATAATATCTAACATACAATCACTATTACTAGACATGTGAAGAAATAATGAAAATATAACAATAGCCAAGATAAAAAATAAAGAAAAATATGTCATGATGACAGATGTGATAGAATTTCAGGCAAAGTCACTGAAATATGTAAGAATATCCCAAAAATGTCATAAAGAAGTAGTAAAAATAAGAGATAAATAAAATATATATAAAAAATTGAAATTTCAAAGCTGAAAAATATAATTCATCAAATGAAAATTCAACTGCATGAGCTTAGCAGCAGAACAAATATTATATAAAAAATGATCAGTGACATCAAAACATAGCAATAGAAACTATCCAAATTTAAGCATAAAAAGGCTATAAAGGAAAAAAGTTGCCTGACCTATGGAAAAATATTAACAACCTAATATACACCTTTTTTAGAGTTCCAAAAAGAGAAGAAAATATCAACATAGATTCTAGAGAAACTAAAATGGTAATAAGGGAATGTTATGACAAATGTGACAAATTAAATAAAGTGGAAAAAATTATTAAATGAGAGAAATTCCAAACAGTTCAAAGAAGAAATAGACATCTAAATTCACCTATATCTTTTACACGCATTTAATTTAAAATTTAAAACTGCCTCATAAAACAAATTCTAGACGGAAATCACTTCAATGGTAAATTTATGAAATGTTTTATGAATAAAGTATATAATTCTTATAATATCTCTCAGAAAATAAAGTGGACTGAATAATCTCCACCTCATTTTATGTAATTACCATTACCTAAATACAAAAATTGGACAAAGGCATTCGAAGAAAACTGTATATCAATATCCCTCATGAATGCAAGCTAAATATTTTTTAGAAGTTTCAGCAAATTAAAACTATAAATGTATGAAAAAGATACTATAGCATGACCAGATCACATCTATCCTTGAAATGCAATGTTATTTTAACATTTGAAGACCAATTAATGGAATCCATTATATTAATAGATTAAGATAGAGATATATGACCTCTTGATTAATATATCAAAATAATAGATCTCTTGCTACGTGTAAAAACATTTGATAAAATTTAATACCAATTCACAAAATGAATGTTCAACAAATTATGAAAATAAACTTCTTCAGCCTGATAATGGATATCTAAAAATAATTAACCAAATTATAAGAAAAGGAACAAAACTAGGAAGTTGTCTTATGTTTTCTTAAATCATTGTATTGAACTTTGTTACCAGTACAATAAAGGAAGAAAAATAAATACAATGCATTCAAATTGAAAAAAAATAAAAATCAATCTAAAGATTTATTGAATTTGCAGAGGGATTGCTCTTTTTTATAGAATATTTTTAAGAATCTACAGAAAGACTATTTATCCTACTACCTATATTTAGCAAAGTCATAGAATACAAAGTCAATATAAAAACCAAATAATAAACCATTGTAATTACAACATTAATTGTAATTTTAAAGCTAGTAATGATCAATCATCAAATAAAATAAAATTTAATTTCGATAATATCAAATATCTAAATAAATGGAAACACATACCATGGCCTTAGATACAAAACACAAATCTTTTTAAATAATATCAATTCATTCTAAAATGAACTATAGATTTAATAATTTCTCAACTAAAACCCAGCTATTTGGAGCAAGATTTATTTGTGAACATATTAAGCATAGTTATTCAGAAGTCTGTGTTTGCCAGTTTCACTTTTGTATCTGTTTCTATTATCTATGTGTGTTTTTCTTAATTATCTTTTTTCTTGTTTTCTGGCAAACCTGAAAGTAATTCATCGATCTGAAGAGATACCTGAAGATAAGGATATTCTTATCTTCCCACAGAGTCAATTATCTGTGCTTTATGACAGAAAGTTTGACTTAGGACATATTACCTTAATTCATACAAAAATGTAGCTTTATTAATGTTCCCAATCTCTGAGAGAAGTGCTCCGTATCTCGTTCTCATTTATTCCCAGAATATAGCCATTCCAGTTCTTAACTGGAAGACTGTAGTATTTACTATGGGCCTTTCTTCTTCGTAATACACAAACTAATTGCTATCAACCCAAGCTCAGAGAAAATGCCTATTGTTTTGGTTTCTCCTAGTCAAAGCTTTTAGATCTACTTCCCAGCCTCTTACATATGAGCCACTTATTGAGAAAAGTATAGCAAATATTGGGCTTACTTCAGTGGGTTACTCTTCCATTCAACATCTTTGTCTCTCAGCTACAGGTTCCTCGGTAGCTAGCTCTATATTCCAAATTTATTCCCACTGGGTTCATGAAAGGACAGGCTCTGCTCACAGTTCCAATATTCCAATTGTCTTTTCTCAATTGATTTTGTAGAGTCTCAGCTCCATAGCAATGACAAATTAACAAACGGCTGGAGAACAAAAGCAATGCGAAATATTGGTTTTATCTCAATGAACTTTTTCCTTCTGCATACCATCTTTTTATTAAACATGGCTGTCTTGGAGCTCTCCAATACCAAAACAACAACAACAACAACAATAAAACAAGTTTTGTTTGTTTTTTTTTTCCAGCTTTTCAAATTAGTCTTTGGAAAAAGTCTGCAGCAAGCTAATCCATCATTACTAGAAGAATTTATAGTAAATGATATTTTAACTGAGAA
Source organism: Eidolon dupreanum (assembly GCA_028627145.1). Classification (NCBI taxonomy): domain Eukaryota; kingdom Metazoa; phylum Chordata; class Mammalia; order Chiroptera; family Pteropodidae; genus Eidolon; species Eidolon dupreanum. Next base: position 23,130,134 of record CM053510.1, read on the forward strand.
TACTCTATGGGTACTAATGAAACTGGTAAAAACATAGCATATTCTGCTAAAAAGAAATTTTCAGCTATATATTTTATGCTCAAGCATATAAATATTTAGCTCAAATATTTTTACAAGTACTACTATTTAAATCCTCTTCAAAATATTTTCTTCAGTAAAGAATTTATAACTATTTGCTAACTATATTTATAATTTAAGTGTTTTATAAATTTCAGGTACTACAAAATTGCAGGTATTTATTCCTCATTCTATTTCAGGTCAGAAAACAAATTTAACCAATTAAAACCGAGTCTCCTAAAAATACTATTTTCTCAAGTCAAAACATTCCAACATGGAATAATATAATTTCAGTCTAGATCTTGTTCTCTTTGGAGCTCTCATCATTTAATCAGTTCAATTCCTTCTTTGATTTTGAAGGGATTATATTTTAATCAATTTTTGTTTATAAGCTATTATATTGTTCAATAACAGGAAATTATTAAAGCTTCAAAAACAAAGCTTTTGGTGCTCTATTATTTTATGTTTGGTTAAAGATTTCTAACTGTTTTTGAATAAAGTGTGACTAGCTTAAAATAACCTATTTACCATCAAGCACTTAAATTTGACATAAGAATCATTTTTAAAGGCAGAACAATTTCTAAAATTATAGTGATGATGAATTGCAAAAGAAAAATTGCAAACTGCCATGCTAACTTTTAAAACATCAAATTTGCCCTCCACATTTATGGTTTACTCATAAATATAAAGAATTCATTTTCGAATGTTACATTTCTGACATATGAGATTGCTTCTATTTATAAAGCAGATTATCTCTGCATTTGGATAAAATTTTAGATTATCTGTTCTCCACTAATAAATTCAAGTATATTTCTCTCCTGTCAGTTCATTAAGAGCATTATTTTTAAGTGACCTTCTGCTGCACCAAAATTCACTTATTTTTTAATTTGAATGTTAAACTTTTAAATTTATATTCAATATAATTCACTATGTCAGGTACTTCATCTTTTACAAAGCAAACTTTTCAAAGCATTATTTTAAATTTATCAGATTTAAAAAATTAAATCTTATTTTTTCATTTGAAGTATATGATGATAATATAAAGCAGCCATCAAGTCATTTTTTGCAAATCTCTTGTGCTAATGTCATCATAAAAACAATTGCTATATTTTCATAAATATATTCAAACACTCTACCAACATAGGTTTTACAATTAGGTATAGCATGAGTAAAATTAACTTCCAAAAAGTATTAAATGAAAATTCTACTTCACAGAGTGATATACAACCGTACTTTCTTCAAATTACTTGTCTTTAATTATTTTCTTTGGGCATGGTCTTCTGAAGAAAACTAGTACCTTTTGATATAAATATCCATGGTTCTTCGACAGATTTTGACTACTGTTGCATGTAATCAGTGATGCCATTATAACTCCTTCAGTAGAAGTTCAACCTACATGAGTTTTTTGTGAGTTATACTTTTATTATTAACTTGCTTCAGAAATGAAAAACCATTTCTGATTTACCATTCATGAAAAATTATTTACAATTAATGAAAAGCCATCTATTAAACATGAAATTTTTTGGCTAATTACTGTCAAATGAGTTAACTGCAAAATAAGAACACAAATAATACATGCAATTGTCCATTTGCCATTCAATAAATCATAAAATCTCTAGTATGAAGGTTTATACTTGCATTTCTCAGACATGAATGAAAGTACAAATCACCAATGGATACTGATAAAACGCAATAGGTCTGTTGTTAGACTAACTGCTCCATGGAAAGCCTGCTAAACATTTTGTGTCACACATATTTTACAAACACATAATATAATAATAAAATTTCCTATATTTTTCCCTTGACCATGGTTCACTGAATGATGCCTCTTGCAGGCTTTAACATTTATGAACTAAGTAGCCTGCAAGTGCAGTCACATAAAACATTGCACCCCTGCAAACTTGTCTTCCTCGCTTTGGAAGGAGTTACACATCCTTAGCTTCTTTCTCAGAATGTACTCTTTTTTTTTTTTTTTTTTTTTGTTTGTTTTATCAGAGAACAACCTCTTTAAAACAGATGCTTTAAATTCTTTTCATGTAGAAATGTGTGGTAGAAAAAGAATGCATTGATGATTTTCTTTCAGTTTTAATGGTTGCTAAAGAATTCTGTTTGCTGCACATGTTCTCACACTGTTAGATGAGATCTTGGCAAATCTACAAGTGTAAAATGAAGATCTGCAAAGCCAATTCAGTTGTAATGCAACTATTAATGGTGATGGTTTGTTGAGAAATGAAAAAAAAAAAAAAAAAACCAAAAATGCAAAATAGCATAGGAAGTGAGGTCACTAGACCTAAACTGGAACCAATTCTGATAGCCTAGGATATAGGCCACGTGAAATTTGACCTTTAGCTTTTGTTACAAAATGGGTCCTCGCACCCAATCCCACAACTGAATTTGACTTCTCTGAACCTCATTTTTCTCCCTTGTGAAAAGAAGGGTAAAGTCATCATTGTTTTTTTAAGAATTTTAAAATGTATATATTGTTTTGCTCACTAAGGTCATAACAAAATTATATCATCCATTTGAACATTATAAAATCTATTGTATTTTACTTTTTAAAATAATTATTCTGGGAGGAACTGTGTTAAGGTATTTCAAAATGTATAGGAAAAATGTAACATGAGCATGAACAAAAGGAATCTGAAGTATTCTACATGATCATAATCACTGAAGAAATTAGTGTTCTGTGTTCTAAACTTCATTATGGTACATTTTCTTTTGTGTTTGCTTCTGAATGAAAATATATTTAACAGGACATACAAGCCGTCCTCTGGGACCTACAACCTAAACACTATCTGATGTGTAGTTAAGCATCACACATTCTCCATTTTTAAAATTTGCATTTTTGCCTGTGGATTTGGGGGGCACTTTTCTTCCCTCATTTCATGGTGCTTATGAATTTATATAGGAACAAAAGAACAATCTATGAGTTAAATGTGGTTAAGATCCCAATGAGGCACAAAGCCTTAAAAAAAAAATACTGTATTGGAGTTTTCGAAGCAAATTTTCAGGGCAATCTATATTCCTCTAAATGTGAAAGAATGCTTTCTAGTTGTTTATTTACCCAGATCTGCCATTTTGTTTAAATCCAAACTAAATGGTTTTCTAAACCGGCTCACCTCACCTCCTAACTCATCAAATCACCTGGACTTGGTGAGCTTTCTGTGGTTATTAAATCTTATAAATTAAAATATTATACACAACAAATTACATAGCATTCAACCTGCTTAAAATGATATTTAATGCTTATAAAACATTAAAACTTTCTAATATAAAACTCAAGCTTAGTAACCACAATGGTAGCTTACATGTTTTAGAATCCTGAGTATTCTCTACATATTGTCACATAAAGTTTTGTTCTGGCTTTCATTGAAATCTTCTTTCAACCTCTGATTATTCTTACAGACAAGATGTATAAAATTCCTTACTCCCTCTCCCCACCAGCATCACCATCAGATTTTCAGCTTCTTCAAAATTCATGGAATACCCAAGTGAGCAAATAGTCTCTCTTTTACACGATCATATTTTTACTTACTAAAGACTGACACAAAACGATATAAAAATATTGAGCCAGTAGGTAAATCTTTTGAGCTTCAGTTTTCTCATAACTAGTAAATGTTGTTTAAATTAGATTAGTGGTTTCCAATTTTAGTTGATCAAAAGTTTGTGGAGGGCATGCTGAAAATTACATATTCCATTGCCCCATCTCAAACTTACTGAAATAGAAATTCTGGGATTGATACTGGAAGGAATGTATGTTTCAACAGCTCTCTGCATAATCCTGGTTTAGAGAATTCTTAATACTGTATTCAACAAGAGCCTTTCAGTTATTTAAAATACTTTGATACAAAATTCTGGATCCTTTAATCTATTTAGTTCCAGATTCAGTTTTGATTTTGACAGGAGCTTAGAGATAAAGAACCTAAAATTCTAATTTTATCCTGTCAAGTAAATTTACCAAAATTAGTAGATTTGGCTAAACTCCCACAATCAGTTAGTAAAAAAAAAGAGGTCAAGGGTATATCTAGCCTGAATCCAGGGGTCAGTGTATTTTGGTGTATTTTGAACAGAATAATCAGAGACAAGTCTAAAAAGACATTTCACTGATTGTCATTTAATTACAGTGATTTTTATCCCCTTCAAACAATATGTCTTTTGATTCCAAATATAAAGATTGCTCATTTTATTCCTTCTAGTAAATTTTTTCAGAATTTGTTTTGTATAATTTCTCACATGCAGTGTTCAAAATCACAACTGCTCAGGATTCTATAATCAATCAAATTGATTCTACATGCAAATGCATTTCCTCAAAATTTAATAATCACTTACTTAGAAAACTGTCATTTGACCTTACTAGCACACACCATGTACATAGGTGATTCATATTTCCATAATATTGAGTTTCTGCTTCCTGAGCTTCTCAAAACAGTTTTCAGAAATTATACAAAGCAATCTTACACATGCTGGGTGTTTGAAAATTAGACCTCCAGTGGAAACATTTAAGTTATCCAGTTTATCACAAATGTCAAACATAATGGAAAAGTTATTTATTTGGATGCACGAATCCTATGAAACATTTACATTAGTTTTATAACTCATCTCCTAGGAAAAATATAACTTGTTTATCAATCTACATTTGCATTTCTCAAATTACCATAAATATTTTCTTAAATCAAAGATGCTCATTCAATAAAGGAGAAATGAGGACTTGGGTATTTTTAAAAATGAGTTTTAGTGCCATGAAATCAGCTATTGATAAAAAAAAGGCATTGGTCTGTGTCATGATCTTTTTTTTATTTGAGAACAGTTAAAAAGTTTCATGAAATATAATCACAAGAACTAAAGTAGAAGAAAATGGTGGTTTTCTATTAAGCGGGACAGGATTCCAAGGTTTCAAGAGGGTATATTAAACCCTCGATTCCATCTTAAGAGGTGCACTGGGGTACTGAGTCAGTCTTGAGGTTCATGAGGTCATGGAGAAATATGAAGTACTCGGGTACAAAATTTGCACACAATTTTAAAAATGAAGTATTCTTATTGCACATTTTGGTAGAGTTAATAAGATAGATGAAAACATGTTATTAAAAACAAACAGTATCTTAATTTGATTTTAATGGAAGAAGAGATTCTTGCAAATTTATAGACTGTGCTTAATGGAGATCTTGCACTGACCTGTGGTATCATAATAACGGCTTGCTGCAGAGATAAAAGCATCATTTGCCTGACTTCTGATTCAGAAAGATGAAATAAGGAGCATAGCAAGATGGAAATAATGGGCACTCTGAAATCATTAAGATTTTATTGGTTTTACATACTGACTTACAGTGATGTATGGTGTGCATCCAGAGAATTAATTTGACCTTCTTGACTCAGTTTTTTAAGGCGTGAAAAATGAGATGAATGTTACATCATTTCAGGAATGTTTTTGAAGAGTAAATGACATGTATTCAAAGCACTTGGCACAGTGTCTGACTTATGACCATGTGTTTATTCAACACAGGCCCATAGTCCACTACTTGCCAAGAATATCTCTAGGCATAAGTAAAACATTGGTTATCACAGCAACCATTTTAGCTTCATGGAGTGTGCATCCTGGTGTGGAAGATGGTCAACAGACAAATATGTAGTGAAACATCAGTACAGATTAGCCCTTCAAAGAAAAAAGACAACTTGGTAAGGAGATATCATGTAAAAGGGAGTCACAGAAGGGCTCTCAAGAGGTATTTCCTGAGCAGAGACTAGAAGGAAGTGAGCAAATAAGCATTAGGGGGTGAGCCCTACAGGCAAAGTCTATGGAGAGAGAATGTGCTGGAAATGTGTGAGGGTCAGTAAGTCTGAAAAAATTGAGCAAGGAGAAAATCATACTGGGCTGTTGTACATGAAAATTTTGATTTTTTTCTTGTAAGTTTTTTTGGTACGGGAATTAGTTTGAGTAGGAAAATCACATAACCTGATTTATATATTTAACTACCATTATGATTATTGTTTGGAAATAGGCTTCACTGCTAAGAACAGCTGCAGGGAGACTAATTAGAAGGTTAAAGCAGTAATGAAGGTGAAGAATAACGGTGGATTAGACATGGTATTAGTAATTGCTGTAGTGAGATGGATTTGGTGATGAAATATATATTTAAAACTGTACATGGGGTACATATATGTGATGGAATATTATTTAGCTATAAGAAAAGATGAAATGCTGCCATATGCAACAACATGGATGGCTCCTGAGATTATCATGCTAAGTGAAATAAGTCAGACAGAAAAAGGTGAAAACCAAATGATTTCACTCATATGTGGAATATAAAACTGAAGGCAACAAACAAGACAAACAGAAACTTCTGGACACAGACAACAGTTTAGTAGTTACCAGAGGGAAAGTGGGGAGGGGGGAGGTTTATAAGAAAAAAGAGGTCAAATGTAAGGTGACATAAGGAAACCTAACTTTGAGTGGTAAAAACACTACATAATATATACATGATGTATTATTGAACTATGCACTTGAAATCTATATCATTTTACTAACTAATGTTACCCCAATAAATTTTAAAAAACTGTAGTTGACACTACATGTTAATGGAATCACTATGGAGAGTGGGGAAAAAAACAAAACAAAAAAACAAAGGTGTCAAGGATAATTTCAGGTTTACAGCAGCTACCATTTTGGAATATTTACTCTATGCCAAAACAGTAATTGTAAGAGGTGGTTGTAATTATGATTATCATCCCCATTCTAAAGATGTTTCCAGAGCCTATACACTAAAACCTCTACAGTAGACTGCCTCTTAACAAAAATAGTATTACTAGCTAGTAAACAGCCCTCTTCAAATTGGATAAAATAGTAATAATACAGTTTGATTTCATCTGATACTTGCATATGGCAACTTTATAAAATTTAAAGTTCAGAGAAGATAGTATGAATATTCTTAACTGTATAATATGTTCTCTCTTAAAAATAATTGCAATGTTCATCTGATTTAAAAGGGATTACTGGGTAATGTTTTTGTTTATATTTTTTCTAATTTAAAATTAGAACCAAAGTTGAAAAGTAGACTTTCTAGTTAATATTTCTAATTGTTTCAATAAGTAGATGTATCTACAATATATTATTAACACTTTTTCAATGATTGATAAGTTATCCTTACCTATACATTGACACATCATCTCAACGTTAATATTTGGACACATCTTAGCAAATATTTTGGATGAAAAAAAATACTCACTTTGCACAATGTATTCCTTAGTTTTATTCTTGATTTGAATTAGTTCAATTAGTTAATGTAACTCAACTGTTTTACTTTTTAAAATATTTATGAGTTTAACAGAATATACTTAAATAATTCCATCAATAAAATCATTTATCCCATTTATTCTTCAAGACTAGAATGCAGCTTTCTAAACAGATATATATAGAAGTAGAAAAATGTGACTTTTTCAGTTGGTTAATTTCTCAACAGTGTGGCTAGTCCTCAACGTGGTTTCCAGTAAATTCAGACAAAGGCCATTGGTGTCCCATAGCAATGCTCTGCACAAAGCAACCCTGCTACACCAGGATCTTTCTCTGTACTATTATAATGAACACTTTAATTCAAAAAATAACAGTTAAGCAGAACTGGAGAAAAGCTAGAATGTGGATTTCTCTATACAGCTTTTACCCTCCGGGATCTCTCATGTCACACTATTAGGGTATAGTCTCTTAAGTCCATTCACTGATCATCATATAATCATACATGTAGAGGCTCTTATCTTCATTTAGCAGATGAGAGAAATGGGTTGATAAGCGAAGATAAGAAACAGTACGTCAGAATAGCTAAAAGCTGGGTTTCTGGAGTAAAGTTAAAATTCTGATCTCTCTGCTCCCTAGGGTGACTGCAGGAAGTTCTTATGCTCTTTGCTTCTCAATTTCCCCATGAAGAAATGAAAATAACAATACTGTCAACCTCAGAATTTTTTATGTGTATTATATAGTATGACAGATAAAGCCACTTTATGTGTAATTTTGCAAATGGTAAAATCTCAATAAATCTTAGCTCTTGTTCAGCAAATCACCCCAATGTCACAGTCAATAAGTGGTAAAACTTAAAACTTAGATCTTAAATTTAGATCATCTTTCTCTATAAAGTATTTATTTACTCTATACCATAGATACCACACAAATCACATATTTTGTTAATTTTCGTCTAAAATCATACAAAATATTTTGTATAGAAAAAAAGGTTTGCTGTTACAGGGACTATGAGATATTCTACTATGCCTGTACTCTAAATTTTACTATATTAGCTAAGTGCTAGGACCCTGGCTAGAGTCAAGTTGTCAGGGTTACAGTCTACTTTTACATCAGGCAAGTAATTTAACATTTTAACCTCTCTATGCCTAGGTTTTCTCATTTAAAAAACAAATACAAATATCTCAAAAGCTTCTTTTGAAAATTAAATGAATGTGTGTATACATATATATAAATATGCATATATGTATATAAATTATATGTATGCATAGATATGGATATACTAATGTGTTCCACATTTAATATAAAATATATTCAAATATAAAATTTATGTCATGTTCACATGTGGAAAACATACATGTCCATATCCATGTCCATACATATGCATAGCAATTTATACACATATATGCTCATATATGTATATATTTTTTATAGATTTTATAGATTCTATATACATTTAATTACATATATGTACTGCAGATATATGTGAATATGTATTTAAATATAAAATTTACATCATGCTTTGTATATGGTATCCAATATTCTTCCCAAAGAATATAATCTAGTTAAAATTTTCAAGTTTTTGATGTCCATTATATCTACGTGAAACACAAGGTCACTTTTTATTTTGAAATGTGCCTATTCTGTCTTCTCTTGTTTTGTTTTTGAATATCTTTTGGGTCAGTATGGATGTCAGTTTTTTTCAAGACCTTATTTAAGATCATGCTTTCTGATTAAATCACAACCTTTTTGACAAAAGGATTAATTTAAAACTATATTAGTGTTTATATCCCTCATAGCATATAGATTGATATTAGTGATATGATAGTTACCTCACAAGTCTTTCATGAACAAATGAAAATTTCTAAGATTGGAAAAATTATAGGTTTAAGAGTCATGCCAACTTGGGTTTAAATTTGATTTTTGCCATGACCTATGTGGGTGACTTCCATTCCATAGCTGTGAGACCCTAAGCAGTGTTACAGAGCTTTAATTTCTTCATTTATAATAGGTAACTAAAAATCATTTTCTACAATGGTCACTGCAAAGATTAAATAAAATAAAGAATTTAAGTCACCTAGCATTCCTGGCATATAGAGGACATGCAAAAAGTGTGTCTTTCCTTTCAATCTCATCATCTTTCCACCTTTTTGAAGAAGTTTAATAAATTTTGCATGTCTTCTTTTTTCTATGGAAGCAAATTTATTTATAAACAAATATTCCATGGAACCATTAATGCTTTTGTTTTTACCAGGTAACTCAATCTTGAAAAATAAATATGCCTTCAGCAATGTGTTAATTTTGCTCTATTTCATTTTCAAATCACTTTTGAGAGTAAAATTTTAACTCTGTCCTCATTTAAATAAACTTTACAAAATGTTTACCATGGAATTCATTCAAATATATAAATTATATTTTAAAAATCGTGAATAAGTCAGTATACACATTGCCATTTAACAATCATAGACCTATAATATATAGAGTGGATAGCCTTGACAGCTTTCCACATGTTTATATGAAACTCTAGAATCCAAGCTATTGGCAGACTAGATAGTGAATAATGAAGATCAATGATGTATTCAAAGAATCAGGAAGCATAATATAAATATAAAAGAACTAAGATTTTTAGGCAGGAAATGAGGTATATAGCTATTTTTTTTTTCCTACCTATAAACTAGGCCAGCAGGATCCTTTTAAAAATCAAAATAATCTCATAATATTCACACTTCCAAAAGGTTTTAACATTTCTCAGGGTTATATTTATTATCATAAGTTGCAAACATGGAAATCAGAAAAACTTACTTTGAATTAAAACTCTGAACTTTACAGGGATGGACTTGTGGAATGAAATTGGATATCACACCAGTCTGAGTGTTAGCCTCTGTGTTTATAAAACCAGGATGACATATTAGTTTCATATACCCATCATCTAGTTAAAAACAAAACAAGAATAACAACAACCACAAAAATAAAAACAGACCTTCACTATTTTTGCTGTATTTATAACATTTAAAATGAATCCAGTCACCTCATTCTGCTTTGAGCTCTAATTTATAGACCTATCCTTAGCTCCTGATCCCTTATCTTGTCTTTATTCTTAGACTCTTGAACTTGATGCTTAACAATGTTCCTCTTGTATTTAGTTATTGCTAGAAACCATAATTTGAACTCACTCCACATGCTTTATTTTGATCTGGGTAAAAGAAAAATAAAACCAGCTGACTTGTTACCCATTCATAGCCAACCATATTTTTCCAGTTCCCACTAAATGATGAGTTAAAAAGAGGCTGAAAGTTGGGAGGCTGAGCCACAGTTGTTCTCAAATATTTGAAATTAAATAATATACAAAAAATTTATATCTTGTAAGGTTTCAAAGGGTCCACCTAAGACAAGAGATGTAAAGTATAATACTCAAGGCTGAATTAATGTGAACCACAATTGTAACTATAATTTTCTTTATTTCCTGATTAATTAAAGCCAACAACACCCTTATCCTTATCATATGCCTTAAAAGACAGGATAGATTTCTCTTAGAACTTAATTTTAAGCCTTATAAACATCAACTTTACCAATTTAGAAGTCCACTTGCAAAAATTCAGAAAATAATTTGTAGTTATCATATTTGACTCATTGGGTTTTATAAAATTTATTTTCTGACAGTAACAAAAAATTACAAATATTAAGGCAAAAATATGTCTGCTTTTATGAAGAGAAACCTTAAATTCATAGTGATAGAAAGGATTCATTTATAAAAGGCTGTTCCTTCTTTTTCTTCTTCACCTCCTCTTCCTTCTACCCCACCTCTTTCTCTTTTTCATCTTCTGATATAATACAGAAGTAAGCTATTAAACTAGGTCTTCTCCAGGACCATTGCCTTCATTCAGAATCTTAATGCCACTTACTCAAATTATTATTTTTATATTTATTTTTCTAATTTTATTAACTGATCATCCAAATGTCCAATTTTATAATTTGTCTTGCTTTTTATTGTTTTTAAAATTAAAAACTTGAAAAATATTTTAAAATGTTTTTTAAAAGATCATAAAAATTGTCCATATTTTTAACTTCAAAATGAACTGTTTTAAAAATTTTGGTATACTTGCTGCCAGCATTGTTTATTTTAATCACCATTTGAAAAACATTACAGGAGTAATATGTGAATACAATAGCTTTAAAATATCATTACAAATAAAGCTACACATTTCTTTTTATTTTTATTGACACAATATCATTCCTTCACTTAGCACTTTTCAGAGGCAAAGTAAGTTATCTAAAACTGTTAGCCAGAATAAAGCTCTCATCAACTTGTATCATTTATATCCAAGTAGGTTCTCAGTTTTATGTATTGTACTGAAAGGGACTAAATCCCTTTCATTTCTAAAACCTTTCTGTGTTTTCATCAATGAATATACTTCTGTCTTGACAATTAGGGTTTCCTTTTTTTGTTTGTTTATTTTTTTGTTTTTTTGCTCATAAAATCTTGCTTAATTTAGGTCCCTGAACCTCAAAGAAGTCCTGTTAGACTCTTTCTAGCAAAGAAGATTTTCCTTTCGAGATTACTTTGTGATCCTTTCTCTAGTACAGAAGTTTTCTCAGTTACTGGAGCTGGCAGTTTTTGTGACTTCTCTGCCAGACTTTGAAGACCTTGGGAGTAGAAGCTTGCTCACGTTTATGGAATCATCCTGAATCCAGCATGCTACAGGGCCTTAGCTGGATCTCAATACATTTAATTGTATTAAAGTAGATAAAATGGGGTAATGAGGGCCAAAAAACAAGGGATGAGGTCTGCAAGAATTTCTGACTTGGTATTTATTAACATATTTTATAAGACATATTTAGATTTAAAAAACAGGGAGATTAAAAAGGTGAGAATATTTTCACAGGTCTCCTCCAATGTTCATCGAATTCACTATATTTCCTAAGGTAAAATATTTGTTCAAGAATAAGATTAAGTTTTTAGTATTAGAAAAATATTCTATTGGGTAAAATGAGACTTTAGAATTTTAAAAAGTGCCCCTTCAAGCTTTCAAACTTATATTTGTCTTCATGGGAAGAAAAAAAAAAATAAGTGTCTATTTCTGCAAACAATTTGGCAGTTGACAGCTCTACAATAATTCCCTGACACCCTGATCAAATTATGCAGAGTATTTTTGTTTGCTGGTTTCTATTTTATGTAGCTCCAACTTAATCTTATAGTTTCCTTACGGTGAAGGTAAATACAATCTGATAAGCAATCAATGTGTGCTTAATATATACATAAAAATTAAGCTGAAAAATTTGTAAGCAGTATTGGTTCTGGAATTACATTGATTTGACATTTGGAAATAATTTTAGTAAATACCAATGATTAACAATACTGTACTATAAAGAAGATTGATATTAATCTAATAAAAGGAGGTGCTATTAGTTAGTGTGTACTCCTAGCTCTTTAGAATGAATTTATGCTCATAGATCGATTGGATAAAGATTGAAGGAAAGAAATTGACTGATATCAAACAAAACAAAACAATTTTTTTTTGTATATGACATATGGCCATATTGAGATGCTGATATTTTTTTGGACAGAAACCATTTCATCACTAGCAATATTGCCCTGTAGGATATCAGCTGACCAGCAATCTAGGACTTAATTTCAATCAAACCAGAAGTTTCTTTGAAGAGTTATAAGGCTATCTTACTTCTTAGATCTTCAGCACATTAAAATGATAAAAGTAATCTTATTAAACTTGCCTTGTGGTCTCATTTTGATTAAAAGGTCTTCCACATGTCAATGAGTGTTACAGCTTTGCCAGTTACAATCTCATTGGATTTGAGCTAATCTACAAGATAAAGTACTAACAGAAATGTCTAATCCAGATAGGAGAACTTCAATGAAATAAGTCCCCAAAATAGAATTATTTGGTAATCTATTAAACTGGATGAGATAAAAGTTAACAGTGTGTATCTGTCAGCTTTCTATAAAAAAAAGAACCAAAGTCTCAGTGACAATATACATGTATTTTTTGCTCATGGATCTCTGGGTTAGCTGAAGTGTTATTGAGATTGTTATGTTTCAGACTGCAGGTTGAGTTTAGGACTCTGAATATGTCTCATGCTCGAAACTTGGCCGAAAATGACTAAGGCATTTTCTCTTCCTGGAATATTGGAACTTCAAAGCAAAGCACATTCTGTGTCCCAGTTTCTCTCAATTTCACTAACATTTCTATGGCTGAAACAAGTCATGATCCAAGGCCAATATCAATGAAGTGAGGATGTAAATTCTGGCCACAATGGCAGGGAAAATGAATAAATATTTGTTGAACAACAATGCAAATTATCATATGCATTTAGTAAATGCTCTCAAAATAGTAAACTGGCTTTTTCAATGTCAATTTATACCAAAAAAAAAAAAAAAAAAAAAAAGGAGAAAAAGAAAAACCTGAACCTGCATGAGCTCAACTGAGACTATTACTGCATGAGAAGAAATTTTAAGAATAGGCCAAGTAAGGCAAGAGAGACTGCTACCAGATCACTAAAGTGCTTCTTACTTCATATAAATGAATCTGACCAGTCTGAATAGTTTATAAGTATAAATTATGTTCATTATTAATGTTTTTTTAAATTCTAAATCTAATATCGTTATTGATACTACTGTGAAAAAATCCACTATGTATAGCCAAATATTCAATATTTACTTTCAGAATAATAAAAGCCTGATTATTAAATGAGACACAACATACGAAGAAGTTTTTTTATGGATTCTTGAGGGTTTTCCATATATATAATATCATGTCATCTACAAATAGTGACAATTTTACTTCTTCCTTTCCATTTCGATATCTTTTATTTCTTTTTCTTGCCTAATTGCTCTGGCTAGGACTAATAATATTATGTTGAATAAAAGTGGCTGACTGGCCATTCTTGCTTATTCCTGATCTTAGAAGAAAAGCATTCATCTTTAAGCATAATGTTATCTGTGAGCTTGTCATATATGGCTTTTATTATGTTGATGTGCTTTCCCTTTATATCCATTTTGTGAGACTTTTTTAACATAAATGGATGTTGAATTTTGTCAAATGCTTTTTCTGCATCTATTGAGATGATCATATGATTTTATCTTTCATTTTGTTAATGTGGTGTATCTCACTGATTGATTGGCAGATGTTAAACCAGCCTTGCATTCCTGGATTAAATCCAACTTGATCATGGTGCATGATCCTTTTAAAATACTGAATTCAGTTTGCTAATATTTTGTTAAGAATTTTTGCATCTATGTTTATCAGGGATATTGGCCTGAAATCCTTTTTTCTTGTGGCATACTTGTCAAGTTTTTTAATCAAGGTAATGCTGGCCTCATAAAGAAGTTTAAAAGAGTTTCCTCTTTTTCCATTTTTTGGAAAAATTTGAGAAGAATTGGTATTAATTCTTCTTTGAATGGTTGGTAGAATTTACCAGTGAAGCCATCTGGACCCGGAATTTAGTTTGGAGATTTTTTATCAGTTATTTGGTCTTACTAGTAATTGGTCTGTTCAGATTTCCTACTTCATGGATCTGTCTTGAGAGACTGTATGTTTCTAGGAATTTATTCATTTCTTCTAGGCTGTACAATTTGTTGGAATCTAATTGTTCATAGTAGTTTCCTATGATCCTTTGTATTTCTGTGGTATCATTTGTAATATCTACTTTTTCATTTCTGATTTTAAGTCATTTCTTTTTTTTTTTTTTATTGGTGAGTCTAACTACAGGTTTGTCAATTTTGTTTATCTTTTCAAAGAACTAGCTCTTATTTTTATTGGTCTCTACTATTGTCTTTTTTAGTCTCTATTGAATTTATTGCATTTTTAAAAATTTATACTAAAATATTTTCTTGAAGAAAGAAATGTTTTTAATTTGGACTTTGTATCCAAATTTAGAAATCAGTAAAACAGACTTTTGAATTAAAAAAGAAAATCTATATACTTGGTGTAAAATGGGAACATGACACAAAGCTACACACAGATTTCAAGAGCTATGATTTTGAATATTAAAGATCATTTAATTAACATCCACTCTCCAGCTTCAAATTAACAAATGGAAGATCTGAAATGTAGAGAAATTTTTAACATTTTCAAGTTCAAATAATGTGATATTTGCAGAAATGAAATTATATCTCTTGACTCTCAGGTCAATACACACTCTTTGCATCATATAGTTTATTCTCAAATTCTAGAATTATAAGATTTATTATTGAGTTTGTCTATGATGACAAAAATCTAATAATTCCTTTCAAATACAAACTTTTCATACATATAATATAACCAGAACTCCGGAAAAGTTTGGAAATTTAGCCATTCTGTGATAATTCTAAAAGCTTCATCTTCTTTATATCTAGAAAGTTAAGTTCCTCTTCTCTATGCCCTCTCTAGATCATGACCCATGGTCCAATACTTGTATACTTTAGGGCTCAAAAAATTTAAATATTAAGAATAAATAAAATGATATTTATTTTATGTCCTGTTTATTCATAAGAAATATCATTTTTTATTAACAATATAAAAAAATAAAATGCTTAGTAATTGCTTATACTATGGATCACATACAGCTCCTTGTTTTTGCAACTTCTAATCAAATCAACTTCAGTAGGTAATATGTGTAACTTATGGCAATTATCATAATTTAGATTTAAAAAAAAAGACAAAATTCTCTAGTGGCCCATCACATTTATATTCATAATGAGAAGAGCTTTTTTTAATATTTGTGCCTATAGATATCTTAGGAAATTGTATTTTTATCACAAAGGCTCTCTAGACCATATGTTCTGGTCAACAATTACTTTACTTTCTCACAGCATCATAAGTCACAGAGGTGATCATGGCACTGAGTAACTGACAAGATTTGAGTATAATTTTCATACAGTTTTTGATATCCATAGCAAGTATTTGTTATTTACCTGAGCTTATTACTAAAGATATCATTTCATAATATTATCTTGTCATTTTGTTTCATATCACTTTAAAACTTAGAACTATATCAATAATGATCGCTGTTTACCTAAGTCACAGAAAATAATGTGTTTATAGAAAATCAGATACTTTATAATTTGGAACAAATTGAATGAACTCAATAATTGTCTTTTGCAACGGAATGAATAGATCCTTTAGTTGAGCCCGTGAAATACTGCAAGAATTTCTATCAATTGGTTTTGCTACTATGATAATTAGATAAAACACATTCACATGTATGATGATATTTTTATAATATGTACACATAAACTATCTCTAAAATGTGTGTTGTTTATATGTTTTCAGAGGAAAAAGTAGTTTATTGGGCAATTTTCACCAGCTTTCAATGTAAGCAGTAAACCTAATACTGGTAGTTGAGCCCTGGACAGGAACCCTGGACCCTTGCCTCTTCAGAGGAAACTCTTATCCTCTTCTGCTCTGCTTGGTGCCCAGCGTGGACTACATTAAGCACTAATAGGCTTCTATTTGGGTTTGGTTTAGCCAATGGAGATGTATTACAATAGATACAACCAAGAGAAAATAATGAGGTCAGGGTATTTATTTCCATGGCTTCCTCCCCTGTAGGTTTTCCCAGAAAACTGCATTTCTGTAGCCAAAGATGATCATTCTTCTTCATACATATCTGAACCCTCATGCAGCTAAATGCTCTCTCCATCACCCGCAGGAGCAGTCATGGTACAATGCTATCTTTCACATACCTTTGGTAATAATGTCTTTAATATAAATTCTCAGTAAATTGCTTAACTTTGGTGTGCCATCTGGCTTTTGCCTTGTCTGTGCTATGACTAGTCCAACTCATTTCCATTTTTTTGTTATTGCTTATTTAAACCTAAACAGTGTTCACTGTTCTACCCTTTTCCGGACACTGTTCTATTTCCTATACATCCTATACTGATACGTATATAGCACTATACAGATGAAAAGCTGAATTCTGGAAATCATTCTAGATTCCTTCCTCTTTTTTGTCCCTTATAACGATCATCTGACTTCTGGTGGTTTATTGAATATAACTTCACAAATGTGGTTCCTTATCTAGAAATATCCTTTCCCTCCCTGTTTTCTTGGAAAACTATTTTTCCTCAAGATCTCATAGTCAAATAAAACCCTTTCCACCAGGCTGCCACAAATGTATTCTCCCAACCAAAGTTCAAATAATTATACTTTCTTAGTTCAGTTCTATGTTCTTATGTATTATTTTACTCTGATCACATTGGGCTTTATTTTATTTAATTACATGTTAAGTCACCCAAACCAGTAAAATAGCTCCTTGAAGGCAGGACCATGTCCTTTTACTTTTCATCCTAGAAGATTAACACAGGACTTTTTGCAGAGTAAATGCTCAATAAGTGTCTTCTAAGTCACTCTATTACTATAGAGTAATATCTGATATATTGTTTTCTTGCCACATTTAGAGCTGTCAGGATACATAGGCTAATTCTCTGGAGCAGAGAGCATCTTGGCCTGTCCTAGTTACCAATGGCTGTTGGTGGAAAGGAGAGGGCAGTTATCAGCAAGTCAAGTGGGGTAAGAGATACTGCGACCGAAATTGCCACCATACTCTCTAAACTGACAACATTCAAGGCCTGTAAATGACATATTAGCCATCCTGCAAATGGTGCCCCTTCATCACTCTGAGTCAACGTTATCATAATATAAAACCATAATACCTCAAAGGTAGTGGCATCTTTCTGAGTAGGAGCCCACAACTGCAGTGGCAATAATTTGACAGAGATTGTATTGGGCTCTACCTTTCACTTCACTTTCACTAAATATAGAAGGCTAAAAGAAATGTATATTTTGACACTAGCATCATTCACTTTTTCAACAAGAACTCTTTTTTTTGGTTCTAAGTTCTGACAGGCTTTACTTATGTGATATACTCATAGAAAACACAGAACATTTTATACATAGATTTCCTGACCTAATGAGCCTACTATTATAAATATTTCCACTTTTAATCATTATTTTTTCTCCAGTTAAAGTCAATACATTGACTATCATTCATTGGCATTTCAGAGAGATAGGCTTCTTTACAAATGTTCAAAAATATCTCTTTTGTAATCAGGTGTCATTCACCTGTTACCCCTTTTATGCCCAATTTACATTCAGGACTGGACATTTCAGTACTGGCTTTTACTTTTTCATTTTGTATTCAAGTTACTTAAATTGAAAGTGACAAAGGGAAAGACCTTCCACAAACTCCTTATCCTAGGGTCTTGATCTGAACATAGGTGCTTTGGAATCAAAAAGCAACCACTTCAAACTTCTATTTTAAATAAAATATTATACTATCAAAAACTAACTGTTTTCATAGGATATTATTATTCATTGTCCTTTATGATTGAAAATACTTTTTGCCACAAAAAGACAACAATTGTAGCCAATTTAAAATTATATTTATTTGACCTTTCTTTCACACTAAAACCTAACATACATAGACAAGAGACTCTATCTTCTTACTGATTCAATCAATTCAAACTGAAGATGCTTACTAAAAGCTTATTGTGGCAGGGAGATGACACTTAATTTCTGTTTCCCAATATACAACAGCTTTATTTTCTAAGTGGAAATAAATTTTGATGGATTTTTTAATTTTTTCTGCTAACTCTATATTCTCTTAGTTGGATAGCTACATACATTTGGCCATAAAGAACTATATCTATACTCTCCTTCCCTATGCTATCAATTACTCGTGTTTCTCATCACTTTAGTTTTCCATAAAAATGGAGTTTGGAAAAAAGTTCTAGTTAACATTCAGATTTTTTTTTTTTAGTAGTGACTTTTGGTCTTTGAAGCACAGTTGTCTCTTCTATTCTCCAGAAAACAAACTCAAAAATCTATCTATAGACCATCTTAAACATATCATATGCAGCATGTATCTAAAATGATAAAGAAACATACTTTGCTTAAGTTTATGAGAAAGGCTACAGATGAAAGACTAAAATAGAAGCCAAGGACATAAACTTCTCCAATATTAATGACAATCAAAATGAATAGTTGTGCAAAATTATGAAGACATTCCAAATATGTACGTGACTGATGGATGTTAAATTGGAGCAACTGGCATACTAGCATTATTATTTTTTTTATTCAGCAGCCTTTTGAATTTTGACATCAAGTTTATCATACATGCACTCGCAATGTGAAGAATATCAGATTAAACCCATAAAGGTTGTTCAGTACTACATTATCAGGAACAAAATATCAATAGTAAATTCAAAGCAATGTTCGTTGATGAAAATTTAATGGCAAAAATTATCTAATTAAATATATCCATATTTTGGCCTTCATGATCAGTGTTTGCAATATCTAGATACTCATTTACATGATGTTCCATCAATCTGAACATTTACAAAAGCAACTGCTAAACAAGGCTTGATGTTAGGTATTTATCTATCTTTGAATGTTAGCATTGTTTTTAATATGGTTATTGTCCACTTAACTTTTCTTTTCTTCGAATGATCTCTCCACATTATTTCTCCATACTTCAAATGATTTATGTGTTTTATCTTGTGAATATCTTTCTTTTTGCATAATTTTAAATAAATTATTTTTCTGTCAACTACATTAATATTAGCATCATAGCTTGAAAATGTTCTTATGATATCCTCTCTCCAAGAAGAGCTATCTTTGCAACACTTTCAGAGACTGTTACTTTGTGTATGACTACGTCTATAAAAAAACGGCTTGACATACAATTATTGAATTTCACACTCACCCCTAACATCAAGGATGAACTCTGAGAATAGGAAATTTTGATACTAAGTGAGATAAGTGTATCAAGAGAATTAATGGATCTTGAGTCGTATTGATTTTTATGTAGGACATGTTCCCAGGTGGCGGATTGAAAGCAAAATTCCAAAGTGCAGCTTTTCAAATCAGCATTATTGCGTGTCACAGTCAATCCCATATTATTTTTCTATGAAGCATTTAAAATTGCATAATACTTAAGTACTTTAGGTGACAATGTTATTAAAATACATAAGAGAAATAAAGAGTTTCATGTTAAAACCTTTAAGCTCAAATATAGCTAACCTGCAGAAGGCAAATTTTGATTTGAGCTTTGGGAGGCATTTCTTACTTTATGTGATCAAAACTAATTACCTAATAAATAACCAAGCATGAACACACAAGCAATGATCATCTTAGACCAAAATTAGAGTAGTTAAAACTGATTAAACTGAAATGAAGAAATATACCCAGGGGTTGTTATTCAAAGGTGCAAACTCTCCATTTTTATTTTAGTTATTTAGTTATTATTCTTTACAAAATTTATTATATCCATCAATTCGGCTAACTTGGGCTTGTTGAAGATTTGCACATAATTTTTCTACAGGCTTTGTAAGTTCTAATGTAGATCAGAATAGATACTCCAGTGATGGCTGTCTCTGAGCATTGTGAATAAATAGCTCTGTCTTCCTTAGTAGGCCACCATTTGGGCTGAAAATTATCATACATACTTGGTACTATCACCTGATTAAATGAAGAGTTTTAAAAGATTTTGCTACCACTAATAAAGAATGATATCTCTCAAAACCACAGGTTTATTCACATACATGAAAATTTAAGTAATATTAGAGAAAAATTAAGAAAACATACATTACTAATGTTCAAAATTTTCAATGTGTTATTTGAAACATTTATACAGGGGACCCTTGAACAACATAAGATTAAACTGCAGGTCCATTTATACTTAAGTCTTTTTCAATAAATATACAGTCAGTCTTCAATATCCCAGGGTTTTGCACCTGCATTTTCAACCAGTCATGAATGGAACAGTACTTTACATCTGCAGTTCAGATTCCATAAATGTGGAGGCCCAAATATATGCACTGTTCTACCTTATTTTACATAAAGGACTTGAGCATCTGTGGATATTGTTATTCACAGGGATCTTGGAACCAATCCCTATTGGATATCAAGGGATGACTATAGCTAAATTTTGGGTGAGCCAAAAGTAATACACTGGTTTTTGACAATGCAGGGGTTGGCACTCCTAACCCTATACTGTTCAAGGGTCAACTGTAATTACATTTTCGTTAGAACTCATGTCACCTAGAACAACAATATTGCTTGAAAAGGAATAAAAGAGAATAATGAATGTGGATGAGAAAAGGGGTTCTAGGGAAATAAGCTCATAGGGTGATCTGATCATAAATTCCTAAATGGAAAGGTCTTGGTAGGTAGTCACACTTTAGAACTTTAGTAAAGAATTTCTATTTGCCTTAAGCAAGCCCCATCCACTGTTAATGTACATCTAGGTTAACACACCTTTGAAATAAACTGTAACCACCCTCAAGAGAGCACAATCTTAACTCTCCTGCAATTCAATCCCCACCTTGCTTTTTCCCGTCTCGAATTCATCTTCCTTAAATTTCCTTCTTAATTTCAAATGCATAAAATATAGTGCAAAACTTACTCTCTGGAGCACCAGAGATCTTGCTCCCTGGCATATATTGTCAGTTTGGCTCAAATAAATTCATAAAAATTCTCTACAGGTTTGGACATATCTTACATCGGCAGATCAACACAACCTTTGTAGGTTAGCACAGAATTCAAGCAAATAAAAAGATAAAAGTAGAACTAACAAAGAAGGACAAATTTTTTAAGTTTATTTTCTATTTTTTTAAATAACGGATGAGAGAGGATCACTGAGAGAGAACTCAAGGTCTTGAACAGTTAACGGAAATGGCAATCTGCCTGGATGAGATCAAGATACTATAAACCGAAAGTGGAGTCCGTACTACATATTTTGTAATTTGAGGAAATTTCTAGCTAACTGGTGCCTCAGTTTCTTCCTATCTAAAATAAAGAATATAATCTGTGCTATGAAAATCTCATTCATTTGAGACTCTAGGAGAGAAAGGATAAAATATGTAAAACTGTTGTGTAAAACTAGATAGTGCTAGATTTGTATAAAGTTTCAATACTGGAGCTGGAAGAAGACATGACCATAATTTTATAGGTGATTTTTGCTCAGCTTTCTTCAAATCACCCAAGATCTCATCCTTTTGACATCGTAGAAACATGAAACTTGAAGGAAGAAAATATGATGATCATTAATTCCATCTTTTTTGTTACACAGATTAGAAAATTTAGGCCCAGATATCTGCAGTGTTTGCCCAGATTTACACAACTAATGGTTATCAAAACTGTGATGGTTAATATTATATGTCAATTTGACTGGGCCATGAGAAACCTAGATATGTGGTCAAACATTATTCTGGGTGTATCTGTGACAATATTTTTGGATGCGTACCATTTAAATTGATAGACTGAGAAAAGCAGACTGTTATCTCTAAAGTGAGTGGGCCTCATCCAATAAGCTGAAAGCCTGAACAGAACACAAAAGCTGACTCTTAGTGAGAGAAAATTAATTATTTCTGCCTGGCTGACTTCAAATTAGGCATTGCTTTATTCATGCCTTTAGACTCGAACTGTATTATTGGTTCATGAGTCTCCAGCCTGTCAGCCTTCTGACTAGAACTACATCATTGGCTTTCCTGGGACTCTAGCTTGTTGGCTCACTCTGCGGGTCTTGAGACTTATAAGCCACCTTAATCACATGAGACAGTTTTTATAATAAATCACTCATACACACACATACACATGGTTTTGCTTCTCTGAAGAACATTAGCTAATACAAAAACCAAGACATACTTCAGGACTTTTGATTTTTAGAATTATTATGTTTATCATCCCACCACTCTCTTTCCATTGGCTTATACTGTAAAATGGTCAGGCATGACTCTCCTCTCTTCCATAAGGGCTTTACTGACAGATTGACCCTAAAAAACATCCCATGAATTCTTATTTTGTCCCAACACATGGCCAGCCTCAGAAAACCTTTGGTCTCTAATGCTGACCAATCTTTCCTCTTTTGAAATCCTCAAACCACTCCCTTGCTCTTGTGGCCAACCAAGGACTGACTGCCAGGGTACTGAAAGACCAATTAGAACATCTAGCCTGCTTCCAACACTGCCACTTTAATGGGGACGATTTCATGCTTGAATCTATGCTGAGCCATCATTTTCAAAAACTTTTTTCTACTCTATATATCTCTTATCTTCTAGGATGTAATTTACATACATGTGAGATTACGTGGCATTGTAGATACATTTTAGAAGCTCTCTCATGATTTTTAGATTTTAGGTTTTTTTCCCCTTAAGATGTAATAGTATTCTAGTAGATAATTCAGTTGCATATTATATTTTTCTACCAAAGAGTGTTTTTCTTTAAAAAAAACTTTTATTAATTACTAATACTATAAATTTAATTTAATAAATGGTACAATATAGGCAATTCAAGTTAATCTGTAATTCTTACGAAGTCAAACATATTTTTCAAAAATATCTATGATGGATACCAGTTCCTTCAAATGATGAGTGAATAATAAGAATTTTATATAGTCAAGTTTAAAAAAGCAAAATTATATGCCCATCACACATTCCCTTATTCTTCCCTGCCCTCTGTGTCCTGGGCTACCTTTATGTGCCATAACTCATTAAAGGCTCTGAGAAATTTTTATAAAAAAAGAAGAAGACTGACAAAATTTAAGCAAGAATGTTCCTAACTAACTTAATCACAGACTATCATTCTCACAGAATATTTATTATTACCTCTTAGTAATAATGTATTCTTTAGAAGCATAAAGGGTGGTGGCAAAGACATTCAGTTTAGGGGCATAGCACGGAACAGATTTTCATGCCCGATTCAGAAGTCAACATTTTTCCTCACTATTTTCAAAGTCAGTTAAATTTCCTATTTCAGTAAGGTATATAATATATTTCAGTAAGGTATATAATACTTTCTGTGCACTAGAAGACAGATTATAATAGTAGTAGGCATGCAGTAGATGATAAATAAATATGCATGGGTTGACTAATATTAACATTACTAGTTAGGACTCTTATGACTGTTTTCTGAGAATAATGTAAAATTTTCTTAACAAACTACCAAGATCTATAATAGATTTTAAAATGTGTTTGAAAAAGTGTTTTATCCTACATATTCCTCTTCTTACCTTTTTTTATTTTCTTCCTATCACAATACCTTTATTTCCTCAATAGGAAACTAAAGAGTCTGGTATAATAAGAGACTGTGCAGAGCATTATCTCTCACAGCTCATTTTCAATTTGCTTCCAATGCAGTAATTATCTTACCCATGACATTTCAATGATTTGATGCAATTTTAGTGTCCAACTGGCCTATCTGACTTCCAAGAAAGAAAGAAAACATTGTCCCTTTCAAATGATTCTAAAGCTTGCTTATCACTCTGCAAAACTGCTCATAAGAAATGCATGTGAAACTGCAGATCAGTTAAACAGTATCTAGGCTGAAATATCTAAACTTTAAGTTTCAGAGTTTGAGAATAAATGAGGAAAAGTAGGTTTGGTTTAATATAGCTGAAGCCTCAGAATAAAATTCATAGTCACATTCTTTTGGTTGATATTGCCAGGTGAACAATTGTATGAACAGGAGAGAAAAATGACAGTGCACATCTACTGTATGCTATGTTAGGTCCTTTTTTCCATTATACTCTACCTTCTGATTTTATTACATGTCATCTGGGATTCCTTGCATTTGTCCTCTGTGTTGTAGCCAGTGGAAGACAAAGCAAAAGATTAGAAGGTTGGTGGAAAGAGAGAAAGGTATTTATGTCCCTGGTTCTGTCATTTCTGGGCCGTGGGTTGGCAGTGGGTGACACTGTTTACTGAAGGTCACACCTTCTGATGGCTGGTCCTCGTCTCCAGCCAGAGCTTCCTCACAAGTTTCTGCTACTGGGTCCCTTCACCTCCAACTTTTCCCTTCATATGTAGTGGTGGCAGCTGCTTCCCACTGCTGTTAGGTCCAGGATGTTTCAACATCCCTCTTAGATTGTCTAAGCCTATTTGCACTTTTGTAAAGAGTCTCTTCATTAAGCTCTATACTATCTTCTTTTTTAACTGTGCATCTTTTTTTTTATGTTGGGATACTGACTACCATAGTAATTGGCATCAGGAATTGGCTTGGGAAAACAGATCCTAAACATAAGAATCTGGAATCGGGCTGATGATATATTTAATGAACTCGTGTGTATCTTTCGTAATAGATGAATTGAGTCACTGATAATCCAAGACTTATGGTGATATCACAATTACTAACATTTTCCTTGAGGACAGATGGGAAGTGATGCGAATAGAGGGCAAGTTGCTGAAAAGAAAGTGTCTGTGGCACCTGCTCACTATTAAGACAATGATGATTAAAGAAAAATGTGGCATAGGCTGTGACTTCCAGCAAACATAGATAATACATACAAAGGAGAGGATAAGTAAAAATGTCTACTAGCTAAATCAAGGCACAAGAGTAAAATCAGAAAGTCTCTACAGCAGTTTTTAAAATTTTCTTATTTTAGGTAGGTAAAAACAGACATGACCTGGTAGTCCCAAGGCATGAATGGAAAGGTTTTTAGGACTGCAGAAACAATTAAGTGTTCAGCACTGCCAGATCTCTTATTAAAAGTGCAGCAATGGTGGGGAAGGCGTTGGACTCTGATAAATGAAATGGGGCATTTTGACAAATACAGACAAGGTTAAGAAATCTGGATTCTAAAATCCCCTAAACTTTCTTTGCCAAAAGACACACATTTCTCATCATTCCTAATTATCACCAAGCCCTTAATGAGGGCTGGATCCAGCAAGCTCAGATCAAAAATGGAAGGCCTTATCTAATAAGACCTAGACTAATGATGGAAGAGTTGCAGGACTTTGCCAAGTTGAATATGAAAAATCTTGAAGAACATATATGAGAGAGTGAATTCTAATGGTACTGGAAGGAGGACAAAAAAATTAAACAAGCAAAAAAGAAACCCAAAGCAAAATAATTCAATTAGGCTGATTTATAAACATGGATATACTTGCCTGAGAATTAATGAGCTGGTTCAAGTACTTGGAATTGCCTTAACAGCCTTTATGTATGCCTTTATGTATCACTCGGGAGGAACTGTCTTACTGGGACTGTGAAATGGCCTTCTAAAATCTGGGAGTACCAACTGGGAGAAAACACTATACAGGATAGGAGTACTATCCGATGAGATGCGGTACATAACTTAAATATGTAGACCATATATACCACAGTAACTCCTGTATCTGTAACACTCATGTCCAGCACTCGGAAGTAGAGAGGAAGAGATCAACTGCAAAAGGAAATCTGGAAGAACCACGAATACATGGAGATTAAATGACATGCTACTGAAGAATAACTGGGTCAAAGAAGAAATAAAAAGAGAGATCAAGAGATACATAGAAACAAATGATAATTATAGTACAACACATCAAAACTTTTGGGACACGGCAAAAGCAGTCATAAGAGGAAAGTTCATATCATTTACAGGCTGATCTCCAAAAACAAGAACGAGCTCTAATAAACAACCTAATGTTTCATCTTAAAAAACTAAAAAAAGAAGAACAAATGAAGCTTAAAGTCAGCAGAAGGAAAGAAATCATCAAAATTAGAGCAGGAATAAATGAAATGGAAAACAAAACAACAACAATAACAACAACAAAAAACAATTGAAAAAATAAACACAACAAAGATCTGGTTCTTTGAGAAGGTTAATAAAATTGACAAATCCCTGGCTAGACTCACTAAAGAAAAAAGAGAAAGGACACAAATAAACAAAATCAGGGATGAAAGAGAGGAAATGGCAACTGACATTGCAGAAATACAAAGGATCATACAAGAATACTATGAGAAAGTATATAACACAAAATTAAATAACTTAGAAGAAATGGACCAGTACTTAGAAAAATACAACCTTCCTAGACTGAATCAAGAAGATCTGGAAAATCTAAATAGACTGATCAGCGGTATGGAAATTGAAACAATCATCAAAACCCTACCAAAAAGTATAAGTCCGGATAGCTTCAATAGTGAGTTATACCAAACATTCAAAGAAGATTTAATACCTACTCTCCTCGAACTCTTCCAAAAAATAGAAGAAGAGATGATACTTCCCAACTCATTTTATGAGGCCAATCTTACAATGATACCAAAACCTGGTAAAGATAACACAAAAAAAGAAAACTGCAGACCAATATCTCTCATGAACACAGATGCAAAAATCCTAAATAAGATACTAGCGAACCGAATACAGCAACATATTAAAAAGATTATACACCATGATCAAGTGGGCTTCGTCCTAGGGGCACAGAGACAGTTCAATATATGCAAATCGATTAATGTGATATACCATATAAACAAATTAAAAAATAAGAATCATATGATCATATCAAGAGATGCAGAAAAAGCCTTTGACAAGATACAGCATCCATTTATGATCAAAACACTTAACAAAATTGGTATAGAAGGAAAGTACCTTAACATAATAAAGGCCACATATGACAGACCCTCAGCCAACATTATACTTAATGGTAAAAAACTAAAAACCTCCCCTCTAAGATCAGGAACAAGGCAAGGCTGTCCACTATTGCCACTCTTATTCAATAGAACATTGGAGGTCCTAGCAAGTGCAATCAGACAAGAGAAAGATATAAAAGGCATCCAACAGGAAACAAAGTCAAACTGTCACTATTTGCGGATGACATGATTCTCTATATAGAAACCCTAAAGACTACACAAAAACACTACTAGAAACAATAAGCAAATACAGTAAAGTTTCTGAATATAAAATCAACATTCAAAAATTCATAGTGTTCCTATACTCTAATAATGAAGTGTCAGAAAAAGAAGTAGAAAAAATAATTCCTTTTGCAATTGCAACAAAAATAAATATCTAGGAATAAATTTAACGAAACATGTGAAAGACCTATATAATGAAAACTAAAAGACCCTATTAAAAGAAATCGAAGAAGATACAACTAAATGGAAAGATATTACATGTTTTTGGATTGGAAGAATCAACATAGTTAAAATGACCATATTACCTAAAGCATTATGCAGATTTAATGCAATCCCCATCAAAATCCCATTGGCATCTTTTTTAAGAAATAGAACAAAAAAACATCAGATTTGCATGGAAGCACAAAAGACCCCAAATTGCCAAAGCCATCCTGAGAAAAAAAGAACAAGGATGGAGGCATTATTCTGCCTAACTTCAAATTATACTACAAAGTGACAGTAATCAAAACAGCATGGTATTGACAGAAAAACAGAAACACAGACCAGTGGAACAGAATTGAGAGTCCAGACATAAACCCATATTTATATGGACAAATAATTTACAAAAAAGCCAAAAACGTACAGTGGAAAAAGCAAAGCCTCTTTAATAACTGGTGCTGGGAAAACTGGAAAGCCACCTGGAAAAGAATGAAACTAGTTGATAAATTGGTGTCTATCAACACACACCAAAATTAACTCAAAATGGATAAAGAACCTGAATATAAGACCTGAAAAAATAAAATGCACAGAAGAAAACAGGAACTAAACTCAAGGACCTTGGACTTAAAGAGGATTTTATGAATCTGACCTCAGAAGCAAGGGAAGTCAAAGCTAAAATAAATGAATGGGACTACATCAAACTAAAAAGCTTCTGCTCAGCAAAAGAAATTGTCAACAAAGTAAAGAGACAATAATCCAAATGGGAAAATATATTTGCAAGAAATGCCTCCGATAAAGGCCTAATATCCAAAATATGCAAAGAACTCCAACAACTCAATAACCAAAAAACAAATGATCCAATCAAAAATTGGGCAGAGGACTTGAACAGATACTTCTCCCTAGAGACAAATAAATGACCAACAAATATTTAAAAAGATGTTCAACATGGCTAACTAAGAGGGAAATACAAATCAAAACCACAATAAGATACCATCTCACACCTGTTAGAATAGCTATAATCAACAGGACAAGTAATAACAAATGTTGGAGAGGATGCAAAAAAAAAAAGGTACCCTCAAACACTGCTGATGGGACTGCCAATTGGTACAGTCATTGTGGAAAACAGTATGGAGGTTCCTCAAAAAACTAAGAATTGATCTACCATATGATCCGGCAATCCCTCTACTGGATATTTACCCCAAAGACTTGAAAACCCATATCTGAAAAGATACTTGCACACTGATGTTCATAGCAGCATTTTTCACAATGGCAAGGACACGGAAGCAACTGAAGTGTCCTACGATGCACAATTGGCTAAAGAAGCTGTGGTATATATAGACAATGGAATATTACTCAGCCATAAGATGAGATGAAATACTGCCATTTGCAACAACATGGATGGACCTTGAGATAATCATGCTAAATGAAATAAGCCAGACAGAAAAAGTTGAAAATCACATGATATCACTTACATGTGGGATATAAACCTAAAAGCAACAAATGAACAGGACAAACAGAGACTCATGGACATGCACAATGGACTAATGGTTACCAGAGGGTAGGGATGGAGGAGTAGGAGGGAGGTAGATGGGGTAAACAGGTCAAATATGGGAGGAAGGGTAAAGTGGGTAAAGGGGATCAAATATATAGTAGCTGAAGGAAACAGAACTGTGGCTAGTAAACACACAATAGAATATATAGATGTCAAATTATAATGAACACCTGAAAATTATATAATTGTATTCACCAATGTGACCCCAATAAACTTAATTTTTAAAAAGAAATAAAAAAAAGAAGTAGAGAAGAGAGTGGCACTATCATCATTCACTTAGTAACTCACTTAAGTAATTCTGTTTCTTGTACTTTTAAGCTCAAGCTTGTTGAGTCTGGACTATCTAGCACTCTAAGCAGGAATATTTCCATGGAAGAAGATTCTCATGTGATGTTCCACACATTTGCTGCTAGCTTAAGTTGCAGAAAAAGCAGTCCTACTGGTCTGAGTGATTGGTCCTTTAGTTCTTAATTCTGTATGCTAAGATATTACAATTAGTTAAACATGAATGTATAAAAGTATATAAAACCTATGAATTATGTAAGATTAATTTCCTAAAATAGAACTTGTCAGCTCAACCAAAGAAATAATTTAAAAAATTATCCTAGTTTTCCTATCCTATTTCATGGTAATATAGTCAATCTAGAAACCTTGATTCCTTTCTTTTCCTCTTTACCTAATCCATTTCATCAATAGTACTTGTTGCTTCATTCTTGAAGAAATATTTTATAAATACAACCACTTCACATTATCTTTAACTTCACTTAACTACCACTTAGGTCTATTCTTCACACTATATTTGGAATGCTTTAACAACTAAAATCATATCATGTCAATACCCTGCTCATACCATCTGAAGTGCCAACAGGGCCAAGTGTGATCAGACTGCTGCCTTTTTCTCTGACTTCACATCCTACTGCTCTTCCCTTTGCTCATCCTGGTCTAGCCAATACTGGTTTTCTTGCAATTCCTAGAATAACTCAAGCTCATTTCCAACACAGAGTCTTGACCTAAAAGACTTGCTTTGGGCCTTTGTATAACTTTGTTCCTTAATATCACTCAAGTAATTTTCAAATTTCACCTGTGAAACTAATGACCTGACAATCTAAAATACAGGTACTTTCCTCATCACACTCCATTCTGTTTTGTGGCTTTATTTCACAGATATAATACTCTGAAGCATAATAGTTATATATGTGCTGTCTTCTTCATTTCCTACCTTCCTCACCAAAATATAAGCTCTGTGAATTCAAGGAATTTGTCTCGTTCACTTCTGTGCCTCCAGCAATTAGGGCAGTGCCAGGCAATTTTAGACATTCGATGTTGCTATCATAGATAATTTACTGTCTCTTCTTGGTTTGACAGGCATTAGAAACTTTAAAGCTTTTCTTCATTCTATGTTACTTTTGTCCAGGCAATAAATCCCTATAAAAATGAGAAAAATTACCTTACTTTGATATCCCTGTAACAGTGAATGAATAATAAAAGTTTCACTTTCCATATTTCAGCTTTCTCAGTGGCATCCTGAATACCATGGCCCTTTAATTAAACGAAAGCATTCACAGCTCTAGACCTACTTCTATTATCTAATGCACTTCTCTCAGTAACTAGGATGATTTTCACCATGGGCACTAAGCAATTTTTAGGGAAAGTGCTAATCTTATTAAAATTATAAATCACCTGTTAAAGTAGGAGTGTACATTACTGCAAATAGAGTCATGTTATCCACCACAGTCTATCTCAACTCTGTCTTTTTATTTTCACCTAGTCCATATTAAAGCTTATTGTTAGAAAATAGGATTCTATTTTTTGTAGTGAATATTTGATATTCTGTTGTTAGTGAACTATTTGATGATACAAAGACTACCAATGAGAATCAAGGCTGAATAAAATAACTGCAGATATAATCACCTACTGAGAGCAATTATAATCTTGTCCTAGGTAACTATCATAGTGATTGCACCAGTGTATACAAAGAAACAAAATTGATTAAGAAATACTGGAAAGTTAATCCTGTTTCATAATATATACAATTCATAATCAGTGAAAAATGAAATGATAATTATAGTTAAGAAAGGAGCTAGATGTAGTGTAAAGAACCAGGACTCTTCCGAGTTTATAAATCTGAACTTGAACCCTCATAGCCTCATTTACCAACCACAATAATAGGGGGATATTGAAGATTATCTGAGATATCATTGCAAGAGAGCCTAGCACAAGTGTTGGCACAATAAATGGTAGTAATTTTTTTTATTATTGAAGCTGAATATAATAAATCATATGATTTAAAAACTGAAAGACTATTTCTTAGACGAGCTGGCATTTGTGATGATTGATACATATAAATATAAATATGTTCCATACAAATATGTTGGTTGAAATAACAGCATTGGAAATTTCTTCTTTCTAATTTTTTTTACAAGAAATGTGTCATGGTAATCTTATTATCAAGGAAAGATAAACACACAGAAAGACACAAATAAATATACATTTTTCTTGATGGTATAAGTACTAGTCTTAAGAGTAATTGTTTTACAATATGTTTATTGTTCTTATGAATTAAAACCTAACAAATATGGTAATAAAGAAAATCAGGAAATCTATTTTGATGGTTAATTTTATGCATCGGCTAAATGGGCCATGAGGTGTCCAGATATTTAGTCTAACATTACTCTGTGGAGGTGTTTTAAATGAAGTTAACATTTAAATCTGTAGAATGAGTAAAACACCCTTCCTAATGTGAGTGGGCTTCATCCAATCAACTGAAGGCCTGATTAGAACATACTGACCTTAACTCCAATAAGAAGAATTCCTTTCTTCCTGATACTCTTCAAACTAGGACATTGGCTTTTTTCCTGCCTTTAGAGTTGAAGTAAACATCAGCTCTTCTGATTCTAAGGACTTTAGACTCGGAATGGAACTAAACCATTTGCTTTCCTGGGGCCCTGCCTTGCCAATTCACCCTACAGATCTTGGGACTTGCCAGCCTTCGTAACTGTGTGAACCAATTCTTTATAATCAATCATATATACATATATGTATATATATGCATATACACACATTCATACTAAATAATAGTCTTTATTTACCTACTTTGGAAATTGAAATAACTGACACTTTGGCTTTGTAAGAACTGGGACCATCATCATCTATATGAAGTTAATAACAATAGCTGTAATAAATCTGCTTAGAATGCCTACTATGCATGTCTATTTCAAACCTGATATATATTATCTCTTTCAATCTCCCTAAGAATCAGATTAGAAGGCTGTAACTACCTTCAAAATAAAGATTAGGAAGCTGTGTGATACTTGTTTTAGGATACTCTGTTATTAAGAAGGTGTATTTTTATTAAGACTGGCTTATAAAAAAAAAAACAAAAAAACCTTTTCTTATGCTAAGCATCACTTCAGGATCTTTAGATTCTTAGTGGTAATTAAAATGTAGGCAGTACTTTTTAATCCATCTGTCTTTAGAAGAAGGGCCTTATCAACTCTCTTTGTATACCCTGTGGACTTCTGATTATACAGGTACTTCTATCTTACTGCAAAAATCTAAGCACTAAATTGGCCATTGGTTACCTTCCTTACATATATGAGTCTTATTAAGCTGCGCTGTATATCACCATTCTTCAACTTCAACGTACATGACATTCTTTGCCATAAAAAGTCTTTATTTGATGCCTATTTTATACACTACCAGTATTTTATATCATGTGTCTTTATTTTATCTGAATACATCAAAATCAAAAGTCACTTATAGTATTCTTGATTTCAATGGAATAAAGAGAGTTAACTCACAATTCTCCATGATTCTGTCAATTATTTCTTAGCAAGTTGGGATAAAAAATTACTGCCAAGACCTCCTGATATAAAAGCATAATACTTTCAGCTTTTATAAGGAAGGCTTGCAGTGGTTTCTTATGACAGTGCTCACCACTTTTGAATCATTTACCTTTTTTTTTTTTTTTTTATAATTTACATACCTTTAAAAAAAACTTTTCTGAGATGGCTTATTGCCATGGATACATTTATTATGGTGAAGAGAAATAATAATCTATATTTATGTACCACTTACCATTTTCAAAGCAGTTTTACCAAATTATCTCATATGATTCCTGCACACTTATGTATAGATTCAGCAACTATTTATTGGGATTGTAATATGCCTGCCCTTAAGAATGTCAAGTTAGCAGGGAACACAGAGAGATTAAAAGGTAATTAAAATATAGCGTGATGAGTGCTGTTAACACTGAATTCCTTAACAACACATACAAGCATCTTCTTATCCAGCTAGGAGTAGGGAAAAAACTGGGTTTCTTTGAGATCATATTTGGTTTAAAATGTGATCAGGTTTTACTCAGGGGAAGTTACAGGGGAAATATCTCAGGCACGGACAGAACCATGGCAAAGACATGGATGCGATAAGACAGGTAGTATAGAAGAATAGTTAAGAGATATAACCTGACACCTGTCAGAATGGCTATCATCAATAATTCAAAGAACAAGTGTTGGTGAGGATGCGGAGAAAAGGGAACTCTTGTACATTGTTGGTGGGATTGAAAATTGGTACAGCTGCTATGGAAAACAGTCTGGAGGCATCTCAAAAATTAAAAATGGATACACCTTTTGACCCAGCAATTACACTTCTGGGTATTTGCCCAAAGAAAATCAAAACAATAATTTGTAAAGATCTATGTACTCCAATATTCATGACAGTACAATTTACAATAGACATGATACCAAAGCAACCTAAATGCCCATCAACAGACAATTGAATAAAGAAGTTATGGTTCATATATACAATGAAATATTACTCAGCAATTTAAAAAACTGAAATCTTACCACTTGCAATGACATGAATGGACCTAGAGGTTATTATGTTGAGTGAAATAAGTCAGACAGAGAAAGATAAATACTATGTGCTTTCACTTATATGAGGAATCTAAGGAACAAAAATAACTAATCAAAAACAGACACAAATACAGAGGACAATTTGGTGACAGACAGAGCGCAGGGGGCTTGGGGGACTGGGAGAATGGGGTGAAGAGTTAAAGAAGTACAAATTAGTTATTGAAAGTTGGTCACGGTGATGGGGTGCACAGCAGAGGGAATGTAGTTAGCATTAATATGATGGTTAGGTGGAGGGCCAGGGGAGGGAGAGAGCAATTGGGGGGATCGTTTTATGAACTCTATAGATGTCTAACCAATGTACTGTATACTTGAAACTAATAATAATAATAATAATAATAATAATAATAATATAATAGGCATAAACTCTGGAGCCAAAGTACAGGTGCATAACCTTGTGTTGGCTTACTTGTGCAACTCTGCTCAAATTGTTTCTCTCTGTGATGCAGTCACCTCATTTGTAAAATAGAGAGAGTGGTAGTACATACAGCTTAGTGATGATATAAGTATTTAATGAATCAATGTGTGGCACACAGTAAGCACTCAAGAAAAGTCATTATCATGTCTGAAGGAAGAGGGGGAGTTACAGTAGAAGAAACACGAAACACCCACCAGGGCAGATTTTTTTTCCTCCATTGAATACATCAATTGTGGCCCCCCCCCAAAAAAAAATTCTAATATTTAGGGAATCCTTTTCTTTTAGATATACATTATTGCTTTCATTCCTATTAAAGCTACTATTTTATTAAAACATAACACAATAAACTTTGTAACATAATTTCCTAAGAGAAAACCAATCGCTAAATATCACTGTAAGTGCAGTCATTTTTACATGCGATGCATGTCATCTCTCTACAGCTGTTTGGCAATGAGAAAAAGAGCAGTTCAGTTTGGGTTCAGATCTTCTGCTCTAGCAGTTACAGGCTAGTTTAGTTATTTCAGCATTACTGACAATGTTTCACTGGTGGACATTCTGGACATCCAACCACTTACACATGAGAACTTCCAAATAAGGTCCTCCAAGACAGAGCTCAGCTTCATGGATCACTTGTCTTCATTGAAAAACGGATGCTGCCTTATGTGTGGGATTCTCATATTACCTAGAAATGCCCCTTTTGTTATAATTCTGTCACTGATAGAATTTCACTTTTAAATCAGAGTATTCATTATTTAATGTTTTACTAATTTATCTAATCCTGATCTGTTTCCATGCATAAAATTTTTATTTTGTGATAAATTTCTGACTCTCAGAATAATTGCAGTTGGATTAAATACATTCAAATATTGGACTCTTCAGTTTATTACAACAATATAAATCTCAGGAAGAAGTCATTGATGCTAAATTTTTGATAATATCACAAAGTGACTAGAAATGTGTTAGCCATATTGAAAACAATAAAGTACACAATTTAGCTCTAGTTTTTGAGTATGACATCGATTTCTTTGTTTTGAGGGGATATATCAGATCTTTTCCTTTCTGTTGTTCTAAAGAGATATGAGGAAATGTGAATGTTCAAGGTAGAAATGCATAGTAAGTTCTGTCAGGATAGTTACACTACAAGACTACAGGGTAGCTCTCCCAATTAATGTCCACAATACATACTGTTATGTCAGCTCTATCCACGATGACTTTATTTCAAAGTGCAACACAGCATGCTGAAAATGCTTTGGCTTGAATCACTCAGTTATAATTGCATTGTTATTATTAATGGACTTCTTAATTCAATGGTTGTGTTTTCCAACTAGACTGAATTCCATAAGGTTAGGGGTTATAGTACTTGGACTTGTTTATCTCTCCTCAGTATTTAGTAGTGCATGACTCATAATTGGACAATAAGCATTTGTTGAATGAATAAATAAATGAATGAACAAAAGAATTTAACTAACGTCTCTTAAACATGTCTCAGTCCCCTATTTTTCAATGTATGGGTACAGAGCCATTGCCTAAGTCTGTTTGCTCAGCTTCCTTTATTTCTATCAAAGCACCTTATAAAACATCTACCTACAGAATTTTTGTTATTCATATACTTACCTCGATATTTTTGTTGTCATTCTTTGCACATCTATTTTGTTATTCTTTCTAAGCATACTTAAATTGTGTGAAAACAAGATAGATAAAATAACGGGAACACAATCTAATCTAGAATTTATTATATAGATAAAATGCTTCAGAAAGGTTTTGAGGCTTTTCACAAGGGAGGTATGTTATGATTTGAAAAATTTCCTGAGATCCTTGTAGTTGAGGGTTGGAGCTCAAGGGATGGGTTTGGAATCATAATAACCCTTATCCACCACTAAAGATTTATTCAATTAAGGTCAAAATCATACTGTTGTGAGCACATAGTATATGCATCTCCCCATCCTTGAATGGAAAACCAGATGAGTCACTGAGCATTGTGGTGAACCCAAATGAATTCTTCATTGTTGATTAAAAACAAAGGGCACAGATGTTTTAACTGCACAGAGAGAATGAGGTTTTGCAACATAAAAGCCAAGAGGGCAGAGTCATCATTCAAAAACACAATTGTAATTGATAATACCAAAGTTTAAGAATAGCTCTGCAAGATAAGATTTGTTGGCTGGAATAGGTAAGTGTCACTGTTTCCTAGATTTTCTCTTTTGTGCTAGAACTGAGACATGTAGTCCTGTGAAAGATATTACCAATCCTTCTGTGAATAATTCTGTATTCTTCAGAAGGAAACAATATATAATGCACATTATATATTAAGTACCTAAAATATATTCTACACAGACAATTTCCATACTTGAGAGAATGATATGCTTAAAACTTACCATTAACACAAGACATAAAGTTGTCATTTGCTGTTATTCTTAGATTAAAATCAGGCTTAAACATTGTCACTGCATGGGGCAATGTGAAATTTGCCACTGCCCTGGGGTCCTCCGTTCTTTCCCACTAACTCAGTAAAGAATAACAGATTAGCAAGATTTAGAAAAAGTACGATTTATGAAAGCACATTTTAAGGAAGAAGCGGGTCATGCCTAAGAGGGCTGTAACCATGCAGAAACAAAAGATATGATTAAAGTACACTCCAAGGAAGGGACAGGTTACAGCAAAGAGGGCTGTAACAGCAGAAGTGGGGAGTTTTGTATTATATTAGGGCCATGAAGAGAGGTTACAAGAGTGGTGCTAAATGATTGTCACATGAGCTCATTTTGATTGATATTTGATTGATATAACACTTCGCCTACTGCACATGTGGTTACCCAGAGTTCTGTCTGTTATAATTAATTCATAAACTTCTGGGTATAAGCATGATATTATAATAATGGTATAATGAGGCTGGGTCATGGGGAGGTTAGTGTAGGATTGATTGTGCATGCACTTGTGGTTGGATTACACCAGCTGCTATTTTATGACTTCTTACTTCTTTGTGACTTATGATGCAATTTATAACTATAAAATGGGAGTTTGGGAAAGATCTTAAAAGAGGTCTTTGGGTTGGGCTTTTGTTCTTTTGTTCCCCCACTGCTCATGCCTACCTACCTACCTAACATCTTGTGATTTATGCCTGTTACTCGTGTTAGAGAACACCTCATCTGTTATTTTTCTTGGAAAAGAAATCTATGCTTGGTTTACTAAAGTATTAAATTATTATTTTTTTCACCAAATGAGACCCACGTTCTTCATTCCCCAAATCCAGCCCACATTTTTCCTGCTGAGATATAGACAGAAGTGATCATCCCCAACTAATAAACAGACCTGGGTTAGGAGTTGATAGATTTTGTTTATCCTTCTGAGCAGTCTCTCTGGGCAACCTCTTCCATTTTATTATTAATGGAAAAAAATTACAGGAGTATTATTCTTACATTTATTCTTTCTTATTACCTCTATTCTTTCACAAGCTTTTTCTTAGCCTCTTTTTTTGTGGTAGAAGGATATTAATGTGCTTTTCCAAAACATTTTTTTGAGAATTAACTTATGTATGTTGCTTTGTACAGTATACTGGTTTATAACCAGTGTCCGAATTAGTAGTTGCAAGTTGGAGAGGGCCTTTCCCTAGAGAACCTCATTATGTAGTGCTCTGAACTTCACATTCTGCGAAAACTAATTCTAAGTTTTATGTTTAAAAATTGAATCAGAAGATAGATTTTGTCATTTTGCACAGTTTTTGTTATAATTAGAGACAAGATAATGCATACATTAATGTTTAGAAAAGTACTCTAAAATATTAGAGATTGCTCTAAGTAAAAAATATCAAAGAATATTTTTATTTGAATTTTAAAGTGTGTGATATTATACCAGTATTTGCAGCTCTTATGCTAAGAAAATAAAAGAAAAATCAATGAAAGAGGATCTAAATAATATACTTTGAGCTTTACTGGAACTTTTCAGCCAGTGTTTACACACTGATAAAAAGAGTCTGTTTCTTGATATAGAGAAGAATGAAAGTCACTATAGGATGGTTTCAAAAGACAATTACACAGAATATGCTGTGCTCTACTGCTAAACTAATGCATTATGTGTGAAACCCAAGCCTTTGCAATGTGGCTCCTTATAATGCTTTTTGAGTTTCCACTTTTAGGAAATAAATTCAGTTTGGTGTAGTGTAAGCCCTGACAGTTGGGTTTTCTTTTTTGTAATACAAGTGCCTGACTTAAGCTTTGATTGCAGAGGCATCTACTTCAAAGATGTCTATCTCAATAAACACATGGCCTGTCACACAAGTAGATAAAGAGCCAGGCCAGGTGCCACCGCCCCACTTTAGGCTTGTTTGTTTTAGAGATCTTTATTGATTTTTATAACTGATCTTTTGGGTCCCTTACTTTTTTCTCTTCCAGCACTTTAAATTCCTGCTCATATGTTTTAAATTTATCAATAAAGAGTGATCCTGCAAAATGCTAAGCCTCCTCTTTTGTCTCCAATAAAAGTAGAACCCCAGGCTCATGCCCTCTGTCTCTATCCATGACCTCAATGTGTGGCCCCAGATGTGCCACGTGCTTTCTAAGACCTGTGAGTAATAAACTATTTTTTTTCCCAAAGTTTCCTGATGGTTACTGCTGAGGTCTTACAGTCATAATAAAAACCACAGGGCTAAACCAGTCAAAAAATTGGTTATTGATGAGCTAAGACTAACACACAACATTTTAGAAACTGCATGGTCACATCTTGAACAATTTTGAAATAAAAAAAAAAAAGCAGGACTGCATTTTTGTATAAAAATACAATAGATGTTCAAGACCCAAGGTGCTACCATACAAGCCTAGTAATTAGTTTGAAGAGCTAGAAAATATTTATCAGCCTAGTAATTAGTTTGAAGAGCTAGAAAATATTTGGATTTTATATTTAGCATTAAATAAATTTGACTCTGTTTACTTATATACAAACTTTTTTCATTACAATCCCCAGCAGAAGTCATCAATCTCATTGTTCAAAACTGGCCACATAATATTATATCCAAATATAAGAAAATTTTTTTCTTAAATATTTAAGTTTTGAATGACTGTGTGACTATTATGCATAGGGAACATAACTGTCTTTCATATCATCATTTGATTCCTACTTATACATAAAAATATATATCTATTTTTAATGTTTAATTTTTGATGATAATAATTTCCCTTAGTATGAATAATTTATGGTTCATTCATTTTGGTTTCCTTGGTACACAACATTTTTAAATGATCATCATACTAACGCCTTCTTTTCCACCAGTTCAATCAAAATCAATATCATTGGAGAACTGGTAAACCAATAATCTAAGGACTCTTGTAAGAAGAAATAAAATAATTATCCTGAGAGACAGAAAACAAAATATATGAATAAATGAATAAGTGTATCATGTATGATTCTAGATGCAGAGACCAGACACTGTAAACTGATCAAGTCTCCTCAAATTCATTGATTGTTTGGTTTACTACAATTCTCAACAAAATGCTAGTGAAATAGTTTTGGAAATAAAAAAAAATAATTTTTTTGAAAGTTTATCCAGAAAACAAACAAACAAAAAAAACATTTTAATTTTTAAAAAAGGCCTGGAAGTTAAGAGAACGTTGGAGGATTGGGGGAACAATCCTAAACTGTATCAGTTATGATTGACTTTAGCTGAATCTACTCGTACTCAGATTATAAGACCTTAAACAAACAAGGTTCTGCCATCTTACCATGTCTCTCCTTCATATACAAATTGACTGAGACTCTGTGGGAGAAATCCCATTTCTGTTCTAGATGGGGGCATAAAGGCTAAAGGTACTGCCAGCTGGGTCCACCCAGTTTTTCAGAAAATCCACAGCTATCCTGGAAACTCTCTCCATTCCATAGTCTATATTGTAGATTACACTTATTAGCAAGGATGAATAGAAAGTATATGCTTTCAGTTGGGCACAAGGCCATCCCAAATAAAAACGGAGTTTCATTAGGAAAATCCTTATTCATATTCATCTATCTATCTATCTATCTATCTATCTATCTATATGTATGTGTATATATGTATATATCTATTAATGCTTTTCTACATGCCACTATTTTATATTTACAATAACTAAAAAAGGTATTATTTCTCTAAGAATTCCCAAAAACTAAAAGTCTCCAGAAGACCTCATTTATACATTCTTCCCAAGGAGAAAGATCATAGATAGATAGATAGATAGATAGATAAACGGATAATAGATCATTACACTTATACTATATATTAGAACATAAGATATTTAAATAACTATTTTATATTTTATAGTG
The DNA here is from genome assembly GCA_028627145.1 of Eidolon dupreanum. Taxonomy (NCBI): domain Eukaryota; kingdom Metazoa; phylum Chordata; class Mammalia; order Chiroptera; family Pteropodidae; genus Eidolon; species Eidolon dupreanum. The sequence continues at coordinate 23,171,370 of CM053510.1, forward strand.
ATGCTGTGACAAAAAAAAAAAAAAACATAAACTTAGTGATTTAAAATAATACAAATTTACTAGGAAAAAATTATTGAAATCAGAAGTCTTAAATGAGTCAGGGCTAAAATCAAGGTGTCAACAGGTCTGCATTATCTACTCCAAGAGAGAATCTGTTTACTTGCATTTTTTAGTTTTAGAGGTCACCAGCATTTCTCTCCTCATGACCCCATCCTCAATTCTCAAAGCCAGCATCAGTATACCATTCTTAAATCTCTCTGATCTCTGCATCTATTATCACACCTCCTTCTCTGACTCTGACTCTTCTGCCTCTGTCTTCTAAGAACTTTTGCAATCATGTTAGTTCCATCAAACAATTCAAGATAATCTCCTCATGTCAATACCCCTAACATAATCACAGATGCAAAGTTCCTTTTGTAAGGCAAGGTAGTAGTCATAGCTTTTGAGGATAAGGAAATGGACATTTGGGGTGGGGATGATACTCCGTCTTCCACACATTTCAAACCAACAGAGAGTGTATGAATCATTTAACAATAAAAATATTCCAAAAATTGTTACCTATAGAAAATTAGTCACTATCTCATATCGCATACTAACATAAATTTTAGAATGATAAAATAGTTTTATGTAAAAATTGAAGTCATAAGCATTTGGAAGAAAATATCAGTAACTTATTTTAGGTAGTCTAGGACTTTGCAAGCACAATGATTGAACTGAAAATGGTAAATGAATGACTGCAATATTTGAATATACAAATATATAAAACATCTGTATAAAATAAGAAACAGTAATAAAAGTAAATGATAGAGGAAATAGCTGCAGCACATACGACAGCTAACTTGTAACTATCCTTAACAGTCAATATCTATTTGAAAAACAGTGAGCACCTGCAAATATGCTCCACATTATGCCTAGATTGTACCTGTTCTAATAGAGCCTATCTTCTACTGGTGTAAGAGCTACAAAACAAATAAACCCTGATGAAACAAAGAGCAATTAGATAAAGTTGCCTTTAGGGGAAGGTGGTTTAGGAAAGCCTTATAGATTGAGATCTGAAGGGAGAGATCAAGATAAGAGTGTAATATCCAGGCAAGAGCAAGTACAGTGACCTTGAGGCAAACAATGCCTTGATTTGTTGAGAAACCAAGTGTAATCCAGGGTGGCTGGAGAAGAGTGAATAGGTAGGAGTATAAGTTGAGATAAGGTTAGGGTGGTGAGCAAAATCCAGATTGCACAGCATCCTAGATGATGTTTAAGATTGTGCATTTTATTGAGAGCAATGGAAATCCACTGAGAGATTTAAGCTAGAAAGTTTCAAAATGTTATTTACCTTTTATAACTATCTTTGTGGCTGCTGCATTTAAAATATAGTTCACTATAAGGTAATTTGGCAATATTTATCCTTATAATTTAACACATTTCTATCTGTAGAGATAATAATGTTCCTTCTACAAATCTATCCTAATGAAACAACAGAAACGCAATTTCTTAAAGATTATCTTCCTCCAAATTTTAATTATGAAATCCAGGGTAATTAAAATTTCTTTCAATAAAGGAATTAATAAGGATTTAATACATTCAAACATGCAACATTCTATAGCCATTAAAAGGCATTTTTAAAAAATACTTAAAAAAAAGGATGGGGTATTTTTCAGGAATTAGTGTTACAAAGAGAAAATCAGATATGGTACTGTATGGTACTGTACTATATGGTGAACTCATTTTCTGACTATGTTTATTTGAGGGTATATATACACGTAAGTATAAATATATACTGTCAGTCTCTGCATTATATTTAGCCAGGTTTGGCCTTCAGCAGACTGGCCCATTGCTCAGATTCTGTTAGAATCACTGGCCAGCCTTTCAAATGTAGGATATTTGCATAGTCTAAGTCTATTGGACATTTCTGCAAATATCCAGAAAACAAAGAAAAATAGTGAGAGCAAATGAAATATATTGCCATTAAATGTTGATCAAATAAATTACCATCAGCTAAAATATAAATAAAAGAAAAGGAAATACTACATTTAAAGGGCTACTTTCCTCCCAGGGGCCAAGTGTGTTTGTTGTTGTTATTCTTTTTTATCAGAATATTTCTAAAAGAGAACTCTTTTGAATCCTCCCAATGATGTCACACAGCATTCTGTCTAAATTTTCTATGTGAAGGAAAAAATGAGACCCAGAAATATTCATTTGTCAGGATCCACACCACCTGGGATGGAGGTGCATTTGGAGTTTGAACCTGGTACATTGAAAGTCTAGATCATCTGGAATTTCAAACAAATTCTCACAACATCACTCTCCATTTTGCCTCAAAAATCATCACAAGCAAAAAAAATTCCAGGACATACCACCATTTATACTCAGAACTGTCTTCCTCTTCCCCCTCAAAAAAAAGGTATTAAAGGCACGATTTTGACAGGCTTAGTGACAGAAGGAATAAATACCCTTATCCATGTTAGATGGATGGTAAATACAATACAGGTGGAGAAGGTCCCAAAGTCCCAAGCAGCATGGGTCAGCCTCCCTGCAGGAATTAGATTTTGCAGTGGCTGTTTTATCAAAGCAGATAACTGGGAGAACTTTCCACTGCTTCTGAACCTTTCTTCAGCATTTATCCATTGTCTTCCATTACAAGCAAGAGAGAGGGTGCTTAATTATGTCCAAATAAAATTATACTGCAGACTATAGCCTATTCATGAGAACTCCTATCCCAGGCATGCTATTATTCAATTACCATATAGTGTTAATTACTTTAACGACACTATCTAGAAAAAAAATTGAAAAGTGAAAAATGAGTGGCTTATGATTTCCTTAAGAACTCGGGGATCTCTCTTTATTATTCTCATGCCATAATTACATATTCCGCTTCTTTTTATATGTCCCACTTTGTTTTGCTTGTTTCCTGATTTATGTTTTCCTGTAAACAGTGCAATCAATTACCTTTTAAAGCCAGCTTTTATGCTATTTACATCATGTAGTTCAGAAGAATTATAGTCTGTCTTTAAAAACGCGGTTTCAAGGGAAAGGTTACCTGTTTATATCCTTGACATTGCCTTCTAAATACCCATTTATCATACTTTTTCTCTTTAATTTTATTTTGCCCGTTAGCCATTTCAAATTCACTCAATAAGGAAGCTTTAGAAAAGAGCATCTGGCATCACTGAAGCTCTAAACATGATCTAAGGAGTTTTGTTCTCCAACTGTCCCAGTCATCTATCAAATATCACTCACTATGACATGATGTGTCATTCATCCTAATGGATGTAACAGCATTGCAAATGGAAATGCCAAATAAAACTTTTTTTTTCCTGTTTTAGCCTTGCAAGCAATTTATAACTCCCAAAAGAAGAAAATGCCTAAATGTAAACATCCACATATAGGAGTGTAATTGTAAAAGTTATATAAATCAAAGAAACAATTCATACAAAAAAAAATGGAAAGAGTAAACATACACATGGAAAAATATTCACCCTTGTGAATAATTAAAGAAATGTTTTATTAAAATAATTCTTAATTACTATTTTTATACTAGCAAAATAATTAGAAAAAGTAATTAAAATACATTTCTAACATAGTTTCAGTAAAACTGAAACATACATTTAGTATCATTAGCATTCAAATTTGTATAAATGCAAAAGTAACAAGGTAAAAGTTCACAATGCTTATAAAGACATATATGTCTAAAGACCTTGTAATCTGACCTCGGGAATTTATTCTGAGGTTATAACTCAACAAACACAACATGTTATGTTACAAAAAGATGTTTATTAATGATTTTCTATCATTAAAAAAGATCTCATATAACTGAAATGCAAATTCATATTGAATTGGTATATTAATACCATTCATGTTTACATACCCATAAGATGAATATTTATATAAAGATTTAAGAGAATTATGGAGCAAAGAAACTTTTGTAATGCTACATAAATCACAAAACATATTTAAAATTGTATAATTATCACATATGCACACACGTTTTCCCACAGCAAATGAATAGTGAGGGAACCTCGAAAAAGATTAAAGAGATAGTTACTAAAGGTTTTGATTTAATTTATCAAAGCTCTACACAATGCGTTTATGTTTTAGAATCTGGGGAGAGAGTAGAAGTAATTGTGTCCCTCGTCTCAATTTTTAGCTCTTAAACATAACAGACTGGGCCTTATTGCATAAGAATGCAAGTGAGCTTGGAAAAGACCCAAGTCAAAAACCATCTGGGATTTCAGCAGCTGTCTTCAATGAACCTTTTACATGTTTAATTCTTTCTCTATCTCTCTCTTCTAGGGTAACCAATAACCTTGATTTGCCCAAGAATTTTCTGTTAGCACTTAAAGTCCCCAGTCCCAGGAAAAGCTTCAGTCCCAGGCTAACCAAGATGAACTGGTCACCCTAATTTTTTTGTCTTGCTGGAATTCTACCCCCAACCCTTTGTACTGCAAGATTCTCTAACTCTTCCTGAAGAGTAACTAGGTCTCAGTCTCTGTCTCTATGTCTTAGTCTTCATCTTTGCCCATATATTGCTATTAAAATAGTGTTTGTCTATCAGTGTCTTGGACTCCTCAATTGGGAGTTGAGAGCTAGTGGAACTTGGTGGAGTTTGGGGGATAAGGGTCAACTTTTGAAAAAGAATTATAAGAGTCCTTCACTCTGGCGGTGCTTATTTTTGTCTAAAACAATGCAGTTCTTATATCTCAAATATTTATTATTTTCTAAAGTCCTCCTTGACCTCACATCAAGTATAATAAAAGGAAAGCATGAAGTACATTCAAGAAAATCCCACCATCTAACTGAAGAAAGTTTTACTTTATTTCAGTAAATTCATGTTCTGACCTTATTATTTCAAGGAAGCATCTACCCTGTAGACTTGCTGATTTGTTTCACAAACTTTACCTTCATTTGCAACTAGAAATAGGTTGAACTTGATAGTCTAAGGTCATGACTAGCTGAATGATTCTTAAAACTTTAAATCATAAAACTGCATTATTTTACTGTTGTAGATAATCATGACTACTTAAATTTACCACAAATTTCAGGACATATAAATACATTTCAAATATCACTATTATGAATTCCTTGCTAATCACATACACGGCATCCTTATACTAATTTAAAAATTAATTATGCATTTTTTCCTCCCCCCTTACTTCCTGTCACATCTGAAACTTCACCTGACATTTCAAGTTATATATGAATCAGAGTAGGGGCTAAGGGTTGAAATATGGAGATGAATGATTTATGTTATCCTTGAAGTTACGCAGACGTAATGAATTACCTTTTCCCTGAAGTCGACCTTTCAAATATCAGGTACTCCCCATCCTTTGTTGAGTCATTCAGGTTACATTTTAAGATTACACTATAGTTAATGTGGTTCTCTAATGCATAGGAAATATAGCACTTTAAATGACTATGCACTTATAACTCTCAGCCCTACAAACCAATTCTATCATGACGCCATTTATCCACACACAATTCCATCAAATCTAATGTACAAATAAGCAAAAAGTAAACAAAATCCATTCTAGAACTCAGTTATTTCTTTTCCCCCTTGCTCCTTGGAATTAAGTTTAAAATTTTCTACCCTGGTAATAAATGTTTTACTAGTTTTATTAAAATGTCCATTATTACAAAGAAATAATTTAAAAACATGAATTAAGGTCCTTATGAATAAATGTTGAATGATACATATTAAGTGTAGCAATCTGATGTATGGTTCAATTTCTAGAAAGTTCATACATGCACACTTTTCTTTTTCTTAGCGCGCGCGCGTGCGCGCGCTCTCTCTCTCTCTCTCTCTCTCTCTCTCTCTCTCTCAGAGAAAACTCAATATCTGAGTGCAGTATTCATATTAGCTCATATCTGAGGGCAAAAAAAATCTTTTTCTTCATATATTCCCTATGTCTCTGGATTTGTTTTACAGTGATTCTAAGTGTTTGGTCCTAAAAGTTACAACAGACTGGACTCAAATCATAGAAATGTGTCATCCATTGAGTGATTATTTTTTTTAGCTTCCTAGCTGGCTTAATCTGCAAGGTTATTAACAATATTGCTTAGATTAATATTTAAGCCATCTAACATAATGCTGTGGAAGATATCCTAGGAGCATCTTTTCACCGGACACAATGATATCCTTTCTCTGGGTTTTCTCTTTTGCGAAGTAACTTGGCAGCCATTATTCTATTCTCTAAGCCACTGGATGACTGTAGGACAGAGGGCCAAGTCTTTAAGAAATTTGAATCAGAGATTCAGAAATACTTTTGAGTAGAACTGAAGAGATGTAAACCAAGTGTTTTAAATAAGAGAAAAGAAAACATCTATCTGTAACAAAGGACTGCATAAATAAGGACCAAGAAATGCAGAGTAGAAGAGAAGAGATATCTGTTCACTGACTACTTTCCAATTTGAGATGTTAGTACTAAGCAAACCCAACTCTACCTGTGCTCTAAAAGATATCTCGGTCTCTCTGTTCAATAAATTTCCCTTTTTTAATGAGTTCAAGTAAGTGTCTGTAACTAAAATGGCATTAAACAGGGCAAATGTTGAGATATATTTGGTATTTAATAAATGCCACTAAAGCTACCATATGGCCCCACAAATAATTAGCTTCCTGTAACAGAAAAAAATACATATTTATGTGAAAAAATAAAAATAAATTTTCACTGCTATTTCAGAAGTTGAGAAGATCTGTATACAGTGTGGAGAAGAGGAGAAGCTGGAATCCAATGAGAATCACTAAGATTGTTACTGTATCTGACTGTGATAAATTTCCAATAGTGATAACTGCTATTTTTCTCCTGCCTTCCCAATCCAATGCTAGTTTCCTTTTTAACAGCTATAATCTGGAAATATACCAGGAAAGTGGTCCAAGAAAATGTAGTTCCCAGCATAAGTTGATCTAACACTACCCAGCACAATATTCGTTTATTATAAATTAATGATGGACAAAATCAACACTGTTAATAAGGTCAGAAAAATCAGTCAGCTGTGGTTAAACATTTCCAGTCTATGTTCACATAGGGATTTATTTACTCACATAAACAGTGGGAGAAATAGCAAAGGGAAATAGTACTTATTGAACACAACAGAATGTGACTAATTATACTAGGATATTTATACATTGTCTCCTTTAAATTTTCTGAAAACACATACATTTAGTTACTATGACCCTCTTTCTAGATATTTGGAAACTGAGGCTTATGATCTATATAATTTATTTCATGTCCATGTGCAGAAATTAATTTTATATTTGTCATTGCAAGATTAGATAGTAAGTGCAACATTTAAATATTTGAAATTTATACCATTAGATGTCTCAAACCCTCTTGCCCCAAAATACAACAACAGAAATAGAACTGTTGTTAGCATAGCCTATTATGGAATTCAATAACCTAATATAAATTCAATTCATCACAAAATTAACCACCAGGGATCTAGGGCTCATCATCTGACAAAATAATACACAGGTTATGAAATCAGACTCATTTGAATTTGTAACCTGTTTCTGACATATACAATGCTGTGTGACTTTGGATAAATTACTTTAACCTCTTTAAAGCTGTATTTCCTTGCCTATAAAATAGGAAAAATGAATATATCTAGTTCACAGATTTGTCATGAAAATTAAAATGAGGTAGTGATGATCTGACTGTGCTCAGCAAATATTAACATAACAAATACATTCTAATTATTATAAGAAAATTTTATATATACAAACATACATAAGAAGAAATATAGAATATATAATATTATGTGTGAATGCGTATCCTTTATTTAACCTGTACTTGAAAAAGTCTCAGAAATAAAGTTAATAATCAAATACAATAAACATATGGGCCTAATTTTCAGAAATAACAACTCACTTATATTCTCTGTGCATTTTGTTTACTTTCTATTTTATAATTCCTACTACATATGTCCTGTAAATTTCCTCAACCTCTTTACTGAGAAGATTCGGTTTAAATTTTTAGTAAAGAAACATCGCATATGACATTACTATTTCTTAGGTCATTCGTAACTTTAAGTATATTGGAGATATTATTTTGAAATCAAAATATTAGCTATCTTCAAAACTTTCTGAATCACATAAAATATAAATGAATTATTTTTTCACAAAACCAAGAACAGATTTCATAACTCTCTCACTTAGCTACTCTGAATAATATTTCATCTGGCTTTCTAGATGTAATCCAGGCAAACCAACCATATTAAAATTTATGTAAATTTGCTAAGAACCTCTCTTTGAAAAAGTTCAACTTAAACCCATAAGAGATCCTTTGTCATCTGTAGTAATAGTGAGGACTGCTTTTCATTAAAGTTAATATCAGACAATATCTAGCAAATTTGGCTTAATTCACTATAATAAAAAAAAATTTTTTTCTAAACTTTTCTAGTAAATTGTGCAAAGAGACCCTTTGTCTTTTAATGATGCAAGAGAGTGGAAAATTTAGTTATAAAATTTCATGGCTGAGTTCTACAAAACTATTGTGCCTAATGGAGTATTGATTGAAGCAAGTAGAAATATGGAGAAACAGTTGGAAATATTCCCAGGACATCTGAAAATCTAAGCAGCATTACATTTAAGAATTTAGCAAAACACGCAGGCAATTCTCTTAAGGGCTGCTGTCACTTTGTTTCAAGCTGTTCCTAGGGAATAAAAATGCTGCTATATGATATGTGAAAAGAGCTCTGGGGAACAGAATATCCTCTCAGTTTAGCAGAGTTAAGAGAGTACCAAATGACTCTTCAGGCAATATTAGTCTTTTAGCTTTCCTTTTGTTTGTTTTCACTGCAATCCATGGATGAAATTATAAAATTTAAGCATATGCTTTCAATTCTTTCTATGACATATACACTAAACAGCTACTCTCTTTGATCATAAACTTTCGCACATCTAATTTTTTCTCATATTTCAAACATGTTTACAAAAACTACTCTGATAGTATATCAATGATCAATTGAATAAGAATTTATTATGTAACAGTACTTAGTAGATGCTCAATAAGTGATCACAATTGTTATTTAATTTGAATCACTCTAAAAATGTGTTAATACCAAACTCTAGGATTATTGCTTTTCTACAACTGGATCCATAAAAACTTAGACCAGGCCTGGAAATAAATGTATAATTTAATGATAAAGGAAAGAACTAATGATAATTTTTTTTCTGGGCTCTCCTAACTCCATATTTGGTAACAATTTTGTGGTGTTTATAGTTCTAACATTTTAGAGCAGGATGACAAGTTAGACATACTACTTTTACAGATTTGGAGATTAAATAATTTCCTAAATCATGTAGTGACTTGCTATGAGAAACAAAAAGAGAAGTCACTTCTTCTGATTCCAAAAGATTATATAGTAAAAATATATATATGGTTCATCATAGTTTGTGCAAAGATTTTTAATAGTCTCCTAATATCTAAAATTCTAATGTTAATGTCTCCAGTTTTCATACTCCCTAGTTCACAAGCCATTGGGGATTATCATTTTATTTACTATAAACTTCTTGAGAATTATTCCTATACTCTATAGGAAATTCGGACCTCGTGAAATCTATGTTCAGTTTCCTCTTACTTTTTACTTTGGAAATTATTCTATCTTGACACTTGTAGATTTGCAATTGGCTGACTGATACCAACTCAAATGTATGTATTTTTTTTCTTTAATGATCCCAAATGTCATTACAACAAAGAACATGTGGGTTGTGTATTTTATTGAGGGTTTTAGATACTGCTGTAATAAGGGGTTGCTTTGTAATTATTAGGTCATATGCAGCACAGCAGATAGTAATAAAAATATAAAATCAATTACACATTTCTCTCCTCAGTCTCCCAGACATTCTAGCTATCGACAATTTTTCATTTGTTAATTCTCTTTGATAAATGTCCTAAAACACTCTCTAGTTATATTTGTGATTTTTATATTTACTGAATGTTTTATTATAATAAAACTTACTAACAAATGTATTCCCTTCTTGTCTCACCTTTGGTAATATATATTGTACTCACATTGTTGTATTGGTGTTAATTTTAACATGTACATATAACTATATCCCAGAAAAAAGTTCAAGAATGTTTAAAAGTATAAAAAAGCTACATAGTATCCACAAAGATAAAATTTATAATTTGACATATAATCAAAACAATTTATTTCACATACCATCAAAAATTATAAAATAAGCAAAAAATCTAGAAAATGTAAGTCATAATGCAGAAAACATAAATCAATAGACCAGAGATATAACAGATGATAGAATTAATAGAAATAATAATAAAACAGCTAATATAATTACCAACAAGATGTTCAAGAAGGTGAAAGAAAGCATGAGTATGATAAAGTGAGACAAAGAAGGTATTAAAAAAACAATACTCATTACAATATAATCCCTAAATTTCAAAAATATACATGGAATGCAATTACAAAAGACTGAATAATAAAGAATAAATTATTTTTAATGCACCTGAAGAAACAAGAACAGAAAATACAATTTTAAAAAGAGATATAAGATTTTTTATAACCATAAACAAAACTGTTGTCCTAAGCAATAAGATATTTAAGCAGCCTAATAAAAATAAAATGAGAGTCTCCAAAATAGGGGACGGAGAAAGGTAATAGAAGAAAACATTTTAAGAAACATTGGTTTAAAAATTTTCCAACCCTGACTAAAACTATTAATTTACACATCGTAGTTCAAGACAATCTCAAAATCTCAACAGTTTTTGATTTAGAAATTTATCACCTGATTATAAAATGTGAATTGCAAAGGACTTATAATAAAACAACTTAAAAAAAGAAAAATGTTGGAGGAATTACATTTTTTTCAAAACTTTTGATAAAGTAAGTAGTAATAGCATTTCTGAAATAAGATCGTTAAGAAATAAGTCCAACATAGGAAGATAAATACCGCATGGTATCACACATGGAATCTAAAAAAGAACTAATAGAAACAGAGAGTAGAACAGTGGTTGAAAAGGGTATAAACCTTTGGTTATAAGATGAATAATTTCTGATGATCTAATGTATAACATGATGACTATAGTTAATTATACTGTGTTGTGTAATTAAAATTTGCTAAGTGCTCTCAAAAAAAGAGAGAAAGAACAATGTAAGTTATGGATGTGTTAATTTACTTGACTGTTGGAATCATTTAAATATATACATAATATATACACATATATTGTATACCTATGGAGATATTTAAAAATGTGTATAATTGGTCATTAAAAGTTTTACTTACATAAGAAAAGAAATTATCTCTGCACAAATGGTATATAAAAGGAATCGTGAATAACATAACGGACTCAACAGAATTTGAAAGAAAACTTCAGCCCAGGTAAACATAGAAGAGAGGAGACAGAGTGTCATATACAATGAATATACCTAACATAAGTGATGTGAATAAAAGAGGAAAGTGATCATGGGCCTAGGAAGTATTGCAAGTTATATTTGCTGAAAACTTTCAGAATCTGATATAAGATGGGAATCCACAGATAAAGATAACCAATGAAAATTATTAATAAAAATAAATCCAATACACAATCCATTAAAACACATTATAGTGATGCTTAAGTAATCACAATGACGAAGAAAAAAAATTCTTAATAGCAATCAGAAAATAAATGGAGAATTTTTTTCAACGAAACAACAAATATAGTGGTAGATGGCTTCATGACATAATTAGAGTCCTATAGATAATGCAATAGTATTTTTGCAACACTGAAAAAAACATCTACCAACCTAGAATGTCATACATTATGCAGATGTCCTTCAAAATCAAAATACATTTCTAGAAAACAAAAAATACAGATATTCTATAGTCAACAAACCTATATTAAGAATATTTCTCCAGCAAAGTAATATGATGTCAGATAGAAACTCCAATATACAGACAATAACTACAATGAGAGGCTACATATGTGGGTAAACCTAAATAACTTGACTATATACAATATTAACAGTAATATCTAAAAGGATTTAAATTATATGGATATAAACTATAATACAAATAGAATATATTTTATGGACTGGATAATTAAAGATGATTTCCTTATTCAGGAAAAGTGGATAAGTATCACTTAACAAAGTTTACAAGATAATGATATATATCTTAACCTTTAAAAAAAATCATTATATAAATTAGTAAATGAGTATATAACATCCAAACAAATACAGAGAAAAAATTATATGGTATATAATTTTTACCATCAAAAAGGATGCAAGTAAAGAGAGAAAGGTAGGACAATTGGAAAACATATAGTAAGATTTAAACCTGAATGCATGAGTGATTAAATTTAGTTAAATCACCTAAATACTCCAATTAAAAATGAAGACTCTTAAAAAATAGCATGTATTTAGGTTTATATCTCACATATAAGTGATATCACATGATTTTCAAGATTTTCAGTCTGGCTTATCTCACTTAGTATGATTATCTCAAGATCCATCCATGTTGTCACAAATGACAGTATTTCATCTCTTCTTATGACTGAGTAATATTCAATTGTACATATATACTACATTTTCTTTAGCCAATCATCTATCAGACTCAGGGACATGGACAATGGACTAGTAGTTACCAGAGGGTATGGGGTGGGGGAGGAGGAAAGAGGTAGACAGGGTAAAGGGGGTCAAATATGGGGGACTGGGGGAGGGTGAAGTGGGGTTAAGGGGTTTGAATATGTGGTAGCTGAAGGAAACTGGACTCTGGGTGGTAATCACAAAATAGAATATATAGCTGTCAAATTATAATGTACACTTGAAAATTATATAATTGTATTAACTGTTACCCCAATAAACTTAAAAAATAATAAAAATAAAAATAAATAAAAATAAAGATAATACCATGTAGACCAAAAGAAACACAGCCAGCCAGCTAAAATATAAGAACAGAGAAAGACAGAGAGAAATGATGAACAATTATATACCATGCAAATGTTTATATTAATACTGTACTAATTAAGATAAAGTAGTAATATAAGATACTATAAGAATATAAGATAAAGTAGACTTTTTTATAGAAATCATTGCTAAAGAAATGAGAACATTTATAATATTTAAAATATTGAATATACCAGGAAAATATAGCAGTTCTAAATAGGTATTCCTAAATTTGTAAATCTAAATGGTAGCAAAGTGGCAGATTTTCATAATTGAGAACAGAGAACTGAGTCATCTGGATATCATTCTCATACCTGTGCAATTACTAGCCTCGGTAAATCTCATTTTTGTTTCTTAACTATAATATGGAGACAATAATTCTTTTCTTACTAGAATATTATAATAATTAAATGTAACATGTGAAACCATCTATTATTTCACAATATAGGAGTAAACATTTCACAGCATAAAATAGGTTTTAAAAACTGAAAAGTTAAGTAGTGTTGGTGGCTGATCATGGAAAGAGGTCAAGACTGAGTGCCAGGGAGCTGGACTACTGTCTTGCATGATTGAAGCATACAAATACCACACTGGATCAGCCCATCTGCTCAAGGAGCCTCAGGTTCCCCATCTTTAAACTGATCCTTAAATGAGTTAATCATTACTTTCTATCAGTGCCTCCTTCCTGATACCCCCAAATGAAAATACTACAAAGATCAAATGAGACCATCCCAGCACATACAGATATACTGTGCTTTTACTTGCCCTAGGAGAAGGCATCCTGTTCCTTTCTGCAGCCAATGATTCCCCATGACAGCCTGTATGTGACACATCATGTGAGGCAGCTCATAGTGTGGGAGTCTCATATCAGCACTTCGAATTCATTTTTCTTTAGTTAGAATACCTTGTTACTGATGACTTATTTTAGTGCTACTAAGACTGACTTTTTTGAATTCACTTGACTCTTTACGAGAAAGGCAGAAGATACACACATGCCAGGATCTCTGTCGCTAGAAAAGTTTCCCTATTTTTGGAAGCCTGGACTTCCCTCAAATCAATGTCTATTATATTTGGGTTATATTTAAGCATTTTCTTATGTCAGTGCTCTTGACAATACATCTAGAAATTTCTTCAATTTAAACATAATTTTCCATATTTGAATCTCATGAAGTACATGTCATTCTTATATACAGGATTAATAATATTTCAGATAAATGAAAGGATAAGATAGAATAATCAGAAGATATATCTCTCCAACTTAGTGTTTTGCTTTGTTTGTGTCTTTTAATGTATGTCATCACAGTACTGCATCACTGAAATAAATTCTAAATAAAGTAACGTTTTTTGTATGTTGATTAAAAACTCAATTCATGTTAATATAGAGTAACTATTACCACTTTTATGAAAATAGTGGATTGGGCAAAGATATTCCAATTCTTATATAAATTTTAATCCATATATATCTATATATAGATATATATATACATACATGTTATTTTAAAATAAATATTCTGAATAAGCTCATTTAAATCTTAAAAGCAGTGCTACAAAACAATTACTGCAACTGCATGCATGTGATCTTTTCTTGGGATCCTTCTTCAAAGTCAGTCATAGTTTATTAATTACTGAGTCTAGAAGGCCATAGGGCATTAAGGTGACTGTCAGATCTTGGGATATTCTGGAATAACCTCAATAGCATAATGTCTTAAATTTGCATACTTTTTTCTGTAACTTGTTAATAAAATTACAAAGAAATTAGTCTCTGGTATTCTCAAACATATGAAAGCAAACTTGGTTTTAATGTGATAAGCCAGAAAATGCTTTCATAATGCTTCATGGCCACACTACAAAATATATTTTCTTTACTCATTAAATAAAATCCTAAGTATTTCCATGAATAAAAATGACATAAATATTCATGTAGTAAACACCCATAGTGGATGTTCCTAAAAGAGGCATATTCATCTTTCATTCCTACATTTGCCTCAGCCCATGACCATTTCATCCTCAACTCCATATTTGTACATAGAATTTATTAATAAGTATATTATTAATTGATTTGAACATAGGTAGAACAATGGCTCAACTGTTTAAATTATTATCTTGACGATGTTGAAGTGGTTAGTTATCCAGGATCATTAAAAAAAAATAATAACTATGCTTTTCAGCATATATGGCAGTCAAACTTCTTAGTTGCATATCACTTTGACAACTGAATGAAAATTATGAATTCTCTCTTGTGAATATATGTACATTCTTTCCCTGGGTGGGGGGTGGAAAATTTATGCTGTATACACACATATTACCACATAAACCCATACATACACCTTTTGCCTGGAACAGCCTTGTGCTCTAATTTTGCATGGCTGATTCTCATTCAAAAAACCCCTTCTTGACCATTTCATTTAGTAAACCTCCCAGTTATTTCATCTACCTCTATTTTATTTATAATGATTATAACTATTTAAATGTATCTTATTTATCCATATTTTGTTTTACTTTTAGTATATATTCCCTCCATCCACCACCTGAATTTAAAATTTATGCAAAGAAATACAGGATTTGTTATTTTATGATTGTATCCCTAGTACCTCCTACCATGTCTAAGAAAATCATTTCATTTTTTCATGTGAATTTAGAGCCATTTCAATAAGATATTAAACTGGACACATTTTCAAATTGCCCAGACAATCATTTCAATAATACTAAAGGTATTATTTGGTCTTAGAGTACTTCCATTTAAAATAAACTGTTGTGATCTAGGCAGATAATGGAGATATCCCGCCCATATTCTTCTTCAGGGAAGATCAACTATCAGCACTTTCAAGATTGGCCTCAGCTGCAGATAGTTACATTACCCAAGTTCATGCCCTTCCCAGGGCATCCCACATTCATTAATGAAGGTGTGTGCGGATGAAGCATATCCATTTTGTGACTTTATCTCCTTCCAACCTCAGAAGTTCGTCCCTAATAAAATCTTACATTCCTTTTCCTACCCCAACATAAGAAAAGTGGTAACAGGGAGTGTTGTAAGAGAACATATTAAAATAGGTAGAAGAAACAGCAGATGAAAAGCCCAAACATGGGATAAATTTGGGGCATTTAATTAACATACAGTAAGGCACTGTGACAGGGTACAGTGAACATAACATGTTAGTACATGGCTCAAAATGAGGTTAGAGATGGAAGTACCCACCAGATCATAGAGAATGTCATATGTCACTAAAAGGGGTTTACTGTCTTGGAAATTTGAATTAGGTAACTAAAAAAATGGGTCCCTTTGCATGGGAGCAATTTAAAAGTGAAATTAAGAAACAACTAAATGGAATAGGTAGACAGTTGTAGTCACCACAGGAAGGAGAATGCATAAACATTAAGAAAGAATGATACGAAAACGAGAAGGCATGTGACTCACAAAGGAGATAAATCTACATTGTGTC
The DNA here is from genome assembly GCA_028627145.1 of Eidolon dupreanum. Lineage (NCBI taxonomy): Eukaryota > Metazoa > Chordata > Mammalia > Chiroptera > Pteropodidae > Eidolon > Eidolon dupreanum. The sequence continues at coordinate 23,187,683 of CM053510.1, forward strand.
TTTCAGTATTTGTAGTTCCGATCCTAAATTTCATGTGTATTTATCAGAAAAAAATCTCAGCTTTCTTTTTATAACATGAATGAATATGCCGAGAAGTAGAGGTTCATTCCAGAAGGGAGAATTCTAACATTTAGATGTCTGGCGGAAAAGAGGATGAATCAGCAAAAAAGACTGAAACATTCAGAAAGATGGAAATAAAATTAGGAGAATATATTATCATAGGAGACAAAAAAATATTTCCTTGAAAAATAAAAGACCTAAGTTAAAAGTATAAATCCTTAAAGTTTTCTAATATGAGAGGGAAAAAGTCTAAAGTCAACAGTGAGAGTAGGAGGGGTTCTTCTGTTGAAGATGAGAATTTGATAAAAGATACTAAAGAAGAAATTTATATCATAGAAAGAAAACTAGTTTCAGCATCCAACTAGCAAAAAAAAGTGTCATGGATTATTAAAATGCGATGAAAAAACTATTACATGCATCCTAAAATTATTATCTTGTCTGGTATGTGAGTGGAGTCAATGGAAAATAGAACACATCAAATATTTAATGGTTGTGAACTCTATGCCAAGTATTTTTCATAACACAGGGAATAAGAGCACAGAAGCCATAACCAGGCTGTCTGGATTCAAAGCCCAGTTCTATCAGTAACTGGTGTGTGATCCTGGGCTATTTAAATATTCTCTAAAGTTCCTTATTATAAATTGGAGATAAGAGCAATATGCACTGCATAGGGTTGTTATGAGGTTTAAACATGCTTCATAAGTACTTCTAAGTGTTAGTATTACTACATTATTTAATCTTTATAGTAATCCTCTTAAATGAGTAGTATCATCTCTATTTTAAGGATGAAGGGAATGAAGCTCAGGAAAGTGACTTAAAAGATCTATCATTGGTATATGATAGAGCAAAGATTCAAATTTAGTTCTTCTCATTACAAAACTTAAGATTTGCATTCTAAGAAGAAAAACATCATTTCTTCAAGCCATACTGGCATATGAGATAGCTATAATATCAATGAGACTTACATGTTAACATATCTTTCATCCAAGGAAAGCTAACAAGAATTTTACTAGAAAACAGTCCCAAATACAGTTGAATAAAATACTTTCTAAGCAAATACTATGTGCACAGTTGTATTGGGGCCTGGGTGAAGATGATACAAGGCAACAATTAAAATGTGGTCCTTTTTTACTAAATTTCACAAAACTAAAGTGTAGAGGCAAGTTGTTCATCCCAATGACATCATTCTAATAAATTCATTGTAATCTATGGTCTGTTCCACAGTCTTGCAAACTTTGGAAATAAAACTTTTATAGCACCTCAAGAATAGCTCTGGTTCTCAGGGGCAAACTGAAAGTGATAAAGACTTGGAAACATATATAAAGTATCTCCAATTCTCAAGGAAAACTGTTCTAAAACA
>CM053510.1:23189602-23293567 GCA_028627145.1 Eidolon dupreanum
AAAAAAAAAAAAAAAAAGAAGTAGAAAAAAGAGATTATGGGTTTATCTATTAATCTTCACAATTTTGCTATATTAGAAGTTGTGGACTGTATGATGTTCAGTTCACTGACAGAGAAAAATGTTGTAAAGCATAAGAGTAGCAGCAGTTAGAGTCTACTAGGGGTCAGGAACTCTACTGTTGCTTTGAATACTCACAACCACCCTGCAAAGTATGTGCTGTTTTTCCTCAATCTGTAAATGAACAAACTAAAGCTCAGACAAGGTTAAGGGAGAAAAAAATTATGCATTTATTCATTCAGCATATAAATTTTGAGTGCTTAAAAAGTGCCATGCATCATTCTAGGTTCTGGGGATAAAATTGTGAACAAAATACATAAGCATGCATTTGTGGGAATGTGTGTGGGGGTGGTGCTGGAGGGGCATAAAATAAATTAAATAAGTAGGTAGAATTTAGTATTTAGTCAATGTTAAGAGTTATAGAAAATTAAAAGCATAAGAAAATAGTCAGGAAGTGTCAGGGTGGTTAGGGCAGATATTGTTTACAACTTGAGTAAGAAAATGAAGGAGGATGTGAGAGAAAGTGATAGGAGACAAAGTTAAAAGGTGATGGAGTCAGTCCATGTAGTGCCCTTTAGACCATCATGCCATTATAATAAGTTTATTCCTGAATTATAATTAGTTGATTGTTGAGTGGAATGAAAATTATATCTTTTCAATATACACATATGTATTCTGGATCAACAAAAATGTAGACAGGCAATGATAAAGAAAGAGACAGACAGATGGACAGATGAACAGACAGACAAACAGTAACATGAGAGAAGTCACAACCTTAATATTTTAAATATTAGCAGAAAATTACACCCATCTTCAAAAGGTTTAAATCAAAGAAGTAGCAAACTCATGGAAAAATTATGATTCAAAATTGAAATGATGTACTCATTCTAATCTGATACATTTATAGGAAAATTGTTTCACGTAGCATGCAAAACATTATATGTAGAAATGCATGGTCAGCTTCTTCAGAGTTCCATTTTGGGGTCCAAAAAAATCAATTTGACATAAATTGGATTAAAAAATGGGTAGAAAATAGACTCATAGGTTAATGTAATGAGTCGTGGCTAATGTAAAATGTCCCTACTCTCCCAAATATGGTCAACACAATGTTTAGGCTGCATTAATAGAGCAAGAATGTACAGAATGTCGTAGTCAACTTTTGCTCAGCTCTGCATTGATCACTGGAAGACCACATTTCAAATTGAGAGATCACAGCTTGATTCCAAATCATCAACATGGAGTTCATATAGAGCATTGAATACGACCGGGGATATAACTACTTTGTAACATGAGGACTGACTAAATGAACTAGATAAGAGAACAGTAAGGAAACAGAACAAGCGATATATATTTAAGTATATAAACACTACCCTGGCAAAGAAACAACTTTATCTTGATTGGCCCTAGAAGAATTTGGACTAACTGGATGTTAGTAACACAAGAGGCAGATTTTTGTCTTACTATAAGAAATATCTTCATGGTCATTGGAGTTTCCAACAATGAAGTGGGGTGCCCAGGGTATTAATTACCCAGTAACTAAAGATGTTGGATCTGAATAAACATTTGGAAGAGGTATTGTTAATCAGGATTTCCCAGACTACCATGCACATGCATCACCTGGAGATCTTGTTGAAACAAGGATTCTGAGAAAATATGTAAGGGTAGAGGTGTGATTGTACATTCCTAGCAAGCTTCTAGATAATGCCCATGCCTCTGATCCACTGCCCACAGTTCAAATAAACTGTAGAGCAATTAAATGCATGGTTTTGTAGCTTGAAATAGATTATCTAAATGTTCTCAAACCCCTTTGACTTTATTAATATTGCTGAGCATGCTATAAACAAAACTGATGTCTGATTAGAAATTATCTCCTTTACCCTGACAAAAAGAAAAAAAAAAAATCTTTTGAGTTGGACAGTTGTTTTACCTAAAGAGGAGGAAATCCTGAATACAAAATACCTTAATACACGTGCTACACAATTTCTGCTTTCTATGTCGTTTGTGACCCTCCCCCAAAAAATAGTTAAATGTAGACTTTTTTCTGCTATCTTTTAGTGGCAGTCTTTCATTTTGCATTAGTCCTTCATTGTCTTCCTCAACACTGTTGGAAATAAAACCTTATACTGAAATAGATATTTGCTTTAGATACATACTGAATTGTTATATGGATTTTGCAAATTGCATGTGGCGGCTCAAATGCTCAAACATTTTTAACATCTGAAGTGTTTAGCTAGGATTTTTTTTGTTTCCTTTTGTGGCCCAGCTATAATAAAGACCAATTAAAGCTTTGTCCGCTTGGCTACAGATGGCAGCTGACTTGTATTAATCCTCTAAACAAGACTGAGCACAGTATGTTCTTTTAAACACAGAAGATTCTGAACATTATTTAGTTTGACCATAACTATATCTTTCAGCTCTCTCAAAGAAGTGTTTGTTTATCCTCTGCATGATTGATTTCAGTTGTATATTTTACCTTTCCATACGAAACATCAAGAAAAGAAGAATAAACACTTTAAAACAGTTTTTCAAAGCCTGTCATAGAACAGACATAACTAATTATTCTTTCTTTTTTCAGTCTAAGTCTTCAAATAATAGTGAGGGAAGTTATTATTTCTATAGTACAATTTTCAACTGTTAGTGCTAGTATTCAAGCTAAGAATTCCAGTTATCTTCCAAGAGAAAAAAAAAAAAAAAGAATTTTATCAGTAAGCAAAAAAGATTTTTTTCAAAATCTAAAACAGATTCTAATTCTAATAAAGATTTCCAAATATCTACTAATAGCAAAAAGATAAAGTACATTAATTGGCTTCCTCTCAATTACATACAAATCATAATAAATTGGAGCAAGGAACTAAGCTTCAGGTTTTGTGGTCAGGCTAGTGGAAATCATTCTACTGGTTCTGTAACGATAAAAAAGGATATTTGACTTAGGAGAATTTAGGTGACAGTTAAACTTGATTCACTCTGTTACTGGAAAATGAAACCATATTTCCTCTGAGTTCAGATGTCAATCAATGAAAATACAAATAAACAGGGTTGCATTTTCTCATCTATTTCTTTGCCTGCTTCAGAAGGAGACCATCACCAAACCAGTGCAGATCAATTGTGGAGCAGGCCTGTGAATCAACAGCACACAATGATCTCTCAAAATCAGATTCTAAATCAGATTCTTAAAAAAAGCGTTTAAGTCTGAGAAAATATTTCTTAAAGAAACAAGTGGGAGAAGGTAGATATGTAAGAAATACACAAGACTATCTCTCCTGCTATACATATTTATGTTAAAATACGTAATTATGTATTTGTATGTTAAATATATATAATTTTTGTGTTTTACATATATGTATATACCTAAAGTATATACATTTACGGTATGTTTATAAGCATATGTACACATACATATATGAGTCTATATACCAATGATTGTGTACATATATTACTACACATCACTGCACACATATACATATACATATTTATATACATATGAATATATGTAGCTATATATTATGATAGCAGGGATTTTAATTTAAAAATTTTAACCAAAAAAAAACTTAAAAAACAGAATATAAAGATCAGACAAATGTTAGTACCAGATGCCACCAGAATCATTCAGGGGCAGCACAAATCTTGCTTTAAATTATTTGTGCTGGGATCAAAGACAACAATGACAAACGTAAACATCAGTTTTATTCTAAAGAGTCTTTACTAACAATAAAAAGTTATCTAGAAAATGTTTCAAATTTAGCATTAATTTGTAATTAATTCATTTTACTGACGATAACATCCATTGTACAGTATGCCTAAACTCTATTTCTACTGCTTAAGACCAACTGGAGAGGAAAATTGGGTGCAGGTGACACCCAGAAGGCAGAATGGCTTGCTCAGAACTACTCCTAATGCTCAATATTAATAGCAAGTCCCCCTCAGACCCATCCCTTGGGAACGACTATGTTACTTTGATTTGGCAGTGGTATCAAATACAAGTTGAAGATTTATCCTGAAGAGCTTTAGAAATAAGATTTTTTAAATTCCTCATAGGATAAAATATAGGCTGATTTAAATTTCATGTGACTTTTTTGTTAGTTTTTATACTCTTCTTAAAAAGTACAGAGTTGTCACAAAAATTCTGAGATTAGAGTACATGGTTTGTTAACTGTTTAGGCTTTTGCAATTTTTATGTTGCCAAATCCATTTATTTTTCCTGTATGAAGCTGACATCTCCTTTTGAAATACCCTCTTTGCCTCAAGACTATACCTTTGTATACATTATTTTCTAAGAATGTTTTAATTTTAAATATTTGATTGTTACGTGTTTGCATTTTTTATATAAATAAGATAATTAATTCTAAATACATGTACTATAATCATTTTATTGCAGTTAATTCTCATTCATTAGTCTCAGGCACAGAGACTAGTTCAATCTCCCTTTCCTGTCACATCTCATTTTTAAATTTTATCTTTAATACATTTAAATTTAGTATTTAGATTATCTTCATATTTCTTAAAAGATGTATAACTTGGAATCTCTAGCTTTAGGTAGTGATTTTTGATTTGTTTGTTTTCTTCTTGTCCAGCACCCATTTCTTCTCTCTTTTAGGAGCATCTTCAGCACATTGATTTTCCTCTAAGTATCCACATTCCCCTTCTTAATCAACCTATTAGGTTTGCATTAGGTTGTATTGCTTCTTTCAACGTCTCCATCCATCAGAAATAAAACTGTTACAGCCCACACAATCAGAATCTTTAACCTAGAAATTTGAATTTTTATGTGAAATTGATTGAAAACTGAGGAGTCATTTCAATTCCACTCATTGCACCTTGAAGATGTTCTCATTAATTATATCTATATTTCTGAATCTACTTCAATATATTCTCTGATACCAGCATATTTAGTTTTTCCTTTGACTGTTGGTTTGCTCTCATTCCATTTTCTTCCAAGAAATCTGCCCCCTTTTTCAGATAAATTAGTCTTTTTTGTTTGTTTGTATCCAAATAATTCTCATAGGTATGTAAGGCATGTAGACTCTGTGGATTGGTAATTATGTCTTTAGTTCTAATTGTAATTTTTTTGTACAATGAGTGTGTTTGAGATCCCTATTTATTCCTTAACTGTTCGCAATGTCTTGCTCAATAATAGAAATATGATTAAGTTCTAGTTAATAGAATGCAAGTATCACCAAAACATGCAACTATAGAGAAATGTCCTTAAAGGGAAGGTATTAACTGGCTGAATTGCTTTCCTTCCCCTGCCCCCAACCCAATTTTACAAGTTGAAGTCCTTATTCCTTGTATCTCAGAAAATAGGCATATTTGAAGATATGGTCTATAAAGAGGTAATTAAGATAAAATGAGGTGTTTAGTGTGGTCCCTAATCCACTATGACTAGGATCATAAGAAAAGGAGATTAGGACACAGATACAGAGGAAGGAAAAAAAAAGACTCTGAAGGCAAAGGAAGAAGACAATCATCAACAAGTCAAGGAGAGAGATCTTGGAATGAAATCAACCCTGCCAATACCTTGATCTTGGATTTCTATACTCCACAACTTTGAGAAAATAAATTTCTGTTATTTAAGCAACACAGTTTGTGGAACTTTGTTACTGCGGCCCTGTCACACTACCACAAAAGGGGTGTGTGTTCTTCTTTCTGACTTTCTCATTCCTATTTGCTAAAAAGTAGAAGCAATGGCTAAAACTTATACAGATTTCTTGAATCAAGGTAGTAGCTACATATACAGTATCTACAAAGAAGCCTAACAGTAAATTCACCATAACTGATCTATGTTTCTCTGTAACTTTTTTTCATAATAGTGAAATAAAATTATATGTTATTGGAAATGCTGTTATTTTATTTTTCCCTCCATTATTAACAGATCTTAATATTCGAATTCTCCCCAAATTCAACACAGTACTACTCCACAAAGCTTTTACACTGTTAAATGTTTTCAAACTACCTTACTATTTCCAGGGAATACTGGGAAGTTACAATGCTAATTATGACAGTAGGAAAGAAGTGTTGTGTTGAGGCAGTCACAAGCAAGGTAAGTGACAGTCCCTTACGTGACTAATTTATGATGAAAGTAAATGGTCCCAAGTGCTGATCTGAGAGCATTTTCCTATGCACAACTGTACTTGACCGTGGAGGAAATGACAGACTCTCATCGTGAGTTTCCTCAGAGCATGACCAATGGAGAGAAAATGTCAAACCGCAGAATCTTGTACATATTTCAACCAAACCAGAAGTACTCTTGTGGAAAGAGAAATGTACTCTGTGGAAAGAGAGCATTTATTTAACCAAATTTAGAAATCAGAATTAAGCAGTTCTAAACTCATCTGTTTAAATGTCAACTTATTAGCAACATAGATTTGACTGATAATTTTCTTCATTTTATCCTTATGAATATACAATCACAAGTGAACAAAGTTGGTTAGTTACTGCAAAGGCAATAAATGGAGGGCAGTGGCAACAGGATACAGAATGGGAACTAGGAGCTTGCGTTAGTCCGTTTCTGATTTGTGGCAATTCATATCCACATTTCAGGTTCAGTTTTCTTAACTCTAATGCAGTGTCTAAAGCCCCTTCTAGCTCCGGAAACTGATTTTAATATTTATACCAGAGAGGAGTCCTACAAAAGTGAACTGAGATGCAAATCACATCACTGATCACAGAGTTCCTGGGAGAGGAAACTTAAAAATACATAGTTCTCAGCTGACGTCCTGTTTTTCTATCATTTCACAGATTTTAACATGCCTGGAAATAAAAACGTTAAGTACCTAGATGGAGAAAATTTAGGATTTATAGATACACATGAAAAAAAAATAAATACAGCAACAAACAAAGCCTCCCATAGAGTGATTCAATCTGACTTAGAAATACAGACATACTGCTTACTTGCCTATCAGCTTATTGACAAGCTATGTGAGAGTAATGGAAAAAAATCATTGAATATCATTGATTTTAGAAGCATCACTTATTTCTAGGCTAGAGAAAATTAAAAACAAGTGATTATCAAATAACTTGAGATGTAATACAGTTACTATTTTACAAACAATGCAAATAGCTAACTATATTGTTAAGGGTGATTATTCTATTGGTCTGCCTTTCCTGCTTGCATATGCCTTAGATGCAACTTCCCAAAAGTTATGTCCTGGTTTTAGATAGTCTTTCAGCACTTAACTGTGATATATTCTTTAAAATAAAATCTTTTCTTTCTTTCTCTTTCTTTCTTTCTTTCTTTCTTTCTTTCTTTCTTTCTTTCTTTCTTTCTCTTTCTCTCTCTCTCTCTCTCTCTCTCTCTCTCTCTCTCTCTTTCTTTTCTTTCTTTCTTTCTTTCTTTCTTTCTTTCTTTCTTTCTTTCTTTCTTTCTTTCTTTCTCTTTGGGATTGCTAGCAATTTTTCTGCGTTTCCATTTACTGCTCTTCATCAAAACAAAAAACTCAAGTATCATATTAATATTTGATAAGAAAACTAAGAAACATGGTTTTCCCAATGAACAACCTAGAAAATTGCCATTTTTATGCTCCTGTTTTCAAAGTCTTTTGTTTCAGCATAATTGGGACTCATGATCTAGGAGAGGTTTAAGATCTTATCTTTGCAGTGAGATTACTGGCAGACAGCACAAGAAATGTAAAAAAGTAGCTTCTGTTCAACTTGAGAAATGCCGTTATCTCTGCAAAATAATGTCCCTGGAACATTATGAACATACAGTTTTCTCATAAGATTATTCTCTCAAAATGAGGGAAAATACCCTCATATTGCAGATATGGGCTAACATGTTTGATATCAATAACATCATTTAACGCATATTGAATGTTTAACATGCTTTGTATTACGTGTATTATCTCAAGTAATTATCACAACAATCTTATGAGATAGGTACTATTATAATCATCGTGCATATACAATAAATGAGAAAAAAAAGATGTTGCCCGAGGTTTTACAGTTGCCCGAGGTTTTACAGTTCATAAGAGGAGAAACCAGGATTTGATGCAAAGTCATTTGACTTTAGAGTTTGTTCCTTTAACCACTATATTATACTGACTCACTCATATTGAATATTTAATCCTGCTTTTCTTTGTACATTTCTAATCTATCTTCATGAAGCTGTAAATGGAGGGATTCAAATATAGTGGCCATTAGTTTGAGCGTTTTTAATAGAAACTAGCCCAAATTAGCTTAAGTATAGCAGAGGAGGTCTCGGAAAAGAAAAATATACAGTTTTACATGAAAGACAGGAAAGAAATAAACTTCAGCAAAAAAATGGAGTTAATAACTGAAAAGCAGTAAAGAATATTTCCTTTTCTCTATACTCCACATCTCATGACCAATCAGTTTTAGATCTATTTTCTTACTCCAGAATAGATTAATTCACTTTTCTTCTCTGATCCACAGGGCAGATCATGATGTCTCATTGCTCCTGAATTTTCATTTAATCTTATGAATGACACAACTCTTTCTCTTGTTCCTAATTCCAATCTCCCAGAAGATAGAATGTCATTGGCTCTAATTAATTATGCATACTTGGTCCAATCAGTTATAGACAGGGGAGACTTTATGTAGTAAAAGTATACCTAGAAAAGATGATTCCTATAAATCAAGCATTTGTGAAATATTTGCAGTCAAGTGGATATGACTGAATTAGCAGGTACCATTACAAACATATCCTTCTTCAATGCAGAGAGTTATTTCATAGTGGAGAGCAGAATGCTATGTCATATCAATATTATAAAGAAAAATCTAGTTTGTAGTTTTTGATGTCATACACCAATTATCCCCTCCTCAAATTTCAGCAAATACAATCAATAATTCATTAAAATTTTGAGACACATATTATTTTGGATATATCACCGGCAATCTAAGAAACACATATTCAAATTAAGAAGTATGTTGGATTTTATTAATGTCAATTTGGTTAAGATGGAAATCATATTTTCCAGAACCAATACCCTGTATGTTCTTAGGACAGAGTTGGCCAAAAGTGAAGCACCATGAAATTCAGTAGATGAAAATAAAGTAGCAGTGGTGAGTTTCAGGTTTTCACCATCAGATATGGTGATAAGCAGATGCAGAGGACCTGGAAGTTTGTAGCTTGTTCTTTCTCTCTTCTGCTTATATCCTCTTCATCTTCCCAGTTGTTCGCCTCATTCCACCATCAGACACTTGCCTGTATATCCACAGAGGTGACAGCTAACCAGGCAACAATATCCTGTACACATATCCAAAGGTTCATTTCATAGCCCCATTTCAGTAGTTAAATGTACTTGATCGCTCAGATTTCCTGGTAAACTCCAATGTGTCCATCCAAGCCAGTGCTTAAGGAAGTCTGGTTACTTATACTATTTTTCTTAATCTCTAACTCCCTTTTCCAGAGCTTTTTAAATAGTTCCGTAAGGTCTAAGTTCTACAAATAAATCCCTTCTTACATAATCCTCATAGTGATACTGTAAATCCTGCTTCCCTTGACTAAAACAACTGTTAGCACCAGAAGTGATGCCTTGGAATATAGAACCTTAATGTGAGAAATTTGGAATTGACTACTTGATTTGATGAGATTAAAAGACATAACGAATTTTGAGGGTGCTAGATCAGGAAGAACATAATACTGGATCAAGATGATATTATTAATATGAGTGCACGAATCAGACAGTCTGACTTCAATGTGTTTGCTTAAGCAGATGGGAGTCCCCTTGATTGGTTGCCTGATATATGGACTCAAATATAACTTACGCTTAATGAAGTTGAGATGCCAAAACTTCTTTGTTATATTATAAAGTGTTCCTTCCAATATGACAGCACTAGATACACTTGGTTATTAAAATTAATATCACACAACAATATTACAGGTGATTTTCATGTTAAAGAACAGAAGTGAATAAATGTCATTAAAACTGAATAAAATCATGAACATTGAATAAATATTGTAACAATTATGGCAGCAATGAAATTATGGCATTAAACAAACAGATTAATACTTCATATAGCTCTATTACAAAGAGTAAACTACAGGTTTTTTTTTTAAAGAAGTATATTCAATAACGTTCTAAATATAAACAATATAAATTATATATAGTAATAGAATGTATTACTCTTAGTTTTATATTAGGAAACAAAAATAATTTGGTATAATAATAGGAAAAAAAACAGAAAATTAAGATTAATTAGAATTAAAGTTCAGTCTCACTTATGTTCTAGCCATATTATAAATGTTTAATAGCCAGTAGCTAGTGGCTACTATATTAGATAACACAGATATAGACTATCCCCGTCATTGCAGGAAGTTCTATTGGACAGTCCTGCTCTAGAGGAAAGTATCCAAAGGCACATTAAGATTGGAATGCTAGAGTAGATATATTATATGACATCTGCTTACTCAAACTAACTTTGTCTCTTTGAGGAGGATAATCCCTTAATCATGGTTTTAAAACATACACTGGCAGGTAGAAGAACACCAATATCCTTAATGAGTTCTGCAATGGCTAGTTTCTACAGCCCAGGGGTCACAGTAAGAACTGTCATCAAATAAATTCCTGAGATTTAATGGAGACAAATACCAGAGCTGTAGGAGGAAAGTGGCTTACACTTAACTGCAGAACAAGCTGTGTAATCCATACTGTAATGAAAAAGAGCTTTGATTTACTATGGTATCCCCGGGACTGAAATAGATGGTCAGCTTATTAAAATTTTACTTGACAGTGCAAAGTCTGGTGAACAAAAGTCCTATTTCAATGGATTAGAGTAGAGACTTCTGGCTCCTCTATCATTTTTCAGGCTTGAACCAGTTTACAAAGCCATAACCTTTAGAAAGAAAGGGAGGATGAATACCCTTGAGGAAGAAGTGCTACGCTTCTAAAAAGGTATTCTATAAATCTTCCTTCTAGTCTTTCCCCAATTAACCTGCATCATATATCAGGGTGGTTGTTCATTAGGGAAGGACAAATAATGAGTTTTCAGACATTATTGGGCACTGACTTTGAACTAACACTAATTTCTGAAGTCAAAAAGTGGCACTGTAGTCCACCAGTCAGCACGGGTGTTACAGGAGTCACATGATTAATGGAGTTACTTCAAGCCCATCTCATAGTGGATGCGGTGGGACCCAACCCCATGCTATAGTTTTCTTCTCAATCCTGACATGCATAGTTGGAACAGGTATACCCAGTAATTAGCAGAAGCCCCACTTTAGTTACATGATTTATAGATTAAGGACTATTATGGTAGAAAGACACATGGAAGCCCCAGATTTGCCTTCAAGTACTAAAATAACAAACCAAAAACAAAGTTGTCCTCTTAGAAAGACTGGGAGATTAGTGTCACCATCACGAATTTGAAATACACAGGGTTGGTGATTCCAATCACGATCTGACTCCACTTGCTTATTTCCCTATGCCAAAGACAAGTGGATTTTGGAGGAAGAGTGGGTTATTGTAAACTTAATCGGGTGGTGACTTCAATCTCACCTCCTGCCCAGATGTAATTTCTTTGCTGGAACAAATCAACACATCCTGGCACCTGATATTCAAGTATTGATCTGGTGAATGTGTGTGTGTGTGTTTTTTTCCTGCCTGTTAGGAAGGACACCAGAAACAGTTTGCATATAGCTAGCAGATCCAATAACACAGCTTCACTCTCTTATCACAAAGCTGTAACAATTATATCATAATCTAACCACAGGGCCATCGATCCTTTCTCTATTCCATATACCATGTGCATCCATTTTATTGATAATATCAAGCAAACTGCAGTTGATGAGGCAAAGTAATAATAAGACGAGATGCCTTGATGAGACATATGTGTACTGAAGAGTAGAAAATAAATATAAATTCAATAGCCTTTCACATCAATAAAATTTCCAAATACATATTTACATATACTTATATATTACATTACAGATATATTTCTTTTAAGGTGAAGAGCAGCACAACACTTAGTAAACTTCTTTGAATTTTGTAGGACAATACACCCTTTTTGGGTATGCTCTTTCACCCATTCACTAAATAACCTAAAAGGTTACCACTTCTGAGTAGGACTCAAAGCACGAAAAGTCTCATTAATGGCGTTTGGTTGCTGAGCAAGCTGTTCTGCTACATGAGCCACATGGACTCTGGCTATAATGATTTTTTTAATTTTTTTTATATGATAATATTTTTTAAGTCTATATATTGAATAGGGGTGCTGTATGGAGCTGCTGGTGTGCCCCTATGGGATAATCACAACATGAGGCTTTAGGATTTTGGAGCAATGTTATTCCTTTCTTTCTATATAAGTACACTATGGAACAGCAATGTCTGATTTATATAGTCTCAGAAAAGGTGGAAAGCTTTCCATGATCCATCAAATTATGTTATGACTTGAGACCACCCTACCCAGGTAATGTCTGATTTACCAAGATATAATTTGGGGCATGCCCAGCAACACTCCACCTAGTGGAAGAGGTATATATGAGAACAGGCTGAAGCAGGTCCTAAATGCATCAGTAACTGGTTCCATTTCTGTGCTGCTGTTCCTGCTATATCATATCCTCTTTTGTAATTGGTTCCTATGGCATCTATACTTCTTTCCTGTTTTCAGCTATAGCTATTGCTAGTCTAAGTTGTCAAGCACATATGAATGATGACTGTGAAAAACACACAAAGTTTGTTAGAGGATTACAAAGGAAACAAAAGGTATACATCTTGCATTTATAAAGAACTATGTAATTAAAAAGGAGAATATACAAATACATGAATATTCCTTTACACAGAACTGGTGTTTCAAAATAGTTGATATATCCTTATACTCTACTTAAAGCAAAACTATCACAAAAAATAACAGTCCTGCCTTCTTGTAGTGTCTGTCTTCTCAAAAGCCTTCAAAATTTTCTAGGTCTATATTATTTAGTAAGGACTAGTATAATAATATGGGTCAAGTCTCATGTTGTAGAAAGAAATGCGTGCACACACACACACAGAGACAATGTCCAAAATATAATAGAGCTTGAAATACAAAATATGACACATGATATATAATCTGTCAGAACAAAAATGATTATTCAATCAATTCTGTCAAAATATAATATCTAATATTATTGTTCAAGATGGAAAATCTATAAACAAAGATAAGCAGTGTGCACCATTTTGTGGATAAATTTTCCATTAACCCAGCTGATTATACCTCCATCCCTCACATTCTGAACAAAAGACCAGGCTATTTCTACTTAGAAGCAACCTATACTCTGGATCTTACTTTCTATCTCATCCAAATGCAAGGTCACAAACCCCCAGTTGTTCAGAGTTCCCCTCTCTAGTTACAGATGTGGTCAATATGATAAAGTTGTCTGAGATAGAGGAAATGACTTAGGTGTTTTCTTCAAAGCAATCACAGTAGTTATCAAGATTTTTAGTACAGTCTAGGCATCAAAAACTTCAGGCCCGTATTATAAAGTGAAGCAACACAGGTATAGGTTTGATTCTAATTTGGGCTCAGAAATGCTGAGATCAGAGTCTGTAGTAATGATATGATATCATAGAGGTACAAAGCAAAAAAAAAAAAAAAAAAAAAAAAATTGGAAGTCACATAAATCCACCAAATGCAGGAATTGTTATTAATGAGTACAGGAACCTCAGATTAAGTGGAGAGTAGCTTAAAGACTCCAATACTACAGATTTTCAATGATGTAAGGAGAATGCCTAGAATCATTACCTAAACTTCTGTATTTAATACTTTGTCCTCATATAATTAGCCCATTTCATCCAATATCAATCCTTTAATTTATATACTGTTTTTATTATCCGAACTCTACCAGCATGGAAATTAAGGCAAAGAGAGTCCACCCAACTTGTACAGATCACAAACTTAATAAAGCCTGGAACCTGGATGCAAATGCAAAAATTTCACTCTGCTCTTTTGTTTCCTATAGTTTAGTGATGTAAGTAGTATAAGGCCAATAATATTTTTGTCTTCTCTATTTAATATTACAAGTCTGAAGAAAGTTTTCTGGAAGATGAAAATACTGATAAAAAATGGAAAATAGGGAACTTAAGGCCAAAAGAAGGAGATGATGGGATGGAAAGGCTCCATAAAATCAGATACAGTCAAGAGTTTAATAGATATGTAATTGAACCTGTTTTTTTAATAAAGAAATATGATACAAAATAGACTTGGACTCCATATCAATCTGTGTTGAAGTCATATGTATATTTAAATACTTAAATATTTTAGACACCTAACAATTCTTTTTAAATAACTATTTTATTTTGGTAAATACACATCACATAAACCTAACAACACTTGAAAATTATTTTTCTTATTTGCAAGATTCGAATAAAATCATCTACTTTGTTTACTTAAAATATAGATAAAATATATGGTAAATTCAATAATTTTAATAAATGATCAATTCTTTTCTATTTTCCAAGAATGTTTTAGTTGAAATCACTATATAAACAAATCTAATAAGCCATGTCAACATGAGTTAATATTTTTATTCACAAACCAAGAAGATGCTAATGGACACATCAAGAGGAAAATACACAAACCTGTCACAAATCTCTCTGAAATTCCACTATTTTAAAGAATAAGAACTGGTGAATAAAGAACTTTTTACTTGAATACTAACTTGCTTGAACTACAAAGAAACAGAGGTAATAATCGCTTTGAGTCAGGCAGTCATAGGAAGATCATTGACTCAAACCCTCTATTTAGACAAATAAGAACACTGAAGCCCAGCCAGACTGAAGAAATTGTCCAATGTCTCAAAGCTAGTTAGGAAGAGAGACAGGATTTGAATAGCAGTCTCAGAGATGCATGTGATGTGACTTCTCCTCTGCCCCCCGCCCCCCACCAAATACTGAGACTATACACCAGATCATAACCTCTTCAAAACAAAAGCTATAACAAAATAAGTAGAGAGCTATCAAATTAATACAATAAACACACAAAACAGGAACAAAACAAAAATTAAACTTCTTTACAACGTGGGAATATTCTGAGTAGGGAATTAGCTACATAATCTCGATAGTCATTTGCTCCATGGTGCCACAAAATTGAGGTCATTTCCATTCATGAATGTTCTCTAAGTGACTAATGTTCTTTATATAGATACATAATAACATATGGAGTTATTCTAAGAAAATCAACTGAATATGCAGATAAGCAAAACAAAATGCCTCCACACATTTACTTATGAGACAGAGAGAGAGAAAGAGAGGGAGAGAATTGTGAATTTTACTGAACTATTCTCAATTCCAAAAATATACCTTGTGTTTCTTACCTCCGTACTTTGTACAAATTGTCTTCATTACTACTTGTCCTTGTTGGAATGAATGGTCAACAAAGGCAGTATTCTTACTTGATTATCATAGACACTTAAAAGTGACTTCCTCTAGGTAGCTTTCTTCATTCCTAATCCTCAAATAACACCTGAAGTTCAGAAGTTCCTGAGCCTTATCAATTAATCTTGTCTCCTTAAAGCTACAAGATAGCATAACATCCACAACATAGTAGATACAAAAATATTTTTCTAATTGAAAAGTATTATATATTTAAGTTGAGCTACACGCTATCAATAAAATAATTTATGTTTAGGGTGAAACTGGATATGAATGATGATAATATTAAAACAGCTTTTTTTTTTTAAATATCTGTGAGAAATAGCACAATTAATTAAACCGCCAAATCAGGTTCGCAAGAATCAAAGATCTTCCTCGATAGCAATATTTATTCTAAGTTCAAAGCTACAACTAATTATGAGGCACAGGTGAAGCATAGAATGTAGGGGATATCACATTGTTCACACTTTATTTCTTGGCAAATTAAGACATTCTCTGATGCTTATTTAGCAAAAGATGGTTGGCGGGGAGAATGTGTGTGTGTGTGTGTGTGCGCGCGCATGTGTGTATGTGTATCTCATGCATAAGGAAAACACATTTTGGTCATAAATTAATTAAATATGCCCATTATTACTCTGATATTTAAATAGTGTGTATACCCCAGATTCCAGGGCTTTGTTTTTATTTTTGTATGTTTGTCTTTATAGCCATAAGCAATCCTAGATGAAACAGATATAGCTTGCTAAAAACATTTCATAGATATGAACCCTTCTGGTATTAAATACCATTTGTGCCTTTGTCAAGAGATCAGTCAATAGCAGTTACAAGTAGAATTGATTAGGTTATTTTTCTTTTTTGAGCATTTCCCAATAAATGAAGGCCTGCTAGTTCTTTCTTGCTCATTGTGATAAAAACCTTATAAAGTGTTTATGTCTATGTTGCTGCTTTCCTAAAGAGCAAATACTAGAGAAAATGAAGACCTCTTTTAAACTTTGCTATAGCATTAAGAAGTTTTTTAAATATGCTTTCAGCTATGCTATCATTAATGGTTAGACTAACCCTGTGTAAAAGGTAGTATTATCATTTTACAAAACAGGAGTCTGATGCCCACAGAGGTTAAGTAACTTATCCAAAGAAAGTAAATCGTTGAGATGGTTCTTAAATCCATTTCTGATTTCATATTCAATATTTTCCCTATTCACACTGACTCCCTGCTGGGTTGTAAATTGTAAATTTAAACACTAGTTAAAGAAATGTAATTGTAACATAGCATATTTCTTTGAAGATTGATTTAGCTATATTTGAAAGAAAAAAAAAACCTTAAGTGCCTAATTTTATATCATTTTAATTGCCATTTCAAGAATCAAGAACCCATGCCTTATTTGTGCACAGAAGGACTCATTCACAATTATTTTCAACTTGCATGAAAATGGCGATGAATTTAGAACACATTATGTAGATTACTGAAAAGATGAGAAAATATAAAAATGGAACCTCATGTGCTAAAAACTACATTTGAATGTTTTTTGCTAATTATGTAATTGCAAATTCACTTGCAAAATATCTCTAGGTTTTCCATATATCTTCTAAAGTTCCCATGTAGAGTTTTTTAAAAATAAATAATCACTATGCACCAGTCAGTAAAATCCAGATCTACAAAATTCTAAGGTTTTATATAATTATTTTCTCAAAGTAAAATCATTAGACCAACATAATCGGCATTAATTTTGAGAAAGAAAGAGGACTCATGGAGCAACCAACAACTTCTCTGAAAAACAGATTTTGTATTGTGTTGAGATTTGTAATATGAGTCTGAAAGAGTCAAAAGATGCTGAAACCAGTTGTCCCAAGGCCACATAGGAACAATTTAAGATTTCACTCAGCTTCATTATTCTAGTCTAGGTAGCACACACAGATTTCAAACCAAGAAAATCTATTCAGGATACATCCCTTTCTTTATAGAAAAAAGCAAAGACTTCCTCCTATCTGAGAAATGCACACATGGTATCTCGCCTGAGGACACACTGCCCCAAACACACACACATAGACACACACACACACACACACACACACACACACACACACACACACTCCTTAATTACCAAACATACCTGTGGAAAGAGCATGTCTACTTTCATTATACAAACAAGGACCTATCTGCAGGATCAATTCTAGGAGATTTTTTTTGTTTCATGTCCTCAGACTATACTCTGGTTATGCAGCAGTTGGACATTTCCTTGAGCTTTTTCCTTGCACTTCAAACTTCTGGCATTGAAAATGGGAAAACATTAACATATTTCCAGTTAATAATATTTTACCCCTCAAAGGTATAATTAACATAGCAAACTAAAATGGCCATAATACTAGTAATTACTCTATTAAGTAAAAAACCAACAAAGCAAGGAAAGAAAAGCAAGAGCAGCTAACTAAACACTGCTATAACTGTCACTGCTATAACTGTAAGCTGCCAATAAATCTTAAGTATAAGGATTGCCTTATTTCCTGTTGAGATGTGTTCCCTATAATGGAGTTCAGAGAATGCTACCCTAAAATATGACACCTTGGCATTCTGGGTATTTTAAGCTTAAGAAATTTGAGAAATGGCAGGAAGGACTTTTTGACCTTCTCTTGAGGCAGTCATAAAAGCTACCAAGCCCTTTCATACTGTCTCCTGAAGCAGTTGATAAAACCCTCATAGGAGAGGTGCCCTCCCTATACTCCCGGGAAAGGAGTATCCTTATCTCCAAAGATGAAGGGACACAGAGAGGAATCTGAATAGTAAAGCCTTGCTAAGTAAATTTTTCCCAGTTTACTACACTTGGCACATAGTCTTTGATTCAATCTTTCCACAGCCCTCCACTCTTCATCAAACCTGACAAAAAACACTGAGGTTTAACTTTGCCTTTCGAGCTTCATTTCCTTATGAAGAAGGCTCCTGTGTCACATAAGACTTATGTTAAGTAAATTTGTATGATTTTCTTTTGATAAACTTTCTGTTGTTGCAGGAGTCCCAGGCAAGAACTTTAAAGTATAAAAGAAAAAATATTTTTCCTCCCCTTAACCTGCACAGTATTAAGAACAAGGCTGTGTCATTTAATAATATTATTAGTCTCCATTTATTCTAACCCTGGTTCCTACTCCTCTGCCTGCCCCAGAATTTATGAAAATGTTTTATAAAATTTACTCTGAATCTCTTGGATTAAAAATTTTTTTCGGTCTTATTCTTAAAATGAGCCACAGTAAAGGGAAGCAACAGGACTATGTGGTGATGATGGAAGAACCAGGATTTAGCTTGAAAGGTAAAGCAATTATAATTATATTAATGTGTTTAATAAATTATTAGTTAACATCTGTCAGTAATCATTTTCACTTCCTGCACTTCCATAGAATTATAATTAGATTTCTCTTCAAGCATTTCTTTCTCTCTTATGTTCAAGCTGCCTCAAATAATGTTTGGTTTCATGTCTCATAAATAAACAGAAAATAAATACCTAAATTTACAACATTTTTATTAGAAGGCATTTTTAAGACAGAGAAAGCAACATGAAATTGATATTCTGGTAATTATCTACTTTCAAAAGCAGCAGGGTATTATAATAATTAAATAAAAAGTAACCTAAAATATGGTGGTTGAATTAAGGTGATGCCATTGAGTATGGAGAAAATGTAGACAAATATAAGATCTAGTTTATAGGTAGATTTTTTTTTTAAATGTTGCATTGTTCTTCCCAGTTACAGACTGGCAATGTTATTTTAAAGCATATATTATTTCCATTTAGGAATAAGTATGAGAGAAAGGAGTTGGAATGATTTGTGGTTCAAGCAAAACAATATCTATGACACTAATGTCATCTTCACACTTTTTCCTGTGCCACTAAAAGATCTTGTTTTTTTTTTTTTAAGGTATACAATTAATTGCTTTTGAGAACTAGATAAGAATCTCATAAAGTCTATACTTTCTTAATACTTAGAAAGTTTCTCTCCACATCAAATCATACCCCACCCCCACTGCCTGGAACACTGTCCTTGGACTACTCCTTTCCTAGATTAACTACTTATTATTTAGATCTCAGCTTAAACGTTACTTTCCAAGAGAAGCCTTCATCACGCAAAAGAGTATTTTGACTGTATACACTAAGGTTGAAGAAAAGTATTAGACAATATAGTATTCTACTTAGAAATATATTTTAATAGGAATATTGTTCTTCAATTGCAATCTTACATTCTAAGATTGAGCAAATGAAATGTACTGTGGGTAATGAGAGCCATGTTTCTAAGTATTGGAGAAAAGCTACAGACAGGAAAAGGTAGAAAGATTGTAAACCCCATGATGCTGTATTTGAATTAGAAAGGGAAATTATAAGGTGAGCCTAGACTACTTTCTGGTTCTAGAAAGTAAGAACATTAAAAAAAAAAATTCAATGGACATGTCAAGTGACATGGAAGAGCTCCAATGGCTCCTCTACAATAAAATAACAATGACATCCCTTCATGCTGTTTTCCACAGCAGATATACCATTTAACATTTCCACAAAAGTGCACAAGGTTTTCAATTTTTCCACATCTTTCCAACATTTACTATTTCCTGAGGTTTTTAAATTTTGTTTTCTTTTTGTTGTTGGTGGTGTTTTGCTTGTTCGTTTTTACTAATAGCCATCCTAAAAAGTGTTAAGTGTAATCTCATTGTGGTTTTTATGTGAATTTCTCTGATGATTAGTGATGTTGAACATCTTTTCATATACTTTTTTGACTATTTATATGTATTCTTTGGAGAAATAGCTATTCAAATATTCAGTCCATTGCTCATTTTTTAATCAATTTTTTTTTCTATCGAATTGAAGGGTTTCTTTATGTATTTTAGACATTAAGCCTTTATCAGATACATAGTTTGACAAAATTTTTCCCCAACCCATAGGTTGCCTTTTCACTCTGTCATTTCCTCTTTTGTGTGTGTGCAGAAGCACAAAACAAGTTTGATATAGTTCTATTTATCTATTTTTACTTTTATTACTCATGCTTTTGGTGTCATATCTAAGAAATCATGGTGTAGACCAATGCCATAAAGTTTCCTTCATCTTTTTCTTCTAGGTGTTTTACAGTTTCAGGTCTCACACTTAAGTCTTTACTCCATTTTAAATTAATTTTTCTATATCGTATAAGAAAAGGGTTCAATGTCATTATTTTGCATGAGAGTATATGGTTTTCCCAATGCCATTTGTTGAAAAGACTATCCTTTATCTATTGTGTATTCTTGGCACCCTTGTCAAGGACTATTTGATCATTTATGCATTGGTTTATTTCTAAGTTGTCTATCCTGTTCCATTGGTCTGTATGTTTGCCAGTATGCAAGTACCACTCTGTTTTAATTACTATAGCTTTGTAATATGTTTTGAAATCAGAAATTGTGATGCCTCTAGTTTTTTTCTTCTTTCCCAAGATTGCTTAGATTTTTGGGGTCTTTAGTGGTTCTGCATGAGTAACTACTATTTGATCTAGCAAAACTGCTTCTGGGTATACACACAAAATAATTGAAATCAGGATCTTGAAGAGTTATCTGCACTCCCTTTTTCACTGAGGCATTATTCAATATAACCAAGAGATGGAAACAAACTAAATGTCTATCCATGGATAAATGGATAAAGACAATGTTTTATAGACTTAAAATGGTATATTACTCAGCCTTAAAAAAAAAAAAAAAAAAAAAAAAAAGCAACAACTGTAAATCCTGTCAAATAGAACATGGATAAACCATGAGGACATTCATTATCTTAAGTGAACTAAGCCAATCATGGAAGGATGAATACTACATAATTCCACTTATACAAGGTATCGAAAACAGACTCACTGAAAAAAAGAGTTGAATGGTGGATGCCAGGGGCTGGGTGAAGGGGGAAATAAAGAATGGCTATTCAACAGGTATAAAGTTCTAATTATGCAAGTTATAAATCCTAGAGATATGTGTACAATGTTTTGCCTATATTCAATATTTTACCATGAACTTAACAGTTTGTAAGTAGGTAAATTTCATGTTAAGAATTCTTAGTATAATAAAAAAGTTAACAATGATAATAACAGATTATGATCCAGAGGGGAAAATAAATAAATAATGGGAAAGAACAGAGAGCTTTTAGCATATTTCAAATTAATAATGGCAGGAGAAATGATAAAAAATATATTTACTATTTAATAAATGCCACAGTAATGGATCCTAAAATTATCACAATAAATAAGATAATCACATCTTTTTTAAAGTATCATCAATAAAGTACTTTTTAATCATTAAAGGAAATTAGTTAATCTTACAATTCAAAAACCTAGAGCCACCATCTTAACCAAATGATTGAAAGTAATATCATCAGTTATCAGATATGTCAATATTATGTATACCTGATAAGATGCACTAAGAAGGCACAAAATATCATGTATGTGGTATTTTGCAAAACAAAAACAAAAACAAAAACAAATCCAGATTTAAACATCAGACAAACCCAAAATGAGAGGTATACTAAGATAACAGACCACCACTTTTCAAAAGGGTCACAGTCATAATAGACAATGAAAGATGGAAAAATTTTCCTGGGTGGAAGGATACTAAAAAGACAGAAAAACTATATTCAAGATGTGGAATCCTGGATTGTTGGCATTTATTCTATAAGTATGTAAGGTGTGATATTTAAGAAGTTGGTTGAAGGGCAGACAGAGTGCTTTGTACTATTTTTGCGACTTTTAAAAATAAGTTTGAATTATTTTAAAAGAAAAATATGTTTTATCATTTTGATGATCTTCGTAGTTCTTAGGTACAAATGATAGTATGGAAATAATATTATAATATATGCTATTAACTTAAGCTATGATTTCAAACATTAATAGTCGTGTGCATGTGTAGATATTTATAACAAAATACAAAGCAAAGTAGTGCAAGTACATAATTTTTGAGAAAAAAATGAACAAATATATTTTTAAAAGGTTAGAATTTATTACATAATGCAATATTTGTCCATTAAATTACTATCCCATGGGTCTTAAAAATACAATGAAATCGTCTATTTGGTCATCTCTATCTCCTTTTAGTCTACATAATCTCAAAATTTTATCTTAAGAGTAGCATCTAGACCTACACCAAATACTTATTTGCCATTTCAAGATAGTTTCCAAGAATAATATAATTTACTTTCATGGAAGAATTCAAGAAAATATACTAAATATCAAGAAAGGCAAACAAACCATGAATATATCGCCTATTCAAGGAACCTGCAACTAACATGCTCATTAGATATACAGAGGTTATTTTAAATTAATAAGCAGTCATTTTACAACTACTTAAGAAAAATAAGCCATTTTGCTAGGAATAGTAATTCCTGACAAATAGACTCTTTACAAGGTTTTTATATTCTTCAAGAATGATCGATATGATGCAATTTTTATTAGGATAAATTAGTTGGCACCCACAGTGATCTCTTAATTAAAACAATTAAATTAAAAAATACTCATAAAAGCATAGAAGTAGAAAATTCTTTCTTTTCTAAAGTGGGACTGGATCTGATCTTTACAAGAAAAAATATATATATTAGGCCAAGTGTAATAAGAGCAACATTAAAATCTTTTCTAATAAACAAGATTTGCCAGAAGGTAAACTGCTTGTTAATAGTAATAAATTAGGATGTCTTAATAGACACAACATTTCAGAGCCGAAAGCAACCTTCTATGTCATCCCATTCAATTGCTTATGTAGATAAGAAACAGACTCAGAGAGGTTAACCAATTTGCCTAGCTAGACATCAGAACTTTGAACTGCCATATCATATAAAATAATATTTCTAACTATAATAATACTTTATAGTTATGCTTTTCAAACCTTTTCAGTGTGCCCTTGTATACACTTCCTCACTGGGTATTTAATCTGTGTAGCTTGGGTCAGAACTCATTTTACATATTTTATATAACTGGTATAAAAGTGAGGTTTAAAATTAAAGGTGACAAATGCTACTATGCAATTTTTGATGTATGCAAATGAGAAAGGGCCTAAGGCTAAGAGAGGTAAAATCTTTTTATTCATCAAGGAGAACAGTGAGGTTATTTCTCAGCATAGATCTTCTTAATAGTCTTGTATTTAAAGTATCTTGTGCTATTAGAGGAGATGCATTTGTAAAATTCCAGTTGCTACTGTCTGCCTAATCTGCCTGAAATCTTTACGTCTGTCAATCAGTATCAAATTATATATTTTAAGCATCTATTTTTGTGCCCTCAAATGTATTAATTTCTAAAGTTATACTAGAAAGCAATTTTAACAGGATTCCTGCTTTCTTGGAATGTATAGTCTAGTACAAGATTATAAAATAACAAAAGGTCATTGCTACTTAGTTTTATTCGTAAGCTGATATGCAAAGTACATAATTGAATGTAGTTTAATGAATGAAAGGATGAATGAATTAATATGAGACAATTTGTTATACTTTGCTATGCTGAATAATTAGCAGATTTTGGCTATGTTACATGGTGGTATTTAAAATTAGTCAATAAAAATTAATAAAATAGGCTTGGAATAAAAAATTTAAAAATTCAAAAGAGAAAATAACGATAAGGATAGATCATTCTGCAATCCTCTGACCATATTAGACCACTGAAGCATATAACATCTTCATGATATGGGGCTCATCTGGCTACTTAATGTAAGGAGACTGAGTTTTGATTTTTAAAAAATGAATTAATGCCTGTCTAAAAAGATATTGTGACATTAAAAGATATTGTAGACATGTTGGTGTTCTGCAGTATGTAATAATGATACACCTTTTCAAGGCATCACCATTAAAATTATGGTTCTTATGATACATCCCTAGTGTTTTATATGTAAGGAACTCACCTGGTTTCATAGCCTGCTTTCTATGGGACTTGAGGAATAATAAATTTTACATTAAGGTTTTACAAGATGTCAAAACTACTGAATAAAAAACCTTATGAAATGTCTCTACACTCTCACCAGAGACTAAATTGTATTCGACTGATGATATTACCAAATTAACAACAATTATAGTGTTGTCACTCCCAAGTAAATCACACAGGGCATGGTCCTGTCCCACCTCCAAGGCATGTAAGATGTACTCTATTCTGGTTCACAGGCCAAGGTGCATTTCTATCTTTTTTATTTATCACTGACTTCATGCAGAACAAAACCAACACTACTAAAAATCACATTATTTATGTCGCTACACATAATATCCAAAGTTTACTAAAGTCAATTAGTCAAAATTATAGGCTATAATCATTCTTAAAAAACATATTACAAGTAACACTTATAGTTTTTGATAAGCAACCAAATGACTAAAAAAATCTTTCGCAGTTCTCAGTCCTAAAGCTCTTATGACAACTCAGCAATCTGAAGATTAAGAGGTCTTGTCCTTCACATATAAGTTAGTGTTGGAGATAATAGTATTTTTTTTAAATATAGAAATGAACCATTTACACATAAGGTTAGGGAGCCCTCTCAGGTACATCTCAGAAAAAAAATCTGTATAATTATTGGGAATGATAAATACTTTTCCACAGTTGTATAACTTTTGGAGCCACTTTCCATGACTTTAAAATAGAGTATAAGAATCAAACGAGATCTCTGTAGAATTGTAGGTAAAAGTGTAATTCTTATCAAAAAGAAAGGAGCAACAGACAAAAAACAAGTCCGGGAATCGATTGTATTAAGACTATTGCAATAGGCTGAAGCCTCTATATCCAAAGAGTAGAGCACCTGGAGAGGTGAGTTTGTCACATACTTTTATAGGGAAGAGTACACGGGCGGCTATAGGTGAGGTGATTTATAAGGGAAGCCTCGGTCTCAGTAAACTAGAGAGAAAATGTTTATCATTGTTTCTGGCTGGTTACAGAGTGTCAAACAGTTCAGTTAATTCTTTACAAGACAAAGAACAGGGAGTCGGAAGATCCCCGTCTGGCTTCACCAATAGAATCAGGCAAAAGGTGAGAGATCTGTCTTACCTTATTACAGGTAAATAATGGAGCCATTGATGGGTCTTATGGGAGTCATGAGACAGTGTGGATAGCTATTGTTGGAAGAGGTCATCAGAGAAGTTGATTGCTGGTTGACCCACGAGCTCGACCCGGGCAGTTGGTGGCCCTCTACTCCTCTTGTCCTTGGAATGTTGATTCAGGTCCCCTTCCCTGCACTAGAACCCGCCCGAGGAACGCAGCCTTGAGAGAGCAATGTGCTGTTGAGACCGCCGGATGGTATACGTCATTAATCCTGGTTACAACCACTGTATAAGCCTCTAAAACTTTTGCGGGTGGGTGAGGAGATCTCCTTCACTTACAATGCCCATGACAAGCCTCCCACGTACGTTTCTTGCTAATTAAACCTGCCACCAACCAATCTGGAAGAGCCAGCTCCTCTTTTCAGACCCTTCTCGCCCTCCCGCGCCTGCGGGCGTGGAGCTCCGCGTGCGTGCACACGCGCGCTGGCGTTGGGGGCAGGTCTGGTTTCAGATTTCGCCTGGAAGCTGGAAGCAGCAGAGGTTAGAAAGGGAGATATTCTTCTCTAAGACGTTTAGGGAAGCCTGATCTGCAGGAAACCATTTCCCAGAACAAAAAATTCTGGAAGAGGTCTTAGTTATCATTGTTTTCCAGGAGCATGGGGTTCGGATAAAGTTCAATATCGTCGGTTTCACAGAGACCTCATTTCCCTTATATGCAAAATACAGGGAAAAAATTAATCCCTTTCGTGGGGTGTTTTGATTGCACTATGCCTAGTGCATAGAATTCATTTAATATGATTTGTTCATCATTGCCATTGGGGTATTATAGCATAACTTTAAGACATTCCCTCCTGTGTTAGGTTCTCTTCTACTCATTGACAGTGCAAAGAATAAACTCTTAGTGCACTTTGCTTGCGCGGGCAGTGTCTTTCTCATGGATTCACTCTCCGAACTTTCCTCACATGCAGTTGCCTGCCAGCTCCTTATCCCCAGATACAAGTAACCGGCGAGTTGCCTATAATCCTCGTTTCTCTGGGTACCCAAAGCATTTTCGTAAGTGGCAGTATCTTTCTCAGGACTTCTTTTCGTTTATTGATGGCCTTATAATTTACCCACACTATTTCTCTGGGTGATTCAGTGAATTAGGAAGTATATGTGCTGTGAAACAGCTTAACTGCCTAGAGTAAGGGTAATAAATAAATAAATGCAACTCACTTTATAGATATAAATCATTGTCATGATTCTGTTTGCAGCTTGTCTTAATTTGATCAGTCCAGCAATGACAATGATTAAACCATAAGGTTGTTCTTTAATGGTCTATCAAGTGCAGGCTGAAATTACTCTGCAGTAGTCTTACTGACTTCCATCCTAAATAATATTCATTTTTAAAGCTTCCATTTCAAAATGGATAATGTAATGTCATACCATTTTCTCAGCTACAATTTAAAAAAAAAGTGAAATCTGCAAAAATTATTCCCAAAAAGAACGACTATAATTACAACAGATTAGTTTAATTTTGTTTTTAAAATATAGTTTTGAATCATTACCTATCTATTCATTGGCTCACATCTGGAATGACATTTATAATACTTCCCAAGCACTTAAGCCTCAGGTCTGGTTTTTAATCTAAAACATTAAATATAAATTCATTTTTAAAAGCTATATAAATTTATATATGATCTAGTTCCTCTTTAGTGAGTTTTGATATTTTGTAGTTTTTGAGGCTTAGGTCCATTTTTATAAGCTGGTAAATTTATGTGTGTAGTGTTGTTTGTAGTATTACTATATCATCCCTTAAATTATCCTTTAAATTGTGTCTCCACTTCTTTTTATTTGTAAATTTTTCTAGATGTTTACCATTCTTTATCATTATAATGAAGTGCCTTTCTTGTCTCATTTTTCTTTTGTTTCTTTCTGCTTTTAGTTTCATTGATTTCCACTATTATCTTTACTAATGCTTTCCTTCTTCTTGATTTCAGTTTATTTTGCTGTTCTTTTGTTTAGTTTCTTAGCATAGAAACTTCATTGTGGAATGATTCTAGAATCAGGTCCACTTCCTGAGCTTTGCTGATTTTCTCTATGTGATTTCTATGTTTTACTGAGAAAGGAGTGTTGAAGTCTCCTGCTATAATTGTGGATTTGTTTTTGATGCTTTGCTATCTATGTGAAGAGTACTGGTTGTAGCCTGCCCTACAATTTAAAATCCAGTTGGAAGTATATCTAAATTGATGCCATCCTGCCATAAATATTGTGGCCGGGGTTTGGGTGTTAGTTTCTTCTGAGCATAAATAAGAATAGATGCTGAGTGGAGAAGGATTTTGCTATGTTGGTATTCTCTGTCATCCTCCAAATTAATTCTCCTCCCCTGATTCAGGAAAGTGAACTTTGTGGCTTGCATCATCTCAGCTCTCTTGCCTTTGGTTTGCAGGTGACTAAAGGGAAAATCTGGAAGAATATTGGAGAATGTGGGAGGAGAGACATTGGGATTCCTGCACTCTCTTCTAGCGGTCCCAGTAGTTATTACAATCTAAGATACTAACTTCTGTGGGGTATCTTTTCTTTCATTGTACCCTATATTTACTCTGTTTCCTCTCTCTGTTTCTTCAAGCCTAGATGTGATCAAAACCTATCCCAAGAACGGAGGATGGGGAAGTTGCAAGAAATGTATTAAATGAATGATTGTAAAAGCAAAGTAGCAATAAAGCTTATAGACTTAAAGTAAATAAATAAATAAATAAATAAATAAATAAATAAATAAATAAATAAAAAAGATTGATTATGGAAGGCTGACATCACATGCACCATATCAAAACAATACCAATCGTGGGAGAACTTTTGCAAAGGTCCAAAGATTTCCTAGGATTTGGGAGTATTCTTTAGTGGTATTATAATACTACATTGGATAATGATTAGGTTTTTTGTTTTTTTTTTAAATTTGTTATTACCTTCTACGTTTCTCTCTTTATCTCTGTCCCACAATGATACACTAAAAAACAGACCATTTTTATTGTTACTGCTTATTAATTTTTTCTTATCAATGATGGCAGCTAACAGAGTCAACTGTGGTCATTCAGAGTCGGTACAATGTAAGATCATTTCCCTTTTCTTTATGATTTGATATATCTCACACTCTGTGCAAATTGACCTGTGACTTTTGATGCAGAAAATATCACTCAAAAAAGGATACAGTCATTCTAGAGTTTTTACAGTTAGAGAACTTTTTTCATATGTTAGGAAGTGGAAATTTATTTTTGTAGTATTAGTGTGTATAAAATATACTTGCTTGTGTGTTTCATTTATTTTCTACATTATAAATGAAATTTCTCCACCTAAAAAATTCAAATCTACTAAAGAAGAAAAAAGAGTGGGGAAGATACTCTTAAAAAAATATGGCTTTTTAAAGCAGATATTGAAGTAATATTTAATTGTTCTATAAATTTTATTTCATCATTAAGTTTGCTTTCCATGGAGTATATAATATTCTTGCAATGTAATCTTACTTGTTATGCATTAATTATTTTTGAAATACAGCCTCTTAATGTATTAATCACATTTGAAATATGTGAATATTCATACATAAAGTACGAATATATGAAAATCTCCTCTTTATCCATTTTCTAATCATGTTCTTTCCAAGTCTCTGAACATCCAGACCATCTATTGGCTACTACTCATGAATAATGTACATTTAGACCTCTGGCCATTTCTCTTTCCAAATTAAATGAATAACCAGATGCACTGATCATAGATCTGCTCGCTAGGAGATTTTCACTTCAAGACTGTCCTTCAGGAATGTCCCAGAAAAATCTCAAGGTCATGTCATGAATCACCTAAAAGGGTCTGTCAAATGCTCCAAGCAATAGCTCTATCATTGACACTTCATGCTCCATTAAGTAGATCAAGTGACAGAGTGGCAGACCTGCTGTAGAGCCTTCCTTTGTTCTGGTTCTCATTCAAAACTAGGAGCTTTTTGGGTCACTTGTAAATGGGCCAGAGTTAGCACAGCCAGATGAGGAATATGTTCCCTTCAGAATCTAAAGAGCCCCACTAGTTGTTATGCTTTGTTTTGGTTTTAAAAACAGCCAAATATAACAACTTATCCTCACCTAATAAGAGATGCCTCACACTACTAGACCCCTAGAAATTCCACTAGGGTGGAAGGTCTTCGAATTTTTTTTTTTTTTTTTTTTTTTTTTTTTTTTTTTTTTTTTTTGGCCTCTGACATGAAAATATCTTACCAGTAAGTCTAGGGTACTTGTTACTTCTTGATCACTAGGTACAATAAACAATCAATAATTTCATCAATGTAATGGGCTAGTGAGTTCAGTGGTCTTAAGTACATTAATGCTATTGTACAACCATCACCACCATCTATCTCCCAAACTTTTTTCATCTTGCTAAACTAAAACTTTGTATCCAGTAAAAAAAAAAAAAAATAACTCCCATTCATCCTGCCACCTAGACCATGGTAACCTTTATTTCACTTTCTATCTCATGAATTTGCTTATTTTATATATCTTCTATAAATGGCATCATACAATATTTGTCCTTTTACATTTGGCTTATTGCACTTAACATAACGTTTGCACGATGCATCCATGAGCGTGTCATAATTTCGTTTTTGAAGTGGAATAATATTCATTGTGTGTACTGACTACATTTTGCTTACTCATTTATCTCTTGATGAACACTTGGGTGGAAACCACCTTTTACCTATTGTAAATAATGTTGCTATGAACATAGAAGTACAAATATTCTTTTGAGATCCTAATTTTATATCCCTTGGGTATATAGATAGAGGTAGAATCACTAGGCCATATGAATTTTATGTTTATTTTTTGAAGAACCACCAAACTGTTTTCCAGGGTGGCTGCATCATTTTATGTTCTCACCAATAGTGAAAAAAATTCCATTTTCTCAATATCCTTGTCAGCATTTGTATTTTATTTTATTTTTAATAATAGCCATCCTAATAGGTGTGGGGTGGTATCTTATTGTGGTTTTGATTTGTTCAAATATCTTTCTTTTTTGTTGTTGTTGTTTAACTGTCTTTTTTTTTTTCCTTCATTTCTGTCAGTTTTTATTACATGCATTTTGGAGCTTTGATGTTAGATAAATATGTTTATCAGGAATATATATTTTCCTAGTAGACTGACTCTCATTCTAAAATATCTTTGCCTTTATGGAGTTTTTGTGTTCATTTTAAAGATTATTTTGTCTTATATAGTATAGGAATTCAACATTTCTTATGGTTGCCTTTTGCATGAAATAATCTTTTCAATCCTTTTGCTTTCAACCTATTTGTGTCCCTTAATTTAATTTTAAGTGTGTCTCTACTGGACAACATATAGTTGAATCATGATTACTTTTATCCATTTTTCTAATCTCTGACTTTTGGAGTGTTTAATCCATTTGCATTTAATGTAATTACTTATAAAGAAGGATTTATGTGTAATTTTTCTAATCATTTTCTATATTTCTTGTCTTTTTTATTTCTCTAATACTCTGTTAGTGCCTCTTTGTAAATAGTTATTTTCTAGTGTGCTATCTTAATTTAGGTTTCATTTCCTTTACTATATTTTTTAGTTATTTTTCTTAGATGTTTACCTAGGAAATGCAGTTAACATTTTATTTTATAATAATTTAGATCAGATTAATAGCAATTTAATTTTGATGGTATAGAAAGATTGCTCCTATATAGTTCCACTGCCTCTTCCCTTGTTAATGGTATTATTGTCATGCAAATTATATCTTTATTCATTGTTTTCCCATCAATGTAGACTTCTAATTATTAGGAGAAAATAGTTCCAAACAGAAATATATTTGTTGTCTTTTATATTTACTACCTAATTTTCATTATTGATGCTTTAATTTCTTCAAGTGGATTTGGGTTACTGCTACTGCTACTGCTACTTTCATTTCAGTCTAAATATCTTCCTGTAGTATTTCTAGTAGGGAAGGTTTACTAGCAACGAGTCTCTCAGTTTTGTTTATATGTTAATCTCTTAATTTCTCCTTCTATATCTACTTTTGCTAAATATAAAAGTCTTGGTTGACAGATTTTTTTCTTTCAATGCATTGAATATGTCATACACAGACTTCTTGACCTCTATGGTTTTGATGAAAAATACATTTTTAATGCTGCTGAAAATCACTTGAAAGTGTTGAGTCACTTCTCTCTTGTTCAAGAGTATCTTTTTATCTTTGGTTTTCCACAATTTGAGTATGAAGCATCTAGGTCTGAATTTTTTTGAGTTCAAACTAAACAAAGTTCATCAAACTTCTTAGATGTTTAATTTTTTTCCACAAAATTTGAAAAATTTTATGTCCTTATTTCTTCAAATGTTATTTCTGCCCTTTTATCACTCTTCTTTCCTTCTGGAACTGCCATCATACTTATATTAGTATACTTGATGTTACCCCACATATCTTTGAGACTGTAGGTAAGGAGACTTCCCACTAAATATAGATGCTTCAGGCAGAAGCAGCCTGGAGTAAACAAGGAGCAGTCAGAAAGAGCATATTTGGAGTTCAATGAGTAAAGGAGAGAATAATGGGAGAAAAAAGCCAGCATCATAGATATGCTACCTCTGCATGAGGTCCCTGAATCTCAGAAGGGCCCTATACTTGGTTTGACATTCTGCAGTCACTGTCATGAATCGTTAATAATGTTTAAACAATGACTCCACATTTTCATTCAGCATTTGGCCCTGCATGTAATGTAACTAGACTTATGAGAAAGGACAAATTTAAAGGGATAGATAGAAACCAGGGCTCCAAGAACCCCACTGGAGTTCATTTAAAGTAAGATGATCAGACATTGATGTATATTATTAAGGGAGAGTTGTGGTGTGGTTTGTAAAGAGGAGCAGTAGTTAAGAATATCAGCTCTGAAATTATACTGAATTCAGCTCTGCTACTTAATAGGTATGCAGTCATGGGTGATTTGCTTAAATTATATGTGCTTCAGTGTTCTCAAGTATAAAATGGGAAATGATATAACTTATCTCACTGGTTGTGGTAAGGATTGGGTTAAAATATATGTGATGTGGTTGGACTATTGGAACATTATATGAACTATACAAGTATTTGCTATTGTAATTAGTAGCATTAGCAAAAAATATTATAATATGTGTTATAAGTATGTTTCCAGCCACTTTGCTGGAGAGCAGTGAGAGAATCAGTGAGTGGCAGGAAATGGGGTCAAATATGAAATAGCCAGAGGCAAGATCTTGTATGACTTTGAGGTTTTTGGTGAGAAGTTTGGACTTTAAGTTAATGTAAAAGTTGAAAATAAAGAGTGAAATGTTCTGATTTGCATTTTATTCCCATAGTTCCCATCACTTTATTAAATATTTAGGCTAGTTTCTTTACTGAAAGGCCACTCAAAAAAAAAAAAATCAATTTTGTTATTCTTGAGGGATACAAAATAGCAACTTCACTGAATTCTCGGCCAGCTATACTCTCTAGTCTTCTTTGAAGACACCATAGGGCCTGAGGCCAACACTATAATATATTCAAGAAATGATCAAGTTAAGGTTTCTTAATGACATATCCACCAACAACCTTGTTGAAAATGGTCACATTACAATCCCTTTCACAATTATCAATAATGACCAATTTGTTACTTCACAGTCACTTCTCTGACAATGGTGGAGGCAAACTTCTAGCTACTATAATTTATTTCTCTCTCTAATCTCCCTTTTCTTAAATATGGTTACAGTTTTTGTTCATCCACTATAAGACATCTGAAGGTCCCTGTAATACCTAAAATCCATTGCCAAATACAAAAACTCCATATCCTGAAAGGGAAAATAAAATTATAGTTCAAAATGGTTTACAATTACATGAAAAAATAATGAAACTAGTAGCTTCCCAAAAGAGGGTGTTGCTATGGAGATTCTATTACAGACATCCTACATGGCAGTCAATTAGATAATTGCTGTTAGGATAATTATTAGTATTATTGGTTATCAGTAACTATATTCAATATTTCAAAATGTCCAAGCAGAAAAAGGAAACAGCCATCCTCTTGCCAACTTGGTGACATTGTCTGGCATGTTCATTGTGTAAGAAGTAGAACAGAAATTAGAACACATGCAACTTTGCTTTTCTACTGGCTGAAAACCTTCAGTATTTGGAAGATGGCAAGAAAAAAATTTTATGAAAAGCTTGTAAATATACTGCAAGGAAAAACCTCAGAAAAAGGGAAAATTTGTATAAATAGGTAGATCTTATATAACAGGAAAATTGCAAAGTTCTGGGATGTAAAGAATAATAATTATATAGGTGGCATGCCATACATACTGCAGTGGTTTAAAGTTAAGTTTTCACAGGTTCATCTTTAGTGCAAATAAAAATACAGAGTCCTCAGCTCCAGTACACACCAAAAAAAATTTTGTTTCAGTAATTCTAAAATTTAGTTCAGAAATCTGTGTGTGTAATGCTATAGTAAGGCTAAATGCAGGAAGTACATTAAATACTAGGTAAGTATGGGAACACTGACCTCCAAATTTGGATCCTAGTTCTGGTTTCATGTGCCTTTGGTAGAGTAACCTAAAGTTTTCAGTTGATTACATTTATAATCTATTAAGTTGATCTACTATGAAAACTTTTTATTTTTTTGCTTAAATTGACCTATCATTGTTTCAAATTAGTTTATCATTTCTATTCAGGAAGGGATGGCTATTATTTTTCTATATTAGACGTAGAGCCAAACTATTTAGTTGTGGTCATTTCTTAGTAAGTAGTTCTATTAGAGATTTTTTGAAAATTTGGGTGTGGGAGAATAAGTGCCAGTACTCATAGCTCCAGAAAGTATATATGTCTAAACTATCTCTCTACTCTTTTAAGTGGCTTACCCAAGGCTAATAGGCTAAATTTCCTCCAAGTGACAGAGCTATGGCCTGGCCTAAGAAATATTTTTTTTTCAACTTTCAGAGTGAATCTCACCTCACCGCCATAACAGGGAAACATTAAAGCCATTTAAGAAAGTGCATTTTATATTTATGTATTCAACCATTGTCCATTGGACCCTAGTTGTGCCAGTCTGCGGGTATAAGTCAATGAAGAAAACAGAAAAAGCCCTGCTCTTCAGGAGATTACATTTTTAAAAATTAATTAATTATTTTATGGTGATATTCGTTAATCAAATCTGGTAAGCTTCAACTGTATATTTTAACAATAAGGCATACACACACACACACACATACATTGTGTATTCATCATCCATAGTTAAATTTCTTTCTGTCACCATTTATTTGACCCCCTTTACCCCATCTACCTCCTCTTCCCTCCTCCCCCTACCCTCTGGTAACCACTAGTCTATTGTTCATATCCATGATTCTGTGTTTTTTGTCCTGCCATTTGTCGCTTTTGGGTTTATATCCCACATATAAGTGATATCATGTGATTTTCAACTTTTTCTGTCTAGCTTATTTTGCTTAGCATGATTATCTGGAGGTTCATCCATGTTGTCGCAAATGGCAGTATTTCATCTCTTCTTATGGCTGAGTAGTTTTCCATTGTATATATGTACCACAGCTTCTTCATACAGTAATCTATATAGGACACTTTGGTTGCTTCCACATCCTGGCTACTGTGAGTAATGCTGCTATGAACATCGGTGTGCAAATATCTTTTTTGATATGGGTTTTCAAGTCTTTGGGGTAAATACCCAGAAGAGGGATTGCTGAATCATATTGTAGATCAATTCTTAGTTTTCTGAGGAAGCTCTACACTGTTTTTCATAGTGACTGTACCAATTTGCAGTCCCACCAGCAGTGTATGAGGGGTCCTTTTTTGGAGATTAAATTTTTGAAGTAGGAGACCAATGAAGCATATATACAAATACATATGCATTATAATGTCATAGAGTGATGCATTTTATGCAGAGAAAAAAAAGTAAGTTTAGGAGGTATTCAGTGATAGCAGCAGTGTGGTAAGGATAGTGATACAGTCCTTCTTACACCATAAAATTTGAGTAGAGAATAGATTCATATGAGCTGAATAAATATTTAGAGTAAAATCATCCCAGTCAGAAAGATTAGCAGGTACTAAGCACTGAGTCAGGAGCTTCTTGATAAGTCCAGGGCACAGCTAAAAGCCAATAACAATGGAGCCAAGTGAGCCACCGAGAGAATGGTGGGAAATGAGGCTGTGAGGGGGACCCAGCCCTTTAGGGCCTAGTAGACTATAATAAAGATGTTTGTTTGTTTGTTTGTTTTTAATATAATTCTCAGGGATATTGGAAACCATTGGATTGTTTTAAGAAGAGGATGTCATGATGTGACTTTTTTTTTTTTTAAGTTATAATAGTCAATATGGACAATATGTGGTAAATAGAGCATAGTAGGCAAGGGTGATACATAATGATGATTTAGAAAACCTTGTTATAGGAGTTCAAACGTGTAAAAGCTTTGTGTTTAATGAGTGTGTTAGTTATAAGAATTCCAAACTTTTCAAGGGGCTTGAGATCCACAAGATCTTATTTCATTTATTCTCTCAAAAGAAATTTCAGGGCATATCAGAAAGGAGTGTGTTCACATACTTTCCTTTAATAAAAGGGAGAATGGGGTAGAGGGAGGGTAATAAAGAAGTCCACTAGGCTTTGAAGCTTTGATGTGGGAATGAAGAAAGATTGAAGAAGAAAGTTGATGCTTCTATTTCCCAAATGAGAATAAAAATCTAGTTTCAGAAAAGTAATGAATGTGTGTAGAATCATTTCTACCATAAAATCTGAAATGAGGCTTGGTTTTGATTAATGTTTCATTGGTGTTTTAAAGGTCCCAGCAAAACTAGTACTCAGCCTATGCAAGTTTAAAACATAGGAAGCAAAAGACAGTCTGGAATGCATATATTTTTTTTTCTTTTTTTATATAAAAATATCATTGGAGCATGTAAATATCTTATTCATATACTTTTTCATTTAATTTATAAAAGGTACTGTCCCATATCTCCTTAGGTGATAGCTTATGATACATCTTACTTAAATTATTATGGTTTCAATTTAAGGTAAATATACTTCTCATGTTTCCCCAGATGTTAATCGTTACCTATTATGATAAATAATAAAAAGCAATCTGGAAAATAGTTTACACCAGAAGGGTAAAGGAAATAATTACATTCTTATACAATTCTTAGGAAACAAATAAATAAAATCCTTTAATTAATATTTTTTACTCAATGAGAGAGAAAAATTAGACATTTTTAGGACAAAAAAATGTTTGATGGTATTGTGTTTAATGAATGGAGAGACAATTGATGCCACACACACAGGTTTTAAAAGGGTGATCCTATCTCAACTCACTCATCTTAAGAAATGTGAGTTCAACAAAGCATTATCTAGACAAATCCAGTCTTTTTCTTCACGTGATAAAATTATGAGAGTTTTTTTGTAGGCAAAACGAATTATACTTTCTGTGTACCACATGCACTACACAGAGGAAGAGAAATTTCACATGTATAATAATTTCGCTATTGGGTATTTGTAGATTTATTTATGTATGTATAGATAACTTTAAAATAAAAATAAATAGTGTTTATTAAGAGTTAACTATCCTACTTATATGATCTTAATACTAAAACAAATAGCTATGATTATCATGAGGTATGCCATTTTATTATTCCTTATTTACTAGTGAAGACACTGCAACACACATATTAGTCAATTTTCTGAGGTCACACATTACTAAGAAGCTGAACAAAGAATTTAATGCAAGCAGCTTGACTTCAAAGTCTTTGCTCATGATCATGTTGTAATACGTGTAGTGTTGTTATACTCCTAAAGTTAGAGTATACAGATAACAACACTACACGTGTTACAACATTTATGTAAAGAAGTAACTTCTGGAAAAGCTGACCTGGAAGTAATATATTTCAAGACACAAAATGAGACCCAAGCTCAAGTAGTCTTCTGACGATTTCTTTAAAAGTTTAGCATTACTACCATGCTTTTCTACCCCTTAGCCTAAGCAAGGCACATAGGTTAACCTTCAGAAGAGAGAATCAGTGCATTTATATTGTTTATTCATATCTAAGGAAATAACAGGAGACATTAAATTGTATGATGTGTTAAAGAACAATAACTACCTACCAAGTCACTTGGTGAAGTAGGAGTTCCTAGAAACTGTGCAGTGTGAATCAGTGAGACAAATCTATCTTCACATTATCTAGGAAAATAAAATTATGCAGAACATATCAGATATTACGTAAAAACCAATTAACTGTGGCAGTTGTACCATGGAGTAATTAGTATCTTATTTTGCAAACTACAGCTATTCAATGAATCATATTTAACCCAAATTCAAATAAAACACATAGAGAAAAGACAGAGTAACTGCATCACTTTATTTCAAAAGAGAGAGAAAGAGAAAAGATAAAACCTAAGCAAAGTACTTCCTCATAAACAGACACTGGTTTTCAAAAGTGTAGTAATTTCAAAGTAATCTATGTCTGGAAACTTCTATAGCAAATTCTTGTCATAATAA
Organism: Eidolon dupreanum; assembly: GCA_028627145.1. NCBI lineage: Eukaryota > Metazoa > Chordata > Mammalia > Chiroptera > Pteropodidae > Eidolon > Eidolon dupreanum. The sequence goes on from CM053510.1 coordinate 23,227,427, forward strand.
CATTCTTTTCATTACCAATGATAAAAAATACCTTTCTTTCCTTCATCTTATGATTTCATATTTATTTCTTTAACAGTATGCCTTTGATCTGATATGGTCAAAGTGGATAATATAATTATTGGTACAATTATTTATTTTTTGCCAAGTGAAAAATACTTTGATGACAATAAGAATAGTTGGTAAATTCTTTTGAGGGCCCATGCTTAAAAGAATTCCCCTTTTTAGGATATCCAGTGAATAACTCCAAATATAATTCCCTAAACTAGGTCTAACTGAAGACAAATGAACAGACATAAAGAGGAACATGAATCAAGCATTTGAGGGATGGGGATGATTGTCCTCATCAAATAGTTGACTGGAGATGCTAATTTGATGTATCCAGTTGCACAGCCTAAATTAGCATAGTGTGTTCATTGCAGCTGCATCGGATGTTCACTTAACAATATATACACAGTCATTGACTGTGCTCTTAGAATTCTTGTCTTAAAACAATGTGAAACATGTGACTAGGAGTGGAATCGGGGTAAGAAAAAAGGCCTTCAACTGATATATGCATATTTTACTGAATTAATATCCATGAACACATGCATATAGGCATGTGCATACATGGACAGTGATGTAAAATATGAGGTCATTCATATACTAAATTTATGCATCCGCAAATTAAAATGTTCACAAATGCCAGAAAGCACAAATGTACATAGACATTGCCATAATAATGCTTACAATTTTAGAAGTTTTGAATACCCATACAAAATATTATATAATATTATATATATATATATATTCATTAATCTTAGTTTAATATCTTTATTCATTGAAGGCCTCACACAGCCACGTTGCATTCATATACACACTCTCTTCCTCGTGGTAAGCTGTAAAGAAAATCCTGGTTTTTCTCTGTAGCACACAGATCCCAGCAACTTATTTGCCAGGTCTATATTCTACCTCTTCCTTTTACTAGCTGTGTGATCTTGGGTAATTTATTAATATTTTTCTACTTCAATTTCCTCATCTGTGAAATAAGGATAATTGTAATAAATATCTCAATAAACCTGAAAATATTTAACTAATATATATTTATAGTCTAAAACAGTGGCTGACACATATTAAGTGCAATATTTGTATTTGTATTTCAATACTTTTACTTACCATTGGATCCTCAACAAAAAAGGAGAATGGCAAGCACATTTTACATTCTCAAAGAATATTTATTGAATGACTGAATGACTAGTTGATTGAACAAACAAATGGGGAGAAGGGATCATAGAGATTATCTTATTCAGTGATGTTCAAATCACTTTGAAATTAGACTTTGAACTCTCTTTCTCCATTAAAAGTATATGGACAATGTGTAAGCCCAACAAATAAATTATATAAAAGAATAGATACTTTAGTTGAAGGTGAGTGTAGAGTCCAGAGCTCCATCCTCCAGATCAGGGGTCGCTAATCCCTGGGATCTGATCCATGGTCTGTTAGGAACCGGGCTGCATAGCAGAAAGTGAGCAGCTGGTGAACAAGCTAAGCTTCATCTGTATTTGCAGCTGCTCCCCAGCACTACCAACACCTGTCTCAGCTCCATCTCAGATCATCGGGCATTAGATTTTCACAGGAGCACTGGTCTTTTGTGCCAAAAGTGCTCTATGTTCATTTACCTCCTCAGCAGCCCTTGAATTATGTCTGCTAAAGGATTAGGGCTCAGCAGAATGGAGAGGAAAATCTCTGATTTAAGTCCAATATTTAAGGTCCAAGAGGTTAGAAACTAGTACTAAAAGAAATTAAATGACCTTGCAAATCCAGGTAAATGTCAAAGCTAGATTCCAATTAAAGACATATAAATGCCATGTGAATTGTCTATTACATGAGCTGCATTCCAAGGAGTGTCATGTCTACTCTGCTTAAAGTCACAGCTACAGGTCCATAGATAAACCTTTCAAAGAAAAAGTCAAAGAAGAAAAAACTTAAAAATAAAATAAATGAACAACAACAAAATAAAACCTAAAAGATGATATTTATTTTTTCTTTCTAAAAGACTTATCTTATGATTCCCTGTTATCATAGTAAAATATGCTTTCTTGACACTTCCTTTACTTCTTCCCTTGCTGCTCCAGGTTCTAAATTAATTCATTCAGCAAATATTTGAGCACCTTTTTATGAGACAGCTAGTTCTCAGCACTTGAGACTCATTTGCAAACAAAAAGACAAAAATCTCTGCCATCACAGAACTCTCAAAAAAAAATACATACACTCTACATAAAAGATTTCTGGGACATTGTCAAAAATTAAAGAAGCTTCCAGGATGACATCTTAGAAAGGTTCTTAGATCTTGATATACAGTGGCAAGTACTATTTTTAACATTATCATTGGCTTTTTCAGTTAGTTTGTGTAGGATAATATGCACTGTAGTTTTGGTAATAAATCTTTATTGAGCCATCTTTCGTTACCTTTTATTCTTTATCACTTGGCCATTAATACTATGTTACATAATCCAGATGAAAAAAATAGTTTAAGACTGTACATACGACTAAGAAAATGTCCCCTAAGTAAACAAGTATATGTTTTCATTATTCTTTATATCTGGCCAGCTGACCCTACTATACAGTGCCAATAATTATTTCAGCCTCTGCTGCAGTTAATGTTAATTACAGACTTAAGCTATAAAATAAAAGTTCTCATTATAGCAAAGTTCACAGATATTGTTTTAATCCAGCTATTCACATTGTCAGTCTAAAACAGTAAATATCTCCTTCACATATAACAGCCTTAGACTTATAGTCCAGTATATTTTATGAAACAGAATTGTGTCTGAAATATCATTGCAATGCTAAATATATGATTAAAGAATGAAAAAAATAAGTTAGCCATTTAGTATATTCAATATTCAGAGATTTGAGATCACATAGGAAACCACATCCAGATGAGTTACTGAATTTTTAACTTTTCATCCGAGAATGTCGGCATTGGCTAGACACAGTCAACATTCATTTAGGTCTTATACACTTCGGGGACTAGTTCAATTTACATTGTTAATGCATTTAAAAGGAAACAAAGTCCAAAACAAATTTCTAACTTAGAATATAACAATGATTAGTACTTTAAAATAATGACAGAGAAATAAATTGCTACAGTTCTGATAATCCTATATTAAGTAATTCCAATGGAAAATATGTTTGTTTCTCAACATAAATCAATTCTTATTCTGCAAAGCATAAGTAATTTTTCACTTCTTACCATTACAGGTACATAATAGAATAGTACTATCTATATTCAACATTCAGGTTAACGTTTTCTTCCATACGAGGATAGTTAGGCTATGAATGTTAGCTCCTCAAAAACAACAATCTATTTATAGAGCTGTTAATTAAAAGACATGATAAGAAATGATCCCTCTCTCATAGACAAAAGTCACACATGTAAGTAAAGCATTTAAACCTCTCTGATGCCATTTTAAAGCAATTAAAGCATTGAGAGAAATAAAATGCATTCATTAAAGTCATAGAACATACTAAAAAAAGAATTCTGTGCTCAACTATTATAAGGAACTCCCAGAAAATTTCTTTAAAAATATATAAAGCTTTTCTGCTAAAAATTCCTTTTGTTTTAAAACAAATAATGTAATGAATATAGCACAGTAAACTCTGCAGGACACATAACATTGTCATTAAAGAAAAGTATATACATTATACTCATTCAAAGCCCACTTGATCATGACAATAATTAAGAGAAGTAACTTGATTATATTATCACATACTAGCGTAGGAATTTAGAGTATGGAACACATAATTTACAATGAACTATTCAAATTTGATTAATATGAAGCCAAATCCTCATCTTTCATTATGATATGCTGTAAAAATTTCAGAAAATATCAGTCTTACTCTCTTTTTATTAGTTCCAAGGATGCTTCGAAACACTGCTAAAGTGATATGGCAATTAACTTTCCATAGGATCCATAGAGTCTAGGAGTGAAGTTAGGGCACAGGGTGGGGGTAGGAAAGTAAACCTACATTAAAACTCAGTTATCTTCTTCTCTTTCATAAGCCTTTAGAGATGGTTAGGGTTTAGGGGTACAATGGAGAAATTACAAGGAACAGGACTTGGGAAACTAGCAATTTTCCACCTCATAGAATTAAGGTTTTAGAGCTGAGAAGGAGTCAGCATATTTAAATTTATCTTATTTGGGGGTTTGATCTTTTATTCTAGCCCAGTTACTTCATCTGAAAACTCTATGGATCATCTACAAAATTAATTCTCTTTCTTTCTTAGGTAGCCTGTAATCTGAAAAATACTGATGCATGACATTAAGTTATTCTGTAAGTGCAACAGCTACATGAATATATCACAATATTACCCTCACTGTTAATGATAGTTTGCTATTTTTTCAAATAACTAAACTTCTTTGAATATGTAATTATGATTAAAGGTGTGCCATTATAACCTAGAATGCAATTTCATCTACTAATTGCAGATTTTATATATATATATATATATATATATATATATATATATATATATATATAATTAACTATTTTCTAATGCAACTTGCCAGGATACAGTACTCCAAATATATTAATTATGGCTTAGCAGATCCATTATGTAATACTGATGGTTTTATATGCTTTTTGTAAAATGGATCTATATATATATATTTGGTGCAAAGTAACTCGATCATTTAACCCATTAATTTGAGTCTGTATATTCGATGCTATATCAATCCTATCAATCAGATAATTATTCAAGTGTCAATTCCTCTTACTTGTGAGCTTCAGATTACTTGGAACTGAATTTATTTGGTGATATTCCTATGTAGAGCCCTAACAACAAAGATTATTGCAGTCATTGATTTGTTTCAATAATATGTTTGTTTTCAAAATATAAAAAAACTACTTTCATGGATTCTATATGGCTGTTTTACTTTTATCAAATCTCCATTTTTAAACATATATTATTTGCTTACATATATGTATTTTGGAACCTTCATCCAATCCCACATTTCACTATCCAATTTCCTACCAAAAATCATGTCAGACATTTCAAACAACTTGATTCCAAACTTGAAGTAATTCCAGCAGACAACCGTAGGGACATGTCTATAGAATGCCAAAAAATCTAGGCAATTATGTCACAAATTTAGTAATTCATCCAGATATTTTTTCTACATCATACCAAACATATTTAATGAACTCTGTTAACTGACTAAATCCCTGACAGAATTGTCTTGACATTATTTAGACATGTTCAACATAAGATTAGCAAAAATCACTCTCAGTATATATATATTCAGGTCAGCACAGATTCCAACCTTGAGGCAAGTAACTTCGATTGACTAGTGTGGACCAAGATCTTTATGATATAATTGTAATTTGGATTCTAAAAATGTGGAGGATCCAAAACATTTTATCATCCTCCAGCTGATTTCACAAATTAGATCTTAGAAGTACTACATACTCAAATGAATCATAAGAATTTAGTGTTATTTTGCATCTGAATCCAAAACAGACCAATTGATATTGGGCAATTTACTGATGACAATGACTATTTATGACTGTGGATATCCTTTTTAATTAGGTTATTGCTTGAGAATCATAATTGGCCTGGAATCTTTTGGAAAATTTGTGGACTACTTTATAAAGTACATAAAATTGTGAAAAAGTTGCATGCTTTAAAAACTTAGTATTTCCATAAAGCCTGTGGTCTAAAAAGGATATGAAGACAATAGCAAATGGATGTTTTTTACAGTTTCTTGGTATTTACAGTATTTTTTCTTCTCTAGTTGCCCTCCCTTCAAAGCTGGTCAGTTGTTTTTCCTGGGCCTTTTTCACTTCACATTCAGTACAAGAAGGCATTTGCAATTCCTGTCAAACAATACAAAAAGACAATTAGGAGAGTCAAAATTAAAAAAATAATAATAAGGTAAAAATTAAAATTGTAGTAGAATAATAATGTAAATTCATATATATCAACGAATATGTTACAAAGAACTGTCAGACAGAAATAAAATAAATTTGAATATGTTAATACTGCTACTTCATGAAGTACATAAAATATTGTCTACAAATGACAAATATTTCAAAAACTATTTTGAGAAAACTTTGGCCAAACCCTTCAATTCTAATTAATTTAACCCCACATTTGAAATATGTTGTGTTAAGTGAAATGAATCCTCAAAATTTCATCATAATATTTTTAGTCAAATATGGTACAGGACAGATATAAGTTCAGAATTAAGCTCCTGAGTAGTATGTGTTTGCTTTTTGTTTTTCTTGGGGATATATATTTCTTTTGACCTCTGCTTCCCCAAATTTTCTTTTTATCTTCTCTGTCCCATAAGCATTAGATGCATGTTTTATTGTTTGTGGTTTATTTTTGTTTTGTTTCTTGGTTGCATGGGTGGGGAAGGGCACCTCCCTCACCCTTCCTCTTCCAATGACCTCCAATAATCAAACCGAAAGTTTAGTAGCAGGCACAGTGGTCATGGAAAGGTCCAGAAGCACTAGGTGAAGGAGATATCTTGTATTAGCCAATACAACATCCCTGCTTTAGCTAGAGCAAGAGAGAAAATCATTGAATCCAATGGGTTCAAGAAGTGTTTTATGACATAATCAAAACCAACAATCCCAAAAATACCTCTGGGGTAGGTTCTGGTTTTGCAGTGTCATTACTTGGGGAATTTTCTTCATGCTTCATTAAATAGGCCCCATCCTCCTGCGAAAGCTGCAATTGAAAATAGGTCAGTGAAATTAAATCAAATGAAGGAATGAGATAGAAAAGCTCCCCTGAATTCATCTCATTGAGACTTTCTTCACTTTGATACAAGCTGAAAGGGCAAGCCCAGGAAATCATCACAATATGAGTGGAACTTAAGGAGAAAGAAGCATTCATGGTCAGTTTGAAGATCTCAGGGCTGCTTATGGCAGTCAGCTACAACAAAGCTCAATTCCAATGGCAAATTATTTCTTCATTAAAAGTTAAAAAAAATAAAGAATTATAAAACTACTGTATCTGCAATATGTCTACGCAAGATTTAAATATGCCCATGGTCTGTATGCATGCAGGAACATCAAAATTGCAAACCAGGAAGCAATTTAAACAATATGATCATCAATCTGTATAGCAAAAAAATCTTCAATACTTAAAAGAAATATATTTGTGGGAATAAGATTCCATATTTTATCAACCAGTAAATATCATCTTACTTATTAGCTTCAGTGATTTTGAAGAAGATGAATTGCTAGCAGTGTATTTCAATTGGGCTTCATTTCCATTTTAACTAAGATATTGAAATTTCCGTCCCTCTCTCCCTCGCTCTCTCCTACTCACTCTTTCTCTTTTTCTTCTTTTCTTCCTTTTTTTGTCTGCCCCTCTACCATCCCCCTTTCCTTATTGCCTCTCATTCTCCCTTCTTCCCTTTTTTTCTTCCTTTTTGTTTTAAACATATTTTTAAATTAACTATAAAACCGTTAAGTGTAAGAATATGAATTTTTTTTGACCTTTTCCAAAATCCTTTCCATGCGTAAAACAAGCCTAGGAGTTTAAAGGTCCATGGCCACCAGTTAGCTTTGACCTCAAACAGGTCCATTTGTTTCCTAGGAGTTCAACAGAAGGATACTAAAGCTGATTTCAAACGCTAACATTCTGTAAATTTTACAAGTAGATGATAGCTAATGAGGCTGTGTAGGAAATTTAACCTACTTCGATTCAGATTTTAAAGCGGAGTTATTTTATATGCTCCCTACTGTCACACTATATTGCTCTTAACTAAACATACAGCATGTTACTTTACCCTTCTGTGCCTATGTGTATGGCACCCCACCTTCATAAAAATCTATCTTCACTGTGATGTCCTGAAAACTAGCTACTCATTCCCTCTCTAGAACACCATTTCTACCACTAGATAGACTCAGCAATACTTTCCTGTTCTAAAGGTAAAATAACATATAAAAAATTTTAGCACTTAATATTGTTTTTGTATGGATAAGCATGTACAGCTCCTCAATATCTTGTTTCTTAAAGACAGAGACAATGTTTATCAGCCCTAGATTTCAGCTAGATATCTACCAGATGGCAAGTGGCCAATATATAATCTCTGAATAAATAATAAATGAATCAAACATTGACTATGAAAAAAATTATAATTCTTAGAATTTTAATAAATGCCTGATTTTCATATGATTTAATTAAAGTATAGATAGAAGCTCTATCTATAGAAGCTCCAAAACTGTTACACACAGCCCCTTCTTCTAAATAAGCCTAGTATAATGGAAAAGCAAGATTATAACTATAATAACATAAATTGGTAGTCAGAACCTTGACTACCTTATTCCCAACAATTTTAGGCATCTGTGTAGCAGAATCTTCTACACTACCTACAACATAAATTTGTTTCTTCTTATGTTGCATGGGTTTGAATCAGACCTAAAATCTAAAATTACCCTGAAAATTTATAATTATTCAGTTTTTATTATAGTAATATAACTGATCTTTGTTTTTATTATACTTATGGTTAGGCTTTTAAAACTTAACTAAAGTAAGTATATAAAATCGAGCTCAGAAAAAAAAAAAAAACATGATAAGGGTGGCTCCATAGTATAGTTGTTAGCACATTTGCTTTACACGCAGAGGGTCCTGGGTTTGTGCCCCATATGGAGCCATGTCCCATATCCTGGGTGCGCCAGGTCCTCCGAATGCATGGGGTACCAGGCCCTGGGTGCATGCTGTGAGCATGTGGGAGGAGACATTCCGCCTTCAGAGATCCAGTTTTTAAGGGGAAATGGCAACATCCATAGGTCAGGGGTAGAAGTGTGTGTGTGTGTTGGGGGTGGGGCAGAGAATTAAAAAGGGAGGAAAAAAAAAAACAAGATAAGTACAGAAAGTAACCTGCATAATGTAGGATTTCCAAGATATATTTGGAATAATAGAGTTCATAGCTCTTTCAAGTTTGAAGAAAAAGTTGATTCGAACATAAAACAGTGTGTTTAAAGTAGTTCTCAGCACTTTTAACACATAATTTCTTACAGTTTTGGTCTTGAATGATCTGTCCACATAATCATATAGGTGATTGTTAAAAAAAGAATACTCCTGAGTGATAATTCAGTCCTATACATACAGGCTTGCTTTTTTAAGCAGCACTCCAGCAATTCAAATGCACAGCGAAATTTGAAATCCACTTCTTCATATGCACAAATGCATTATAAATCTCTTAGAAGGAGATATGATATAACCATTTCCCAAATCTATTTGACCTCAAAACCCTTTTTTTTGTATGTGGAGCATCACTTAAGGTCATTGTCATGAGGAAAATACTAAAGAATTTTCAATGGAGTAGTCCTTTCATTAATGCAAGCATAGCTGACTATTTGAGACAAGCCTTTGATCATCTGAACAATGAAAACTTATTAAATTTCAACATTAAAGAAAATATTATGTGGCTGGAAGACAGCTCGAACCTTTTTTGGTTCTTTGATCTTATAATGAACAGTACCTTTAAATTTACTTTTTCTATGCCTCACAGGCATTGTAGAAACTTCATGAGATAGGGTTCATAAAATTCTTAGTATTTCTCAGAAAAGCAACAGATAAAGGGCAACATAATTATAATGTGCCTTAATAAGCATGTTATCAATTTTACAGTCATTGATAAAGCAGGTATTCACTTGGTGAGAACATAAAGGAGAGGTTTCATTTTAGAGTTTTCTCACTTTTGTTGTAATATCACCTAGATGGCCAAAAATTCCAGAGAACTGTAGTTAAGGAAGACAAGAAGGATTTCCAACATTATAGTATAAATATAGTTTTGCCAAATGGTTAGAAGTGCTTTGAAGTAAAATAAACTTTGGTTTAAGTTTTAGTTCTGACATTTATTCATTAGTGAACTTAATCAAATAATTTGATTAGTTATTTATCTCTGGGTCTCAGGTTAATTCATTGTAAAATAGGGCTCCTTTATAGGATTATTTTGAGGATAATATTAAAAACCAAATAAAATGATTCACTATAAATATTAACACATAATAAACTTTCTTCTCTTTCTTGTCTACCATTATTATTATTTTACTACCATCAATGATTATAACTCAACAATTACAATGAACTGACACTGACATTTCGAATATAACATATGCTACAGAATTAACAGTCATTCTATTTCCACACATAGAGAAGGAAGAAGAAAGAGGGATGGATGAAAAAGAGGCTCTAATAAATCTGACAAGTCTGGTGACTGAAAGTAACCAGGGTAATCTGATCATAAACTCATATAACCAGGGTAATCTGATCATAAACTCATATAACTTGGCAGATAATGATGGATTGTCACACCCTGGGCATATAACTTCTTTTGAGGGTTTATATTTCCCTTAAGCAAGTCCTATTAGTCCTTTTTGTGCATCTAAGTTAACATGCCTTTGAAATTCCAGAGTAATTCTCTTTTGAAGACCCCTCAAAGGCATAACCACCCTCAAGGGAGCATATAATCTTATCCCCACTTTGCTTTATCCCCTCTCCACATAACCTTCCTTGTGTTTCCTCCTTAATTACAAATGTATAAAAGAAACCACAGAACTGTCATTCTCTGGAGCATTTGAGATTTTGCTTCCCAGTATGCCTTATAAAATTTCTATACAGGTTTGAATGTTCTTATGGAAACAGAGAAGAGGGGAGGGAAAGGGAGTAGAGAAATTAGTACTTACTTAAAGGGATGCAAAAAAAAATTAGTACTAATACTTTCTTTTGACACTGTAGATAAAAATAAAAAATAAATAAATGCCATTAATGTTCTTCTTTGGGAAGAAAAAAGATGAGAAAATAGAGGTTTTAAGGTTATGCAAAATTGTTTCTATATTTAAAGGTTTATCTAATAAATCAGGGTTTGAATTTATACTCAGAATCACTTACTATAAAATTAAACCAATGTGTCTACTTCTAGGGAAGGTGGCTTGGAAATAACAATGTAATTCTTAAAACAAATTCTCTTTATTTAGAGAACCTATACTACAGAGTGAGAGATGTGGTTACGGGAAAAAATGGAATTTAATTTTTATTTTTTACTTAAGTTTCTTCTCTGAGCCAGGCACTGTTTCAGGGTTGGATATAGAACAGTGAAAAAAATAGACAAGATCTTTACACTTAATGAAGCTTACATTCTAATGGAGAAAGAAGAAATAAATACATAAACAAGTATGTATAAAAGAGTATCAGAGGGTGATAAGCATGATGGAACCAATCCTTGAATAATGGCTAGAATATTATTTTGTGTATGTCAGAGTCAAGAAGATAAAAAAGAAGTAAAAGTAGACACATAGTGAAGAGAGGGCATGGCAAAGATAATAGTGGTGGGGTCAGCTGAGATGAGAACTACTGAGAGATTATTAAAGTAGGGACAGTTCATGGAAGAACTCATAGGCCAAGGAGCGATGGATAGACTCAATTTGGCAGTTTTGAAGAGACAATTATAATATAAATATCCTGTAGTAATATGCCTACTTTTCTAAGAAAGTTTATAAGTTAGTGTTTTTTCTGTACCGGAATCTAAAGAGATTCAGTAACACAGCTTTAAAGTGTAATTCCATAAAATTCTTGCTCAAAAACACAATCAATAAAAGAACTCCCTCCCTTCAGTGAAAAGTTTGGCATTCATGTCAGTTTTATTTTTATTACGCCTCCCTCACTTACACTATTCTGGAGATCACCAGGACTTGGGAAGGCAGCTCCCTTTTCTTTCTCTCACCAGGCTGACAGGAAGGTGAAACTTGGCTAATATTTTTAGAAAAATAGTTTTAAGTACTCAAATATTTGGAGTTGGAATTTTAAACTATGCAACTGAATAAACAATAACAAAGTTTTCATTTTTCAAATGATTCACCTTCTCTTCATGCTTGAAAATTATACACTACATTTTATCAAAGCAAATTTAACTTCCTATCATAAGCAAGATACATTAAACTTTAATTGCTTTAATGATATATCTCAACTCAAAAGGTAGTAAATCTTGAGAGTTTTCTCTTTATATACATTGACCAGAATTTAAGAAGAACAACACCAACAAGAATCACAATACTTTCTATAGTTAAATTGTTATATGTAGATTCAGTAGAGGTCTTTGTTCAAGGATTACATTATTTTAACTTCCAAAAATGAAACTCGCAGTTAATAGCAGCAGGCAGTCCTTCTGTGGGCAACACTATAAACCATTTTTCATTAAAATAATTCTTTCTCCATCTTTCAGAGATAATGGGGTTTAATTCTTTATTTCCTTCTTAGAATATTGAATTAAACTATCTGGACAACACCAAACTAAGTAAAAATGTGTCACCTCTCTAAATATCCTTTTAGCTATCCATGTCTAATAGGAAGAGTAAGAAGATTTGCTAGTCCAAAAAGATGAGAAAGAAGATCCCCAGAGAAGATAAAATGCTGCCCATATTGACAAATATTCTGAACCAGCTGCCCTAGCAGTTCTTTGAACAATAGTTCACTTAGAACCCTGGGAGCTTTTTATGGTTTGTGTAAAAATGCGGGTCCTGTCAATTTTTCCAAGCTGCTCCTCACCCTGTTTAAGGCATAATAAGTGAAGAGGCAGGCATAAAAGACTGAGGAGATTTATGAGATGAAAGAGTTGGAGACTGTTTTCTTAAACAAGTGAGATGTGATATAGGAGCATAGCCATCTGACTCACCTTGATAAACCACAACAAAAGCTCGTAGATAAATGACAGCAGAGATTGAATCTCTGCTGTCACCTACTTGACTAAGAGAGTTTCTTTTTACTATGATTGTTAAGTACATACACAAATACAGAACTTTTTGTCACACTAATATATATGTATTATTTGCCTCATTCTCCAAACTACCTGGAATAATTATTGACTTTTCATTCATTTAATTCTTCCTGTTTCAACCTAGAAAAGAATTGTAAATCTTGAAAAGAAACAAAAAGTGTTAACGAATTTTGAAAACAAAAATTGTACATTTACTGTTGGTTACAGCATAATAAAATTGGCTCCTTTTTCTCTTTCTTGCTCTTCCCATCTCTCTCTTTTAAAATGGTGGTGTGAAAATAATAAATTGATACAGATATTTTTAAAACAATTTAATAAGATAGATACAATGATTTACATATGTTTATGATCCAGTATCTTTTACTTAGGATGTTCTCTGTTTGAAGAAAATAATTTATTAATAAAAATATATTTTTAAAAAATTTTAAAAAAAATTGTATTCTGAAATATAAATTATGGTGATTTGCATAAAAGAAAAAAATAAAGCAAAATAATAGTTGAACCGAAGTAAGCTAGTTAATTATATAATGATAAAATAACATTTTGTAGTCATAAAGACAATATTTTAGGATATTTATTCATGTGAAAAATACTTAAGCTAAAAGCATATAATACAAAATTTTATAGATAATTTCACAACAATGCAAAACAGAGTGCATATAAAATATTCTCAAATGTCAAAGCACAAAATACAGTTGTGAAGACGTTTATTGTTGTGCTTTAGCATTTTTCTTGGCTTCAGAATAGCATATAGCACATATCTGTCTGTCTATCCTTGTAACCATGTATTTCTATCTTTATCTCTATATCTATTCTTCCTCCTCCCCCACTCCTTATCTTCCTTCTCTTCTTTCTTCATCTTTTTCCTCATTTTTTGCTTCTTCCACTTCCTTTCCTCTCCCTTCTTCCCTCCCTCCCTCCCTCTCTCCCTTCCTTCGATTTTTTTTCTTCCTTCTTTTCTTCCTTCCTTCCTTCCTTCCTTCCTTCCTTCCTTCCTTCCTTCCTTCCTTCCTTCCTTTCTTCCTTCCTTCCTTCCTTCTTCCTTCCTTCCTTTCCTTCCCTCCCTCCTTCTTCTTTCTTTCTTTCTTTCTTTCTTTCTTTCTTTCTTTCTTTCTTTCTTTCTTTCTACCTTTTTCATCTTTTCTTGTGGGCATGGCTGATCTCTCACTTTCCAGTGAGATATGGCCATTTATACAAAAACTGCTTATCTGTAAATAGTTGCCTACAGGACAATATACATGTTCATAAAAATACAATATTTAAGTTAGAAGAATGCTTAGAAAATTTTCTTTCTTCCTTATCAATTTGAACCTTAAATTATTTTTCAGTAACTGAAGGAAAGATGCAGGTATTTTTTTTTTTTAATAATTTTGCTTGGAAAGAATAGATAGAAATGTAACTAGCTATAATGAATGATTACTTATACAAAAGAAAAAAAAAAACACAACTATTTTCTGTCCTAATAGACAAACAAGTTTAAATAGTAGTTTCAAGAACTGCATAAAATATAATCAAAGCCTAGCACAGGCCTTCAAAACACTTCACCTCAATTAAATGAAATTCAACCTGATTAGTAGTGTGCCTATTTCTAGAAACTCAAGCACTAAAATATGAAAATTGATCAGGAAAGCATGCACAATTCAACTACCTCTATACTGGGTAATGATATAATTATACAGTAGACCTAAGGAGGAGCAAAGCTAGGTCTGTGAATTATGAAATGGAGCAAGCCACGAATGTATCTTTATTAACACATTTCCCATTTGCCCTAAGAATACTCACTGGAAGCGCTTGTGGCTGCAGCATTTACCCTGAGATAACTCACAGATTACGGTCCAAACCTTACCCCCAAAGTTTGCCACAAAATATCTCACTTTTGTTAGTATTTTCACATTGCTCTAATATATCAATAGTCTTTGGAAACAAATGACATCTTCCTATCTACAGCATTCTGTTTTCAGTCGTGGTATTTCCATTTACAAAATATAGTATTCTCAATCACTGAAAATGTCAAATCCTAGAAAACATAGCCTCCCTAAGCATGATGTTAACATCATTCTCAAACAGTTGTTAGCCAAAGATTCATCTGATGAATCTGATTTATGTATACATTTCTGTTGCATTAGGATTAGAGACAAGTTCTGTTTAAAAGTAACTCCAAGAACAGTTTTTATATTTTATTTTCACATTGAAAACCAGTCAGATTTGCTTTAGCCTCAAAGAACATATTAATGTAAAATTATATGCTGTCATCAAGTTGCACTTTTTTTTCTAAATAGGAAATGGGTTAAAGTGATTACACTCTCTTTCACATACATAACTTCATCAGCACCACCAGAATAACCATCTTGTTTCTATGCTTTTGAAACTGCATTCTGACAAAATGCTATATTATTCCATAGAAGCAGACAAATTAATAACAAAACTATATAGGTGAAACAAGCTCTGTTAATTATTTACCTCTATGGATGGAAAACAATACACAATCACGTTGTGGTAGGGGACACTATTTTACTGAGGTAGCCTTAGTAATTACCAGGACTTTAATTTTAATGTGAAGGTAACAGGATTTGTAGGTATGCATAAAGGAATTTGAGTTTCAACTTCACCTCCCACTCTATGGTAATGTGGGTAAATTCATGAACATTGAGTTTCCTGAACTTTGTTAATTTACAGAAGTCTAAACTTAGATACCAATTACAAAAATGAGGATTGTCAGCTTCAAATTTTGACATTAGAGTAATTAAACCAGCAAACAAAACCTACTGCTATATTTAACAATATTTTAGAAAAGAAAGAACTTATAATATTAAAAATATTTAAAGGATTCAATGTCAAAAAATTATTCTTGAGAGGCAGAGAGAGAGAAACAAAGGGAGAGAGATACATATTCAGGGAAAATCCACATAATATTTTGTTACTTAACTATTCAATACCAATTTTATTACATCTCTGACTATTGAAAACTTTAGCATAGGCCAACATTGCTCATGGAATGATGTATAGGAAATGGTTACTTAACCTTACTTTTTATCCATTTGTAAAATGGTGATGATAATGGCTGTGTTCTTAATCTTGACATGAAGTGAAATAATGTAACTTGACTAGGTGAATAAAGTAAAGAATTAACCCATATCTGGTTAGAATTCCTTTAGCCTTTATTAGCTGTATGAACTTGGGAAAGTTACTTCGTATTACTGATTCCTTATTTGTAAGGTAAGCAAAATAATCCCTCCCTCAAAGGGTTGTTGGAAGAGTTAGTTGCATTAAAAATATATGTATATGTAGAATGGCTCTTAATGAAGAATCTTACACATATTAGGCACTAAGTTAAATTTAATTTCTATCCTTCCTTTACCATCCTCAGCTTTCTCTTCCTTCAATCAAAATTTCTCTATATTGTCAATAAATATTTGGATCAGAACATATATTTTAATAGTTACTTTTTTTAAAGCTTTTAAATTAAATTTATTGGGGTGACATTGGTTAATAAAATTATATGGGTTTCAAGTATATAATTCAATAATGCATCATATGTATATTGCTTGTGTGTTTACCACCCAAAGTTAAATTTCCTTCCATCACCTTGTATTTGAACCTCTTTACCCTTGTCTACCTCCCCTTTTATCTGGTAATCATTAAACTGTTGTCTGCGTCCGTTAGTCTCTGTTTTTCTTGTCCGTTTGTTGCTTTCAGTTTTATATCTCACAAATGAGGAAATTTTATAACCCTAGTGTCAATATGTTGTCTGGCCATCAGAGAATCTTGACATTGACAAAGGATTTGTTATTGTTTCTCCTTCCCTACCTGAGTTTTTGGTTCTTCTTCTCATTCCTTTCTATTTATGATTTGGCAAGGCGACAAAAAATCTCATTAACTAACCAGTCATACTTCAGAAACCTTAGCCTTGGAGGATGTCCTTTATCCATCCTGTTTTCTTTCTTTCTTTCTTTGTTTTTTCCTCCTCAAGGCAGAATCAGATCAGTCCATATAATTTAACTTAGAGATTCAGATGCTTCAGATTTTCATTATGATACATGCACATCTTTGGCTTCAGTGCGAATATCCCATTTAGAAATTATGAAAATAAAGTTGTGTATTTAGTATGACCTTTTTAAAAGGACACTGTTAGGAATTTAGCTAAACTACTGTATAATATTGTTGCCTCAGCATCCATTTTTGTGTTGCTAAGGGGCTACAGGGGCCTGGAACTGACACTAGTCGCTCCCTGGAGTTCATGCCTGAGACAACAGCCTGCAGAGTAAGTTCCTGCTATGACTTTCCCAGTGCCCCTGGTGATAGTCTCTACTGCCTCCCAGCTCCTTCCTCGCTGCGAGAGCCTGAGATAAGGCCCCATCGAGCTTACAAAAGCCCAGGTTTTGCTCTTCATGGTTCGAATTGATTGACCAATCTGGCCTAGCCCAGAACCCCGAAGCATTGTACTCATTCCCACCAACCGTGCAATAAAAATAGGGTACACTCCAGGTCCTTCTGCTTGCTCTCTGAGCACACTGTGCCTGACCTCTTCACATGGTCCAGGGAGATATGCCTTGCATCTCCTCCAGGACCTGTGTGTCATAAACTTCTCTGTTTCACTTTGCCTTGCCTTGTGATGTTTCTTGTACGGCTCACCGTTGGACACACAGGGGCCTACTTAACATGTGTTATTTTAACAAAATTCACAACAGGCACCATGATTAAATTAATAACCATTGGAAAGCCTACAAAAGGAGAACGGCTGCTTTTGCATTCTGTTGATTTTAAATTACACTCTATTTTTTCTCTTAGGAATAAAGAATAATACTTTAATAATTAAAGCAAATGGAGTTACTTATCAGTGATTCATTTAAAGTTCTCCTTGAGTTTATAGCTTTGATTCTGCTGATTACCATGACTTTGTTATTGGCATTAAACACTTGCTTCTACTTCATAAGAGAAATTAGCTATATGTCTTATGACCTTCCTCTAAAGCATTACCAAAACAAAACAAACAGACAAAAAACCTGTAAAATAATTAATGCGAATGCATAACTGGGCAACCTAAAATTCTACCAACAAAAAATATTTCTACCAGGAACAAAAGTCCAGCTTATCCTGCATATCTAATTCAGATATGGGACAGGCTAGAGGCTAAAATCAAGTATGATTTTTAGAATATTACAAAGCAGAAAAAAATGGAATTAAGTAACAAGTTACTTAGAAACATGAATGCATTTTGGCTAAATTTTTTTTTGTGATGCCATTTTTGTGTCTGAAATGGATTTATTTATAGTAATTACAGAATGATATTTAAGTACTGTTTTAATCATCAAAAGGTCAGAAACTGGAAAGCAAGGAGTTCAAAGACTGACAAGATAGTGCTGAATTAAGGTGACAGTTCTCAATCTAGTTGATGGAGGAATGGCAGACTGGGAGGCAGACAGGACCTAATCCTAGTATTTCCTACCCAGGTACCTCTAGGCAAGGCACATTCCCTCTCTAAACTTTAATTTCTTAACTTTACATATGAAATAGTTAAAATTTCGAAAAATGCAGCCTTGCCTAACTTTGTAATTCTAGATGTTTTGAAAAAATATTAGTAAGCCCCTATTAAAATGAGTATTTTGCTTGGTTCTGAGGGAAATACCAATATTTTTGTAGTCTCTGTCCTCAATTGTATATTAATCTAATTCAAAATGAGACTCATATAAATGATCAATGTACAAGATGAACTATGATACAAGATAAAATACGTTTATAAACCAAGCATGATAGGGACCCAGAGGAGAAAGCCATTATGTGTTTTGCAGGGAAAATGATGGTAGGGAGAGTCAAAGAATTCTCGACCAGATTAAGCTTTGTATTTGCATATCCTTGTTTGGCCAATATCCTTATAATACATATCAACATGGTTAGTGGGTTATTTTTATTTACCAAACTAATAAGTTAAATATTATTCTTGTGGTCTGTATATAATTTCTAGTAAGAAATCACAATTAAGTTCATATTTTGCATGCTTTGAATTAAGACATTTTAGGAGAGTAAACATGAAAATTTATGTCTAATGTGAAAAGCAGGTAATGTTTTAAAGACTTTAGGGAACTATCTACCATTCTCTGGAGAAATGCCTTAAAATACACCATAGTAACACATCAAGAATGCCTTGCATGAAGCCAACCTCTTCAGATGGTCTGATGGAGTATAGCCCATAATGACAATGGTCGGTGGTCTCTCAGCCCAGTTACAGCAGAGCATGACTTGCCTAGAAAGTTTTGTTAGCCAAGTGTCTGCCAACAACTAATCAGGACCATCAAGTGTCACACAATGAATATTGGATAAAATAAAAACTAGGATATCTTAAATCTCCAACAATTGTCTTAACAAGAAAAAGCTGGCAGCTTTTTTAACTTGCAGCTCTGGGATTTATTTTCTGCACATTTTCTCCTCTCATTTCCCTAAACAATACTTTTTTCTGTTGTATAAGCTCCCTTCACTCAGAGACTTACAAGCAGATGTAATGGCAAGAAAATGCACGAGAGCTCACGCTATGCTAAACATAAGATATTGTTGTGTTTCATTTCCTCAGAACATTAAGAAAAATTAAGCGTTTGCTGCCTATCACAGTCAGAAACATTGTAAGACACATTTGCATTGAGTAGTAAGTCTTAATCCCTAAGTGAAAATGAAAATAAAATGCTCTTGTCTTTAGTTCTTGATATGCTATTAAGCAATATGAAACATATTTGCAAACTGCAGGAAGATGGAATGAATCAGGTACATCCTTTGCTTTCTCCATGTGACTCCGATATTATCAATTAAGCAAAGCTGCTTTCAAGTAATTTAAATATATGTCAAACTGATAGTCCAATACGCTGTTAAGCCTTTGGTGATCTGTCTACTAAAATAAAAGGCCAAGGAATCCAGAGGTCATTTTGCTTAGTGACCTTGCTTGACTTGCATTGGGCAGGAAATAGAATAAAACTACAAAGATATCTAAGAATATGTATGGTTTTTACTTCCAAGTTTGGGGCCTTGACCATAAAGGATATTAAGATCTTGAACATTAAAACTGCAAAGCAACATTTTTAGAATGAACTAACAAGAATATCTATGATATAATCAAATGCTGTATACTTAATATCTGTTATATATAATCATCATGATAAACCTGAAAGAAATCAAGGTCAAAATTCCTCCGAATGTTTAACAGGAAACACTGACAGAGGAAAATCTAGGCGGGTTTATTAAAACAATACACATTCCCAGGCTGAGACCCATATCTACTGATAAATAATCTGTGTCCTTCAGTAGCTAATTTTATTTTCAGATACTTTCATTAAGAGTTCACTTTATATCTGACTGAAATGTTTTGCTTATAGCTGTTGCCATTAGCTGCATCTGGTTCTGCCCTCAAAGTAACATTGAAAAATAAAATTACTTCATATTTCAAATTATAGTTTTTAAGGTTGCTTTTGTTACTTTTAGAGTTTTCTTATTTGATAAATTAAAGTAATTCAAAGATAATTATTGAGGTTTTAAGAAATAGGAATAGCTTTTCATGGAGGCATAGAAAGTAATAATTATGAAGGCTTGTTATGAGCCAACAATATGCTAGGTGTTAAGCGAGGCTATGTCACTGGATCTTTAACAAGCTATATAAGGTAAAAAATATATCTCTCTTTTTAAGAAGAGGAAAATGAGCCTCAGAGGGTTAAATATTCATGGTTACACATCGGCAACTGGTTGAAATATAAATTAAACTAATCAACAATACATTCCTGACTTTCCTCTGTAGCTTTTCACTTCAAGCTTTAGTAGACACATTCCATTTGTCATTGCTGACTTTAGAAGTGTTATTTCTAGAATGGAACATACTTTATCAGTCTAGACTGAGAGGCAAAATTATATAAGGAATTTATCTCCCTTTTTCCGGATGTAGCATCATAATAACTTGAAATCAACACTGTAACTTCATGTAGTTGTTTTGCAAATGAATCAGTTTGACTCTGAGCTCATAGTCATTTAAAACTCTTTAATGTGATGCAAAATAAACATACAAAAATTAATTGCATTTCTATAGCTAGTAATAAGCCATCTAGAAATGAAATTAAATAAACAACTCCATTTATAATAAGATCACATAGAATAATATACTTAGGAATAAGGAAAATAAAAGAAGTCCAAGACTTCTATACCTTTATTTGCTTTATGGGAAAAACACTATAGAATCACATCCTTTGTGACTTTATTTGTTTGTTTTCATTTAGAATATTTTAACAGGTTTCTGTCATCTGGTTGTGGAAATGAGCATGCTATTGAACATGTGGTCACCTCCTTACCTCTGGCAACTCAAGTTCATGATATTCCAGAGTCTGGTTATACTTCCTAATGGAATACCTACCCAATTCACATCCTAGGAACATATGCTTTTTTAAATTTAAAAGTACAATGTTTAGATGGTAGATACTACATACAAATAAAAAAGTTTCATGATGGCATAAACTAAGATTGTTAAAATGCTTATGTCCTTGTTTTCATGCTAAATACTGTTAAAATCATTTTAAGTTAATCTTACATTTTCAGAATTACACTTAGAGATATTCAGATTTTCTTCCCTTGTTACAATTTGAGAGCCCTTACTGATTTCAGGAGTGCTTTCTTGAAGCTTGAGGAAGAAAAAGAAAAGATTAGAGAGAGACAGAGAGAGAGAAATGGGTTCACCAAATCAATTCATATGACATTGTAAAATACAATGCAACACCATAGCAAGAAAAAAAAAGGAAACTTACATATATGAGACCTTAAAATTATATCTTAAAAATTCTTAACTTTGAAATTAAATAAAATAATTTCTATTTAATTTTGTATTAGTGAGGCCCAATGGATTAAGAATCCTATTTCCTCAAAAAAAAAAAAAAAAAAAAAAGAAAAGAAAAGAAAAAAGAAAAAAGAAAGAAAGCAAAAAAAAAGAAAAAGAATCTGTGTTTTCTCTTTATTTTAACTTCCAATTTATCTGAGAAATAGTAAGTACACACCTTATTTTCTCAGAAAGAAAGAAAAAATGTTTTGTGACATCTTACTGTAATTTATATAAAGGATTATATTCACTCCAATGCTTAACTAATTAAGTACTTCTGGAAACCCTAAATATTATTCTAAAATTCATATTTTTCAGAGTACTAAATTAAAAAGTAAATTAATTAAAAAGGTAGTTTTTCAGATTCTGGCCAGGGAAGGGTATGCCATAACTAATATATGTAAATATCTTTATAGGCTGGTCTAAGATTTTCCACTCAAATGTATGTTTCTTGAGCAGAGCTGATTTGAATATGCTGTTATACCTATCAATCTGTGAGGATACTATTGTAAGATAGACAAAAACTCAATTCAAGTGAATTCTAACTTGCTTGTATCTGAAAAGTTGATCTTGGTGGATTACAGGGGAGGAGGAAGGGAGGACTCTAAGTTCCGAGGACTCAGGAAGACAAAGACTAGAATGTGGTCTGGTCAGGGCATTCAAATCCACTCTGTCTTTCTCTACATTCTAAAGAGCACTGGCCTGTTTTTTCTACAGGCAGTTACATTCCTTAGCAGAGGAACATTCTTACAAATCAATAATTGTATAAAAATAAAAAACAAAAGATACTTAATAAAACTAGTGGAATATTTCATGTAAAAAATTACTAAAACTAGTAGCATATCAGAGAAACAATGGAAAATAAAGCACCTTAGTTGACTAAAATACTTTTCATGTCAAGTCACCCAAATTCTGGTCTTTACATATAATAATAAATAAAGCAAATAAAATTCCTCTTTCTTTATACTTAAAAAAGTTTAACTTAGTTGTGAGATTCAGAAGCACCTCTCTCTTCTTCTTTCTCCTGTTCTTTTGTAAGACCTTTATTTTCTAATCTCTCCTCTATATTTGCCTTAGCAATAAATAAATAAGTAACCAGGAAAACAAAATGTCTTTGAATAAGCCAAATGCAGTTTTACATGTCATTGGTGAATACAAAGATGAGAAAGTTGCTGTTTTTGTCTTCATAGAGCTTACATAATCTGACTATTATTTGCATAAACAGTTCTAATATAAAGCTGATTAGTAAAAGAGGAAACAAACCGAGTCATGTATATTTTGAAAAGATGAATGTGAAATCCATTTGGGATTATAAGAAAAGGCATGACAGAAAGGGTAATCTTTAAAATGGGCTTTTCAATAATTAGGAAAAGAATGAGGGAAGGGCATTCCAGGTGAAGGAAACACTATAAGAAAATATATGTAGTAAGAAGAGTCAGTTGTTGGCCCTCTGGTTTAGAGGGTAGCAGTAGTTATTAGAAAAATGCTCCAAAGTAGGGAGGAAATCCCAAAATTGAGCTACAAAGTTTGTACTTAATTGAGTAGCCAAACGAGAGTCCACTGGATATTTTAAAGGAAAAATATAACATGGCTAAAGCCCCCGTCTGTGTGATGTAGCAGCATTGTTTAGAAAAAAAGTGGAACAGAAGAGAATTAGGGTGGGGAAACCAAGAAAGGAGCAATAAAAAATGACCAAGTAGATGATAAGATAACAAAGGCTGAACCGCAGTATTGATTCTGGCAATTGAAAAGAGATTGGCCAGTGATCACACGTTGAGGGCAAAGATTAGAACCTACAAAATTGAAAAACTCTACAGATATAGAGAAACTGAGAGAAAAGTTAGGTTTGCAGCAAGGAAGTGACTTTTATATTGTTAAAAGAGAATTTAAAACACATGGGACTCTTAAATGGATAGGAACTATTTGATAACAGTATTAAAAAACATATTAACAAGAATCAAAACAGCCATTTAATCTAGCTAAAATCTACGGAACATCTAACACTTGTCTTCCCATAACCTACAAATTACAGGCTGTTTGAGGAAATAACTTTAAAAGAACAGGGGGACTAAACACTAACAGTGAGAAAGAGTCACTCCTGGCACTCGCAGCAAGAGCCACAACTGCAAAAAAACAAAGAATGGAGCAAATCATATTATCAGACAAGGAGAAAGTTTAGTGTATTTTGTTTCTGTTAAACAATCAAATCACTGAATAAATAGCACCACTACACCCTTGTAAATTTAATTTAATGTATAACAGCATTAAAGGAAATCGAAATATAAAACACATCCATTATTCTAGCAATAACTATTTTACTTCTAAATGTTATCTTCCGGTCTTTGTCCACATCCACATACATAAATATTTTATATAGTCACATATTATAGTGTCCATGTAATTTTTATTGTTTTTATACACATGACATATGCTTTAACTATCTAAGGATGAATCTAAAGGTATAGCTATCCTTTATAGGTCTACATAATATTTCATAGAATGAGCTTGCAAAAATGTATATTGAAGTTAAAAATTTCAGTGGCTTTGAATTTTAGGTTTTATTCATAATATTGTAAAGAATATGTTCTTGGTAGTAGCTTGTATGAAAACTCACACTGAACTAGCCATTGGTTTAAATGTCTGACTCTCCACATAGGCTGGTAACTCATGAAGGAAAGGTATCATGCCTTATTCATCCTCGCATCCTTTGAAGATAGTACGTATTTGAATAAGTTTGTTCACTTTTTTTCTTTTCACCTTTTATTTAATATATATTTCTTAGGATAAAAAGAATATGAGAATTAAGGATCAGTGCTGAAACAAGAGGAATGGACATATTTATGGTTATAGAGATCTTTCCAAAATGTGGTAATATAAATTACTACAAGCAATGAGTCAAATATTAAAAACAGTTCTTGATCTCAAAATGCTCCCATTTGTTCCTCATTAACTGCTCTTCATTTCTTCTACCTTCCTAATAGTTCCTGTTTTATTCTGGAGGGTGACCTCTCTCTTATGGTATGGTACATACCAAGTTTTCTTGTATGTATCAAATTCCCTGACTTATTCAAGATATTGGCACATGACCCAAGATAGGTCACTGAAACCTCTATTCTTAGAATTTAATATTGACTAGAGTAAGAAGAGGGTACAGGTACTTAGGTACATTAATTCTAGTACGGTGGCTGGTCAACATTGTCTCTGCAATAAAAACTTTCTTATAGTTCATGCTTCCCTAGATTTCTGAAGCAGGCTTTGTTTCTACCCATCCCCAGGCTTATTTCTTTTGTCTTCTCCTGGATTCTATGAGTTCCTGATGTTCCAACAATAAAGCATCTTCATTTAATTTGGTAGGTGTCAGTGCTGATTGCATATAATCACAGAAACTTGGATGATACAGGGAGTAAAATCAATAAACTAAAACAAACTACACTAGAAGGGCAGAGATAGAGGTTTACCATGGAAACTGACAGGAAGGAAACCTAACCCAGTTGGAAAGCTGAAAAGAATAATACCAGTCTCACCAATGATGGAGACTACATTTTAGGGCAGTTATTCAATATCACCATAAAAATATAAATATGTAGCTAATTGATAAATTTTAGTGTTTGCCTATGCAAATACCATGCCTTTATGAAAATTCTCCCAGATTTTGGTTGTGAGAATGTGGCAAAGAGTATATCCAGAATAAAAGGTTTTGTCTTTCTGTCTGTCTGTCTATCTATCTATCATCTATCATTTATCTATCATCTATCTATCTCTATCTATCTGTCATCTATCTATCTATCTATCTATCTATCTATCTATCTATCTATCTGTGTATCATCTATCATCTATGTATTTAATCTATCTATCTACCTACCTACCTAACTACCTATCTATATACCTACCTATTTATTTTTGTGGGCTTTTGATACTTTGGACAGAGGATAAAAGGAGCCTCATTAACTATTAAGTTCACAAAGAGAAGGAAGAAAGAATGACAGTGTAAATTTCCTCCTCCATAAGTTTGCCAGGCTACTGAGGTAATCATCTATTAAACAACTGTGGTGTCTGGTTTGCCAACTTCTATAGCAATACCGAAGTTACCTTAATTTTTCCTTAGGAAAAAAATTACATGTATTAATTACTTTTAACAACTGAAGAAATTATATATCACTTCACCAGTGTGAGCAATAAAGCATGAAAAGTTAAATTACTTTAAATGCAAAAACATAGTAGTTAATTGAAGAACTGCTTGCATTTAAACATAGTACATGTAATTTTTAACAAAGGCCTTTGGCTATCAGTGAGATGGCTCCTTGTAGAAAGAGGTCTTATTGATTCTGATGAATTAACACAGAATGGGAATTGACTTTGGGGAAAGATAATGAATTTGAGAGTTGAAGAAATGTGGATTCTGATTCTGGTTTAATACATAAGTAAAATGAGGCCTTAGATAATTTATATAACTTTGCAGGACCTCTGTTTCCTGCTACCCTGCTAAATTAGGTCTACAACACCTAAATTGCAGTATATATATCTTTTTTGTGTATGAGTGTCATTTGTTTGTTGGTTTATTTTAATTATTTTTAGAGCAGTTTTAGGTTCACAACAAAATTGAGAGAATAGTAGAGAGATTTTCATATAGCCCCAGCTCCTATATATGCATAGAGTTCCTCGTTGTCAACATCACTCACCAGAATGGTACAAATATTGCCAAGGATGAAACTATATTGATACAGCATAATCACCCTAGGTCCATAGTTTGCATTAGGGTTCACTCTTGGTAATGTTTTACATTATATAGGTTTGGACAAATGTATAATATATCTATCATTACATTATACAGAGTATTTTTACTGCCCTAAAAATCCTCTGTGTTCTGCCTATTTATCCTCTCCTTCATTACTTCTGACAACCATTGATCTTTTAATTTTCTCTGTAGTTTTTTTTTTTTTTATTTTTCAGAATATTCTATAATTGGAATCATACACTGGCTTCTTTCACTTAGTAATATGCATTTAAGCTTCTGCCATGTCTTTTCACGGCTTGATAGCTCCTTTCTTTTTAGTGTTGAATACTATTCCATTGTCTGGATATACCACAGTCTAGGACCAGATGCCTTCACTGATGAGTTCTTGCAAACATTTAAAGATGAATTAATGTCAATTATTCTAAAAGTCTTACAAAAAAATAGAAGAGGAGGAAACACTTCCAAACTTATTTTATGAAGCTAGCATTACCCTGATACCAAAACAAGACAATGACACCACAAGGAAAGAAAATTTCAGACTAATACCCCAATGAAAATAGATGCAAAAGTTTTCAACAAAATATTAGCAAACTGAATTTAACAATACCTTAAACGAATCATACACCATCATCAATTGAGATTTAGTCCAGGGATGCAGGTGTGCTTCAACATCCACAAATCAACAAATGTGATATGCCACATTAACAAAATAAAGCATAAAACTCACATGATCATGCCAATAGATGCTGAGAAAGCATCTGACTAAATTCAACATCCATTTAAGACAAGAACTCTTGACAAACTGGATAGGTACTACAGAGCAGGAAAGCAAACGAGAAAATAAAGAGCCAATCTACTGAATTGGAAAAAAATATTTGCAAATCATATATCTGAAAAGGTTACTATCCAAAATATATAAAGAACTCATACAACTTGGTAGCAGAAAACAAACAAATATATGATTTGATTTAAAATTGGGCAGAAGATCTAAAAAGACACTTTTTTTTTTCCAAAGAAAACATACAGATGGCCGGTAGATACGTGAGAAGATGCTTAACATCACTAATTGGAAAAATGCAAATCAAAACCATAATGACATATTATGTCATACCTGTTAAAATGGCTATTAACAAAAAAAGCCAAAAATGACAAGCATTGGCAAAGACATGGAGAAAAGGGAAGCCTGTGCAGTTGGTGGGGATAAAAATTGTCACAACCACTATGGAAAAACAGTATAAAGTTTCCTCAAAAAATTAAATATAGAGCTATCATATGATCTAGCAATTCCACTTCTGAGTATTTATTTGAAGAAAATAAAAACACTAATTTGAAAAGGTATATGAACCCCATATTTTTATAGTACTTCAATCACTCAAATATGGAAACATGAAAACAAGTGACATCAAAGGATGAATGGATAAAGAAAATATGGTATGTGTGTATACACACACACACACACACACACATACATACATATGTGTATACATATATGTGTGTGTATATATATATACATATATATAATAGATTATTCAACCATAAAACAAATCAAATCTTGCCACTTGCAACAGTATGAATGGATCTTGAAAGTATTATGCTAAATGAAATAATTCAGACAGAAGAAGGCACATACCATACAATCACACAGAAAGACAGACAGACAGACAGACAGACAGACACACACACACACACACACACACACACACACACTAAATAAAAAAGCTCATAGATACAGAGACCAGATTAGTAGTTCCCTGAAGCAAGGGTTGGGGAGTGGATAAAATAGACGAAGAGAGTTAAAAGGAACAATATTCCAGTTATAAAATAATTATGTCATGAGTATCTAATGTACAGCATGGTGACTATAGCTAATATTATTCTATTGCATATTTGAAAGTTGCTAAGAGAATAAATCATAAAAGTTTTCATCATAGGAAAAAAATTATAATTATGTATGGAAATGATAACTAAACATACTGTGATCATTTACAATATCTACCAATATTGAATAATTATGTTCTATACCAGAACTAATATAATGTTATATGTCATTATACCCCAATTAAAAAATTTCAAAAAAACAAAAAGGAAATGAATGTAAGAAGTAATGCAGATGGTGCTATACCATTAAAATAATGTTTATTTTCTAATCATAAACTTTGATGTTTGTAAATTTATAAATTATAAGTTAAAAATAAAGTGTTTTCATTAGGAGAGATATAAAAAATAAAAAATAGATTGACTATTGTAGTAGGCTATATGATGTACGATGGTCCCACCTTCTCCCCCAAAAATAAATGCATGTAATGTTCTACCTCAAAAGAGTAATTACATGGCAAAGGATGTGATGAAATTAAGGATCTTGAGAAAAGGAAATTACTCTGTGTATTAGTCAGTTTCAGCTGTCATAAAAAAGAACCATAGGCTAGGTGACTTAAACAACAGAAAAATAATTTTCTCATAGTTCCTGAGGCTGAAAATCCCCAAATCAAGATCCTGTAGGGTTTGGTTTTTGGTTCTCTTCTTGACTTACAGATTTCCCCTTCTCATTGTATTCTAACACATTGAAGAGAGAGAAAACTCTCTGGTGTCTTTTCTTGAAAGGGCAGTAATCCTATAAGAGTATGGATAAGATTATCTTTGTAGTCTCATTTTAACTTTGATTACTTCCTGAAAGATTCCTTCTCCAAATACAGTTATATCAGAGATTAAGGCTTCAACAAGTGGATTGTGGGAGGATACAATTCAGCCCATAGCATCCTCTTGGATTATTTGAGTGGACCCTAAATGTCATCTTTAGTGTCCTTATAGGATAGAGGCAGAGGAATATTTTACACAAAAACAAAGAAAAAAAAAAGAGAAACAATATGAAGATAGATATTGACAGAGTCAGGAGTGATGTGACCACAAGCTCAGGAATGTTCACAGAGCCTGAAAGAGGCATGGAACAGAGTTTCCCCCAGATCCTCCTCTGGGAGCATGATCCTGTCAGATTTCAGACTTCTAGCTTCTAGATATGTGAGATAATAAATTTCTGTTATTTTCAACCATCATGTTTTTAGTAATTTGTTACAGTAACCACAGGCAACTAACCAACTACTCCTTCCAATAATTTAAAAATGTACTAGAGACTTATTTTCTTAGCACTTGAATATGTTCCACAATTCTACTCAAGGCAAAATAATTGAATATTCCCTCAATAAATAACAAAACCTCTCTCTTATCTTTTCTTATGAAAAATCTCGTAGCCTAAACCTTTCAAATTGTACCGAGAATCCATCTTAAACATGAAAACCTCTATTAAACTTTCATAAATGAATGAGACTGGAATCCCTAGTAGTATACTTGTCATACCAAGAATTTGAGAATAAACAAAATTACTTAGTCATTTTCATGCTTGGTTGAAGATAGCATAGCATGCATATTACATGTGTGGTTTTTCTCTAATTTAATTTGATTTTTTTATAGTCTGTGCATATTTTTAACAGATACCATGAGAGAATAAAAATGGGTGATGTATAAAGTTTTTTTCTTAGTGGTAGAAAAATCCAGAAGAATATTTAGGAAAGGTGAAGATGAATAACATGAAAAAAAGCTTTGATTTTTGGGTTCACAAGTAGTATCCTCATGACAATAATAAATTTAAAAATATATGTATATGTAATGTATAACATATACATATATATCAGTTAATATACTCATCCAAATAGTAAGTACTTTAACTGCAACATTTAATTTAATTGTCTGAGAACACAATGAGATGAATTCCATTTTTAACTAAGATTAAATAACAATGATAGGATTTACTCTCACGCCTGAAACAATAAAAAAAAATTGGAAAAAAGAGGAAACAATTGTGTTAAGGAAACTGACAACATAGAATGAGGGACGCGGTTCCTTAGGGCACAAATGAGGTGCTCAGAGCCTGAATCATTGTCAACTAGAGATCAGGGAAAGGGTAGTGAAGAGTTGAAACAATGGAAAATGATGACCACCAAAGGCCAGTATTGGGAGAGATGAATTCTGCCAAAGCCCGCACATGCAGTGGACTCTCCAGAGACCAACCTATGGGCCATATCTCCCTTGAAATGAGAGCCATAAAGATAAATGAAGTGATTGAAATTGTTATTTTGTTTAGTTAACTTGATATAGTTCCCAAGGGTCCTGGCCCCCTCCAAAATGAGATCATAAATATTTTAAAGGCAAGGATAATGCTTGTTTCATCTCTATAACTCCTCACAACTAGTATCAATGTTGACAAAAGGAAATATTTGATTTTATTTTTAAAATAGAAACAATATGGCACTCTTCAGGTGATATCTCACCTGAACCCTCTGAGGCACATATTATTAGCTTCATCTTTTGGGGACAGAAACTGAGACTCTGAGAGGTCCACTGAGTTATCAAAATCATTTTGGATGATAGAGCTAATGACTTAACCCAAGCTGTCAGGTTCCAATTTGTTCTTCCAACTTCATCTACTAAATTTGATAGTGGTTGGCAGGGTTCATCGACATTTACTATAAGCCCCCTCTTCACTCTCAAATTATGTAATGACCCTCCGAGGATCTAGTTTCTGTATTATGTGCTACAGATAAAAAGAAAGAGGATCTCTACACAATGCTCTGCCTATGAAGTCCAGTTTGCTAAAATATGTTTTAACTTTTATTAAGGCTTGCTTTGTGGCCAAGTAAGTAATTGCTTTAAGAAAATAAATACAAGTAAGTAAGTAAGTAAGTAAGTAAAATATGATGTTCTATTTAAAGAATACAAATTTTCATAAGTTTTATTAAATTAAAGTTGCCAAATATACTATTTGGTTTTTCAACATCTTCACTAATTTTGGTCTACTGAAAATTTCTGATGGTTTTATATATTTATAGGTTGTTGACAGATGGTCATAAGGAGGAGTAGTATAGCTATTGTCCACCTCTGATCTTCCCAGAATTATTCCTTCTTAAACTTTAATTCATATATATAAAGTGAGATACAGTGATTAGAAAAATGATCTGCAGTGATAAATAAAAACAATTTTTTCAGGAAGTTGGCTCAGAGTGTTTTAAAAACATATTTAAAAGACAATGTTTCTCTTCGCTCTACCTCCCTCTCTATCCTCAGGGTAAGAAATTATACTATGGCCAAAAAGAAATTTCATTAGTTAATATACAATTTTCAAAGCTGAGTTAATATCCTTCTAGTTCTGTGTTCCTGATTCTACTAAGTCCTTCTGTTATGCTTCAGCAGAAAACAAGTGCACTATTTGTCCTTGGTTAACTCTATATTTCCACTCTAATGGCAGTTCCAGAATAACAGCTTTAACTTGAAAACCCAAAGGTTCTTGGCATTTGGATTTTCTCCAGTTCTTCAGTCTCACATTGTTTGTCAAAGTTAAATGGCCACCAAGAGAGAAAACAAACTTTCTTTTGGGATTCTATATAATAGAGTTATTTCTAAATAAGAGCTAACATATTATTCCCTATAAACTAAATAGCTGATTAGCTTCTTAAGAAAAACAAATATTGGATTTTGCACAAATCTCTCTTTGTTCTACTGTGAGCAGAAATTGTGATAAATAATATAAATGAGTGCTATCCCAATTATTAAAAATGATTTGGTTTGAGAGGACCCTTCCCTTGCAGCAACTTTAGGGAATTCAGTGTTTGCTAAATACGTTACACTATCCTCCTTCTCTGTTTTTGTTCAATTTGCTCTTTCTATTCCAATTTTCTTTCTTTCCTTACTCTACAATAATGAATCCTACTCGGGCCATTGGGTCCAGCTCAATCATATCTTCCTTCACAAATACTTTCTGAAGATTGAATCAGGTATGATAGCATCTCTATGATTCTAAGGTAGTGAAATAAAATGCAGCAACATTTAATAACATTTCCAGGAGAGGAGGTATTAAAATTATATGCTGATCTTATGATATATCTTCATGTCAGAAATGCTAAAATTAGAAGGGGAAAAAGAGGTGTATTAGAATCTTTCTTTTTGCAGAAAAGAAAATTGAAACTCAGACAATGGTTAAATCATTTGTCCAAAGCCATGTTACTAAATTTGGTGCAACACCAATGTACTAGTTTCCTACTGCTGCTATCACAAATCACAACACACTTAGAAGCATAAAACAATGCAATTTATTATCTCAAAGTTCTGTTGGTCAGATATTTGACAAGGTCTCAATGAATGAAAATCAAGATTTTGGCGGAACTGTGTTTCTTCCTGGAGGTGCTAGAGAAGACAAAATCCTTGCCTTTTCCAGCTACTAGAGCCCTCTCACTGCTCTCAGCTCATAGCTTGCATTGTCTATCTTCAAACTCAACAATGTTATATCTCTCAGTGCTTCCATAGTCACAACTCCCTCCTGCTCTTGTCCACTTCTAAGGTCCCTTTTCTTTACTTTGGGCCCATTTATATAAACTGGTGTAACTGCTCTAATGTCAGCTGGTTGCGAACTCTACTTCTACGTGCAACCTTAGTTCCCCTTTGCTATGTAATCTAACAAAAGCCACAATAAATTTCTAAATTAAAAAAAACATGTTTATAAATAACTCATACATCTAAGAGGAAATCATAATTTTTAAAAAAATTATTATATTGTATTTCTAATAAAAGTTATATTTGAAATGTTTGCAATGTAGCTAAAATAGCCCTTTGTAGAAAAATGTATTATTTCAATGTACTTATATAAAACAAGGAGGAAAGGCTAAAAATCTTGAAAAGTTTGCAAATAACCCAAATAAAGGAGAAAAAAACTTTCCAAAACTTACTGAATTCAAAATATCTGGGGAAACCAGATATTATCTAGCAGAACAATAACTTACAAGTTACTGGTCAAATGGACCCTATTTGGTAGTTATTGAAAAAATCAGCAATCCATATTAATACATTTTTATTTGCACCACCAAATCACACTATACTCTAAAACAACTCTACACGGATTCAGTAATATAGTGAAAATAATCTGTAATATATTTGGCAGAAATACAGAAGAATGGTTTTATGACTTCAAGGTAGGAATCTTTTTCTTAATGAAAAAGGTATTATGCACTAGTCATAAAATAAATTGATAGACTGATTCAACTACACTAAAATAGTCTTTTTATCAAAAACATAAAAAAAGATAGTGAAAAAGAAAATGAAACTCATTACGTATATGAACTGGGAATAATTATTTGCAAATCAAATGATTCGTTTCCAGAATATGTAAAGGAGCCTTACAAATCAATCAGCAATTGAAAAAAAACTTAAATAAGGAAAGACCAAAGATACAAATGGTCATGTTTCATAATGGGATAAACAAATTTTGTATTAAGATAGAAAAAGATGGCACTCTGTCATTAGTCATCAAGGGAATACTGATTAAGATCTGAG
Organism: Eidolon dupreanum; assembly: GCA_028627145.1. NCBI lineage: Eukaryota > Metazoa > Chordata > Mammalia > Chiroptera > Pteropodidae > Eidolon > Eidolon dupreanum. The sequence goes on from CM053510.1 coordinate 23,261,148, forward strand.
TGAGATAACATTTTATATCAGCAACATTTTTGGCTTAAAATACTAAGTTTAGTGAGAATGTGCAATAGAACAATAATAAGGCATCCTCAATACTTGTAGGAAATAAATTTCAAGTACTCGCTTTTGGAAAACAATTTTTCGGTATCATGTGATGTTGATAAGCACATGACCTTTGACATTGCAATAATTCTTCTAGTTTATATACTTTAAGCTATCTTACATGTGGCTATCAGAGGTATGAAATACAATGTTTAAAACTGTTCATAAAAGCAAAAACTGAAATAATTCAAATATCCATCAGTAGCAGAATGAAGAAATAAATTGTATTACTACCTCTTACTTCGATTTAGTAGTGAGAATAAATTGACTACAACTACAAGCCACAAACAGATGCATCCTAGAAATAAATATTCAGTGAAAATAGCTGCAGAAAGTTAGAGAAGGATAATACCATTTTTATAAAATTCAAAAACATTCAAAACTAGCTATACTTCATAAAGACAAATGTGTATGGGGTAAAATACACATACCCACACAGTATTGAAGAATAATAGAAAATTTAAAATAGTAATTGTACATGAATACACAGTTAATATAAGTGATATTAATAATGTTCCAATCATGTTTTTATGTTGGTTGGTGGACTTATGTGTGTTTATTACTTACAAAAGTTAAATGAAAACATTAAATAATTAAACTGTTATGTCAGTTACAAAATATATCTATTGATATAAAACTGTTCATGCTTTGCTAAATAAAATGGTTTACAAAACAATACACACAGTATCATCCTGTTCTGTGGAAATGCATAAAAATGTGTATGTGTAAAGTAAATATTGAGAGAAAATATGTGAAATATTTTTGTATCCTACTTGGGATTATGGGGTTGCTTTATGCTGTTTTAATTTTTTTTTTTTTTTTTTTGCTGCTTTCTGCTTATTTTTTTCTGAAATAAGATAGATTGATTTTAAACTAAAAAAAAGGATAAAAAATTATAAAATATTTTATGTAAGAGCAAGATTATCCTAGTTAAAAGAGTTTTAAGCAATATGATGGAGGAATTGAGGCTAGAAACTATACTCTAGGATTGCCGTAGAAAATTGGATTTTGACATGAGGAAAAGAAAACTTGTGTAAATAAAAGGAGCTCTAGAACAGAATGAGACTTGTGGGAACTAAAAATAGTACATGAACATGATCCAAGGAGAAATTTTCAATAGTGGAAAAGTATGTTACATTGAATTGTTGATGGATTTGACCTCCAGATTAAATTTAGACTTTAACCACTATGTAGTAGAGAAACGAAGTATAATTTTTCACATCTTGAAAAATTAGACATAATTACTCATAGAATTGATGCTTGTAACTTCAGTCATTGTCATACAACTCAGCTAAAATTTTATATATATATATACATATATATATGTATGTATATGTGTATATATATATATACATATATAAATAATAGCTATGAAGAATGAAAAAAGGCATCATGGATATTTCTAAACTTTATTTCTAAGAAAGATAAAGTTGGCAATAAATTATGAAGTAAAAGTAATGTAAATAACAGCACACATTAATTATTCAAGAGAATTATTCTAAATTAATCATGAGAAATATTAGTGTTTCCAAAGTGTTTTGAATATGAATAGTGCTGTAGTAATCTGAGTTAACAACTCTATAAGTAATAAATGCTTATTAATATTTCAAAATGGCATAAATCCTTGTTTAAATCAGAAATAATCATGAAACAACTTATTGCTTATACTAATGATTACACTAATACATGCTTAAGCCCTGTGGTATCACCAACAATTTTAAGATCCTAGAATAATTCAGGACCTTGATTGACATTAATATATGGCCAACATGCATAAGGAGGATTATTTGCAAATGGATTGGAAGAATGCATTTAAATACGTCTTATTTAAATCTGGAATGATGAGGTTTAGTACAGAATTTTACTGTTTTAAAAAGTTGAAAAAACTAAAATAATTAAGAAAAAAATTCCAGAGTTTGCATTTTTTTCTCTTTTTTTTATTTTTTATTTTTATTATTTTTTTTTGGAAAGGGGGCATAGCAATAATAGCTTCTGTTTATAGAGCCCTTGTACTATGCCCTCAAATATAAGTTAATTATGTGGATTGTATCCCAGCAACCAATCATGCTACTTTTTAAAAAATATATTGGGGTGACATTTATTAATAAAATTATATAAGTTTCAAGTGTACAATTCAGTAATATATCACCCATATATTGCATTGTGTGTTCGAATTTCCTTTTGTCACCATATATTTGATCCCCTTTAGGTTTATCTACCTCCCCCCACCCCCTTTTCCCTCTGGTAACCACTAAACAGTTGTCTGTCTGTGCTGTTGTTTGTTTGTGTTGAATATTTGTTGCTTTCAGTTTTATAGTCCACATATGAGTGAAATCATATGGTTCTCAATTTTTTCTGTCTGGTTTATTTTGCTTAGTATGATTATCTCAAGATCCACCCATGTTATCGCAAATTGTATCTGCCATTAGTGAATTAACCACAGTTAATCCTAATATTGGACCACTGTAAAATTTAATTAGGAAAAAAAGTGAAATTTTAAATCAATAAGATTAAGTTCTTTTTTACCTATATTGCATATACGTCACTTTCCAAATAGAGCATGTCTGAAGTATATTAGAAAGAACAGTATTCACAATATAACAATTCATCTCCAGAGGTTAAATGGTTTGTAATTACCAAACTTTAATCAAGCAATTCCTATGCATAATCTGAAACTCTTCTGTTAAAAATTTTAAATTTATTCCCTTTCACTCATTTTGATAGAAATACAAAAAAGCTAGAATTTACTATTAAGAAATATTTCTTTAGAAATTGAGAGTTCCCTGATAAACTTCAAACTCAATTTTGTAAATGTCTAATAAACTTTAAAACAAGACTTCTTAAATTCATGTTCATTGATATTAAATTATAGGTATTTTTTCCCGTGGAAAGAGTCCATTGTTTTTATAAAATTATTAAAGCATCTATAAAATACTAAATTAGTAAAGACAACTGATTTAAAGCACATATCCTATTTTTGTTACAACCCTAATGCCTTGCACATACCCTCCTTTTTTAGGAAAATAATAAGTATGCAATTTATTTATTTGTTCATTTATTCAAAAACTACTTATTGGGTGGCTATGATATGACCGGAATGTGGCAGACTACAAAAACAGATGTGAGTCTTATGCTCATGGAACTCATTCTGGTAGAAGAATTGCATGTAAAACAAGTAATTTCACAAAACTTTAATTAATTACGATTTGGATAATTACTCTTAAAGATTTTAGATTGCTTTGAGAGCACAGTATGCAGTACAGTTAGTTGACCCATCTAAAGAGTCAGGTAAATTTCTCTGAGAAGTGGCATTGAAAATGAGACCTGAGGATGAGTGGTTTATCCCCAAGTAAAGAGGCCAGGAGGTCCCTCCAGATGAAGAAGTACAAGAGACAAGGGGCTGAGGAAGTGAGTACTTTTCTAACTTTAAGGAACCGAAAAAAGCAATATGCTTGGGGGGAAATGAAAAGAGGTGAAAAATCCAGTTGGAGTGGAAGTCAAGGAAAACTCGTTAATGTCTGCCTAATTTCCTCTCTCAGCTTTGACTTTTAGCTTTACCCTGAGAGTCATCCACATTATACATAGTTCCATCTTTCCTCCCCATCTCCACCCCTCACAGAATCCCTGTATTCCACTATGTTGAATCTTCTCAAGTGTTGACAGACAAATGTAATAAAAGACAAAGCTGAAATGAATTATGTTGCTCTTCCTCTGTCGGCTCCCTTAGACATACAAATTAACAAAAAAAATCTTGATTTTGGGCACAGAGTCTTCTTCAAAACCACCTCTTTAACCCAGGGGTCCCCAAACCTTAGGCCATAGACTGGTACAGTTTGTGGCCTGTTAAGAACTGGGCCGTGCAGCAGGAGGTAAGCGGCTGGTGAGTGAGAGAAGCTTCATCTGTATTTGCAGCCACTCCCCAGCATTAGCATCACCGCCTCAGCACCATCCCCAGATCATCAGGCATTAGATTCTCCTAGCAGAACTGGTCCCTGGTGCCAAAAAGGTTGAAGACCACTGCTTTAATCTCTTTCTATATTTGCTCAATTACCTATTTACTCTTCTCACTACTAGTACTCCAAACACTTACCACTAATTATATTAAACACTCTCTCTGCTCTCTCAGATGTGTATGTATGCATAGTGTTTTGTCTTGCATCACTCATAACAGTCCCCCACTCCTGACTCTGTATATAGTATATAGCCAATATACTACCATATACCTATTACATATTTATCTATTATAGATGGTAAAGTTCAATCAATAGAATATTTTTAAAAGTTATTGAATTAGACTCCAAGAATTGATTTATTAAGAAAGACTTAATATGTTATAGAGATATACAAGACTTCAAAAAAAATCCAAGTATTCAAATTATTCTCAGGAAATAATGTATGTGCTAGAGAAGCAGAGAAGACAATAGCATTTGCAGGTAGTTAAATGTAGAATCAAAGCTGAAGCATTTGATAACAGCAGAATTCATTTACTAGTTTATACACCAACAACAGAAAAATGACTACAAAGATGACATCATAAAGGAAGATGTAATTAATGAAACATAAAAGGATGCATAGTGCTGCAATACAGAGGAATTCTTCAAATTAGGAAGAATGGCGTTTTGTTCTAAAAACCTCATATTAAGCTTCAGAGAATGGAGTGTCTAAAATTAGGCTGGATATAGCTGGGTTTTCTGGAGGAAAAAGTGTTGAATTAAAAATAGGGAGATAAATGATCATCCTGTATTAAGAAATTACAAATGAGAGATGTTCATTCTTGGGCATGTCTTTTTAAAAATTCTCAGAAGATGACTTTAGTCATATTAGACAAAATATGTGGTATTAGACAAAGTAATTTTCCAAAAGTAAAGGTCCTTTTGTTGTTGTTGTCCCTTTTTGTTCCCATCACAGTAAGGCTACTGTGGAAGCATTCTCACTTTTATACATAACCATTAGATTTCAGAAAACACACTGGATTTTCAAAAGGGTCTGAACCCTTGATCACATGCTTGCTGCAATTTGCAGATGGTTGTCAACACAGGTGAAACCTATAAATTCCCTCTAAATATTATGAGGCTTTAAATAATATTCTACCAAAGCACATTCCAGGATGTGAAACTCTGAAGTCATTTTTAAGAAGGTAAAGTATGTGACACTAAATCAAAACAATAAGCCATTCTGCTTACATTTCTCTCTCTAACAGTGGCTCAAGAAACCTCAGAAATCAGGCCTCCATAATGTCGGCTTAAAAAGTGTGCCTGACCAAACTTTAAACTCCACAACTTATTGTGTAATCATTCACTCGGCAAACAATCATTCATCACCTGCTCTGTCAGTGTAAGGCACTATTAAATGCTGTAGGGTGGAAGGAAAAATGAGAAAGGAAGAAGGACATAAAAATGAAATATAAGACAGATGTTTATCTAAATGTTACTCGCATGTACATTTTGATGGAAAAAAATGTAAAAATCAGAAATAAGGAAATAGTCAATTACTGTGTATATCTATAAGGAAATGATGTATAAAATAATTCGAATAAAATTTAAAGTGAATTTTAATGAAATGCATTATGTTATTCATAAAACGTTAACCAACTATGTCATCTTTTGTAAAAAAAAACAACTGTGCTTCAGTTTACTTATGAAAAATGAAGATAAATTCTGTATGATAATAAATGCATGTTGTTATACAATTTTCAAAACATATAAAACTTATAATGCCAAGAGTGAACCTAATGTGAACTTTGGACTTTGGATGAAATGATGTGTCAATGCTAGTTCATCAATTGTAAAAAATGTACCGGTCTGGTGAGGGATATTAAAAGTGGAGAAGGCCGGGGGTGAGGAGGGGTGTGTGTAGAGAGTATGTGAGAATTCTCTGTACTTTCTGCTCAATTCTTCCGTGCACCTAAAACTGCTCTGAAAAATAAAATCTATTGAAAAGGAAAAATGAATGACGATAGTGTTGGATTGTAAACTAAAATTTAAAATAAATATCCATGAATCTATGTCGATATAAACAAATGATTGAATAAATAAATAGGGGGTGAAGGAACAAATATTTCTGATGAAAGAATTCTAAATAATATATATTTACACTTTTCCTTCAGTAGGTGGAGCTTAAACGCCCTTCCCTTGAGTTTAGGCTGACAGTGATTCACCTCTAAAGAATAAAGTAGAAAAAAGAACAAATTCTAATTGTGGAGAAATCTGTCAGAAACCATTTTAAGCAAGTAATGAGAGTTGTCACCAATGATGTCATTTGTCCCTACTATGATGATGAAAAGAGCAGCATACTTCTGAGGTACTATTTATAAGAATTCATAACCCTAGTCGAAGTATGAAACCCATGCTTTGGGGGATATTTACAAAATACCAACCACTCCTCAAAAGTGTCAAGGCCATGAAAAACCCAAAATGATTAAAAAAACTGTCACAGACTAGTAGAGACCAAGGAGACATAATGACCAATGCAATGTGTTTCTCTGAGTTGGATCCTGAAATGGAAAAAGGACATTAGTAGAAAAACTGGTGAAAACCAAATAAAGTCTATAGTTTGGTCATAGTAATATAGCAATGACAGTTTCTTGGTTTTGATAAGTATACCATGATTAACATTAAGGGAAGCTGAGTGAAGGGTAATACAGGAACTCTTTACTATCTTTGCAATTACATTTTTCGATTTACAATTATTCCAAAAGAAAAATCTATTTTTAAAAAGTGAGAGGAATTATATTTCTTCCTTCTAGAGTTTTGTGAGGGTCATTAATGTCATACGAGTAGAGTACAACTCAATAAATATCAGCTACTATTAGTAGTATTGCTATTAATATTAGTTTCTAAAATTGTCCATGACAAATAAGCATTAGTTTATAATAAAAAGAATATAATTTTAAAGAGTAGTTAATATTATAAGTGATTATTATGGGTGGCCTTATGTGTATGAGCCTATAAATATGACAAAGAATTCACATTGTGTACCTTTTCAGAATATTAGTTTAATCCACAAATATTAACAAATGGCTAAAAATAAAAGGAAAAATATGCTAGGAAATCAGGCAGACTTATTAAATGTATTTTCACACATTTTAAAATTGAAAATTGAAACATTTTACCTGTCATGTGCCAGTAATATATTAAGCATATGGAGAAGTTAGAGAAGGTCTATTTTTTAATGTGGTTCGAGTGAAAGCTTAGTGAGACCAAGGTCATGCTTCTGACTGTCTCAGTAGTAGTGTAATGCACCTGGGATTTTACTGGGCCATTGCTGGGGCTTCAGCAGCATCAACAGATGCTGCAGGGAGATAAGGACATCGTCCCAGTTGTAAAGAATGGCTCTAGATTGAGAAGACAGCGTTTATAATGTCTGAGGAATGTGGCAAGTTTAGGCACTGTTCGGCAATTGTGTGGAGAGGTTGGCAAGAAGGCATTTAAGTTAGTCAGATGAAACACTAATAAGATTTTTTGAGGTCAGGGACTCATGGAGATATAGGGAATAGAAAAACATTATCTTTTCCTAATGAGAGAAGTGGAAAAGTGCCAATCAGGATTTCTTAAGTGCTCAGCAAAGCAGATTGGTATTCGTGAAAGGAACCTACCATAATATTGATAGGAAATTGAATGCCTAATCAATGAAAATGAGGTGACTGTCAATTTTACAAATGGTCAACCTTATAGGAAGAGGTTAGGAAATGCTGCCCCTTGTGTCTTTACACAAGCATCCAAGGAACCTCTCTGTTAGCTATATTCTTTGATATCACGATATCACATATATATGTTTTAAATATATATATATATGTATATATATATATATATGCATACATATGTGTGCGTGTGTACATATATGCATATATGTGTGTGTGTGTGTGTGTGTATATATATATATATATATATATATATATATATATACATACACATATATATATGTTTTAATTCTATCAGGAATGATTCTGGGATGGATTAGTGTCCAATGGCAAATTTAGCCATGGAGAATGAGCAGTAGCAAAATTCAAGGTTCTAGGTGATTTGAATCCTATCGTGCATTTTAGTTACAAGTTTAGATATGCTTGAATATATTATACATGAATTTACTAACTTTCTTTTGAATTTATTTTAAATTTAGTCTGTACCTGTTAGTATAGTACTTACTTTTATTTTGCTATACTTTGTTTGAAGCAATACTTTATTTCATTGGATCTCATGTTTCCTATAACTTCATCTCTCTTGAAGAAGTCATTTTGCTTTGTCCCCTGCCTCCTACCTCCACCCCCTTCCCTCCAGGATTGGAAAACAGAGCAAGATACTAATAGGAGTGTTATAGAGGGACTTTAGAAATTGGAGTTAGTGTGTTATGTGATGGGGGGCAGATCAAGGTTTTCCAATGCATTTGTCTAGAGGGACAGGAAACTTCTCCAAAGTCAGCACATGCCTAATTTTTACTGATAAAGGCTATAGGGTATCATCCCTTTGAATTTTCCTCTATTTACATCAAAATTTATTCATAACCTTATTCATCTTTAGCTACTTATCTCTCATCTCAGAGTAGTACGACGCTACTCTTCTCCATGTCTAACTTTTCACTTTGTAAATTATATTCACATTCCTTGATGTTTCTTCTGTAATTTTGAATCCTTAATACATATTTATATTTTTTTCATTAAATTTTTTTCATTCCTTCCTTTCTCTCTTACTAAAAATGTATACAATCTCCTTCCATCCTACTAAAAAGTCTCTCATTTATTTGTCCACTCTCTTCTTCACAGCTCATTTTCTTAAAAGAATCTTCTAGTTTTCTCACCTCCACTTTCTCACAAATTCCTCCAAATTTTATGTCCTTTGCATTTCTGAAAACTGTTCCCTTTTCTCCTTTTCCAAAGCCACTCTCTCATTGTATCTAACCAAGAATATGCTATTATTCTCCCAACAATTTGTTTGCTTCTATCATCTGTCCTCCTAACCCTCTTCTCTGTATCATTACTGGTATTATCTTATTAAAAATGTAATCTCCTCAGGTTTCCCTTGTTAAAAAACTTTTAGTAAATTTTCTATGACTATAAAACATAAAAATTAATGAATGAAAATTCCTGGAGAAAAAAAATATATTGTCAAGTTAAAATGGTTGTAACACGTTGATTAAATTCTTTATAGATGTCCTTTTCTGTTGAGAGTGTTACAAGGAAATGTCTTACAGATGGAGTTTTTAAGGTCAAAAATTTATACTTCATGTAAAAGAGACAAAAGGAAAAAATTGGATAAGACAATAAAAGGTCCACTTGACTGATAATCAATGGAGGAGAAACTAGGGTCTGTCTTACACATAAATGGCTAAGTGGTAACTAAAAGCTAATCTAAAACACCTTTGAAATAACTTAATCTCTGTTATACTGGAGGTACCATGAATGTCATTACTATTTAATGAGTGTCTGAAAAATTCTCATTAAAATATAGTACAAAAAAATGAAATCAATCATCTGGTTTTCCCTGCCCCACGCTGGGTCCCACCAGAATGAGGGGAGCAGCAGTAGCCAGGCAGCCCAGCTTCACGACGGCTTACTGCCACCCTAGCCCTAACCCTAAACATAACCCTAACTCTAATTTTTTCCATCCAGTCAGATTCTGTTAGGGGTGGCCTGTTTTAGGGGTGCCTTGTTTGATTCTGCTTCAGCAATAAGCCGTATCCACATTCCTGAAAAGAGCCAGACCCACAGAGGCCCAGCATGCACCTTCCCTGCCCACCCCTCCCCTCAATGCAAACAAGAAAAAAGAAGCCAAGTGGGTAACTAAGAAACTAAAGAAGATTTACATATAGAAAATTAAGAAAGAAGAAACTAGGAGAGCTCAGCCTCTGATAAAGCGGGCTAGAAGGAAGCCAAGTCTGATCGTATCATATAGTATGTCTTATCAGTTGTCCTTGTCTTCCTTCCCCTCCACAATTCAGTGGAATATTTTTATAAACATTTTGTAAATGCAATGTTTTTTTTTTTTTAGTAGCTCTAGAAACATTTTTAAAGAAGGGATTCCTACCTCATCCTATTTGAAAATAAATGTTTTTTTAAATTTTTTTTTTTTTGAGAGGTGAAATAATTTTCTGGTTGTTTATTTTTTGGTACAACAAGAAAATAGTGGGCTATGAAATATGGGAGGCTTTGTCTTGGGTGTAAGCTTAACATCCCATCAATGGGGGAGGGGGAGTAGTTTTTATATTCTATAACACGCAGCATACTAAATAACAATTTGGAGTCACAATTATGCACTTAATATGTCTTGAACTTTTAAAATTACTTCTAGTCTCATATTGCCTTTTAGTAGAACTGTTTCCTAAAGAAAACCATTCCTTGACCTTGGCTCTTCCTGCCAGATTTTCATGCACTCTGTAACTCTTTGTCGTGGTAGTCCAATTGCCATAGTAACTTCGTTAATGTGCTATGAAACACTAAAAAATTTGAGCATGTAGTGTATATGATATTAAATTGTGAACTTATGATGTAACAACTTATTACCATGTAATGATATTGGTACTTGATATAATCTTAAGAAAAATTTGTCTCCAAATGTTAAACTGGAATGACTGCTTAGAAAAGAACCACAATTATATGCCTTTAAAATTTTCAGTACATACATTAACAATTGTGTACAAATTGAAATATCAATTACGAAAAAAAAGGAAAGTGGTGGCATTCTTTTGTAATGTAAAAGATATTCAGTAGTGAATTTTCTTTGAAAATCAATATGAATTTATGTAACACAACATTTCCCCCAAGAATGTCTCATTTCTATTTTACTCTAATTTTAGAAGGAAAAAATAAATTATATCCTCATGTTGCTAACATATGTCTTTGAAAGACATTTCTAGAGATATCCAACTAACCAATTCCCATAAGTAATGTTCTCATTATATGAGTCAAGAATGAAGACTAAATGAAAACCTATGAAGATTTGGTTTCAGATAGTTCCAGGGTACAAATCTGCACACCAGTAATAAAAAGAAAACATCAAAAGGCCCTTGTTAGTTTAATTTTTATATTAAACAGATTAAATACATATCTCATAATTTGTAAATTTATACATATTTATGTGTGTATACATAGTACATATGTTCATATAGATATATTTTTAAATTAACCCTAACTGCATTGCCACATATATGTTACACATGCTGGTAAGTAAACAAGCCAATATGACCTCCTAGAATTGAAGATAAAACCCAAACAAAATCCCTTAGATGTAATGTTATATTTTGTAAAATTGTTTTAGATTTATGTCATTATTTTTATCTTTACAATAACCCCAGGCACATCAAGATATAAAATAAAGAATGCCAATAGATGGTAGATGTTACAGATAACTAAATGTTTAGCTAATGACAAACTGGTAGAAAAACAGATCTGCCTAAAATTGATTACCTCTGGGCCAGTTGAGAAATCTCTTCCAGAAGCAGAAAAGTGGGTAGGGAAGAGAGGAGGTTTACTTGTTAGACTCCTTTCTCAGACGTAAAGTAAGAATTTTAAGAGTTCTCAGCCTTAGCTATAAATTAGAATAATCTGGGAGCTCTGAATAATCCTCAAAGCTCGTCTGCACTTCTGTTGGATCATATTAGAATTGTGACTGTTGACAGGTGTGCGTGAAGCTCCCAATGATTAAAAAATGTACCTTAGGTTGAGATCCTTAGGTCTGTAATGGGGTCTATGATGATTCCAGGTACACTATTTTGAGAATTTTTGGAAATTACTTTGCAACATGCTTTTGGCAGGAAAAGGGAAATACAAATCCACCTTTCTTTAAACCTCCTGGCACCAAGCAGAATGCAATTTTCGCTTGGATGCCTTTAAGTCCTGAATAGGGCCGCTGCTGCCTGCTGCCCTCAAATGACTTTGGCATTTCTGACAAATGAGAAAAAAAAATAACAAATTATTCTTGTCCAATTAAATAGATACCACAGTTGTGACCTGCAGCTAAATCCAAGGCAATGAGTGATGTGGAAAAACAAAGACAAGATGGGAACTGCCTGAGTGGGGATGAAATGATGGATTTTCATAACACAATTTCATCATTTTTTATCTGCATTGCTAATCTGAATTGTCTCTCATTTCTGCTCTTTCGATTTTCTCCTTTCTTTATGGCATTTATGATTTTGATTACTGACATCACATTTATTGTGAGGATTCATTTGTAGTTTTATGCTAAAGACCTGTTGTTATACTTATTTGAATAGATTTATTAGACTCTCATATCTGAACAATAAAACAAGTTTTTGTTTTAATTAAAGTAACATCCTACTAAAAGCCTTCTTTAAACCTTCTCAAAGTGTTATGTTGGTTTCCAAATATAATACATACTTCATACATTTATTGACTGTCTCTGCATCAGACAGTATTACATATGCTGAATGTTATATGAGAATTTTCTTATTTAATCTTCATGTCGACACTGTAAGGTTGGTGCTGTTATTATCTCCATCTTATATATATGGAAGACAAGTCTCAGAGAAGTTAACTAATTTGATAAAGGACTCAAAACTAGAAAGTTACAGAAAAAAAAAAAGATATTTACTTAGTCTGACTACTGAATCTTAGCTCTCTTCTATAAAAAAAATAATATTCTTGTATTTATGTTCATTACACTATATTTCTTGGATGTTAATGAAAAGCACAGCCTAATCACACAGGCAAAAGTCCTCCTTTGTCCTCAAGGGTCTTTGGCTGAAACACTTGGAACAGAATCAGGAGCCTTTTCTATCTTTTGAAGTTTCTGTCCTAATGTGGTGACTGGTGAGTTTCAGGCCAGAGAGCAACAGATGACTCTGTAGCAGAGAGACCAACCCTGCATTTCCCATGAGGCACGTGACCTGTGGGGGCATGTTGTATGCAGATGCCACATCCTCTCTCCACAGACCCATGTCCAAGCAGAGGGAGCAAGGCTGGGTAAAGCAGAGACCCTGTCTGCTGAGCTTGGATCCCTATGCATCCTGTTTTGCAGAGACTTCAGCCCTGGGAAGGGAAGGAGAAAAGAAGGAAAGAGGCTGGGAACCGTCTTTGAATAATGTGCCAAGGCCCTATGTCCAGCATTTTTCTCATCTCCTTTAATCCTCCCAGAAACGCTGAGAGGTAAATATCATCACCCCTGTGTAGTGTGAACCCTAGCTCTAAAAATCCATATTATACAACTATAAACACCAAAGACATTACCGTATTAATAATTCATTTTTTTTCACTTAATAGTGTAGACATCTTGGCAATATGCTTCTTGTTCTTCCTCTTCTATTTATACATTTTCTAAACTATACAAAGTCATATTAAACATTTTATAATAAAATGAAGATAAGCAAGTAAAACTGTATAATGGTTATATAGAAATCATTATTTTTCTGGAATCTGCCATTAAACGTCATTTAGGTATGTAATTATTTTGACTTTTCTGAGCACTTAGTAAGTACCTTGCTCTACCATGTAAACAGTAGAAGACAAAAATAAATTAGCATGTTGATCACGTATTGTTTATATATTATCTATGATGCCCAGTAGGCTTATTTTAAAGGCTTAACACAAATACACACAAGCCACCCTCAAACACACGAAGAGGAGGATGTTATTTACTAACCGTGAGGTTTAAAAGGACCCTCCCAATTTCTATGGAATAAATTCTACCAATTTCAATATGCCAACATGAAATCACTGAACATTAAATTGGAAAGAGATATTAGTAGTTCAGCATTAATATACTGCTTCTACTATATGGATCCAAAAGCCGTAATATCTTCAAGAGTAGAGATAATAGCAAGATGTAGTAGTTTTGATATTTACATTTGCTTTTAGTATAATTTACTTAATTGTAAGTGCATATAATTAATATTTAATGATGTTGTATTTAAGAGCTGACTAGTACAAATTCTGAAAATTTAATAGTCAGCTTTTACAAGCAGGTATGAGCCATCTCCAGCAGACCACTGGAGTAGTCACCATTCTAAATATACACAATGACATGCATATTCTATGTTTTGTACTATTAAAACAGACATATAAAAGTCATGGTTCTCAGCTCAAATACATGATGAAATAATGAAAAGTAGCTCAACAGGAGATAAAGAAAAGAGGTATACTTTTTGCCATAAACATTCCATCTATTAGACTATAAATAAAACTATACTCAAATTATTTCTCCTGTCAGGTGTCTTTTGTGACCCTCATCTCTTTTTACTCCTAGAGGTCCCCAACTATTTTGGTACCAGGGACCGGTGCTCCTATGAGAATCTAATGCCTGATGATCTTACGTGAAGCTGAAGCATTGATGCTAGTGCTGGAGAGTGGCTGCAAATACAGATGAAGCTTGCTTGCTGCTTACCTCCTGCTGTGTGGCCTGGTTCCTAACAGGCCAAGGACCTTACCAGACCATGGCCCCGGGGGTTAAGGACCCTGCTCTACACTGTCTCATCAGATAATTTAATCTATTTCCAACATTTAATTATCATCCATTCTGATGATGCCAAATCATTTATCTCCACTCAGATATTTTCCCTGAATTTCAGATTCAAATATACAAACAGATATTGGAAATAAATAAACACTTGATTTTATGATAGACGTCTAACACAGCATGCTGAAAAACAGATCAATTTGGGTTCTCCCTTAAGAGCTCTTTTTGCCTTTGTCATCACAGTAAATGAATGCAAGCATTGAGTGTTATTCTTTATTTCTTCTCTTTACATATTTCTTCCCTTTATTTCTTCCCTAGTTCATTACAACTCTATGCCTCAGTCACATCTGGAACCCCATTTCCATTTCTGTACCGTAGATCAGGTCACCATCATCTCTGGCATAGGTCATGAAATAGATTGTCACTGGTTTGCTTGTTTTTACTCTAGTTAGTCATTTTATGCAAAATGCAAATCAGGTCTTCCGGTTCATACCTTTGTTCTTCGACTCTGTTGGAACACTATTTTCTACATGATAATTACATTATATCATAACAAAGACATAATAAAGACATCAACTTGTGTACTTAGATCCAAGTGTTTCCTTAATCTTTATTAGAAGCTATTTGAGATATGGAATTTCAAATAAAAAAAAATTTTTTTAAAGTCTTGATCTACTGCACACCCCTTTTTTATTCCTCTTGTTTTCTCTTTACAGAGAATTAGGCTGCAATCTCTAAAAGGTCAGAGTTGTATCATTTCAAATTTGCATCCCCAGTGATGAGTACAGTTTTGGTGTAAAAAAGGAAAATAACTTAGTTAAATATAAAGTACTTAATAAATGCTGAATAATAATACTTTATAACTTATAAGTAAGAAAAATATCCAAGAAGAAGAAGGACACTGTTATGGATTGAATGTTTGTGTCCTCCAAAATTCATAGTTGAAGTCCTAACCTTCAATGTGATGGTATCAGATGGGACCTTCTGGAGGTAATTATGTTTAGATGAAGTCATGAGGGTGGAGCTCTCATGGTATGATTAGAGAAGAGTATCCTTATAAAAGAGAGAGAGATAGCCATGCACATGTACATAGAGAAGACCATGTGAACACACAGCTAGAAGACAGCTGTCTGCTCTTCAGGAAAACAGCCCTCGTCAAGAACTGAAGCTGGCAGCCCCTTGATCTTGGGCTTCCCAGCCTCCAGAACTGTGAGTAATGAGTGTCTGTTGTTTAAGTCCCTTAGTCTATGGCATTTGTTAGAGCAGCCTGAGCTCACTAAAATAGAAATACAACAAATGTCATTTTAAAATGAATTCTCTAGAGACATCTCTCTGGACACTGAGTAATGTAGAGCAAATCGATGAGCTAAGCACAGTCATCTCCCTTAAGGAGAGAGGAATATGCAGCCTAATTCAAGGTGTGATGGAGAGCCATGGGAAATGAACACTGTTCTCAGAGTACTGAGAAGAGAAAAAATTTCTGAGTGGGAGGGTAAGAAAAAATTCATCTGAGTTAGAGAGAAGCAGGCATAACTACGGAGAATGCAGTGAAGGAAAGGAGGCTGATAGACCTGATTAAAGGTCCTCAGAATAATCTTAAGCTGTAGAACTAAATAGATATAGAGTAAGCATGCTCCAGAAATAAAAAAATAAAAAAAAAGTAGGGGATACCAATACATAATTTAATTTTTAAATTTCCACCAGTAAATTCTTATAATATTGAACCTCCTATATGATGAAATGTGTGACTTTTAAAATACACAGTGAATATATATAGTATATATAAAATATTTATATATATATATATGTGTATCTACATACATGTATATACATATTCACACATGCATGATGTAATAAAAATTGACTGCATTATCTAATCTTCTGAAAGAAAAACGTAAAAATAAAATGACATTTTTGGAGAGGCTATCTTGTCTTTTTACCAGAAGTGGGCTGAAAATTGCTTATTTGGATGTGTTTCACAGATTTTAGGGAAAATCATTAACATATCTTCCTTTTTTCAAAGAAGGGTTGAAGATTTAAAAAAAATCAAACAAAAGTAGGTCAGACTAGCCATATATCATGAAAAATAAGAATTATTATTTATATTGCTAGTGTCACAACCACACTCTGAGCTAAGCACTAGGGAAACTGAGGCACAGAGAGGTTAAGTGATGAGATTGCCTCACATCTCTTGAATAGGCATATCATATTACTGTGGCTATAATTTACCGACTCTGAAAACTTACCAGTAAAATGTCCTCATTTTTGTATATAGAGGACCATTCCATAGCTGAAGAGTTTGTTTCTTACACACACCTATATGACATTATGCTTTCAGTATTTTAAAAATATTATCTGTGAGGTGCCTGTGTACAGATAAGACACAAGTATATATAAAATACAATTTTCACCACTATTGAAAAGATAAAGACTATGGGTAATCATAAACACCAGAGAAGCTTTTAATGCTAATCTGTAAAATAGAATGCTGAATAGGAAATCAACTTAGATTTATTGAACTTTATCTTCCACAATTGGACTTTTCTGTTATTGTTTTTGAAAAACGAGCAAACCAACCTCATTTAAATGCTTCCTATCTTTTTATGTGATAAGCCGAGAGAAATAATAAATATTTATTATTTATTTCATTTAGAAGACATACATTTATTTATAGTAAATCAGTTAAGTAACAATCAGTAATTTCCTCCACACATTCAAGGTCATAAGAGCCCATTTTTAATAATGGGATTAAATAAACATACTTTGACTTGGAGACAAATGTAATGTGCCATAAAATTACAAAGCTAATTTGCCCAAAGTTGTCAGACTTAATAAGGCTGAACCATTGCTCCTTCCTTAGACTAACACTAAGTGTAGGCTGTAATGGTTTCCTGGTAGGTAGATGAGACTGTCTGGGTAGCTATGCATTTAACCAGTGACTGGATTCAATACATTTATCTAGGACTTTTCCAAAACATAAAAAATACATTATTATGCAACTTTTCCTTGAATTTGAGTAAGTAAATAAACACTTTAGAGTTTTCAACAAAGGAGCAGAAAAATAAAGTAGAAAAATATTAGCCTAAAATTTTTGATATCTTGTAGTATATAATAAAATCAAAGAGAATAATAGGATGAAATAGAAATACATGTTTTAAATGATTTTTGACAGAGAAACTTGAGATTACACAGACTAATCTATGCAGCCCACAAATCCACAAAGCTACAAGTAAAAACTGAACATTAGAATATTTATTTTGTTTCACCTACTTTTGAATCTCCATCCTGATAATAGCATTTCCCTATTCTACAACCATTTATATCCCCTTTAATCCCAAAAGAGGGAATCACAGAAATATCATTAAGAAATAGAACCCAGATGTGAGACATCATTGGGCAATGGCATGGGTGGTTCTTAAGTTTTCCTGGGCCCATTCCTAGAGCCTGGCATTAGAAGTGGCACTGGTATCTATAACATTTATTTTAATAGGGAGAGATCCTAAGGCAGATAATATGAAAGCCAGCACTTTCCAATAAATATATACTGCCTGAAATGAAACTCTTCTCTCTAATAACCATTTCAGATTGTTAGGATTTATTTAAATGTAGATCTTGCAAATTGAGGGTCCTGAGGATTGAGGCAAAAATAGCACTGACATTTCCCTGTGCCCTCTCTGAAGTAGGGTGGTTAGGGAGACTTAGACAAAGATTTACTTGTCAATTGGTCTCAAAATCTCCTGGGGAGCTTTTGAAAAATACTGATGACTGAAGCACAACCAGAAAAAAGTTTAATTTAACAGATTGAGTCCCCCAAGTATCAGGATTTTTTATAAGTATCCCAAGTGAGTCTAATGTGCCGGCAGTATGGAAAACTACAGACTTAATTTCGAAAAAAAATATACCTACTTTTGTAAGGATGATGGTTTACCCTAGGAGAAAATATTTTCTGTATTAAATCTCTGGTGTCCACTTTAATGTAATACAAGATATTTCTTTTAACTAATTGTAAGATAATAATAATTAGCATTATTTTTATTTTAGCAAAAGTTCAGAATATTAGTTCAGAATAATAATTATTATAATTATAGTAACAATAATAATTGTTATTTTACAATTAGATGACCCTGCCTGAGAATCTGCTGACTCTTTACTGAAGACCATTCTCCAGTGACAACAGCAACTTTACAAAGTGGTTTACTATGTTCCATTTACTTTCTAATCTTTTAATCACTTTGATATCTTACTTGAATCCACACTGATGATTGTATAGCGTGAACTCTATAGAGTGAGTCACTTGATTTTACTTTTCAAAACACGAATTAAGTGTACCTTGCTTTCCATCGTTGCATCTGGAACCGCAGTGTCAATTGCCTTGGGCAGAAATGACATATGAGTTGGATTTGGCCTGATTAGACTCAACGGGGATGGTTGATCACTGAAAACTGTTGACAAGCAGAGGTTTACAGTCTCTTTCATTGCTTTCAGTTGTGACTCCTACAAAAAAAGAGATCACCATTTTTTATGTAGTTCTGGTTATCATTTATCTGATTAGATTCTGTTTTCCTCCTAGTCTACACTCACTCCTCACACAAATACATATTAGTTTTCAAATATAATTGCTAACTCATAAATTCTTTTATGATACCCTATTAATGCACACACTCAGTTTGTTTTTAGGGGCTAATGTGGTTCATGATATATTCTGAACACTGAAATTGAGAAACATATTTTACTTTCCCCTCTTAAATTGGCATGATTTCAATCACGATGGTTTACTGGCACAACACACACACACACACACACACACACACACACACACACACACACACACACACACAAAACATTGTACCCTAGGGTCACTCTGAAGTAGAAAATGTTCTTCTTAGAAATTTGCCATCTTTTGATTACTATCAACATCTTTTATTACAAATCACTCCCTGAGCAATGTAAGCTCCCGTGTTTCTTAGATTAACCTACACGCCCCCCCCCCCAAATTTCTCCACATGGTGGGAAAAACAAGTTTGTTTCTGATAAAACCCTTATTTCCTCTGGGCCTTGTTAAGAGGTAGACGTTAATTTGTTGTGATTGTAAATGGTTACATTAACATGTTCTTATATTAATATATCATAATATTCTAGGCACTTTCACATGCAAGGAATAATTTTATGCTTCAAACACCTGTGAAACTGACATTATTATTTTACTATGAAGAAAAGAAAGTTCAATGTTTTTACACTAGTTTATTTTTGGTTTCATCACAAAGAAGGCTGTACTAACATGGACAACCATCTTTACCTCCCATCTAATTGCCAGTTCTTGCTTCTAAAAATATTTTTAAATGCTGGTAAGTTAATAATAATAATAATAATAATAATAACATAAAGCTGAGTACAAATGACAAAGATTCTCAGGTGCCATAAAGTCAAGAGAGACACACCAATTTTTGGAAATATCATGGTAACTCAGGGGTAATTTGGGGCATGCTTATAGGTCCAAATAAGAACCTGTCACATAAATATTGGTTTCAAGACATGAACTGTGGCCTTTGCTTCAAGAAACATGAAGAGAGAGATTAGTCCCTGGGACCAAGATCCCTGGACAAGTTGGCACACATGGAGTTTATCCTTTTAGTGCATTCATGGATCAACAAAGCAGGAAAGTCTGCTTTCTCTTTCTGTCAAAGTTGTATATGCCCAACAAAACTACAGCCTTTTATATACTATGCCAGA
The DNA here is from genome assembly GCA_028627145.1 of Eidolon dupreanum. Lineage (NCBI taxonomy): Eukaryota > Metazoa > Chordata > Mammalia > Chiroptera > Pteropodidae > Eidolon > Eidolon dupreanum. The sequence goes on from CM053510.1 coordinate 23,281,382, forward strand.
AATACACCTACACATAACGTGCTCCCCTATTTCTTATCTCCTTTAAAGTCCTCATGTTACAGTGACTCTGACTTAGATCCTTCCCAACGTCTACCTCTGTGCTTTCTACTCACATTTGGTATATCATATTTATCTTTAAGTCAAGAGTATCTATCTTCAGAATAATGGTTTAAGAAATCTCTCTTTGGTCACATCAGAGATTTTAAAAAAGTAGCAATAGAGCAGCAACTGGAGCATATAAGGCATAGGGCAGATATGCATTTCCTTCTCATTAATCTTGCACTGTCAAGTTGTCTAAGACAAAATAAGAATCTGATAAGGACTAGGAAGAAGGAGCATTAACTGGACAGAAGGAGGCTAAGCCTAATGATGACTTTTTACTTAAAATGGTCCCTTTTATTTGCTTTTCTGAGCCCCTAGATTCTTCACCTTTGCCTATCTCATCACTTTTCTTGACCGATCCTGTTGTTTCTTCCATATCATTTATTGCCATTTTTTAATTATGTATATATACACACACATGCATAAGTCACCTATTTTGTTTAGAGCTGTATATCTAGCACTTAATATGATTCCTGAAACATTATAAGAGACTCAACAAAAAGTTTTTTGGATAAATAACTTAAAAATTTAGGTGAAAATGTGTCTGTATGTCAGGGAAAAAAATTGACAAACTATACCAATAAAAATATGAAGTAATAGTTCAGATTTCTCTTCTTATTGGTTCCTTGTCATAATCTTGGCTAGCTCTTCCCTTCCCTCATTGCAGAATAGGAGATCATGGCATTGGGAGCTATGTCAGGAGTGAGATATTCCAGATGACAATGAACATCTTACATATGTTTTCTGTTTTGTTTATTATAGTGAGACAATGAAAATAGAGCTAATGCGACAGTGTCAAGCAAATCTTGGCCAGGACTTAAAGCTAATGTGGCTTTGAAATGTAGAGTTAAATGCTCAGATCATGCAGGAAGTAATGATGGTTATTGTATTCACTGTGTTTATATCTTGGCTCCTCTTAACACATCATACATCTAAAAGTTGTATCTGTAACAGGCTTAAGGTATATGTTGTCATAATAGACAAATTCCAAAGTAATGGCTGAAATTGGATGTTGAAAATAAATAACAAACGACATTGAATTAATAGTTTCGAACACTGAATAAAACCATAAACGGGGATATGTAAATATGTTATTTTTTTAATTGTCTGAACTTTGGTGTGATCGTCTTATGTGTTCCCACATTGTCAGGATCATCTGAGATAATAGAAACAATATCATCTAGATGTGACCTCCAACTCCTCACCTTTCATAGCCACAGTAGTAAGCTATGTTTGTTCTTATGTTTCAGCCTATCCTCAATCTCTTAGTTTCTGATTTTACTCCCTTTTGAACCATAAGCCTGTGACTTTGCCTGCTGTGTTAGATTCTGGCTCCAGTCCTTGGTTACATTGTAGTTTTTTTTTTTTTTTTTTTTTTTTTTCTCCCAGAGAATAGCAGATTGCTGTGAGCAATACCTGCCCTAACCTGGTCAAATTTTTACCAAAGCACACAAACAAACAAAACCCTCAGTTTTCTATTTAGTCTAGTCGAGAGTCTGTTATAGACACTCTTCAGGTTTGGCTTGATCCAGTTCCATAAATAAGACCCAGACAATGACTTTATACCACAATATCACTATATTTTCATTCATTCTGCTAGCTATAGTCTGAAACTGCAAGCTACTGTTCACTTTGAAGTTCACTGGAATAAGATATCACCTAATGAAATACGATCTGAATGATATAAATATATTTTGCCCTAGATCTTATAACCTGTTTCCTCCTAAGGTCAGCCTTGCTTTTGCCCTGCCTTCTGCCCACACCAAATCACTTTTCCATTTGCTTTGAAACTCCTTAATAAAGACCTGCTTGTCATAATGCCTTTTATGTATAGCTCATCAAACATTCCAAGCTCATTTGCATCTCAGTCTTTATACTAGCTATTTCCTCTGCTTGCAGAATCTTTATTCCAAATAGCTATGTTGGAAATTTCCAATTAAAATTTATGTCTCAAAAAACTAAATAAATAAAATAAAATAAAATAAAATTTACGTCTCGGCTCACATATTATCTTATTGGAAATAGAGCCCCTGATCACCCTTTTAAGGAATACTCTCCTTCCTTAAAGTCTCTATCACATTTCTTAAATTCTGTCCTATGTAGCTTTTGTTATCATTGCAAATTATCTTACTGTTTATATGTTTATTGTTTATCTACTTCTATTACAGTGTAATTTCTTTGAGGGCCAGTACCTTTTTCACAAATTAGTTTCTAATTTAAGGAATATTTGTTAACATAAATAAAGCAAATCCTCCATAGCTGCCATTTTATATGAGAAAATTACAAAATATTTTGCACTTTATCCTGCATATTATATAAGAAATTATTTTTGACATTAAAATACAGCTTATGCTATATAATATGTAAAGCTTACAAGAAATTATTGTGCACATATATGATCTTAAGATGGTGGGAGATTTAGAAGGTATTTTTTATGTGTTTGTGAGTACTTTTTTTAGAAAAATGTATTTTTTTCTATGAACAACAAGATATACATTGCAAAGACAAATGTGCCTCTAATTTCTCATCTCCTGACAAATAAACATTCGTAAGATATTATTCATGTCTATCTTAATTCATTTACATGAGGATGGAAGTTTCTCTGAGAGATCTGGGTGCAATATCAGCTGCTGGCTTTGGAAAGACCATGAGGGGTTGTGACTCCAAAGGCTTTCCCCTTAATTTTATTTCTGCCATAAAATCACCTTTGTATATACTGAAAGATCATTTAACATTCTCAGCTCTCTGCTCTAGGTGAACTCTAGGTCTCTTGTATGTAAGATGAATAGCATGTTTATTAATTTATCTTCATTTGACTATTTAATCGATAACTATTTATCATGCTCCCGTTATGTGCCAGACACACTGTGGCAAAAAAAGTTCTCATTCTTTTAATACTTAGTCACAAAAGTCTATGTAGGTCACCTATCTTGTGTCATCTGTAATATGGATGTATTATGTAAGCTTTCTTGAGTGAAAATTTATGAGATCAGATGTGATAGAAACTTTTTTTTAATATGAAAGTTCGAGAGATCATTTTCATACCATAAAATTGTTTCTACATCCCAGTAGCTGAGGCTAACTATAATTCATAAGATATTGCCAAATAAATAATTGATGGTTTGAAAAACTAAGGTCGAGTCTCAGATTTTGAGGTTATTATTATTTATATTAGGATAGTAAACTGAGACTTCTTTCATTAAAAAATGTTGTGAGAACCAAGTTGGAATGTAAAGATGTTTTCATAATATTTATGAGATATTGAAGGTTATTTGAAGCCCAGGTAGAACATTCTTAGGAACTAGACACCTGAAGAGCATAAAGAAGTCTCAAATAAAGATATAAAGATGATGGAGAGAGGTGATGAGCAATTTCATTAAACTGAAAAGTTTTATCCATTTTGAAATGAAATAGCATTTCTACCTGACTTTATGACTACAGTTTATGAGCCTCATATCTATCTCACATGAAATTTGTTGAAATTAACCTCTAGTAATAGAAAACGCTATAGTTCACAGTAGCAAAAGGAATGACAAGATACTGAAGGTTAAAGAGAGAAACTGTTATCACAGAAAGATAATCTCCATCATCTCATTCACTAATAATAATAATTACTATGCTTACTGAGTGTTTTGCAGGCATTAAAAATTTTTCACAGTATGTTACTTTTTGAGGTATATAATTTTCTCATCACTCTTATAATGTAAGTTTTATTATTATTTCTTTTTACAGTGAAGCATACAGAGTTTGAGGAATTCAAACACAGTCATTCAATGGAAAACGTTATAACTTGAACACAGACTGACATTGGAGGCCTTTATTTAAACACTGCATGCAACATATAGCTTCTCATGCTGAATCCAGACCATGGGATGGTATGGTCTAGGTAAACAGTGATGGAAAAAGGAGTAGAAACAGGGAGGAGGAAAGCAGAGAATGGATAAGATGAAGGAGAAAAAAAACGCTACATTAACCCTAAGCTCTATATAATTTTCCCATGAACTATTATGTAACTACACCCGTCTGTGTATACTCAAAATACACATATTCATTCTCTGTGCTTTTATGACCACATGGCTCTATACACAATTATTTTCTAATTGTAGATGTGGCCCAAAATTGTGAGATGTGGGACTCAATATCATGTATCAAGTATTTTTTGTTTCCCATAGCACCTAGTAGATGGTGTGACACAAAAGGCATTCATTCAAACCTAGTTAGCTATTGACCGACTAAATAGATTACATGAAGTCAAATCAGGAACAAGATTTAATGTGAGAAAAAACACTGCGACAGAATTTTTAAAAACTCAAAAAAGGCTGAGTTGTCACAGGATTATGGATATTCAACATCTTTCTGGGACTTAAAGCATAGTGCATAATCGTGCCAGAGATGACAAAGGGGGCAAAAAAATTTAAAGACAGTCTACTTGAACTTTAGGATTATACATAACTATAATTTTCTGATTCCATCAATACTATAAAGAGTCATTTCTCTTCTAAAAAAGTAATATTATGTAGCATGATTTGGATATGGTAGGAGATTAGCATAATTAATGTAAAGGTTTTTTAATAAATTTAAAAAATCTCATAAAACTGAATCTTGGTGAAATGAATTATATTTGACATAGTATACAAAATCAGGCAGGCTTTTCTAAAACTATTAAGTATTATATTAATTACTTGAGTAAATTAACTTCAAATATGACAATCGTACAGGAGTAAAGTTGTTAAAATATGTAGTTATTCATTCAAAAGCAACATTTGTCCCAAACATCTAAACCTTAAAAAGAAAAACCTTTAGAATTCATTAAATGTCCTTATTAATTCCTTTATTGCAACACTTTCTAGATATCCTGTTAAATTATCTTGTTAGTTATGAAGAGGTTTTGGTCATAGATCTGAGAAGAAAATGCCTGTGTGGGAACCAAGTCTCTGAGAAGTAGTTTTAACTTGGCTCTTCAGAACCACTTCATAGTAAGAAGGAAATACATACAGCAAGAGCTTTAAAATGAATCAGGCTTAAATGTTCCATCTCCTCTATTCTGTATTGAAACACCCACAGTTCAAAGTGGTGGTTAAGAGGCAATCTCCAATTTACGAAATTGCTAAATATATACAGTATATTATTGCAAAAGAAGTCTATGAATTCAATCATCTTACTTGCTTATTTTTTAAGTAAAATCCTTGCTTAGCTGATCACAAAAATGGAAAGCTCGTGATAACAGACAACACTTTCTTCGTTTTTAAAAATAACTTCATTGAAAAATATAGGGACATATAGAGAACAACATAACAAATATAACAAATATCAGGTAAATTTCAATCTGAATTAAATGTTCAAAAGCATCATTTTGATTATATATGCTATATATAATATTTATATAATTTTATAAAATTTTATGTATAAAAGTATATTCATATACATATGTATAATATACACATACACATGTACTTCATATATCTAATGTATATATAAATGCATATGCTATATTATATATAATGCATATAATATACATATATGCATTATGAATTATGTCTATTAAAGACTATCTGTGTCTGTATAATTATTAGAAGATAAAACATTTTGAAATCAGAAGTATTTGTAAGCATGCCTCGTGTTGTTTTACTCTGTCTTTCCCCAAAGGCAATTGGCACATGAATTTGATGTATATCTTTCTACTTTATCTTTTTATCTGAAATGTAGTCAAAACAAAATACGTTTTGTGTATTTGAGCAATTGTTACATACCACACATATAATTTTGAATTTTTTTCATTTAACAGTGTGTGTCATAGATGTATCAAGTGATGCAAATGAGTTTATATTTATTCATTAATATTAATTTTTGATTACTATTTGAAAATAGTAATAAAGAACAGAAAATATATGAAATGTATATATTAAGTCTATCAATAAGCATTTACATTGTTTCCTTTTATTATTAATGCAGATATTGCTGTATTTATTGTCCCTATATATGTTTCAAACTACAAATGGATAAGTGCAAATTCTAAGATATACATATTCAATAACTGATTTTTAATAATTATACTCCTGTCACTACTGTGTCAGAATTTGGTATCATCAGACTTGAATTTTTACCAATGATGGTGTTGAGATGTTATCTCATTATTTTTATTTACATTTTTATTTTTCCAGTGATGTCAAGTATCTGCTATTTTGTTAAAAATTTGTGTTAAATATAGCAGATAATTAAAAGGTGCATGGGTCTTAAGAGTACTTTTAAAAATTTATATACATTTTAAGTCTATGACCATACCACCTTGAACAAGCCCGATCCTGTCTGCTCTTAGAAGCTAAGCAGGGTAGGGTCTGGTTAGTACTTGAATGAGAGACCACCTAGGAAAACGAGGTGCTGTAGGTGTAAAAAAAAAAATAAAAGATTGTAAGCTGACAAGGTTCTTGGGATCTGTAAGGTCAACCAAGGGTTGTCTTGCCTAAAAAAAAAATTATATATATTTTAAAGGAATATTGTTGTATGCATACTGATTTAGTATTGTTATACCATTCTCTTGGACCATATCAAATGCCTTTCTTGACACTAAAAATTTTTAACATCAAGTCTACTTTGAATGATACTAGTATTTAAATACGAGCTTTGTTTTATTACTGTTTGCATAGCTTATCTTTTCTTTCCTTGTTACTTTACTTATAGACCTCCTGTTTATATTTAGGGGTGTCTTTAGTATAAATCATAGAATTTTTGTTTAATATAGTCTTATAATTTTAGCCTTATACTTGGAATATTTTGACCATTTGAAAATATAATTACTGACATACTTAAGTTGATATTAACATTTTATTATTCATTTTCTGTTTTAGTTCATCTTTTTTATATCCAACAATCAATACCTGTGCTACAATGAAGTTATCTTTGTATTTAGCCTGCTTGTGGAATACTTATATTTTTGAATCTGTGGTTGATGTCTTTCAAAGCTTTGGAAAATTTTTAGCTATTATCTCCACAAATATTGCTTCTGCTTGTCACTCCTTCTGGGACAATAAAAATATTTTAGAAATTTAGAAATCATCTTAAACATTTATAGTTCTCTTTATGTTTACTTTTCAATCTCACTCCAATATCTGAATGAACTCTAGGTATGTTTCTCTTGTTTCTTTCTATATATTGATAGATTTCATTCTCTTTCCACATGTCTAGAAATATTTTTATTACATGTCAAATATTGTGTATAAATGAACCAAAAATTCTCCATATGATACCCTCCACAAGAGAGGGTCTAGACATCTTTTCACTGTTAGACAGAATGGTGGCTGATAACTTCAATCTAATCAAGAGTTGATCTTGGGATAGGTTGAAAGGTTAGCAAAATGCAAATTACTTCTGGATTGGCCCTGTAGCTTAAGTATAGACTTTCCATGCTTTTGACTGAGAGCAATGTGAGGGTTCATCTTCTCAAGTCTAAAATACTATGATTCACTTCTTTGATTAAGAGTTTTCTATATTAATGTGTGCTAGATATATGTTTTGGATATTAGAGAAAATTACATTGGAAGTTTGATGGATGAGTACTGAGTGAACAAAGAAATATATTATTTTAAAATCACTCTACTCTTTTCTTCCAAGTAGCTAAATAAAAGAGAAATATTTATTTCCTATAATCTTGTAAAGTTGATTCAAAAATGAAAAAAAGAAAATAAAGTGAGAGGCATTAAGAAATTTTACCATAACTATTAAGCAATAGAAAAGTAATTCTGAATTATATGACTAATTCCTTCTTCTATATTATATTTGCCTTCCATATATAAATGACCTATTCTCCATGCATGACTCCTATGAAAGGCAAAGGTAGGCATCTGGTGGGAATTGTGGCTTATCTTGACCATACACAATTGTAACACAATGAGAAATTAATAAAACAAAAATTAAATAGATGATGTAAAGGGATGAAGAAAATCTTCTGTAAATTGTGGTGATGGTAGCACAATTTTGTGACCTTTAAATGTGTGACTTTTATGGCATGTGAATTATATTTCAATAAAGCTGTAATAAAGATGGACTGTCACCCACCCTAACATTATCTTTATATGAATAGAGTTCATGGTTAAGAGAACAACTTTCTTTTAGGCCTTGACCTGCAGAACACTGATTTAAGATTTCCAAAATGAAAAGTGTCAATGACTACTTCTGTTTGCTTTATAACTCATTCATCCAGAGTTAATACATGGCATGTTCGTTGGTGCTTTAAAGCATCTGTATTTATGGTGTTATAGGACCAATATACCCAGTAAGGTGAAAAATTAAGCCGTGAACTCACAGAGCCTGAACCTGGACTCAATTTACTGCAGCAGCCAAAAACAAGGAAAAAATTGGGTTCCAAAGGGAATATCAAACACTTGGAAATTCTATAATCATCTTATATGCACAGCATCTGGACTTGAATTAATAAATCAAGGGAAACACCCAAGCTTTGTCTGCTCAAACCAAAGTCGTGTTGGTGCATAAATGTAAACTTACCCGGTCAAGAGCTGCTTTCTTCAGCTCATTTCTGGCCACAGCTAATTTTTGTTCCAGATCAGTAAGCTGCTGGGCCTGTAAAATGAAGGAAAAGCAAAGCTTTTCAGTAAATTCTATAATCGTTCCTCCACTTTTAGCATCTGTCATTCACTGCCAAAGAATAAAAAAAAAAATTATCTTGGAAAATACATTTAGAAATCAGGTTAAAAGTACTATATTGTATGGTCATTTGGTTAAGTTGCAGAAAATGATGTATTCTAGATGAATATGCATTAAATATGCACTGGAACACAATATCCAGCTGCAAAGTTCCAACTCAAGTCCCTAAAAATAACTTGTAATATAAATTCACTAGTATGTTTCTAGTTCTATGGATTGAATTATGTTCCTCTAAAATTCCTATGTTGAAGCTTTAACTCACCCCCATGTGATTGTATTTAGAGATAGGGCCTTTAGGGAGATAATTTAAGTTAAATGACTACAAAAAGTGGGACCCTAATCCCTCCCACCCAGGCTCACACAGAGTAAAGACCATATGTGAGGACGCCATGAGAAGCCACCATGTGCATGCTCCGGAGCATCCTAACTAGAGACTGAATCCGCCAGCACCTTGATCTCAGACTTCTAGCACTCAGAACGGCAAGACAATAAATTTCTGTTGTTTATGCCACTAATACTGTGGTATTTCATTACAGTGTCCTGAGAAGCCTAATATAATAGTGTTCACTCTTTTTATTATTGAATTTTAGTCTAATGCACTTCTGTAACCCACCATAGCTCTGTACCTTTGCAAATGACATAATTGTGCTATTAAAAGAGCAATGGCCTCAGATTTGGAAGGTGTGTTTTAAAATCCTGCCTCCACCAATTTCAAGCTGTATTTTCTAGCTATATAGTGACAAGAAGATGCTCAGCAGGCTCATAAAGGGAGTGCAGGAGAGACTCAGGACCTCACAGCTCAGAATCTCTCTATACCGCTGGACTTTGCTTGCCTCCTATGTTTAGCCTACAAAAAGAATCTAAAGCTGGAAGGAACAGAGGATCTTTCTGATGTTGTTATGAGGCAAAGAAATTGAGTTTGCCAAGGAGAAATCTGCAGCAAGAGGCTCATCATTTCTTCAGTGACCAGGACATCACCTCTCTGGATGCTATGATTTCGTGGGCTTGTAGAAAGGTTATAGCTAACAACCAATGTCCCGTTTGTTTGTTGCTCATCCCTCCTCTCCCTCACAGGCTGGGCACAAGTACCCTGAATCTCCATCCTTGATTGAAGTTTTCTGCCCTACAGCAAAAATCTAGGAGAAAGGAGAGAGTGAGGATACTGTTTTGATTATGAAAACTTATATATATTCTTTGTATCCATGTCTAGTTAACATCTCTTAAATTGATCTGTGTTATTCTCCATACTTCACTGTTGTAGAAAATAATTTTCCAGTAGGCACTTGACCCTAAACGGCTACCTAATCCATGTATATACAATACATCATATGTGTACTTATAAGCGTAAATACAATACTTACAAACAAAATTATTCTGAATAAAAATGAAAAGAGAGATAGAGAGCTGAGGAAAAATGGGCTTCCAGGAAGAGGGCACCTGCAAGTGGACCCTGAGCCTCTGTCCTGGCGCCTGACCCATAGCTCTCTTGTCCCTCTTGGTCTCTGTCGTCCTCACCTTCCCGCCACTGGACCCCACATCGGGAGGACATCAGAACCATAGGCCTCAGCCTCAGTTTCCAAGCCCCAGGCTCGAGCCACCCTGTCTTCCCTGTGTCACTGCTGCCCGCAGCCCAGCTATTTTCCTCAATCACTGAATACTGGGGATTCACACTGTGATAGTCCCTGGCCACCAAAGCCCCTGCCTGAGCTAGCTTCTTTCCATTGGAGTGTACCTCAACAGAAAGAAGGAGAAGTGTGACCCTTACACCTATCCCACCTCCTTGGCCTGGCACAGGAGTTAGGGGTGACAGGAAGGGGCCACGGTTTGGCCACAGTGGAAAACGGTTATGTGAAAATTCTTCCTGGTCCATGCCAGCCTCAGTGCTACTTGACATTCCTGGTGACCAGCTGGAAGGGACCTTGAAGCTGCCTAACAATCTCTTGTATGTTGGACACCCCTCCAACCCTCACTCCCTAACCCTTTTCATGTTGTCAGGCTATTTTCTTTTTTAGGGTCTTCTTTAATGGGCAGTCACTTTCTCCAAGATGTCGTCATAAGTTATCTGCAGTCCAGAGGGCATCTGAAATAGGTGCAGGTCCTCCATCCTTCTGCCATTTTGTGTGAGTTTCAGCCCAAATCCTGTCATCCAAAGTAGGGGATGCTTACTAAAGCATGACTTCAGTGTGTGTGTATAATATAGCAATCCAGGAAATGTGTATGAGGGCAGGTAGAATGAATTCCGACCAAAATACAAATATGTCTTTGAAAGCTGTATTACCATCAGTTCCCGAGTTTTCAAGTATTTACCTCTTTTAAGAATTCATTTAACCTGGTAAAATGTAGCCAAGAGATTTTGGGAGACAGAAAGTTAAAAGAATAAAGAAAAACAATCATAGGAGTAGCAGGTACTGACTCATGTTATCATACTGTAGTCTTAGTTTTGAAAGGATCAGTGGCTGGATTAATTCATATATAGTAGTTATAAAATTATATAAAGCAAGAATAGTTCTGTGGGTGTTAAACCATCAGAAGACCTATGAAAGACAAGGTACTTTACCAGATAGCGAATTTTATTTATTTTAAGTCATGTGTACTTGTTTTCTCAATTTAATTCCTGAGAAATAAAAGATAGGATTTCTTTAGAGGAGCTAGTCATGATTCTAGAATAACTTTCATTCACATTCAATCATTGAATAAATATCTATGAAGTGATTAATTTTCTCAAACTAGGTAACAGCATCTGTGTATAAAGGTTGAAAACATACATTGGGTAGCAATCATGTAGAGTAAAAATCATAACATGAGATTCTAACTGATAAACTGAAAGTGTGTCTAAGCTAAAACACAAGACTGGGATGGGGTTCCTCAGAGTGGCCTGAGAAGTCAGTGTCTTCTTCCTAATCAAGGTAACACCATATGTACATTTTTTCATTTGAGCTGTAAAACATGTTTAAAATCTAGAGTCCATATCATAATTCTTAATTTACTTTTTTTAAAAAGAAAATTACAGAGCTCCAAGATTTTATAGACCACAAAACACTGTGGCCTGGTTTAGCTCCACCACCCAGTCTATTGCTTCTAGAACTGTTCCTTGCTGTTTTTCTCAAGTATACATCTTAAGCTGAGCTAGATTGTGAAGGATGGCATCACTGTTTTATTTAACGTAAAAACTGTCTTTTTCTCTCCCTAAGAAACATAGATGTATAACCAAGAATCAAACTGGACCTGATGTTAAGAGTTAAATTTTATCTGAAATTTCAATGAGTCATCTTAGAAAATTTTGTCAATTGGCTAAATCTGCAAGGTTCTAATTCATCATTCATAATTTAGGTTGGTGATTCGATATTTCTGGAAACTAATTTATTTTAATCCTTTCTTACCCCTGCCCTCTTAGTAAAAATGTCCAGTTATCTTTTTTTTTTTTTT
>CM053510.1:23294067-23383271 GCA_028627145.1 Eidolon dupreanum
GGTTATCTCAACAATTACTTTCAGAGATGGGGATGTAATTTCTTAAATCAATTACTATATCTCAACTCTCTAGTCAAATGATTGTAATTGGATTTAGGCATCTAATTAACGTCATGCCAGAGACAAGAAGATATTTACTGGTGGCTTCTGAAATGATCTGGTAACTTTGAAAATTCTCAATCTAATCACACCTGAAATCAAATGAACCTTGCGTTTTCAGTTAATGTGAGAAAATAAGATTTATTTTTAATTTTTTTGCTTTTTATTTGTTTTTATTGATCCAGATTTATTTATTTTAATTAATTAATTTTTTTAATGATGACATTGGTTAATGAAATCTGGTAACTTTCAGCTGTACATTTTCACAGTAAGGCATATATATACATGTATATATATATGTATATATATGTATATATTTACATTGTGTGTTCACCTCCCTAGTTAGATTTTTGTCAGCACATATTTAACCTCTTTTATCCCAACTACCTCCCTTTGGTAACCACTAGTCTATTGTGCACGTCTATGCGTCTCTGTGTTGTTTGTCCTGTTTGTTTGTTGCTTTTAGGTTTATATCCCTAAAGCGATATCATGCGATTTTCAACTTTTTCTGTCTGGCTTATCTCTCTTAGCATGATTATCTCTAGGTTCATCCATGTTGTCGCAAACAGAAGTATTATTCTTGTGAGATATTTATACTTTTTGGTATTTAAAAATAAAAGATTCAAAACTTCTGCTTATAGACAGGTCACAGTAACTGATACAGGACTAGTCTTCTTTCCGTAAACAACTATGAGCTAATTATACCAGGCTGTGAAACTTGAAATATGGGAAACCCCGCAGGTGAGACCCATGACTACATCAGCTTTCTGCCTAAGCACAATTTCCAGACTGAGGTACAAAGGGCTGTGGCCCAAGCAGATTACTGCAGTTACACTGAACTGTGGAGGCAGTGATGAGAGTTTGGGTCAGAGTAAATAGCGGGCGTATCCAAAGCAGGGCGGCATAGAGAATAGTGAGATGAGCAGGGGCAGGCTTCCAAAAGTAAATCTGGGGTGTGGCGGGGTGAGTGAAGTGAGGGATGTTCTTGCCATTCCTTGGCAGAGTTGGACTGCACATACACAGGACAATATATTCCACAAGTTTAATCACAAAGTAACTATTAAATGGCTGAGAGCAGAACAGAAACTCTAGAGGCTATTTGCAGAAGGATACTGGCTTTCTATAGGCATTCATAAACCTTATTAACACCACAGGCATCTTTACATTAACAGCCACAAACTAGAGGAATTGTTGGTAAACTATAGCCCAAAGGCCAAATCTGACCAAGTGCCTACCTTTGCAAGTAAAATTTATTGGAGCACAACTACCTTTGTTATTTATGTATTGTCTAGTTGCTTTTGTGCAATCATGGTGGATTTGAATAGTTGCCATAGAGACCATATAGTTTGCAAAGACTAAAATATTTACTATGTAATCATTTACTAGTATAAAATCTACTTTAGGCTTTCCTTAAGAAGGTCAAATTAAAATCTAAACAGGATTCTGGCAGGTGGGGATTTGGGCATAATTTTTTAGTTTTAGCTCTGGCAGAAGAGAGGAGTTTTATATTATCTTGGACTTCTTATATATCTTCACTAACAAAGTATAACTTCACCTCTACATCAAGGTAAATGCCAGTATTTTAATTTCACGATGGGGCAAAATTAACAATCTTCAGAAGAAAATAAAATCCAGAATCTCTGTAATGTATAAATGATAATGTCCAGCACAAAATAAAATCTTATCAGATATTCAGAGGAATGAAACATATGCCCCAAAATTAAACAAAAGTGAAGACAATGATAACCTACATCCAGGTGGCCTTTATGTTGAATATAACAGGGAAACACTTTAGACAGCTATTAAAAATATAATCAAGAAATTAAAGATAATATATTCTTAATTGGTGAAGGGATAGGTAAACTTGGAAGATAAAGTGTGTTATAAGAAAAAACCAAATGGAAATCCTAGAAAGAAAAATTTCACTGTATGGAATTATCAAAAAAATTTAAAAAAAAGGCCATTAAATATGAAGTGACACCAAAATAAGGTTCAATGAGCTAAAATTGAGGTGTTGACAATCCTGGTTTCCTCTGAAAGCTCTAGGGAGACTCTCTGTTCCTTGTCTTTTCCAGCTTCTAGAGGCTACCTACATTCCTTGGCTTGTGGCCACATCTCTCGAACCTGTGCTTTCATTGACACATCTCTTTCTTTGACTCTGACTCTCCTGCCTCGTTTTTATACTTTTGTGATTACATTGGCACCACTCCAATAATCCAAAATAATCTTCCCGTGTCAAGATCCTTAATGTATACACTTCCGCAGTCTCAAAGGTAGTTTTATGCCCATGTCCAAGCATTCATAATTTTTTTCTGTACCGTTTCTATTAAAGAAGTTCCTCATTTCCATTATTTACTAGATTGCTGCAACTACCTAATTATATTCACTGCCTTCAGTCTCTATTTTTTCTCCCTTGACTCCACCAGAAAGTCATTCCTCATAATCTATCATGTTTGTTTTAATGAACCTTCCTTTTAATCTATTTCTCTTTGATAAAACAAACAAAAAACCACTTTTGTTATTCTTTATCACCTTTACAATAAAATGCAATCTGTTCCTACACTATCTTTAGAGATTATTATTTTTATTCTACTAGACAATCTACCCCACCAGAGCTAGGCCTATAATAACATTGTCCTTTACCTCTGGTCATGTGATTAGTTTAGAACATATCTATCCTCTTCATTAAAATTGCCCTGAACAAGCCAACAAATAATTCTTCAGGAAGGCCTGTGTGAAGTTGCATGACAAGTGTATCCTGTTAATTCAGAATTTATATATTGTTTGGTTAATTATTGAAGATTATAATTTATTTTATTCTTTATTATGTGTTTCATTGTATGTAATTTCTTAATTATATCTTTCTCCTCTCCCATTCTTTTGACAGATATTTACTGCAAGGCTAATAAATCCCAGATATTTTGTAAATTTTATATTTTTCTAAATAGAGAACCTTCCACCCTTACTCATTTCCTCTCTCCTTTCACTCCTTGCTTCCGCCTTTTTCTCTCACATCTTTTTTTCCTCACATCTTGATTACCAGATATTATTTTTAACACTCTGATATGAGATCAGTTACAAGTGTAAAACAACATAAGGCAACATCTCTATCTTTATGCTCATAGTCTAAAGTGTTTCTTAAACATTTCCGTATTAGCCACTAAAACAATCATCTGTCTTTCATGTAGTAAGACAACAAAATTATATTGCTGTTCTGTTTGAAGTCTCAAAAACTCCAGCTTTATGCATGGAATTATAAGTGTTTTAATAGGCAGTCAGAAAAGGAGAAGAGATAGTTAAACCCAAGTGCATTACATAAGGTGTGAATGGCCATCTTTATAGTTCGTGGAATGAGGCATATTCTTACACACCTCAGAGTTTTCAAATGTGTCTGTTTTTTCTGCCTGGATTTATGGAAAAATTTCCTGCTCCTGGGGAAAATACCTTATTCCCCCTTGTCCATTCCTACACACTCTTAAGGTTCCAGTTGAAAAGTTAATTCTCATAGCGATTTATTTCTGAACTGCAAATATAATTTTAACATTTTAGTTATATTTTGTGAAATACTGTTTTTTTCTTTCTATTACTTTCACCAGTTATGATATGTAAAACAAAATAATTGGTATGGTACAAACATGAACCAATAAAATATGACTCTGCTCTGAATGCTCTAGCAGGATCCTGGGAGTTCCCCGCTTAATAGGTGTCAGGCAATCAAGCAGTCCCTAAGCAGCAGCATTGTGGCAGCTCCAAAGCAGGCTTGTGACATTCCCATAGAATCATCCAGGAAAGAGACATGTGCTCAAATCAATTTCAACAGTTTATTACTCACAGTGAAAGCATAAGGATGATCAGCATGGCATTGGCAATCCATATCTCTGGGTCACTGGATGACATCAAACCGGTGGTGCCATATGACAGACAAGTTGTAGCTCTTTCTGTCATAGTGGATCCAGTTCTAACTATAGCAAAACAGTTTTATAGCCCACAGTCATATCCAAAGGAGAGGGAGGGGTGTGATATGGAAAGTGCCATGCCTCACTGGCTCTAGAAAGGCAGATAGGAAACTACTTCATAAAGCCTTCTGTGAGATAGGAAAGTAGATGGAAACAGTCTTGTAACAGCTTCTTAGAAGACCACCTGTCTCTCTATGTCCCATCACAGGATATTCCACCAAGACTTGGGTTAAACTATAGGTTAGCCTTGCCTATGTGACCTATGTAGAGATGTGCAAGGCTATTAGGGTATTATGGCAGAGCCATTGTGCTTAAGGACAACTAAGTGCCAGGGAGAGATAAAAAGTTACAGGAAAAGGGTCAGGAATAAGGAAATAGTTATTTATTAGTCAATATAGAAGTGCTTTAATATTTGAACAATTTATATGCTTATATTAATGCCTACTGGTTAAATTTCATCCCTACCGATTATGGTTATCATCTATCCACTAATCTATCTGATTTTTAATGCCTCATTCCCTCATAGACAATAGGCTCACTCACAATATGAATTGCTTCCATTTTGCCAACCACGAATAATTGTTAGAACCGTGCCAGATACCTAGTGAATGAATAATACATATTGGATGAATGAATGAGCAAGTGAGTACATTTGGTGCTGATGCCACTAAGAAAACAAGTTTCTTATCTTTCTCTAGAGCACTTAATTTTTTTCTCCTCATTTGTATCTGAGGAGCCCCAGTTTTACAAGTACTCTCTATTTAGTTGAAATTGAGGATTTTGAGACCAAACTTTAACAGTCCAAAGAGCATTCATCAAGGAGCCTTTTAGTTTGTCTTGTGAAACTTTCTCTGGCAGTTAATTGACATGAAGACAGTGGCTGCACAGGAAAGGACAGTTTATTAACAGCACTGACAAGAGTGCTGAGGGATGGTGGATACAATCCAGCATGAAATGTTGTCGATATCAGAAATAAGTCAGTGGTAAATATTTTGAATAGGTACTTTTTTTTCCTATGTGAATTTGCTCGAATGTCATGATCCCCTCTATTTATGCAAATCCTCTTGCCATTTGAATGCTGGATGAAGCCAATTGTTTAATTTTGTCACTGCCAAAGTGTAGCAGCTGCTCTGGATGCTTTCCCCAAACATCCTTTCAAAAATTTTTATTCCACTAAGTGAATTTTGTTGAAAACAGCAGGTATGGAAACATTTACATGCCACCTTGTCAAATTCCCTACTACTCTAAAGTGCATATTTTTTCTTTAAATTCATGTTAATGTTTTATAGTAGAGATTTCTAATATGTTTTCACAGCCTATTTACCATCAAACTTAGTTTGTTCTTTTTCACTTGAATTTAAAAGTAGAATCAAATGCCACACATAATTTGGCAATGACAAGGGTAAGCAAAAATCTAGGGAAATATCTGAAGCCCTAGAAATGTGGGGTTCGTCCAGAGATGGGACAAAAAGCTTTACAACCTATGTCAAAATCTCACTTATCATGCAGTTGTATATAACATGAGCTACATTTTTTTAGCAACTTCTATTTTTTTAACATGCACTGAATAGTGCTTAGTGTATGCAAATCATGTTCTAAACAATTTACACATGTATTTAATAGTCAAACAAAGTAAATATTCTTTCCCATATTTGCTAGATGTGCACATATATATATACACATATACATACATACACATACTATATATGTGTGTGTGTGTGTGTGTGTGTGTATACACAGTATGTAGAATAAATACATTCACGCTCATGTCTTGATGATTCCAAAGTCCATCATATCTCTCAAATTCCTCACTCTTAATTTTGGCTCAAGGGTCACCTGCTTAAAGAATCCTTTCGAGACTAATACTGCAAACTTCCTCATTTTCCACCTGGAATTCTCAATCCTTTATTCCTCTCTACTTTTTATTTTTTCCTATAGCATTGAACTCTCTAATATATTACATAAATAAATTTTCTGTTTATTAAGTATTGATTATCATACCTACTTGAATGTACATTTTACAAAAGTAGGAAACTTTTGTTCACTGATGAATCAAATAAGCACCTGGAAAAGTACCTGGCAATATAAGTCTCTCAAAAAATTGATTGATTATTATCTTTACATTATAATATGACTTCAAAGGTCATTGTAAGGGTTAAAAATATTTTTAAGTGTGATAATGACAGATAGTTGGTGCTCAACAAATAAAAAAATAATAGAAATAATAATTTATATTATAATTAATGGGAGATGTTCTCATTGTTTATCAGGCTACTACCACATTTATTTAATATTTAGTCAACTTATCTAGAACTCTTGCCAGCCTCAGTTGCCAGTACATCTGCTGAATTGTTAACAAAATGATGACTTACTTGTATTCAAATCGATTCAGGTTGATTCCTTGAACAGTTATCTACCATGTACCAATCAATATGTATATTATAAGAATTAAAAAGGTGTACAAGATATAGACTCTGCCCCCTAAAAATGTGTACTGTAGCAGAGGATAGATGCATAAAATAATAATTTACCATTTTAAACAGGGTATGTGCTACAATATGTATAAAGGTCTGGTGAATAAGCACATGAAGTTTGTTGACTCCTTTACCCTATCTGTAAAATGGGATTAATAGTACCAATGAAAATTTATGGAATATTAACCATGTGCCAAGAATTCTGCTAATACTTAAATATGTTATAACCCATAGCAAAGGAGGCAAGAAAACTTTGAAGAAGCCACACCTGTATGCCCCAAAGGTGTCTCACTTGGGAATTTAGCAGCTGGTACTCATATATCTAATTTCAAAGTCTTCATTTTGTTAAGACTGTTGGTAGGAGGTTATAAAAGATAATGCCCATTTTTGTTTCCAATTATTGTTGTTTTGGGTTTCATTGCATACCAAATAAAATGAACTGCAATGGGACAAGAAATGTGATCCCTCCCTCCTCTTGACAAAGAGCAAAAATGTTGAAATACAAATTAGAGTTTTCATGTGAGAAATATTTAATGAAACAACAATAGATAACACAGAAAGAAACGAAGAAACTTCCAAATCTGTTGTGGTAAACCAATTCTTTGTGTGAAGGACGTGTCATCATCAAAATCTAGAGCTGCAAAGAACCTTAGAAAGATTCCTCAGTAGGATTTCCTTCTTAATAAAATAGTACTAAAATGTTTAACTATAATCAATCATTTGTTCCAAGGCTTAAATGAGGTAATATATGCTAAAAAAGATTGATGCACAACTTTTGTTTTGTCTTTGGAATAATTATCAGAAAGTTAGAGTTATCATTTTGTTCAGCAAAAATTGGTCATTGTAACCCAATTAGTTAGCTACAGTGCTTTGTAAAGACAACAAAAAGAATCACTTAATTTTTTTAGCATTCCTCATTTGTCACTGGTCTATCCTTACAGTTAGAGAGGTCAGGTGCCTTGTAATTGTAGCTGTCAAAAAAAGGGTCAGCATGGTTATTTCACCTGTCTTGCAGCTGTCACTTTGCTTTATTTACTTAGCCTTCACAATTCCCGTGTCAATTATTATCATCTAATTCTAAGGAACTTACAGTCGAACAACTAATGAATAAGTAGATACTTTTAAATGGCATATCTTTACTGAACACGGAAAAATAATTTCTTTCTAGGCTATTTGGTGAATTAAACATTGCAACAAGGTGTTATAAAGTTTACCATTTCTCTTCTTTATGTGTCCCCTATTCCCTCATTCATCTATCCATCCATACATTTATCAATTTGGCTAATGATCAACTCATCCATTCTTCATTCATCCTTCTACTTGCACACCATCTATTCTATTATCGATGCATTCTTCCATTTTTCTACTCACACATCCACTCACTTATCCATCTCCCCATTCATCCTCCTCTCTCTGTCGATCTATCCATCTAAGGTGCATGCACTCATTCACATGCTCAACCTAGTAATGTATCCAAACAACTCAGGGTGGACATTTGAGATACAAAGAAGAGTTACATTAAGCTCACCTCAAATAAGAAAAAAAGAGAGAAACTTGATTTTTTCAGTTAGAGAATTAAAAAAAGTTTTCAAATCATTTCCACAGATTCTGATCGTTCTCACTTGTGAACCTCTAGACATCTAAATCATGAATCCTTAAATCGACGTTACTATATATGAAAATATCCATTCTCTAACCAAATTGATCTGAGGCAGAATTTCATGTGGTTTAGAATGAGCTTTTAGTGTTTTGAAATATCTGCACATATATTTTGATGCAAATCCAGCATTAATAATCACTGCCTCAGAAGAAGCAAAAGGTGCAGTTTTCCTTAGAGATCATGATTTCCCTGGCATGCTTCAGTAGCACACCCACATCCTGACTTATGCTTAACAAATAGCATCAACCCTATATATTTCAAAGTGAGAGGTAATCTCAATATCAGTACATTCAAAATGTTTTATAATGTATCTGCTCAAATGAAGCCAGTACAGCCATTGTTGCTAGTGCAGAGATAAACAATGTATTTTGGAACTGTCTTACCACTATGCTTGTCAATAGAAAAGAAATCAGATCTGTGTGTGTGTGTGTGTGTGTGTGTGTGTGTGTGTGTGTGTGTGTGTGTGCGCGCGGACATGCACACTTTTAGAAGGAAGCTTTTCCTTCACCTATCATGTTTCTAATGGCTGTGCTATTTTTCAATTGGTTTAGACTTTAAAGATGAAAAATATCATTCAAATAATATCTTCAGAGAGACTCCCAAGTTATCCATAAGTACATGTATACATGCTTGCATATCCAACTAAATATATATCTATATACATACATAAAACTGTAGTACTTTTTGAAATGTGAGACAAAAAAAATTGATCAGCTGTGTCCTTTTCTTCATCATGTCAGTTTATTCTTCAACTGGAATGGCCATGCCGCTTCAGAGGAGATCAGTTTACCATTTATTGATAAACCAGATTACGGCATAATCCTTGCTATCTTCTTACTCTTCACTTACCATACCCAGCTCATGGTTAAATCATATACATATTGCCTTTTAAATATCTTTTAACCCTGTCCTCTTTTCTCCATTTATACTTTAGCAACTCAGTCCACATTACTACCATTTCCATCTGTAATGCTGTAATAACCTCATATACAGAAGAGAGTTAAAATAACAGGACTGAAATTTTTATCCTTACAAAGACCTGCCTGCTAGCTTGGCCCTTAACTTGCATCTGGAAACATGAATTTTGGGAATGTTTCACCATTCACTGATAAGAGTTGATCTGTATTACTAAACTCTGTGCAAACAATATGGATCATGCTGAAAATCTGCTTTCTTTTCAGGAGTTTGGAATTATAGTATATGCTCGGCAGAGAGTGTCTACATATCCAGTATGCAACAAAAACCCTGGACTCCTAGGCTCAGGCAAATTTCTCTAGCAGAAAACATTATACCTGTGTTGTCACAACATGTTGATAAAGGAATTAAGCACATCTGCATAACCTCACTGAGCAAGGACTCTCAGCATTTGGAACTTTGTATCCTCTGGATTTTGCCCATGTCCTCTTCCCCTCTGTTAATTTTGCTTTGTATCTTTTATAAAATCAGTCATGAGTATGACTAGATGCCAGTCCCATGAGTCTTCCTAGTAGATGCCAAGTCCCATGAGTCTTCCTAGCAAATCACGGAGCTGAGTGTGGTCTTGAGGACTTCTGACACACCACCTAACTAGTTTTCCTTTAAGTTTCCCTCCTTCCCAAAACAAAACATGGCTATGTGATTATGTGCCCTTTAAGTTTTTGATTAAAACATTTCAATAACCTCTATTATTATAGAACTAGGGTTGACAAACTTTTTTTCTGCAAATGAGCCAGATAGTTTTGAGGGTCATATGGTCTGTTTCACTACTTAACCCTGTCCTTGTAACACAGAAGCAGTCATAGATAGTACATAAACAAGAGAATGGCTGAGTCCCCTAGTAATGGCTATGTTCCAATACTAGGTTTTGGGAAGTTTTGTTTTTGTTTTTGTTTTTGTTTTTGGACACTGAATTGAATTTCATATAATTTTTACACATCCTAAAATATTTCTCTTTTCAATTGAAAATGCAATACATATTTCTAAGCATGCTGGTCATATAAAAACAGGTATCGGGTTGGAATTGGCTATGGTTTGCTGACCATAGAATAAAAGTGAAAATCCTGAACATACCCTATAAGCCCCACATTATGTGAGTAGTACCTATCCCTCTAATCACATCTCTCACCATACTTTCCTTCGTACTGAGTTTTCCATCCACAGTAAGCTTCGAGATTCAGGAGGTCTGTGCTTACTGTACATTAGGCGATTGATATGCAGAACCCTCTGCTTTGAACTCTTTGCCCATTGATCTTTTTACTTAGTTAAACAGCACTTGCTTTTTTATTTCATCTCAGTTATCCCTTCATTACTTTCATCTCAACTCCTCATCATAATATCAGTTGACATTACTAATTCTCTTAAGATCATGTACAGATACCATCTCTGTACTTCTCATTTTAAAAATTCATTTATTTAACACTTTCCTCAGTAATTATTTTACCTACTAGATCATATGAAACATGAGAGCAGTTATAGCTTATTTTATTTTATATCTTTATATCTCCAATACCTTTTATAGGACTTGGCTCATGATTTACTCTCAATACGCATGTGTTGAATTAACTCATCAGTACTAACTATGTGTTTAGTACTAGAGGCAGAAAGAAAATAACATGTAATGGAGGAGTTTACAGATGCTACTGAGGTGAAACAAATATGTAATTTAAATGTAATGTAGTAAGCACTATAATAAAAATGGACATAGGGTGCTCACAAAGCATAGAAAGCATCCCTAGACCTGAGAGTGAGCAAGAGGAGAGAGTGCTAATGAGTATGGACCTTAATTGCATTTTGAAGACTAAGTAAGGGTTGATGAGATAGATGGCTAGGAAAGAAGTTGAGGAAATTAGAACAAACAGAGAGTAGAGACATAAAAAGACACTTTCAATACAATGTAGGAAGAGAGGATGACCCCATACCTCAACCTGGGACACCTGGAAAGGTTTCTGGGAGGTGACAATGCAGAACTCTAGTTTTAAAACTAAGTAATAATTAGGTGAGATTTCCAGACTGGTAGTGAGTGCTAGGAGGAGAAGCTCAATAACACTTTCAGTGAAACAATCATTAAAATCACCAGAAATTACCCTAAGGGCATACAGAAAATGAGTAAATATCCATTTAAAAATTTACTAAATCTTGTTAAGAACAATAACCACTCCTCAGTAATCTGCCCCATCTCCGTATAATGGAAATTGTAATCTGAGCACTCTACTTTGAGAGAGTGAAAACAGGAAGATAGGGTCGCCTCTGCCCTAAGCTCCCAGTCTACGGTTATGATTTTACTCAGTCAGGACCGTGTGTGGAAGTTCCATTCTGAGCATGACAAGGCAAGGATGCCAAGGCCTGATCACCCACCAACACTCTACTCCAACTCACTTATAAGGTAGAAGTTCTATCCACGGAGGGGCAAGCTAAGAAGACCAGATACTACCATTCCCACCTCTGCCTACTTGTAGAGCTGGGAGAAAAAGGCAGTAGTTCTCACCAACAGCCCAGGTATAGTGGTACACAGGTTCTACTTAAGGCAGGGCTTAAGAATGATGAGCTCTGCAGATAATTTAAAAAATTATTAAGGATTGACTAAGTGAAGAAAGGCTTCAAAGACATGTTAGGGAAAGAAAACAGAAGAAAAACAAATAAAAAATGGAAAACTACAACAAACGAAAGTCTTCAGTGGTTCAGTGTTTGACGTTGATGACACTAAAGTAGGCAAAGATGAGCATTGTAAGCTGTACTAAGGTTTATGGACCTAATCCTATAAGGACTGGACAGATAATGATGGATTTAGAAGTCAAATAATGAGCTGAGCAAATTTCAAATTTAAACAGACAACTTTTCTTTTGACAATGTGGAAGATAGATAGCTCGGAGAAAAAGATTGAAGTCAGGGAATCCTGACAGTAATTCAGGGGAAATGAGGGGAGCCTGAACTGACACAAAGAATGTGAAGATGTAGAAAAATATTTAGAAGGAAAATTTTACGATCGCTTTTCTGTGTGGTTATAAATAAATGTACAGTCATGTTGGAAACATATCTCTTCCCTTTACTGTAGGCTTCCAGAATTAGATAAATAAGATCACCTGCTTTGTTACTTTCAGGTTTTCCTATTACAAAAACAGCAGGGAGGAGCAGAGAAAGATGCAGAAAAGATGCATTTTGACATCTAATTATATTGCTAATCTCTGGAACTGGTAAATAGGAGTCTATTCGGGGAAATGTGCTTCTTGCCAGTGACATCTGGCAATTAATGTTAAAATGTGGTTTCCGGCTTGCAAAAAAACTTAGGATTTGACTGCACAGATTTAAAGAGAACGGGTGCTCACTGCTTTTTTAAAGCAGTGTACTCAAAATCAAAACTTTGCATAAATATAGATATGAGCAAATAATGTACATTAACGGTGGATCTACCCATATTAACCTTCGATTAAATTCAGCAAATCTAATAGCAAAGTTAAAGGCCTTATCTCAGAATATTGGACATTCCAATATCTGACTTTGGCATATCTTTCAGCTCTGCTTCCAGGTCTAAGCTTTTGTCAGGTCACCACTAACTCTTTTCCCATTTGCCAAATTCAAATTCCCCATGTTCTCTCATGCCTTGGGCTGTTTGATCACACTGCTCCATATGCCTTCAAAGAAACAAGAAACTTCCCTAATTTTTATACCTGCATAACTACTTCTCTTTCCAAACTCACTGGAAATCTCAACTTCTCTTCAAATGTTTCTTAAAAGCCCTGGCTACATCATACCTTCAACAGTTCCCAAAAGTGATGTTAGATTTTCTAATTTTCCTACTCACTATTCTGTATCAATTCTTACACACTTCCAATCTATCCTTATGTATGTACATGCGTGTGTTTCTTAAGTATACTTTATATATACGTATAATCTTACATATGTGTAAATGTATATGCTTAATTTTTTATATTTAATTTATATGACATAATGTTTGGATGCATGGAGTCCTAAAGTCAGAGTACTCTAATCTCTCAGAGCCACAATTAATTACTTCATCTGCAACATGTGGTTGATAATAGAACTGACTTTAAAGCAATAGTTGCCAAACTTGTCTGTTCATTGAAATTAACTGGAAAGCTTCAAAAAATACTTATGTGTGCCTTTGCTCCATTCATAGACATTTTATTTAATAGGCCTGAGGTGTTGCCTGGGGTTTAGACATTTTAAAAAGTCTCCACATGGTTCTAATGTGAATGCAAATTTGGGAACCACTACCTTAAAGAGTTGTGAGGATTATATGTGATCATGCATTTGTGAGTTAGTAGTGCACTGCCTGGCCAATACTAAATATTTACTTATTTATTTGTTTGTTAAATTTATTGGGGTGACATTGGTTAACAAAATCATATAGGTTTCAAGTGTACAATTCAATAATACATCATCTGTATATTGTATTGTGTGTTTGCCACCCAAAGTCAAATCTCCTATACAAACAAGTTTGGGAACTATCGCTTTAAGGTCAGTTTTATTATCAACCACAGATGGCAGATAAGGTAACTGTGGCTCTGGGAGATTAAAGCACTCTGACTCTAGGACCCCAAGCACCCAAACATTACATCATACAAATTTTAATTAAATATAAAAAACTCTAAACATATATATATATTTATGCATATGTAACATTATATGTACACATAAAATATATTTTACCCCTTTTACCCTTACCTACCTCCCCCTTCTCCATCTTTTCCTCTGATAACCACTAAAGTATTGTCTGTGTCTATGCGTTTTTGTTTGTCTTGTTCATTTGTTATTTTCAGTGTTTATAACAAAACAAAGAGGCAACTAACTGAATGAAAGAAGATATTTGCAAACAATGCCTTTAATAAAGGGCTAATATTCAAAATATGTAAAGAACTAATACGACTTAAATACAAAAAAAAATCCAATTAAAAAATGAACAGAGGACCTGAACAGACATTTCTCAAAAGAAGACATACAAATGACTAACAGACATATGAAAAGATGCTCAACTTCACTAGCTACTGGGGAAATACAAATCAAAACCACAATAAGATGCTACCTTACACTTGTTAGAATGGCTGTCATCAATAAGACAAGTAATAACAAGTGTTGGAGATGCTATAGAGATAAAGGGACCCTCATACACTGCTACTGGGAATGAAAATTGGTTATAGCTACCATGGAAAACAGTATGGATGTTCCTCAAAACATTCAGAATAGAATTACCATATGACCCAGCAATCCCTCTTCTGGGTATCTACCCCAGAAATGTGAAAATATTTGTACATAAAGATACATGCACCCCCATGTTCATTGCAGCATTATTCTTGGTGGCCAAGACATAGAAATATCTAAAATGTCCTGTGATAGATGATTAGACATTTAAAATAATAATTACTATAATTATTTGTAGACTTTGTAAATGGAAAAATCATACTTTCCTTATTTTTGCTCATGGCACATAGGTGAGATACTTAATACAGAGATGATGGAACTCAATAAATCTTTTTTGATTAAATGAATAGGGATTAGATGAATTTACCTCAAAACAGGAGCTTTAAGTTCTATAGGTAAAGGTGGCAGACACACAGATAACTATGGTAGAATACAGCGTGGAACAACTGTGATCACAGTACTATGGCTAGTGTAGAGGAGAATCAGGCAAATGCATTTTTCCTGATTGAAACAAGGAGCTAATAAAGAAGATGAAAGAGGAAGAGGAGGATAATAGGAGCTAACATTTATAAAGCGATCAATTCTTTACTAGGCATTGCACAAATGATGAACTCTCCCAATTTTATAGATGAAGAAATTAAGACTCAGAAGTTGAAAATTTGTCCAAAATTACCCTAGTCAGTGATAAATCTAGGATTTATTTCTGAGTTTTTGATGCCCTAGATTTAGAGTATTTAACTTTCCTGCAGAACTGTGAAAACAAAGAATCTCCACCCACCTCTAATCAAAAGAGTTTCATATGGGTATCTTATGTAAAAATCCATGAATTTAGTGGCATAAGAATTTGTACACTATGCAGGGTATGTTTCTCAACCCAATCATTGTTATGTTAAAAATTAATTATAATGAAACTGGAACAATTGAATATCAATAAAGAATAAAGAGGATGCAAAGCTATATCCAATTTAGAAATAATTTTTGGTCTCTTATAATACTAAATATATTTTTAAAAATTAAACATATTTACATATGACCTAACTAGTCTATGTCAATACAAATACCTCTGTGTAAATGCTCAGAGCAGAAATATTCATAATAGTCCCAAACTGGAAATAGTCAAATGAAA
Source organism: Eidolon dupreanum (assembly GCA_028627145.1). Taxonomy (NCBI): domain Eukaryota; kingdom Metazoa; phylum Chordata; class Mammalia; order Chiroptera; family Pteropodidae; genus Eidolon; species Eidolon dupreanum. Next base: position 23,309,518 of record CM053510.1, read on the forward strand.
TTAGATGGAATGAAACTGAAAAGAAACAAATAATTGAGAGATGCAATAACATGGATAAAAATTCAAAAACATTATATTGAGTGTTTCTATTTCTATGACATATTACAAAAGGCAAAACAATAGTTTTGGAGTGGGGAGAGGGGAGTGACTACCAAAGGTCCCAAGGTAACTTTTAAAAAAATTATGACAATGTTTTAAGTCTTGGTTATGTTGACAATTACACTATATATATATATATATATATATATATATATATATATATATATACACACACATACACATACACACACATATACATATATATGTATATATACACACATATTATATATACACACATACACACATATGTATATGTATGTATACACATAATAATACATATATATCAAAATACAACAAATTAATTAAAATGATTAATTTTATTGAATGAAAATTATACTTCAATAGAACTAAATTAAAATGAATGAATTAATGGAAAATTTACTTTCCAGTGGGGAAAAAAATGTATGGGAAGTTAAACTACAAAAATAGAAAATACAAATAATAGTGCTTTGGAACACAGGGCAATATCCAAAAGTCTGCACTTATCTGAAATAGCCATAAACTCCCTATAGAAAGTGTTATATTTGGACTGATATGTGCTATATAAAGTACATCTAACACAGTGTCTGACATTAGAAGTTGTTTGAGAAACATCTATTGAATGCATTAATTTCTGCTTAAACCCAGCTGCTTAGCTCTAACTTGCAGACTAATTTTTTTTCTTTTTTTATATTTGTGCAATTAGAGCCTTTGATTAATACACTTTTCTCTCAATAGAAAGAGTAAACAGGTAAAACTCAAAATAAGGAATGATATAATTTATTGCATAAAATCGTGAGCGAAAATTCTATCACTGTTTTGGAAAATCCTAACTAGCATTAAGAAAAGTAATGCCCAACTATGATGTGAGAGAAAGCTTGGTAGAGTTATGAAATGTAATGCAATGATAGCTGACACCTCAGGGTGCCACAGCACCTTCATATATGGTTGCTGGAAAGAAACAGACTTTCCACATTTTCCTGGCAATAATGGGAAGATTCCTGCTTCTGTGCCCAGTGAGTATACCCTGTGGATTCCATTTATATCCTTCTTATCTAAACACAACAGTTCCTCTCAATCCTCTCTCAGGCTTCCCCATGAGCAGCATGAAAAGGGGAGATAAAAAGTTTATCCTTCTATTTCTGTCTGCATATATTTCAAAAAACAAACTAGAAGAGAATATGAAGGCAGTGAGCATTTGCCAAGTGCACACTAGTTGCTGATTCATATCCCCTGTCTGTAGTACACATACTACTTCAACAGTATAGTAATGATTTCCACATTGCATTTGGGAAAATAGCTTTGAGAGGTTATACAGCTTACTTAAATTAGTAAGAGCCTGAGTTTTGTCCAAGATCCTTTTAGAACCCAAAACACTTGGTTATCAATGTTATAATCAAAAGAAAGTAAATGTTTTACTTAAAAAAAATTAATAATAGCTGATGCTTGTACAAATAATAGATGCCAGGCACTATTGTAAGTTGATAACTTACTTGTATCAACTCATTAGAGTCTCAAAATAATTGTGTGATATAGAAGCTAACATTAATCTCATTTTACAGATGAGAGCAAAAAGAGACACACGGTCACTCATTTTCAAAAACATACTGAAATCGATAGTATTAAACACAGAGATCTGGATCCAGACTTTATACTTTTAAGGGCTGCACAAATTCTGCCTCTTGTATGGGTTGGAGATGAAGAGAGGGAGTCCAGTTTTGGATAAAACATGGGCTTAATAAATGTCTAAAATATGAAGACCAATCCAAGCACTCTCATTTTTTTTCTTTATCACCCAGAATATTTGAGCCTACCTCTTCTTTCACAGCCTAATAGATAACATTAAATGAGAAAAGTTTTATACCCCATTAAGTAGCAATACAGTTTCCAGTCTCATTAAATTGCTTATTAAAAAGAAATATGAAAATATTAGATTGTGATGTGTTTTTCAGTGATCTATTTTCTGAGTATAATATTTCTATATCATCAGCCTCCTTTTCTTTGTCTTTTTGTCTTATATTCACTTTAAAATCAAACATGTAAGATGGTAACTGGTAAAAGAAAAAGAACCAGAACCAGAACCATAACTGTGGGCCTCCTGATCAGTCAGAATCATCAACATGTTGTCAAGTTGTCAATTTGTTGCCGGCATGTATCTCACTGGCTGGAAAGGGAAGCCATCCAGGGCTCATGGGAGGAGAAGAACAAATCAGAGAGGGAAGCTGATTTCTATATACAAGCCAGCAGGAGCTTGAACCTTTTTCTCACCACAAGGAGAAGCACTATTCATAAAAATATTGATAGTTTTCTCTAAAATGAATTAATATCATCATCAACACCCCTCATGATTTGACACCATCCTGTCTTCTCAATCTCTTTTCTTGCCTCTTTCTACATGTACCATACATTTTGCAAGTTCCTAGGACAATTTATGAAATAGTAATGCTTGTCCAAATCACCCTACCTTTGGCTAGAATGTTTTCTCAATAAAAACAGCATTCCTCAATTACTCACTGACTCCTTCCTTTCTTCTTTCCATCCCTTCTACGAGTATTTACTGAGTACCTACCAAGCCTAGGCTTTGGTGCAACACCTTCAAGGTTTAATCTAATGTTATTCTTCCATGAAGCTTGTCTCAATGTAATAATAGGTTTACTGATCTTTGATGCTCCACTCACTGACTCCTTCCTCAAGAATGGTAGATAAAGTGCTTATAAAACACTTGCTCTGTTGTATTAAAATTCAACTAGCCTGTCTCCCTTACTAGACCAAAGGGAGGGCGATTTGTTATCCAACTTTGTTTTTCTTATGTCTGCTGCAAAATGTCAGCAGCGATAAGGAGAAAAGTTGTTAAATAATAAATACAGATACTCTCTTTCAGAGGTGTATATGCAAATGAATTACTAGTAAGTTAAGTGAAAGGGGTGAATTAAGAAGAAAACCAAACCCTTTCTTATTAGATTAATTAAATGCCTAGGGCCTTGCAATTTAAAGTGTGGCCCACAGACTGTCATAGTTAGCACTCTCTGGAGGCTTGTTTGAAATGCAGAATCTCAAGCCCTATCGAAGATAACTGAATCAAACATCCTTTTAACAAGATACATAGATGATCCCTACACATGTTAAAATTTATAAAACACCAACCAGAACATCCTCATTTAGTAAAGCTGGGTATTATTTTTAAAATAGCTCGAATTGAACAGGCAATCTATAAGACTGACTTACTTATTACTGGACTCTTACAGACTCATGTAACATGAAAATCCAAGCAGCGTGCAAATAAAAGGGCTCAAATAAATGAAAATATAAATGTAGGATGATCATTATCAACAAAGTATCTAAAGTAAAAACACATTGAACACATGAATGAGGGTGGTGATATATTATTGAGTTAATATAGTTTCTGCTCAATTAGAAATAAAAAAAAATCCAGAGAACATTTTTAATAATATTATTTTAGGAGATTTTATAGATTTCAATGAATAAATTATCAATATAGGAGAATATCAAATTTGTCCAAGATAGAACCAAGAAGGAAGCTAAATTATTATAGCAAAATTGTGTATACATCTAAGATTAGGGACATTTTCCAACTATTATTCCTGTAAACTATATGTTAAAGGCAATTGAAAGTAAGAATGTAATCTTTTATACCTCTGTCTCCAGACAATGGTCAATGGCAATTATGTTAAGAAATTGTGTTTAGTTCTTGGTCTTTTTTTAATATATTTTACTTTATTTTATTCTTATTATGATGACATTGGTTAATGAAATCCAGTAAATTTCAGGTGTATAATTTATCAATAAGGCATATATATATATATGTGTGTGTATATATATATATATATATATATATATATATATATAGCATTGTGTTAGCTTTTGGTTTTATATCAATTTATTTTAATTAAAAAAATCATGTAAAAATTTAAAGTATACATATCCCAACAATTTCATTTCCAAAAAGATATTATGACCTTAGTCCTTTATTGTCATATAAATACTAAATAAAAACATAAGCTATTTTCTCTCAGAATGTCATCTTTTTTTTCACTCATTTATAAATAAATAATACTAATGAGTTTGCCTAAAATGAAGGGGATGAACTTCTCTTTCCTTGGCTTCCAAGGCTGCTCTGTATCTTAAAGGAGAAAAAATGACCTGGTATTGTTTTACATGTCTCAGAGACTGCAAAGTAGGAAGGCCCATGTTGAGATGTGATACATTTCTTGAGTGAGAATAAGAAAACAATTGTTTAGACTCTAAAAATGGCCCATATTATTTTGATAAATAAATTTCTCTCTGAGGGGAAATAAATCCCAAAACAAAGCCGATTTATTGATAATGAAATATATAAAAAATATTTTTGCAAAATTCATTTGCACATATAATCTCATTTGATCCTGTTAAATAACTTTGAAGTGTGTATATTAATCTTATACATAGTTTTTGGACAGAGGAATTAATACCCAACAAGGCTAAATGACTCCTTTTGCTCAATTTCCAGTTAAGTGAAAGAGCTAATAAAGAACCTGTTCCTTTGACTGTAACCATATATCCTTTTCACCACCTCAGGGTACATTTTCTAAGGAAGAAATGGTCAAAAATATTCAGTAGATGATGTTTAATCTTGCTATAAGTAAGAACTTTCATAGTCAAAATTCTAAAATAGTCTTTCTTAGCTGTGTTTTTATTTTTCTTCTCTTGTACCACTTCCAGGCCCCATTGTAGGTGCTTCTTAATTGTGCTATGTGGTTTACCTGACTTGTTGCAGGAAGCACTGATTAGGCAAAAGATTTTACCTAAAATATGTTCATAGAGTTTGGACATCTCACTTAATATATCCCATATGGATAATTCCAGCCTCAGGGAAATTTTACATTTCTATCTCTAGAGGCAGAATTGCACTGGTCGGGGCAGGATGGGGGGCTACGCTAGCTGTGACTTTTATAAAAGAGATGATGCATTTGGAGGGGGAAAAAAAAACCTGAAAAATTTTGGCTTCTGCCTAAGAAACATGAATTCAGAGCACTAAAATGATTTTCATCATCTACCTTACCCCACCTCATCTTCCCAGTTTATTTCACTATTAGCAAGAAATCGAGTTCCATTCTTTGCTAACATCATAATGTTTCTAGGACAAAAAACATGAACTCAAATTTCACTTCTGAAGGGGTCTTAAAAGAGTGGACATAGAGAATAGAAAGAGCAAATAGCAGCAAAGAATAAAGAAGGAACCAGAAAAAGAAGACGGTGGGAAAATGCACATTTCTTTAGAGATGAGCCTAGCATGTCTGTGGAAATCAGATAGGCATTAAAAAACAAAACAAAAACAAACAAATAAAGAACTGCTATTATTGAGTGAGAAAGGGATTCTCCAACAGTCAGAATTTCGTAAGAAGGGATAAAACCTATCTTGAAATGTTGTGAACCTTAATCACTGAACATCTGTAACCGGAGGCAAAGCTCTCAGGGAGATTAACCTGTATCATTCAAGAAACTGGAAGCAAAGATGTTACAAGACCTTTCTAATGTGAGGGTTCTATGTTGTTGAAAGTCTTTGTTGGACTTGTTTCTTGAATGGGGTTAGTTCAATCCGAATGGCAACAGTACAGACTGAGATACCTGAAACCTTTCTTTAAGAGATGTATCAGGGACGATCGAAGTGGTGGTGTTACCATAGTGAAAGTTGCCCAGGGTGTACCACTTAGGGATTCTGTTCTTGCCTTCACAAGCTGTACATGTCTTTTTATGAACTATGAAATTTATCGAGAACTCTCCTTTTTAAAATTCTTCTGAATTATGTCTGTTGCAGCAGCTTTTTATGCAATTACCTTCAGAAGTAATTGGCTTCTTTTTATTATGCATAGGTTAACAAACACCCTAGTAACTGAGTGACAGCAGTGAAATAAAGTAAAATAAAGGAAGAAAATTCATAAAGGTGCTTATGAAATGTCTCCTGCCATGACAAAGGGGAATATTTAAATGTGTTGACAAGAAAAAAGTATTCAAAGGAAAACAATAACTTGCTCTTGTTTTCTGAAATTACAGTCAGCAACACCATTAACACTAAGAATATGGAAAACAAGGTATTTTTTAAAAATTGTACAATGAGTGAAATCATTGTTTTCTTCATTGTTCTTTATTTGTATTTTATATTCAAAATAAAACAGTATATTTAGAATAGAGACATTACTATAACTCTACATTTAAATTAGAGATGAAAGCTACTTGAGTATGTTTTATGTTCCTGAACACTTCTAGGGTGCTCAGATTTGACTCTACAACTGGCCGTTATTTTCCATCTATAATTTTAGAACCTAAGACAAGTTCTGATTAGAAATATGTGTTGAACTTGCAGTGTGATTAAAAGAAACAGAAGACATCTCACATTGAAAAATTATATGTGTGTGTGTGTGTGTGTGTGTGTGTGTGTGTATGTATATGTATGTATATGTAATGTACTGGAAAAAGAAGCATTTGGGATCTAAAGAAACCAGTACATCAAGTTGGTGGCTCTTGTCTGAGATATTGGAACTCAATATCTCAGACAAGTCCTACCAAGAGAGCGATTTTTCCCAAAGGTGTCACAGTGGCACCACTGCTCTATATATGCTCCAAGGAAATGTACAAAGTCAGTTGAACCCAAAAAAGGTTGGGGACCTGTCTCAGTGGGAGGACATCTTGCTGAGCCAAGACACACACACTACATGATGAATTAGACAAGAATAGTTAAGGAAGATCAGTAATTCAAGGTCCCCCCTCACCCTTGCAGGGCCAAGGAGAAATATTCCTGGGCCGGTCTAAAGTTAATTACCTTCATTTTGATTTTCTGCAAAGATTCCCACTCATGCCTTATTTTTTTTTTAACATTACTTAGTTTATAGACCACTTCTTTACAATGTCTTTGTAAATATATAACAATTTAAGACAAGGTGAGCAAATCTTGTAAGAGCAGCTCACCAGAGACTGAAAGCTGGCCACAGGCAAAATATTTAGAGTTCATCCAGGAATGGCAAATAGGTTTATCTTGAGTACCAACTGTCATTAACTTGTAGGAGTTGCTTCAATCCCGGAATGAGAATGATATCAAGGCTAAATCCAAGCTCAGTGTGAAAGACACCCTGACCCATTAGCCAGGTATGTAATAAATACAGGGTGTGGGATGGGGACACATAAGGATATTCACTTTTTAAAATGCATTTGCAATACCTGGCTTAAACCATTTAAAATGTTTTGTCTTCCTATGTGATAGGTCACAACATATTTTTTTTTTCAGACCCTGAGCCAGTTGTAAAATGTAGTTAATATGGTACAATTTTAAAAACATTATTTTAAACTCTGGGCTTGGTTTTTTAAAAAGTTCTGTATTTTTAGTGATTTTCAGTATTTGGGATATTCCCAATTTTTTGAAGAAAAATTAATATTAATTAAATTTAAATTTGTCATGATTTCTGATAAGAAACATATGTGCCCTTTTAAAATCTGCATATCTACTTCATTATCTGGTAAAAAATGAAAAAATAAGTGAGGCTAGTTGGCTTCTGTGTTTTAATCACAGAAGCGATAAGGCTAAAAAGTTAATTCATTTTCTCCTGTTTTCTACCACAGAAATAACCTTATCCTATAGTTTTCAAAACTAGTGGGATGTATCACAAGAATACAAGGAGTCAGAAAAGAAATCTCTGTCCCAAGCAATTGTCGATTCTAAACTGAAGGTATCTTATTCTGAACTGAAAATGCTTGCTTTTAAGAAAATGCATTGAATTTAGTTACCAACAGATATTATATTTTTAAGTTATTGAGTTATATTTCCAGCTATACATGTTTGCCCTTTATATCTTTGAGTGTATAAGACATTTCTTAAAAGTATAATCTCTAAGTGACTTGAAGATACAAAGTAGAAATTTAACTGAGGAAAATGTGATATAGTGGTTAAATGACAGATTAGAATTAAACTCTCCAGTTACTAGTTTTATGATTGATTTCAGACAAGTTCTATGAAGTCTTCTAACGTCTCTAGCTTCTGTTTTTCTGATTCACGATGAGGTGACAAAATTACCTGCTCTGATTGACTTATCAAACCATTTTGAGGCAAAACTGAATGCTTTTTGAAAATCTTAGTTTGTGAAATTATTTAAGAAAGTAAAATCACTAATCCCTCTAACCAATTCTGCAAGATACCTACATTTTTAGGAACAAAGTTCTTTTAACTGGAGTTAAACTGACACATAATAAATGAATGGCATTGAAAATGTTTAGTTCATTAAAAAATGGTTTAACATGTAGATGAGGTAAATATGAGTTGATGAGAAACAGATGTAAAAAATTATCTTAAATTATCTTAAATTACACAAGAGTTTAAAAATTAAGGGGCAACTGCTTCACAAAATTCTCCTATAGAAGACTCAGATCATCAGAAAATAATATGACACTTGTTGGTATTCAGACATTGAAATTAATGTGGCAATGTTCCTGTGTTCGGGATCAGACAACAGTGGAGATACCAAGTTGGACACATCTGCTTTTTAGAGAAAATACTAATGAGAATAAATGCCATTTTGATGTCTAGGTTCCACAAAAAATGGGTATATCTTGTCTATCACCAAATATGCCAGAATTATTGTCAGAATTTCAATACAATGGTATAAATATATATGTTGTGGAAATAGACTTGATCCATAATACTCCCACAAGTCAATTCAACTTAAAATAAATAATAGAATAGAATGAAATAGTGATGGTTTCAATCTGTTAATACATTTGGTTTGTAAATAAATATTTTGGTGGCCTTGAGTAGGTGTTAAATTTCTCAAGGTCTAGGTTCCCTCATTGTGAAGTGAATCCTACAACTTCTCTTCTCTGTCTCATAGAGATTTTAATGAAGATCAAATGAAATAATGTACTAGGTTTGTATACAATGGTAATATGTAATATATATAATTAATAATATACATAAAGCTTTATTTTATCACTAGACTAATAAACTCCTTATAAGCAGTAATTTAATAAATTCATTTTTTAAAACACTGAATGACACATGGTATTATTAAATTGATTTTATTCAATAAGTAACAGAAATAATCACAAAATGAGTATCCTTTAGCAAAGACCTAATATGTCATATTTCTTTTTATGAAACAAATTGAAGCACCCAAATTGAATCTCTCAGAAGGTTGAAATGTGGAGGGAAAGGATTGATATAGGGTACAAAAAAAGTTTATTCATCTGAAACTTATGGTCTGGACACTGACAAAGAGTTCTTAAGCATAATAGGACAAAGCAAGATGGAATATTCAACATGTGCTATAATGAGTAACTTATTTTTGACAAGGACACTAAGAACACACAATGTGAAAAGAATAGTCTCTTCGATAAATAGTGCTGGGAAAACTGGAAAGACACATGCAAAAGAACAAAACTGGATCCCTATCTTTCACCACTCATAAAAATTAACTCAAAGTAGATTAAAGACTTAAATGTAAGATCTGAAACCATAAAACTCCTAGAATAAAACATAGGGAAAAAATTCTTGACACAATTCTTGGCAATAATTTCTTGGATAAGAAACCAAAGGCATGAAAAACAAAAGTAAAAATAAATCACCAGAAATATATCAAAGTAAAGAACTACTATACCCAAAAGGAAAAAAAATCAAAAAATTGAAATGGCAACCTATAAAATGGAAGAAAATATTTGCAAATGATATATCTGATAAGATGTTAATATCCAATATATATGAAGAACTCATACATTCAATAGCAGAAAAGTAAATAATCCAATTCAAAAATTGGCAAAAAACTTGGACAGAAATTTTTTCAAAATAGACATACAAATGGCCAACAGGTATATGAAAAGGTGCTCGACATCATTAATCATTAGGGAAATGAAAATCAAAACCACCATCAGATATAACCTCAGACTTGCTAGAATGGTAATTATCAAAAAGATAAGAGATAACATATTTTGGCAAGTATGTGGAGAAAAGAGAATCCTTATATGTTGTTGATGTGAATGTAAATTGGTACAATTATTATAGAATACTGTGTCAGTTCCTCAAAGAATTAAAAATAGAACTATTATATTATCCAGCAATCCCATTTCTGTATATATATATATCTGAGGGAATTGAAATCAATATCTCAATGAAATATATGCATAGTCCTGTCTAATGTAGCATAATTCACAGTAGCCATGATATGAAATCAACCTAAATGTCTTTTTGTGGATGAATAAATAAAAATGTAGTGTATATTCTCAATGGAATATTATTTAGTGATAAAAAAGGAAATCCTGCTATTTGTGACAATATGGTTGGATCTGGAGGTCATTAGAATAAGTGAAATAAGTCAAAGACAAATACTGTATGGTATCACTTGTATGTGGAATATGATGAATCGTAAAACACAAATACAAAACAAACAATGCTTGTCCTCCCCGTAATCTCCCCCCCAAAAAAAAACTCGATTTCATAGAAACAGATAATAGAGTGGATGCCAGGAGCAGGGAGGAGACGTAAAGGGGTAATGGATGTCAAAGCATACAAATTTGCATTTATCAGAAGTTCTGAGAATTAAATGTACAGCAGGGTGACTATAGCTAATAGGGTAGTGTACAATTCAAAGTTGCTGAGAGTAGACCTAAATTATTCTTAGCACAGTTACACACAAAAATGTTAACTTTGTGAGGTAATGCACAATGTTAATTATCTTGATCTTGGCAATCATTATAAAATGTATATGTACATCATATCATCATGGTGTACATTTTAAATATGTACAATTCTATGTCAATTATTCCTCAATAAAGTTATAAAATATCAAACCCCTCAAAAGGTAACGTGCACTGGGTATCTTTAACTAATGTTTAACATTTTCCAATAATTTTAGTGAATTACTTTAGTCAGATACATATTCAATAAAAAGCTATACCTCAAGTTAAAAATAAAACAAGATTTTTCATCATGATATAAACTAAAATGACAGATAATACCACATATACATATGAATTCACACATGTTTATAAGGAAAAATTAAGTCACTTTTGGCATGCACATGTCATGGAAAATTATTCATTTAAATTTTTATGAAGAAATATAATTAAAAGATATCTTTATGTTTTAAAATTATATAAAAGATCAGAATATATTATATAGAATATATAGTTATGTATTTTAATCACAATGAGGATTATACCTCAACAAAAAGAGCTAGAGAGAAATATTTCAAAATATTGTGTATTTCTTCCTAGTGATGGAATTTAAAATGTTTTCTTTTTGCTTTGTACTTTTGATACTTCCTGAAATTTGCCTACAATGAGAAAATAATACTTTTGGAATTAAAAAAACAAGTGTACATGTAAATAAAACAGGAGCAGCAAAATGGAGAGTAGGTGATCCAGAGAATATCAGCTTCAAGTGCAATCAAGGAGGATAGAAAGTAACTCAAGTCCTGGGCAACTAACAGTCAGCAGGGCCTTACTTCTTTCTTTAGTAAAAAATGTTTACTGTTGCCAGCAGCCTTCCTGAATCAAAAGCCAGTGTTAAACATTAATAAGGACATTGAATTTATCAACATATCTTGCAATTGTCAGCACATGCCATTATTTTTAAGATAAAATTTAAGTGCTTCAGCAGCAAGCATTGCTCCTTCAAAGTCTATCTTTACTAAAATCCATCAAATCTATTTAAAAGTGAAGAGATTCTCAAGGAAACTACTGGAAATGGAATTTTTTACTACTCATCTCAGGGTTCAGCAAAATATTACCAAAGATATTTTGTTGGCTCATTTTCAAAGGTGCATGGATGAATTTTTGTGGTCACAGACTCTTTAGGGCTACATACCTCACTTTCTACTATCTATTGCCCTGACATGTCTATTATGTATGTATATCGGTATGTATGTACATACATATATATGTATTTGTTATGTATTCATTCATTTATTCATTCACGCATCAATTCATTTAACATATCCTTATGCAAGACCTAAGTGTACACTCTCTATTTACTAGTAAGCAAATCAGAAGAGTTTGCTGCCATCAGGATGTGTGAATGATTATATTATAGCAGAAACTATTGGTTGCCTGCCCATCAGTAATCCCCTTCCTTTACAATACAATGAGGGATCAAAGCTTAAAGAAAGTTGAGGATCGTGACATGGAAAGTAGGAAAGCCAAACAAACGAAAAACTCTGGGTCCTTGTAGATATTGTTTAGCCCTCGAATAAGCTGTAAAACTGTCATGCTTCTAGACCTCTTGTTATTTTAGTTATTAAAAATCTTGCTGTTAAACAACTTTGTGGAGAGTATAAACTGAAGGCATCCTTATTTATGCAACGCGGAGGTCTATTCATACACAGTTCACATGATTTCATATATAATTGCTCCTTTCCAAATGGCATGGAATAACAAGGCTTACTGATAATGTCTCATTTTCAAATCATAAAGATTCCCAACAAATCCTAATTTTGATCATTTCTGAAAGATGATAAATTAGTAATCTATATTCTATAACTGACATATTATAAAGTAAAAAAAAATTAGTGAAAATTATTCGGTCTCCTCATTTTCTTCCCTCTACTTTTCTTTCTATAACTGTTCAGTTTGAGAAATGAAATTCAAAAGACTTTAAAAGCCTCACGTAATATTCTATCTTTACATAAATCTGTCATCCTAATACCTAAAATTTATCAGGTCTAGGGAGCTTGATTTCTTTATTACATTCCTGATATTAAGTTTAATTAATTCGTAGAGAACTAGAAATTTCTTTGTAATTGAAAACCCACATATACACTCCCCACCCCTCTACCCCCAGTTTCAATTATTTATTGTTCATGACCGCACAAAGCTAAGGCCAAACTGAATGTAAAAGTTAAGATATACTAAGCTGAAGAATCTAGGTATGAAAAATTAAAGTTAGGAAAATGTCTTCTGTTTCATACTTTTATCTTATTTATTACTTACAATGAGCAGAGTGCTGAGCAGGAATCAGTAAGCATTAATGAGAATTAATTAACAGTTTTCCTGGTATTCTGAGGTATGTCTTGTAAATGAGGTCAAAGGAAGAGCAAGAAGCATATTTATTGAACAGCAGACTGTAAGATGCTCCCCACATGGAATGAGCATTTAATACATATTAGTTGACTATTATGTCATGAAACACCTTCTCATGACTCTAAGCTAAAAGTGAAGATGCCAAAGAAGAGACATGAGCCTTTTTTTATTGTTTCTATTAGAAAAATTGAAGGATTTTTCCAACCATTGAATAAAATGGGGAATTACTTCTCTTTAAATCAGACATTTGCAGATGGGGCTGATTATTGTAGTGAAAACATCTTTAAAAATCAATATTACACACAAAGTAATCTGCATTTATTATTTAGTGAAAAAAAATTTTTATTCGTACTGAGAAGAGTCTAATACGCTATCACTCACCTACATTTAGCAATGTAGACATACCACAAGCACAACAATTAAAGGCATCTGCCTCTTATTTCCCGTGCTCAAGGGAGAAAGAATTTGTATTAACTTTTTCTTGCTGCTATAACAAGCTAACATGAATTAAGTGGCTCAAAACAACACAAATTTATTCTCTTACAGCCCTGACGTCAGAAGTCTAAAATGCATTTTATAGGATTAAAATAAAAGTGTTGGCAGGGCTTTACATTGTCTTTTTCACCCAGTTTCTGTGGTGACATCATTTTCTTCTTATTTAGGCCTTCTAGTTTCACTCTTATAAAGACTTGTGCAATTATATTTAGGACCCACTTGGCTAATTTGGGATAATTTTCTCATTTCAAGATTCTTAATTAGTCTACAAAGTCTCCTTTGCCATAAAAAAAAAAAATAACATTGTTAGGTTTCTGAAATTATCAAATGACTGTCTTAAGTAGGAGGCATTATTCAGTCTATCATATCCGTAGTTTGTGGTAGATGTCTACCTCTGCATAGGTCCTGACATGATAGTCTTGTAAAGAAAAGTATCAATAACCAAAAGCAATCAACAATAAATATAAAGACTCTATAATAAAGAGATTTATGCAGGATATCTGGAAGTTAAAAATGTAGGTCGCCAGTGGACCTCATCTCTGGAAACTTGTTCAATATGTTCTCCTTCATGTAAATATTCCAAAAAACAATATTCTTCAACATTGAATTAAAGTAATTAAAGTTTACAAAAGAACTTTAAATACTTTGTAACAATGCCTGCTTTTGATTAAGAAAGTACCCAGGAAACCATAACTGCATTTATCTCTATTAAGTAGGTAAGAAAATTAAAACATTTTAAATACAGTCAAATACAACTTCAATCCTAATGAAAATTAGGAAATTTAAGCTAAATCATATCTTAGATAGTTTATTTATTGGGCTAGCAAGTTGGAGGGGAAAGAGAGAAAGATACTCACCTTAAATAACAAATCCTTTTTCCCATAACGAAGCTCTTTCAACTGGGCTTGGATTTTTTTTGACTGAAAGAGCAGAAACATGGATTAGTGCCTTAATTTCATTTATATTTTCAAACTTGAAGATTAAAATTTTTTCAAACTGCACAAAAATTAATTTTTGCGGCCAAGCAAAAGATTCTGATTAGTTTGGAACTGAAACAGAAAGGCTTAATGTCCACTTTGGGAGCTGGACATCCAGCTATTCTAGGCATGAAGAGAAAACCAAAGCCTTTTCAAAGGGAAGCCCCCCAAAGAATTTCAGTCACCCAGGCATGGCCAATTTTGGATTTTAAATATAGTCCTCAATTGTATGCTGCAGTTTTTACTGCTTATTTCAATTATTTATTAAAGTAGATTAAATATGGTTAAGTTTAAATTGACAATCAAATTTGAATTTGACTTATGTCCAAGAAGGCAGCAAACAAATAAGACAGGAAATGAAAAAGGCACTTAGAGTGCTAAGAGGCTGAGGTGTAGGGTGTTAGCACTTAAGAAAAACTGACTTTTTAAGAGGACCATTACAAATGTAAAAGAGCTTATAACAAAGAAATCTCTCTCAGCATTTACGCTTGGCTGCCATAATGAAATATGTTCTGGTAAACCCCAGATGATGATGGTAATCCGTTTTTCCAAAGCAGACCCACTTTCAAATATTCAAACCTAAGAACCTCAGTCATTTGTCTTTCTACATCTAAGACGACTAGTGCTGATTCCTCAGTAGAAGAAATAGAACACAAATAAATATCATAGTTAGGTGAAAATAATGATAATTAAAAAAGCAGTTGAGTGAGAATGTTAAATAGTACAGTCACTTTGGGAAACAGTTTGGCAGTTTCTTATCAAATTAAATAAACACGTACTGTATTATTCAGGAATTCTTTCTAGGTAGTTACTCAAGAGAAATTATAATATGCACATAAATGTTTACAGTATCTTTATTTATAACAGTGAATGCTGGAAACAACACACATCTATTAACTGATGAATAGTAAACAAATTATGATACATCATCAATAAGACAAGTAATAACAAGTGTTGGACAGGTTGTGGGGAAAAAGGAACACTCATATACTGCTGATGGGAATGTAAATTGCTATAGTCACTATGGAAAACAGTATGGAGGTTCCTCAAAAAATTCAGAATAGAATTACCATATGTCCCAGCAATCCTTCCTCTGGGTATCTACCCCCAAAATTTGAAAACATTTTTATGTAGAGATATATGTACCTTGATGCTCACTGCAGCCACTATTCATGGTGGCCAACACATGAATATAACAGAAGTGCCCTTCAGTAGATGATTGAATAAAGAAGATGTGGTACATTTGCATGATGAACTATTACTCGGTCATAAGAAAAGATTAAATACTGCCATTTGTGGCATCAATCTTGAGATTGTCATGTTAAATGAAATAAGTCAGACAGAAAAACCATATGATTTCACTTGTATGTAGGATATAAAACTGAAAGGAACAAATGAAAAGATAAACAAAAACTCATAGACACAGACAACAGTTTAGCATTTACCAGAGGGCAAAGATGGGGTAGATAAGGATAAAGGGGGGTCTAATATATGGTGACAGAAGGAGATTTGACTTTGAGTGGTAAATACACAATAAAATATACATATGACATTATTGAACTGAACAATTGAAACCTATATAATTTTATTAACAAATGTTACCACAATAAATTCAATAAAATGTAATATATAAAATAAAAAAAAAAGAGATCAAATACTAGAATATAGTTGAGCAATCTTTGAAAACGTATAAAGTACTGAAACATGAAACAATGTAGATGGATTTCAAATGCACTATACTATGGGAAATAATCCAGTCACTAGGAGCTATATTTTGTTTAATACCATTTATATGATATTCTAAGGGGAAAAAAACAAGGATAGGTACAGAAATCAGGTTAGTAATTGACATGGGCTGGGGGTTGGTGGTGGGGATTATAAAATAGGAAGAGGGAACTTGGGGGCTATGGAAATGTTCTGTATCTTGAATATATATTGATCAAACTCATCAAACTGTATATTTAAATGAGTTGAACTACATGCAAATTATATCTCAATAAAATTCAATTTTGAAAGTAGCTAGTCATAGCACATAATAAATATACCATCTTCATGGTGCTATTATATCTTAGTAAACTCTATTGATATGAAGACCTCTTTAATAAATGAAGTCCATTCTTATTTTTGAAATCTTATATTTTCCAAGCATACACTGGATATAAATGAGTCTTCTACAGAATGAACAGTGACTGTACTGTGTGATTCAGTTTCCGATTATATTCAGAACATTTCTAACCATGCAAGGTAGTAGAGTTTGCAAAGTGAGAGACTGTTATGTTGGTACTATAATTCCTAAACCATTATCCAATATTGGAAGCACACAGTGGTCCCTAACTTTTTTGGCACCAGGGACCGGTGCTCCTATGAGAATCTAATGCCTGAGTTGGAGCTGAGGTGATGATGCTAGTGGGGAGCAGCTGGAAATATAGAGGAAACTTCACTCGATAGCCTGCCACTCATCTCATGCTCTACGGCCCAGTTCTTAAGAGGTTATGGACCAGTACCTGGAGGTTGGGGACCCCTGAATTAGAGTATAAAATTGAAAGTGTTATAAATTACACACCACTGTAAGGTTCTAATATTAGAAACAGTTTTTCACAGACATCCTCATCGCGAGCCACTTGCATTTCGTGATTTATTGAATCAGAAAGCTAAGAGAGAACAACAACAACAATGACGACAACAACAAAAGAAATGCAATGAGAAAAGAAGTAAGGAGACAAGGAAAGGAGGAGAGAAAGAAGGGGAGTAATGGGAGGGAAGGAGGAGTAAGAAAGCAGGGTGGGGTTGGGGGGGAGAGAGAGAAAAAGGAGGGAGAGAAGGAGGAAGAGAGGAAGTTTGACATATTAATAATTCAAGATTATGCAATTAAACTGCATACCCAGAAGCAGCAAGGATTTGTGGTTTCTCATAAACTACTTACTATTTTCCCATTTCCATAAAATAGTATCCTATTTTTCTTAATATGGCTAGTGAAAGTGAAATGCGTGACATAAGGCATAAGAAGACAAAGAACCATCATTGTGTGAATATGGTTCATACTGGATCTTAAGAACAAAAGCTCACTCTTGAGCCGTCAGCCCCTTGAATTTCTATTTCTACTTCAAGACTCTACATTTACTACAACTCTGCTCTTTCTTGCAGATTCTCAAGTGACCCAGAATAATGATATTTCAAACACAGCATCCCTGACTTATTGTATGAACTTCATCTCTAAGATATTTCCTGCTTTTCATGACTATTATTAATTTTGTGCTACTGATTTCAGTAAAGGACTGTTTCTATTATCTTTCTCAACTTCAAATTCACAGCTGATTAGCATGATCACCCTGCTGTTGCAATCTGCTTTCCAGGATTGATTTACAGCCAGGATGATTTAGGAAAATAAACTTTTTTTTTTCCCAAACTAATGTTGGCCAATAACAATGGGGAATGAAAGATTACTACTATATATGGTGTGCATGATTTGCCCAATTTTACTTCTCCCATAATTCATGATCTATCTTTTACCAGTCCAAAAGAAACTTGTTTTAACCATTTCAGGTGTTCATTTTTTAATGCATACTTATAGTAAATGCACAGAATATAATTTAAACTTTTCTTCATAGTTTGAATTCATTATTAAAACATCAACTTTTGTGTGATTATGTTAGAAGAAGAAAAAAGTCACCAGACATGTGGGTTCAAAAAAAATCTGGCACTAATGTTATTTCTCTCCAATTGAAGCTAGAAGAGAAAATTTACTCACCTCTTCTGCACGAATGCCACACAGCTTGTTTCCTGACAAGAGTTTGTTTTTCAGGCTTTTATTCTGAGGAAAGAAACATAGTTATGTTGCTAAGAAGTAATAAAATATTAAGAATTTCCTTAAATATGTCAGTACCATTGCATTTTTCTATGTTTTCTTCACAAGTAAATCCTTTATGATATGACATATAATGAATTTTATATAAATTGAGTAGACTCTGTAATGCAAAAGACTGTTTCTTTTATTCAATTAAAATTTTGATGTATCGGCATTGATACATTTATTTTAAAAGGTAGGACTTTATTTGGCCTCACATTTAACTTTTGTTTTCTATTTGTATATGTTATTTTATAAAATAATTTTGTTTCAAATCTGCATTTGATGTTAATTTCTGAAAGCACCTCTCTAAAGAGCAAGCATTTATTTCTACTATCACCTGAATGACGGTCATCTAGTGTAATATAGCCACAGACCCATCAGGGTCTGTATTCCCTTTAAAGACTATGTAGAGTCCTCATATTCCCAATATCTGTGCATTGCTCTCAAAGGGCTTCTTGGATGTTCAGAAGCTATTTCCTTTTCAGGCCTTATAAGTGTGCTCTCTGCTGAGTCTGAGTACAGACAGATCTGTTAAACTTTGAACTTCTCATAATCCACCTAGATTCTTAGACAAATGTTTGTTACTTTGAAAGCCACATATTCTTATGTATCTGAATCTAAACACTTATAGCTATTCAATTATATCTGTCTCATTACACTCAGGCTTTTCTGTTTTTGCCTCAGTAACTGAGTATCGAAAACTCTTTTAGCGAGGCAGGCTAAACGAGAGCAGAAAATTTTGTAAAACTCACAGAATTTAGGCTTCATACTGTCTCGAAGGAAACAGTATAAGATAAAGTGCATCTCATACATAACAACTCTAAAGAGAGCAAACTGAACAAAATTTATGCAGATTGAATGGATAACCGAATGAACGAATACATCAAATTTAAGAGTTCTTCACTCACAATTCTCACCTGTTTATGAACAACATTTCCTATTTTATTTTTCTGTCATGCAAAGAGAAGGTACAGCTACCTCAGTCTGAAAGAATTGTCTATTTTTTTCTTCTTTAGCTAAGAGATGAAATTCTAAAAAGCTCATTTAGAATTTCAGTACCATAAAATGTTCTACGCATATGAGGAGTTATCTTGATTCACTCAAGTAATGTCTTTTTGAAATATTTGTATGCAGCATAAAAGCACAAGATTTGAGTTTTTAAAGAGGCTTTAATAATACACATTATTTCTATATTTAAAAGCTTGTAAACTACAAGAACAGGATACATACCGATGTTCTAATTCTACAGTGTTGCTCAGATTGTAAATTAAAAAATTCCCTAGTTTTTCTTTTATTTATAGCCATTTATGATATTTTTGACTTATGGAATTTTAAATTTTTCCTAATGAAATGGTCCATTTTTCTCTTTTTGATTTCACTTATTGTTTTTGTACATGAAGATATCTTCACTATCTCTAGAGATTTTGATACTCACTGAGATTTTCATCTTTTTTATGGTTATAGTCTTTTAGTGGAAAGATTGGTGAAATCCAAATAAGGTCTTTAGTTTGCTTAATAGTATTATATTTATGTTAATTTATTGGTTCAAAAATTGTATTCTCACTTTGTAGAAGTTCTGGGTAAAAGTACATGAGAATATTTCCTATTAATTTGCCCTGATCTTTTCTATAGAAAAATAATTGCAAAACAAAAAGTTAAGATATATTAAAAATAAAATTTGAATAAAAATAAATAAATAAATAATTGAGCGAAGTACATCTGATATGAAGATTTATGTGTCAACACAAGCATCCACACCTGAGTAACTTTATAAATGATAATAAAGTGAGTATATTTGAAAACCGGTATATGTAGTCCATGCTACTTAATATTTCCATTTCACTCAAAATTTTTTTCTTTCTTCCTTTTTTACTTAACATCTCTCTCTCTCTCTCTCCCTTTCTCTCTCTCTCTCTCTCTCTCTCTCTCATCTTATGTTCATTTTGTTCAATTATAAGATGAGAGACAAAGAAGTGAATAAAACATTATTTCACCGAAAATATTTATGATAGCTTAGGCAATGTACTTGATTGGCACACTGGAAGGGCTGACACTCCTCAACATGGATATCTTTTTGGCCACCCAAAAATGAGCAGTGATCATATTTCGTGTCCACAGTCTGCTCTGGCTGTTGGTAATTCTGGGCAACTGTGTAAAGCATTATGTGTCATTAAGTTAAATGTCATTTCTAGAGCTTATGAACTAGAGTATTTCACTATTTTGAAATATATCCAGAACTGAGGATAATTAGTTATAACCACCCACAATGGGGCCAACTTGGGGACACAAGAGAGAGCTATCAAGGCCTATAATGAGATCGTCCTTACATAGAACATTCTTCAGAAATGTGGATGGCACAGGGCACTAGAGGGAGAATACTGATTCCCAGACAATTCACTGATTTAACTTGTCCACTCATGACTAGTAACTAAACCTTCTCTTTAACTCCAAAAAAAAAAAAAAAATATATATATATATATATATATATATATATAGAGAGAGAGAGAGAGAGAGAGAGAGAGAGAAAGAGAGAGAGAGAGAGAGAGAGCACGAGCGAGCTTGGTATTATTTAGGTGTTAAGAACATGGTTTTTACAGTTCTGTAATCAAAATTATGTCATTTCATCTACCTTCTAAACTGTGAATCTCATTGGTTTCAAACCTAATAATGCTTTCATAAGATCTAAAATAACAATTTGCACAGATAATTTTACCCACAATTCCAGGATTCAATTATGGCTATGCCTCACGGGAGAGGGTATAAATTAAATGTTTGAATGCCTATTATTTCTGCCTGCCATTCTTCTACTATCCCTTCTTCTAATAAATGTACTTTATTTTTCTTATGAAAAATATTTTCCATGCTAATTCCATGTGGCTTATGTGACGTTAACTCTATCCACTCTATCAAGGGAAAGGATAAGACTTGAGTCCAGTCAATAAGAGTATTAGTCTAGATTTAGTAAAGTTACAAAAACACCACTGATAAAACTCAAATATAAATCTTTTACTAAATCTAGAATTATTGCAGAAAACGTACTGAGGTTAATCACTAAGTCAGAACTTATCTGAGAATAGATCTAACATAGAAAAAGAACATTTCAGTATAGAGAGAGAAATACTGAATCCTAGTGATGTCCCCTCCTCACCCCTTCATACAGCCTTGCCCTAAGATATCATTCTGGGTCTTTCAGTTATATGCTTCTAGCACCAGCCTTTCTATTCTCTTGACACTGAAATCTTTTCGTCTACCCTATCTTACATAATCACATAATTCTGCCACTTCCTTCAGGTTCAGAGTAGCAAAGAAGAACATCCAAGTAATCAAGCTTATATCTAATGCTAATGTTATAGCTTATCAGGATGTGGGCAGAGAACATGTCTACATATTTTGCCTTCTTAAAATGGAAGGCAGATCTTGCTTACTAACTACTTGGGGAATTCTTCTTAATTTAATTTTGTACAAATTTGGGGTAGATTAATACAAATGCCCCTGCAACCTTTTTGGGAACCCAGCTTATACATGTCTCAGTCCTGCCTAAAAATATTATTTAATTTTCCCATTCTTGATACAATAAAACTCAAACTCAAATCTGATTGTAACAGAAAATCTTTCTTAACTAATAGATCTGCTTAATCTAGCTTTAATTTTTGCTTAAGAACTTAAAACATCACATTTTCAATATAGTTTACATGGTATCTCAAATCCAACAAATATTCTGGGCTACAAAACAGAAAGAGATATAAATCTAGTATATCTCTATAATCTTGCTATACATAAATACATAAATTCCAAAATTACTATGAGTTTCCATTTTACACAGTGTTTTCAAATGAAATTAGGTATTAACTAGATTTTGGTTTGCAAGTAATAGAAACCAATAATGGCTAAAAAAACAACAACATGAATTTGTTGTGAAAAGTCCATGTAGAACAAAGACAAAGTTTGAGGAATAAGACTCAGAAAACACACAGAAACAAAGTAGGAGGAGGTGTGCATGGTTATAACTCAGAAATAGAGTTATTGTGACAACTAAATGAGAGACTTTAAATCAGTGTACTTAATTATAAGGTGAAATGATGAGGTCTCAGTGAATTTCTATGGTGTAAGTCAAAATCTGGGAACACTTAGGACTGTCAAATATAATGAATTATGTAAATGTGTTTATCACATTATTTTCTGGATTTAAATAAAACATACCACTGCTGCTATGCAGCTGAAAACATGTATTAATATCTTTAAAGTGCAATTAAATATGAACCTAAAGTAAAAACACCTGCAGTGGTATTCAAAATAAAACCAGAGATTGCTGTATCTCACTGCGGAAAGCAAATCCTGTTTTAGAACTTCCCGAAACTGATTGTGCAGAAACCACTATATTTGACTGCTTGAGATACACATTTGTTTCAGTTTAAATGTATTTTTAAAATGCCCAGAAAATGAGCATGTCTTTTGAAATAAGTCATTTTGCTATTGGAAATCTTATATTCTGTATTTAGGAAAGCAATAAAATTTAAGTGTAATATATAACATAAATACTTTGCTTTTAAAATATTAGCAGATGTAATAATATTTTATAAATCCCCTAAGGTCCCTTTATTGAGAACACCTCGGGAAAGAGATGGTGTATGGAACTGAGATCTAAACCATTAGTGTTTATTTCCTCAATTCTAAGATAATTTTTTCCACTTTTTAATATTTCTGAAATCAGGATATAGTCTACAATATTAGGCATTTTTTATGTAGTATTTATGGTTCCTCCCACCCCAAGAAAGCTGTTAAATCAGACAATCCACTTTACAACTGATGAATTCTTAAATTTAAAGATTGTTATTCCAAAGTTCTTATTTTAAAATAAGAGGTAAATATATCAATAAAGGGAAGGAACTTTTCTCTCCCATTTAGAAAAAGCTTAGGTGCACAGAAAGTAAGGAAAATAAAAAATGTATATATGGGCTTTTTATTTATTCTAAGCCTCATAGAAGAAAAAAAGTAGAATTTCTACATGGAGGGAGATAAATTGTCTACAAAATAGTTTCAGACTGATAATAGAGAAAAAGGCCAAGGGTAATCAGCCACCTATCCATAACATAATAAAAATGCAGAACTTTAAACAACTGAAATAACTTTACTCAAAAAAAGGCTTGAAGATCTTCTCTTTGGAATTAAAGGAAAATGTAATGTAAGTAGCAAGTAAGATACTTTGTATTTTCATTAATTTTTTTTCCAAATTATCTCCTTGTTTAAATATAATGCTATGATTTAATCTATATGTAGACTAATTGCTACTTTCATCAAGATTTATATTTTTACAGAAAGATTTAGAATTGAATAAATGTGAGTGATAGGATCATTCTACAAGTATTTAAATAAAATCACTGGACAGCTGCTCTATCATCAAAGTGATAGCAGATACCCTAGTTGAGAGTTGGTTCTGCCAACTTGAATTCTAAATTAGTTACAGGTGTAACAAAAGTTTGACATGTGCTCAAAGATTTCTTCGTTGAGATAACCTCGGGAAAAAGATGGGATATTGAATTTGTCTCTGATTCACTGGAAAATTTGATTGCTTCACGAGAGTTTCATTCTTAGTTTAGCACCAAACTAGCCGTTATATCTAGTGCAGATTATTTAACATTTAGAAACTTAGTGTCAGCATATGTGAAACAATGGAGACTATATAGGTCACCTCTCAGATTTCTCATACCTTCAGGACTATTACCCCAATCCCATTAAAAGGGTACATAAGGGACACAAGATGATGAGTTTTTCTTATATCAAGTAAGATATTATTGCAATACATTCCAATTCACTGACTAATTAGATAGGCTGTGTGCTAATGAATCTCATCATATACCTACAAAATCATTTTTTAAATAGTATGTAAATACAGCACAGTGGCTGTGTTCTCGGAACAGAATGACTGTACATGAATTCCACTTTTTTTTCTAGTTCAGTGATTTTGGATACATTTTATAATCTCTGGTGCTTGTTTTCCCATTCATAAAATCAGAAAATTATCATGACCAATTTATATTGGTGGTTGTATTAAATGAGGTGATGTAAGTAAAACATTTATAATAGTGATAATCACATAGTAAGCACTTAATAGATATAAGCTATCATTATTCCAATAAAATTCACTTCGTCTTGTAAAAATAAAGAATATATATATATATATATATATATATATATGTATATATAGATTAGGATAGCACTCCAAGAAGGTTCAGAGTTCCAGCATCACTATATATATTTACATATAAATATATTTATTAAATATATATTTATTAATTATAAATAAAATTTATATAAAAATATATTTATTAAATATATATTTAGTAAATAAAACATATACATTTATTATTTTAGAAGATGGCAGATAAACTTCTCGTTAATGAGTCTTGTAATTTCTCTAACAAATAAAAGTTTATTGTGAAAGTCATTGAACTCAATGATATTTCTATGTCATATTTGTTCCTCCTTTAAAATAGACAATTCTCCTCTAAATGAAACCCACTTTTGCTATTATTAACTCCCTTTCCTTATCATAGAGCTCTCATTTTGATAGGTTTAAAATGTGGCTAACTATCTAAGATGACATTGACTCTAGAAATAACTTTATGACAAAAGCATTAATTTTCTTGTCATACTAGTAGTAGGTCTAAAACAGTATCTCTCTTCCAGGAATTTACAACTCATGAAGGAGGCTGACGATAACACCCAAAGCCTCTAGAGAGGCATCTACTCAGGAAATGACACTGAGCTGTCTTTAGTTGTGCAAAGAAATCAGCTAAACAGTAGGAAGTAGCAAGAGAGAGAAGAGTATGTGCACTAGAACTACAAGATATTCAATTAATCATGCATAAGATACTGGTGAAAATGGTGAGACATGAGACTGCCCTGTCTGCCATTGAAGACATGGCATTTAATGTTTAGCATGAAAGTCACATGATTGGATTTACTCTTTGGGAAGTATGGAATTTTTTTTTGTTTGTTTCAAATTCAGTAATATATCTACTGTTTGCAGCAATATTGGTTTAATTAGCAGTTTAGGCAGTATTTTATAGGTAGAATAAAAAACTGATACAACTCATTAACTAAAACAATATTTGATTGGAAAAATGGACAGAGGAACTGAATAGACTTTTTTTCCAAAGGAGACATACAGAGGGCCAACAGGTACACAAAAAGGTGTTCAACATTGCATTGCTTTTCATCAAAAGCAAAATCACATAACACCTCATACCTGTTACAATAAGTATCATAAAAAAGACAAGAGATAAGTGTTGGTGAGGACGTGGAGAAAAGGGTATGTAAACTGGTGCGGCCACTATGGAAAACAGTACAAAGATTCCTCAAGACATTTGAAATAGAAAGACCCTCTGATCCACTTCTGGGCATATATCCAAAGAAAATTTAAAAAGGATATTTAAAAGCTATATGTGCTTTTAAATATCAGCATTATTCACAATAGCCAAGATATAGAAACAACCTAAGTATCAACAGATGAATAGACAAAAAACAGAAAAAGAAGACTATCTATCTCTATCTATCTATCTATCTATCTATCATCTATCTATCTATCTATCTATCTATCTATCTATCTATCTATCTATCTATCATCTATCTACCTTAGTTCAGCCATTAGAAAGAAGGAAATTCTGACATTTACAACATGGATAAATCTTGAAGGCATTATGCTAAGGAAGATAAGTCGGACAGAGAAAGACAAATACTGTATTCTCATGTGTGGAATCAAAAAAAAGCTAAACTTGCAGAACACATAGTAAAATGTTGGTTATTGGCAGCTGGGCAGTAGCAGAAATGAGGACATATTGGTCAAAGTGCACAAACTACCAGTTAAAAGATGAAGTTCTGGGGATCCAGTTACAGCATTGTGATTTTATTTAACAATAATGTATTATATACTTGAAAACTGCTAAGAGAGTAGATCTTAAATGTCATCACCACAAGAAAGAAAAAGGCAATTTTATGATGGAATGAAGGTGTTAATCAAGACTATAAATATATCAAGTCAACATGTTGTACACCTTAAACTTAGACAATATTATCTGTCAATTATACCTCAATAAAACTGGAACAAATTACCAGCTACTGAGTGTATGTGGTGTTTAAACTAGCATTTGTGGAGTGCTTATTTTGTGCTAGGTATTTTACATAGTGTTTTACATACATTATTTCACTGAATCCTCACAGCAGCCCTATGGGAAAAAAGTTTTTAATCATTTCTATTTTAGAAATGACAAAACTGAAGCTTAACGATGTTTTTTAATGAGGTCATGTTGAAGCAGTTACTAAGTGATAGAGCTGGGATTAGTCTACATCTAACACCTGACAGAACTCATGATCTTCTCCATCATGTCACATAGTTTTTACTAATTCTCCTCTGCTTTAAAAAAAAGATAAAGACAAGTATTGGATTTCTATTGAAAATTAATGAACAATAACCAAAATGTACATAAACATGGAATTGGTCTTTGAGTTTTTAATTCCAGATACAGTCAATCCAATCCCACCAGGCAATATGATAAATTATGGTTTAAAAAATAACTTTGTCTCTAGAACAGTAACTAGGCAAAGTAAATATATTATGAAATTATTAGAAACAATCAGTTAATTCACTTGTAATCACTCCTGAGGATATTTTCCTCTTGTTCTGCCTATTTAAGACTCAAGCACCTGTCACACTCTCTTTGCAGTTCTCCTGGGAATTCGCAGTCCAATGAAGCTATTCTATACCAGAAGCACAGCTGAATGACCATAGAAATTAAGAGAAAATATCCCTCTTTATCTAACTTTGTGAGAGGATTGAATTCTTTTTTTAATTTTTTTTGTAGTTTCATCAAAATTTACCTTACATCTCCTCAGGCTCAGGATTAAAAAAAAGTATTAGAACATATTTCCACATTCCAATACAAGTGGTATAACTGCATAAAGACATATCAAAATTATGTCACTAATTCCATAAACTTTAAAAATAGTTTTGTTCAATCTTTGTTAGTTAATCATCGTTGCATACATGATGGCTAAAGGTCATCAATACTTGCTTGTGAGAATAAATTTGGACCCAATCTATTATTTAAGAGTTAATTGAAGCTTGCCAAATATTGAGTGTTGTAATTCCTTTTTAAAGTAGTGGTAGTGAGGATCTGATGTTATATAGTTCAGCCAGACAATAAAATTTAACTATTATGAATTTCAAAGGAATATGATTTATTTAATACTTGGAGTTTCTTTTTTCTCTAAGGATTACAGGAAAATTCCCATGAGATGTGGCAGGAAGAAGAACATGCTTGTCATTTGCTTTTATGCTTCAAGCTTACAAAAGTTAGCCTTACTGATGGTTTTAGACATTAAATTGATTGGGGAATAGATATATTTTGTATTAGTATTATCATAAATTTAACTTCACTAATAAGATGTGTGTTTTGTTAGAGAAGAAAAGAGATCAAGTTTTCTTTGCATGCTCCTAGCCAAATCCATGAGACAATTCTTGGTTCTTGTCTTTCTTGTCTTGCATCAGCATTTGACACAGTTGATTATTACATCTCCTTGAGATATTTTTTTGTTTCCACTCGTCTTGTGGAACACATCACTCTTCATTTTGTTGTCTCTCTTTCTTTTTTTGAATTCTCCCTCAATGGTCTTCTGTCAATCCCCATTGCTTCTCACATCTCAACTCTGTAGTAGCTCACAGCTGAGTACTTGGGAATTTTTGCTCTGTCCCCTCACTACCACAGTGATCTCATTCACAATCATGTCTTTAAATACAATCTCTGACGATGATTACCAAACTTATAACTCTTGGTTAGACCTGTCTTCTCATCTAACTGTTAACTTGTCTGTCATACATACTCATCTCATGACACATGTCAAATTAGTGTCATTTTCCCCCAAGTCTCCTTCACATACAGTTATCTTCTTCTAAATTAAGAACAGTATCATCTTTCTAACTGTTCATGCTAAAAATCTTGGAGCATTCTTGACTCTTCTCATTTTGTCACAATGCATATGTTACTCAATACATGTAAATGGCTTATGATAAAGTATATATTCAGAATTAAATGTTGCATCTGGGCCTTTCTCTCCATTCTCTTTTTTTTTTCAAGAACTTGTATTAGAAAACTATCATAGACTCAATCTTTCATCCATGTCTCTTAACACACACATCCCATATTTATTAGTGTAGAATTTTAAGTTAATTTCTCAAATTATGCTATGAGTCATTATTTTTCTCTTCAGATTTGTCCAGACAAAATTTTTTTAAAATTTTCTCTAAAATAGTTTTATTTTAAATTATTTTAATTTTAAATCATTCCAATGGCTATAAATACATACTTTTTCTAAGGTTTATAATTGTTTTTATTTTATATCCATTTGTTTATTTTGTTTTCTTTCCTAATAGTTTTACAAATAATGTTATTTTTCATATTCTTGCATTTATCTCTTGAAGTTACCAGAAACAATTATTTTAAATTTTTTGTCTGCAGCCAATGAAGCTGCCTGTGCTCTTTTCTCTGTGGTGGCCTGGTGTGCAACGGTAGCCTCCTTGATAATGTACGCCACCTGTTGGACCTTAAGGACCTTAAAGACAGCTCTCTCCAGTGCACATTCATGTCTGATCTCATGCTGTACCCAGTCTAGGACCCAAAAGGGTATGTGGGTTGCCGTTGGAAAGTCCTAGGGCAGTGGGCAGGGTTCATGCTGGCCAAGTCATCATGTCCATCTACACCAAGTTGTAGAACAAGGGCATGTGATTAAAATCCCACACAGGGCCAAGTTCAAGTGCCCTGGCTGCCAGAAGATCCATGAAGAAGTGAGGCTTTGCAAAGTTTAATGCAGATGAATTTGAAGACATGGTAGCTGAAAATCAGCAGCTCATCCTTGATAGCTGTGGGGTCAATTCTATCCCTAATCATGGCCGCCAGGACAAATGATTGGCCTTGCTCTTGTGGAGGCTTCAGCGCTACCTGCTGTTTACTCGTGCCCAACAATAAAAACCACTTCCTCTCCATCTAAATAAATACATACATACATACATACATACATACATAAAATGTTTGTCAAGGTCTTCCAAAAAAATTAGTATTATCTATACTTAATTCTATTTGTTAATTTTATTTACTGTGCTTTTTACCCCTGAGTTTCTTATGTGTTTTGGAATTTGGGCATGCAGATTTACTTTGTGATGGAGATGTTATTTATTTTTTATTGTTTTTGCTTTAATTTTCTTTACTTCTGCTCATCAGTACTTGCCTAGTAGTTTTGTGGTTGCCTCTACCTACTAAATATGCTTTCTATATTTTGCTAGCTAGTTGATTTTTCCAAGTAACTTAACCACTGTGCCTAGGTGTCCAAAATTTTTAAATGATAATAAAAAGAATAACTACTCCATATATTTGTTTTGAGCACTGAAATAATTACTGTAAAGCACTTATCAAGTTTTTTGCATATAGAAAGTAACTAAGGTTATCATTTATAATAATTATTATTAATTATGCCATATCATATTTGTTATTATAGCAAACCTAGACTGTCTTCTTTGCAACTAATTTGGATATATTCTTCAAGTTCTAGTCCTTTAAATATTTCTCATTAAATATATTTTCTCTTAAGAATCCCATCATTTGAGTTATCCTCCTACTCTCATATTTGCTTATGTTATATCTTAGGGTTGAAGTTCTGTTATTGGTCAATTTAAAATTCTGAAGTTTTTATTTTTTTCAAACTTTGGGCTCTTCAAGGTGACTGGGTTTTTTTTTAAGGTCAAAGATTAAGTCTAATTATAGTCTAATAATTCTCAAATTACATATTTCTTTTATATCCACAACTGTGTCACAATTCTCCTTAGTGCTAGACTCAATTTTGGACCTAGTTAAAAAAAAAAAAGAAAAATAGCAGTCATATTTTTTAAATAAGAATATGTTTGACTATAAAGATTTAATTGAAAGGCTTTTGTCAAAAAATAATAAGCAATTGTATGAAAAGCATAATGTTTTCATAAGTTCCAGCATGCTATGAGTTAAGAACTATATTAATTCCCTCTCAACAAAAACAAACAAAAAACAAACAAAAACAAAAACAAAAACCTTCAAGTTATGCCTTCTGGAATAAGAAAGAAAAGTGTTTACAAATAAAAAGTGCAAATACTTTAGGCACATTGAGGAAATATTGAAGATGGAAAGTTTTACTTTCAAACATTAGGTAGATATGCCCATTTTATAGGTATATGCAAAAGTAAAATAGAATTTCTACTCTGCGTGCCTATAACTATAGTTAGGCCTAATCTGTACTGATTCATATGCTAGTTCTTAAAAAATAGTTCAGTATGATCAATAACATTCAATTCACTAGAATGTTATACTTCTTTTTACTATCAATTAATCTGTATTCTATCCGACTTTATAAATGGAACAAATTGAGATATGCAAAAATGTTAGTGCTGTTTAGATAAATTCTTCTAGATATCTGCTCAAACCATGCTTGAGCCTGGTTAAAGTGGCTGGTGGCAGTAAAGATAACTGTTTAGTGTTTTTATTAAACTAAAGAAACAGATGGATCAAAAGAGAAATTTGAAAAAAACTTGACACTAAAATCAAACTGTGCTTTATCTAGGGTCAAATACATCTACTACCTTCTTCTTAAGCACAAGTTTGCTCAGTCCTATCTGAAAGTTTGCTCTTGTACCCCAAACATCAAGTATTCTTCCTGTATCCTTTTTCTGCTTATCTAAAACTTAATAATCCCAGTACAGCAATTGTCCTTCAAGTGACTTGGCATGCTGTGAGAAGAACAAGGACTGCTACACAGACTCTCCTTGGAAAGGAAATTATATAATATTGATTTT
Organism: Eidolon dupreanum; assembly: GCA_028627145.1. NCBI lineage: Eukaryota > Metazoa > Chordata > Mammalia > Chiroptera > Pteropodidae > Eidolon > Eidolon dupreanum. The sequence goes on from CM053510.1 coordinate 23,340,839, forward strand.
TTTTTTCATGTGAATAAGTAATTTGATCTTGGAGAAAACATCTGTGTTCAGAATGCATTCTGAGTACAGTGAAGGACTTAGATGTTTATATCATGATACTTAAAGATATCATGGCAAATTTACTTCTCTCCATCTCAGTTTTGATCTCTAATTCTGTCTAAATTTTTACCACTAGAATTAGAATGCTGGTTTTTATTTTGTTCATTTTGTCATTTATTTTTTCATTCTTTGAATATTATATAAGTAACCCACGTACAGTGGGTCAAAAAGACATCAACATACAATATCGATTCTTCATATTATATGTCATTAGGGACTACAAATTAAAACAGGAATGAGATACTACTGTACATCTATTAAAATGACAAAAATTCAAAATACTGACAACTCAAAATGCTGTGGAAGATATAGAACAGAAATTCTCATTCATTGCTGGTGAGGATACAAAATGGTACAGCCACTTTGGAAGACAGTTTGGCAGTTTCTTACAAAACTGTACGTACTCTTACCATATGATCCAGCAATCATGCTCCTTGGTATTTACCCAAAGGAGTTAAAAACTTACATCCACATAAAACCTGAACAAGGATGCTTATAGTAGCTTTATTCCTTATTGTCAAAACTAGTAAAAAAAAAACCAAGATACAAGTCAGCAGGTAAATGAATGAATAAACTGTTATACATCCAGACAATAAAATATTATTCAGTGCTAAAAAGAAATGATCTATTAAGTTATGTAAAGACATGGGGTAAACTTAAATGCACACTACTAAGTATAAGAAGTTAAGAGGAAAATGCTATATGCTGTAATATTCAAACTATACAACATTCTGAAAAAAGATAAAGTTGTGGAGACAGTAAAAAGATGATTGTTTTCTAGGGGGTTAAGAGAGGTGGAGATAAATAAGCAGATCACGAAAAATTTTTAGGGCAGAAAAACTATTCTTTATGAGACTGTAATGGGGAATGTGTGTTATACATTTGTTAAGCTCATAGAATGTACTACAACACCATGAGTAAACACTAATGTAAGGAATGGTCTTTGGGTGATAAGGGTGTGTCAAAGTTAGTTTATCGGTTGTAATAAATGTACCATTCTTGTGTGGGATATTGACAGTGGAAGAGGCTACAAGTGTATGGGAATATAGGATATACAGGGTATCTGTACTTTCCACTCAATTTTGCTGTGAACTTAAAACTGCTCTAAGATATAAAATCTATTAAAATAAACAAATGTATTCAACTTTATTAAAAACAAAAGAATATATAACTTTCAATCTACAAAACAATAATTGGTATATTTTCCATTTAAACCAAGATATTGGATCATATATATAAAATATATATTTCTTAAAAAAACAATATTCATATGATTGCATAGAGACATACTAATAAACATTTTTAAAAACTATATAATAAAACTACTTTAATTTTCATAGTAGCTTTACACCACAAAGATCCCTTTGAAAGTTCATAAAGTAGCAGATTAATAGTTAAATATTTGAGATCTATTGAAATATGGACAGTATATTAGAGATCAAAAATTAAATTATAAATATTCTTTTTGGTGTTTGCTAAAATAACAGAAAAATAATAAATAAGCACACTAAACAAAGAGAATATAACAGTTTTTTTAACTGATATATTTTTACAAATGTACATATTGTAAATAAAATTAATACAGTTGATTGTATTGATCATTTTTGGTCTTTATAAACTTTTCATAAAATCTGATCAATAAAATTACAATATGCTTTTAAATATATTTTGCTTTAATTTAGATACCATTCATGTCAGCAAATTTTTTTTCATTTTTATTTGATATTTATGTTAGAATTTTGAATGAGTATTTCATTGTATGACTCAAAATCATAACTCCTGCTTCTAAGATTGTGGTCCCAGCAGGAGAGAATATGCATGGTAGGTAAATATTATTTATTGTTTATTGAATATTTGAAGCATCTTAATTTTAAAATCAAATTATCTTCAACTTTTTGTAGTTATTTGTATACACAAAGTCACAGGCTCTGGCTTTGGCCATAAAGAACTGATGCAGAAGTACACACCGTCAGCCCCCATACATGTGACTCGCTCATCCTACTCACCTTACAGACACAGAAATGCTCAAATCTAGCTTTATCTCTGTTCCATTGTACAAATCTCTCTTGCTAAGACATCTGTTTTACCTACATATGTATTTTTTTTTTTTGCAAGTACTCAGCCCATCCTTTTCATTATAGCTAAATATCTTTATTAAGGATACTTTTATTTTCCTTAAACTAGAACCAAAAATCCCTCAGTTGAAAATAAAGGAATATAATTGAACTTTAAGTGCTTTAACTCATCACAGACTTGACATATCCTCATAATAATTAACTCATGTAACAGTAAGGTGAGGACATTTAGATTAGTGAATCTCTTAGGTGCACCGGGCAAATAAAAAAGCAAAGCCAAGATTCAAACCTAGGTTTTGACCTCTATCAGGTCTTCCGTCTCCATGGCCCAAGCTCATAATACACTCTCCATCCTCCCACTCAAAGTCTGTTTATGTACATAAACACTCAGCTTAAGAGGAATTCTCTTTTTGTGAAGCAATTATTGTCATGCTATACAAAGCACTTTCCACAACACAGATACTTTTGAAAGAACATTTTTTTGTCTGGAGTGGTGCCAAAGTAAAGAAGAGGAAGGCAGAAAAAATTCCTCTTGAAAAAAATTCCCAAAGCAGCTAAGAAATGTCTAGCACTAGTGCAAAGCCTCAAAGTTATAACAACAAAAGAAAGTTTTCACCATCTGGGATTTTATAATCTAACCTCTATATGTGTAAAGAATGAGAGAAACTCTACAATCTAGAGAGATAGTAATACTGAAACAGTTTGCTTACCTACTTATCTTTACTAAGAACTTCCTATATGCCAGTGAGTCTCAAAATGTGTTTTCTGGAACAGCAAAATCAGTACCACCTGGGTACTTATTAGAATAAAAAATTATTAAGGCCCAAATTGACCCAAACTTACTGAGTCAGAATCTCTGATAGAGTCCTGGCTATTGGCATTTAACAAGCCTTTCAGGTGATTTTGCTGCTCACTCAAGTTTGAGAAGTACTGATGAAAGCAAATGTAATAACTTGCTCCATATTTATGCAGACAGAATCTAATGGCATTCCATTTCTGGTTCTGTGCTCACAGCTAAATAAAAATCTCTCTAGTTCATATCACTTACAAATATTTTAAGTTAACTACTCCCATTCTTTCACTTCCACCAGCCCACCCTGAGTGATTTTAAATAATATAAATTATCAGACTAACACATGGCTACCTTCAAATGTTACTCTAGTGTCATTACTAAGCAGCCCTCTCGAATATGGTAAAAGCACACCCATAAATCTTTCTGGCTGCAGTACTGTGACGGGGCTATTTTTCTTGATGATGGGAATACAATCTTGACAGCCTTTAACATAAACCTTGCACTGTATACTCTTCATGAATAATAAATCAGCCATGTGAATAGTCTTTCTAATATCCACTTTCACAGACATTCCTTTGGTATTTTGTAAGGGTTTTAAAACTTAACATTGTCCCTGCCTGACTTGCAGTTATGGTTCCCAACAAACTTATCAGGATTTTGATGCCAAATGCAGATTTGGTTAGTGTTTTCCATTCAAGTCTTATTAAAACTTAGAGGTAGACTTTTTCTAAGTTACTCTATCAATCTTAGCATAGTATTTTAACCATAGAGTCAATAGCTTATAGTCATAGATAGTGATTTATAAATTACTCATTAGTAATAAAAATGACTGTTCATTTATAAGTTGAAGACATTTCATCTTGCAATTTGCATGCATAGTTTTATATCTTATGGTTCTCCTAATGGCCTTATGAATGAGGTGCCAGAATGCTCATTTTGAAAGTGAGATAACTAAGGCTGTGTATTTCACATTAAAATATTGCATTGTTCTAATCTTGGGTGCTTATGTGATGTTTTTACTAGTTAAAAGGTTCTGGGTTTAGCTCTGTGTGAAAGACACTCAGAATAGAAGAATTTTAACTAAGACGGAGTTTCTTTATCTGACTTTCTGACATAAAAGTCAAAGTGCTTGACTCTACTTCTTGACAGTGTTGAGAGCCAAACTCCTTCTGAATTGATGTGTTGCCGCCTCTCTGGTGTTGCCCTTCTCTGTGGTCCATGGTGTCCTAACCTCTATGACTACATTCAACCATTAAGGAAGAGGAAAGAAAAAGAATAAACGCTTTTTCTTTATGGATACAACCTAGAAGTTACCAGCCTCTCTTCTGTTTGTAGAACAGTGGCCAGAACTTAGGTATATAGTCCCAGGAGGTAGCAAAGGAGGCTGGGAAATGTTAAATCTAAGTGTCAATTTGCTCAGAAAAAAGTCGAGTACCTTTTAGAACAGAGAGAATAGCTATTAGAAGAGAACTATCAATTTTTTTTTTTTTTTTTTTTTTTGCTACATTTGGTCACTCTTCTCTCACCTCAATTCAGAACCTGGATTTTAACTCTTGAGATAGGTAGTAAAAACTGGTAAGTAACAAATCTGCAGTACTAAAATTAATTAGTAGAATACATGAGAACACTTTTCTCAGCTGACAACATTAGTCCACCAAGTGCCCCACACTCTATGAGTCTGCAGAAATTTGGTTCTTGCTCCCAAGCCACTTATTACCCATCTGGTGAGAAAACATCATAGATGAAGGGTTTAGTCAGTACTTCTCACACGGGGGCCTTTGAATTACCTTCAGAATCAACTAAGGTGTTTAATAATATATCAGAATCTTGGTCCCTGCCCAGGCTAGTGAATCAGAGTCTGGAAATGTGGCCCAGGAACCAACATTGTATTACTCCCAGAAGAATCACATTAAGCAGAGTGAGAGAAAGAAATGGATACATTTTGATCCTTCGGAATCCCTTTGTCTTATCTTATGTCCTCCATTACTAATATCTTTCTACAGTATCTGCAGTTTAGTCTTTCTATGCTTATTAATCCCTGGCAGGTATTGAGCTCAAATGTTACAGAAGAAAGATATACAGAATCATCAAAAATAGTCAAACTTTCAGGTGTTATCTTATACAAACTTCTTAACAGTGCTGCAAAGTAACCAATAAGGTATAGTGTTTCTACTTAACAGATAAGTAAATTAAATTGACATTCAAGAGGGTCAAGGGACTTACACTATGCCACACAGCTCTTAAAAGTAAAGAAGGGCTGAGATCTTTATCTGACCGCAGGTTCTGTGCTCTTCACCTTTTTGCCACTGTCTCCCAAATAACAAGAAGGTTGAGGACATAACCCCAAGCATAGAGCAAAGGTGGTTTCAGCTTTGCCAACTCTGACCCAAAAGGATATGCATTTTGGTACCTCTCTCCTCAGTGCTTACAATTTATTCCAACTAGAAGGCCTATTTAGCAATTTTTCATGTTAAAAATAATAGCTAAGGTCAGAGAGTTGTTCTGAAGGAAGTGGGAGGGAAATGATACTGAATGACTACCCCCAGCGCTAATCTAGGCTCTTCACGTAACACAAAGAGAATAACTCACACTTGGAAGCCCAAAGCTTTTGTCACTCTGTCATTCTAACTTATGCTGGGCTTATAGTGTAAATGATCAATTATCCTGCATTTTACCTGTATTTTCTTCTAATTAAGTTCAATCATGTAAAGAATATTCACTACCTAAGAAAGTTAGAAATGCATGTAAGATTTTGAAATCACTAAATGCCATTTCGCTTTTGAAATTTGGAAAGACCTACAGCTTGTACAAATCTTGCACCCACATTTGACTCTTCTTGCGGTACACCTGCTGTGATATGTGCTTTTAGACTAACACTGGGGCTTTAAAGCATTAGAGTCTGTGAATGAACTGTCATCACATCTGTCTTAATTTCATTTCCATCTGCTCATGCGGTGTGCACCTGTACTTGGCTGATTAGACAAGAACAAGGGGGAAAAAGTCTTCTAATACCGTTCTCCTTGCAGTCAAAATGAAGCCTTCACTGTTTAATTGATAGAGTGTTAGAGAGGAAAAAGAAAAAAAACAGAACAGAATTCACAAGACAAATATTTTAGTGCTAGGTCTCCCATTTACAGGCTTTCACCATGGCCATATCTATTCTGTTCTAAACCTCAGCTTCTCCATCTGTAATTATGTCTGCCTCTTCACTACATCAGTATGAGGATAAAAGGAAACAATAAATGTGAGAGTGCTTTGTAAATGTAAAAAATGCAATTATTTCAGATGCCATATATTTAAATGTCATTGAGAGGGAAGCAAAAACTAAAACTTACAAAGTAGTGTTTTACTAAAATATGCAATTTACTAGTTGATTTAAAAAAAAATCCATATGTGCTTCTACTGCTTCCATATGCTTAAATTACTCTTCATTTTGATGAGTATAAATGGGGAATCAAAACATGCAGAGAGGACTGTTGAAGAATTGATAGGTAATTACCATTTAAAACATGTTTTTAATTCTCCAAAATGCTTTAATCTCCTCAAATAGTTTAATAGATACACTACTGAGTTACTACAGCCAGGGCAGGGAACAAAGCGCTTAGATTAGGGAGTACATCTGAGACTGCAGCAAATAGAGAAAGCAAATATAGCATGAAATCATTCCAGATGGATATAAGTACCCATAATTAGTAGCAAACATTGTGCAAAGCATATTAGAGGGAATAAACCTCCTTCAGAATGCTACTGAATTAGACTAGCACTGGTTTATGAGGTAAACTTTCAGTAATTGTAAGTAAAGAGTGAGACAAGTTTGCCAATGATAGCAACTACTCTGATATAAGAAACAGACAGCCTAATGCAGAGTGATGTGGGAAAAGATAGTGTCTGGACACATAAAAGGGAATATGAACAACCTTAACATTTATTATAACTAGGAAGAAGGTGGAGAGAGGGAAAGAGGGGACCAGGATAAGAAGAGGGAGGGAGACAAGGAGATGAACGAAGAGAGTCAGGAAGAGGAGAACAAGAACAGAATCATATGTAACTAACTGAAAGTCTGGTTTTCTATAACTTCCTTATTAAGGTAGGATAAGGAATGGAAATATAATTGGATAAGGACCTGTGTATTATTTTAGTTTGGAAAAATTACTTCCTAATGTAACTCCATGGCACATTGCACATAAACCTCACCCCAAAATATGGGTCAATAATTCTCACAAAAATGGTTTCATTGACTTCATAAAGTTCTGAATTAAAGAATTTCTCCAGGTGCTATTAAACAATTTTTAATGTGGGTTTTAAGGAATACTGGCTCTGTGGAACAGTGGTAGTGATAACCTCACAAATGACTCTGATTAAATAAAGTGTAGAAAAATTGCTCTTTGCTGAAGACATCTCAGAACCTGATTTAAAGACAACCTTCAGCAGTAGATTGAAGGTCATGGTACTGTAGTGGAATTCAGACTTTCTTGAAAAGTCTTTCTGACAATTCAAATAAAGAATGAAGTGTCCATATGGGATAAATTCAGTATGACAGCACAATGTATAGAATGGGTGATCTCTGGAATCAAGCATACATCATGACTGGTTGACGGTAACTGATTGATAGGAGAGCTGACAAAATTTCAAGATTAATTATAGCCAGATAAAAAGGAACATTATATTAGTGATTTAAAGTCATTTATCGACTATTTCTATAGAGGAAATTATTGTTGACAGCCTCATTAGTAATCAACATAATTAGAAAATGTTTTTAAGGTATCAAATTTGTTTTAAAATATTTAAATAGAACATGAAACACATGGTAAGAGAGAGAAAGTGAAAGTATAACAAAATGGTATTTTTAAACACTACAAAGAGATAATAAATTTTTATAACCTTTTTAGGAAATAACTTGAATAATATTATCATTTCTTAAGAATGAACCTAAACATTAAGTATAGGGGAAAAAGAAGCACCAGGCAAAAAGTTATTCATCTAATGTTTTATAATAATATGAACCACGGAATTAACATACATGTTTTTCAGAAAAGAAGTTTAAATAAACATTCGTCCCATAGTTTGTTTCTCTTACATTTAGATTGTGATCTGGGACACCAGTAAAGAACAACAGCTATTGCATTTCTACCAATTAAATGATCAGGCTAAAGAGTACAATCAAATAAATCTTTGCTTTCAATAAGAAAAATTTTAACCAAGAGCAACTCTCTTATGATTTTTGTGCAACTGATAGTTGTGACAGATTAAAACAGACCTAATTTCTTGTGTAATTCTTGAGTGAGCAGTATCAAGAACACAGAGAATTTAAGATACTTTGGGGGAATTTATTACAAATTTCTTCACTCAAGTCCTTACTCTGAAACCAGGGAATTACACCTTCAAGAAACAGATTTCTTGATTTAAAGTAATAGAAACAGATGCTTGCTAGGAGCCCAGGGGAACTCAGAAGGCTGAGCAGAAAAAATTTTCCAAGATTAAACTGCTGCTACTATTAATGGATCTTCCAAGATATTCTCTAAGCCTTCAAAATTCTGGTAGAAAACGTATGATCAGGAGATTTGGGTAATGTGATTGTGCAAGAGAACAAATAGCAAAAGGATCTGGCTTTCCTCATCTCCCATAAACAGTAGGCAGCAGAAGGAGGCAGCAACACTACAATTAATGGAAAATGTCTCCAGATGGAAGAATAAGATGCTAATAGAAAAAGGGATAGTTTGGCTGTTCTTAAGCCAAAAATGATCAAAGTTTACTACAATAACCTCCAGAGTCACTTTGTACTCCAGGGCAATTATAAAAAACATGAAACATTCTATTCATAAAACCATGTTCTTTATAACAACAATACATGCTTTCCTATTTTTAAGGGGTCCCTGGTCATTCCCAACCCAGAATAGTATCTAACTGAATCATGCTTATATAACTTTTTAGATAATTCTAGTTAGGCGCTCTTGTCTATCAGGTCTTACCTGCTTGTACTTAATTGTCACTTCATTTGCCATTTAAATTTTTATCTGGTTTTGCTTAAATGTCTCGCTAGGAATGATGGTCACTGAGTCCAGGGTGGTTATCCTTTAAAAGGAGACAAAATTCTATGATTTTCATTCTTTAGTAGACTAGAAAGTTCTTACTGTTATTTTCTCTTTATTTAGGACATTCAATATCCTTCCTGTTACTGTTAATAATTTTGTCTGTTAATTTTAATAATAATAATAATAATAATGTCTGTTAATAATTCTGAAACTATCTGTAAAGAAAATTTCCCTAAAGAGACGTGTCTGGAATACCAAGATAGATTGTGCTTCAATCTGCCTTTAACCCTATCCCATTCCAGTAACATTTACTGAGATTCTGCTATATATCCGACTTTCTGATTAGAACTGGGATATGAAGATAAATGAAGCCTGCCACCTGCCTTCAATATACAATACATTGAGAAATATAGACAGACTGAACGAGCTAAACTGCTGACACGGTAAATGCAAGTTATTGATATCATCTATGTTTTATGGAACCCAGAGGACGGAAAATTGGCATCTATGGGAGGCTGGGAAGGCTTCTCAGCAAAACTAATATTTACATCTTGGTTTGAAAATGGCAGTACTAGGTCTCTCTCTCTCTCTCTCTCTCTCTCTCTCTCTTTCACAAATACACACACACACACACACACACACACACACACACACACACACACACACACACAGAGGCCTGTACCTTTAACTCAAGCTAGCACTGAAGCTGAAACTAAGTGTGGAGTAAGGAGAACCAGAGGGAAATACAGAAAAGTTTACAACCTCAATAAGAGTGGCTCAGGGACTAAGACATTATCTGAAATGTGAAGTTTGATTAGAAAAGCAGAATGTCAGAGGAGGAACACTTTGATACAACAATAGCAGGAAAGAACAGTCTTTTATTATGACATACAGCTTTGTCCACGGATGAGGGGGCAGATTTAAATGTCAGGTTAGTTTAGAGGAAAAGTAGGGCTGGGCTAAACTTAGATCAGACAAAGTTAAACAGACAGAGTAGAAATATTTCCTTAAGACAAGAAAGGAAGAAACTTCAATTTCACATAGATCAAAAAAATATTCATCTGTTTAAAAGACAATGTGTATGCTCCTCTGCAACATCAATACCATTTTACCCTCTTCAGTCTAAGCTAACCTCTCATTTTTTTTGCCTGCATGTGTGTAATAGTGTTTTTAAATCTACATTTGCTTAATTTACCTAACTAACTAAAAATTCCCAAAGACTATGTCATAGGGTAGAAAATCTCTTCTATTTTGTGAATAGATTCCCAAAGATGGTTTGGAAGAGGTTCCAAAGATGCCTGACAAGGATGCAAAACACTCATGGCCATATCAATAAAATTTGTTATGTGAGCAAATTTTTTGATGGTTGCTGGCTCACTCTTTAATTCTCCCCATTGTGTTGCTCTTCCGTGTTCCTGGCCACATCTAGAGAAAAGCTTCAATGAGGTAGTCATGATCATTAACACCTGCTGGATGCTTTTGACAAGGATAGTGTGAACCTGCTTGAAGTGAGTCTAAGGCAGCAAGAATGGGAGGCAGAAAGGTCAAGAAGGCTAGAAGCAGCTGGAGGGAACAAGTAGTACTGAAGCTTAAAATACCTTCTGGGAGGTTTTTAATCCATCCTAATATTGTTACACTTGGGTCCAAAGCAGGTGCTCATCAGGGCATAGCATTTGTAGCACCCCCTAGATTATTTTGTTTTGTTTAAATTATGATGATGATCCCAACTAGAAAACTTTTGTTCATAAGATGACTGGACAAGGTTTAATGAGAACTATGAGGATCCTGGCCATGCATCAGAACAGGAGGGTTTAGGTTTTACATATATGAATATATGCATTTCTCAAAAAGTGATACTATGTTTGAATAAATCACCTAAGATTCTTTTTTTATATACTTATATTCAACTGAGTTCTAATATCAGTACTTATTAGTTGTGATACTGGAAAATATGAGCCAAATTTACACTTTAAAAAGAATACCCTTGTGATACACTGCAGCATAGTTTGACAACTACTGATATAGATAAACAGAGTATAAGGTGTTGGCCAGCCTCTGTGTATATGTGTAGAAGGAACTTCTGAGGTAAGAAAACATCTGATATTCTGAAGTTTTGCAGTGCTGAGAATTTGCCCCAAATTACTTTAAAAAACATGTATCATGAGAATTAAAATAGTGAGACAATGTCTTATAGGACATCTAAAAATAACAGGAGCATTTCAAGTCACCATAAGAGTGAAGCAGTCCTGTCAACGGAAATCCAAGGAGACTGTAGTCTCTAGTCACGCCTAAAGTCAGCCCACCTGTTACAGTTTCTAATCAAAAACATCAGGAGCAGAAGAGCGAACACAAAAACTTGAATGAGAGAGAGAGAGAGAGAGAGAGAGAGAGAGAGAGAGAGAGAGAGAAGCTTCAGAGAAATATATCTACTAAACCCACTGATCCTTTGAAATGTTGTCAAAAGGAAAAACATGTCAAAACCTAAGAATAGCCATTAATCCAGAATATTATGCAAGTGAAAATTATACCTGATACATCCCTGGAGGCTTCAAATCTAAGTTTTCCTATTCTCTGTAGTCTTCTTTTATCGTGAGAATGCAAGGAATTACTATTGCCTCCTAAAAGAAATCCTTCCTCCTTCCTTTGATGGAAATGTACTATTTTATTAATTTATCTTCTTAAAGTAAAAGAAAGACTATGGTCCATATTTTATGCTCTGTCGATTGGGTTACCTAATACCTCTTCAAAAGACTTTTTGAAGACATGGTTTTTCACTATGCTTTTGTCGGTGTCCTCCTTCCCTGGGAAAGACTGAAATTAGTACCATTTGCAACACCTGTACACCTCAGCATAGCCTCAGTCTATCCCCAGACTCATTTTCCACTGAACTCTTGGGAGTACTAACAATCACTTTTCTAATTAAACTGATTATTTTTCAAGTGCTGTTTCAAGTTCTGTCACTTCCTCGTATTCTACATTTCTGCAAGGATTGAAATCGGATGAAATCTACCAAACCTAGCAAAATGGTAGCCATTCCTATGAAAGCTTCCTAGATTTCCAAAGACCTCCAAAAACTTTCTGAATTTTATCATGTACCTATTATGTTGACAGATGCACCTAGCCATATATATATGTTAAAGCAGGATAGTAACTTCCTTGCACTCTACTCGTCTTTGCATGTAGCAGTGCTCTACACACAGTAGTATTTGATAAACATTATCTACATTTTCTCTTTGACATAGTTTTGTAACATTACAGAAAAATTGTGCTTGTATGTGTGTTACTAAATGGATCCTTAAATCTGGCAGATGTCACTTTGCTTCTGAAAGAAACTCTTGAATGGTTTTCCCTTAGAATATCATTACAGAGTGGTTGTCATGGCCAACAGAATAATAAGATAGTCACTGCAGGTTTCAAAAAGAAATATGTCTAATTTCCTTTCCTGATGGGGTGGTTATACAGAGAATTACCCTCAGGAGATTATTTGGTTCTCTCTGTGAGCTAGGTATTGTGTGGAGAGCTCTTTAGTTATAGTCTCATGAGGCTGTTAAGGAAGAAGAGAAGACTAAGGAATATTCATGACAAGTTTTGAAGAAGAATATGAGACAATTAGAAAGGAATCTAAAAAAGAAAGTAAAATATATCACTCAACAGAGTCAAGAGTATTACTGGAAAATCATAGTAAAGACATTTAGTGTGAATGAGGGGAAAACTGTTAAAGAGTCTTTTACGGGGGGAAAAACAATAGAGCTGCTGGCAGCAGGGGCTGGTTTTTGATAATTCCTCAGACAGAGTATTGAATTATGCTACATTCTCTATGTCCCACAGCCTGTGCTGGATGGGCAAGTCAGGGCCATTTAAAGGAACTAGGAAACAAGAAACAAAAAAATTGGACTCTAGATTTTAACTTTTGAAAAGTTATTAAATATTTTCCATGGGAAAATCTGAGCCGACCAAATCTGACTATTGTTAAAACTCTCCACAAATATTTAAGGTAGATTAAATGATTCTACTTCATAAATGAGAAAAATGTAAGTATTGACAAAACCAAAAAAAAAAATAGTTAACGTTTACTAAGAGCTTTCAAAGTTCTAGGAACTTTGTTAAGCATCCATCAGTTTCCAGATGAGACTACTTTAGAAGAGCTAACCCACATTTTTGAGGTCAGAAAAGCAGCATGTGGCAAAGCTGTTGTTCAAACTCAACTTGTTTTAACTGCAAAAACCTTGCCTTTTACTTCCATTCTATAACCTTACTGTGAAGCTTGCCTCAGCACCCTTCATAATCATATTCACTAGCATCAAGACTTCTCACCTTTAAGTAATAAATGTGGAGTAAGAGGAATTCAACAACCATGGAGTGAAAAATGCTAATCCAAGTTTACTTGAATTATTGGAACTAAAATACTTGTTCCACCAGTATCCAGCTGTGGGATTCTGAATAAACCTACAATTCTCTGAACATCAAATTTTAAAACAGAGTGTAGTGAACATTTTTTTGTTTGTTCTTCTATCCCAAATCCATCCCCTAAATACCCTACCACCATCACATCCTTACACACGCACACTTTTTTGTGAAAACAGCCCTGATTTTGGATTGTGGCTCCACATTTTCATGACTTTATTCTCCTCATCTCAAGGAGTGAAATTTGTGAACCATCATAAGCCAGACATAGGCCTCACTGCCCCAGTCAGAATGATAGGTTTAAGAGCAAACTGATTCATTCCATCAGTGTTAATCTCCATCTAAGGACTGTACTGTTCACAGCCTTAATATCATTCAAAAGGCAATAACGTAGCAAAATTTTCTAACTTTATATGGTCCATTAAAGTTCTCTGCATTTGGCAATAGCTCTTATTTTTCCAGATGTTCTTGGCAAGACAGTCAACACAGGTAAATATACAGAGCAATGCGACATTATCCTACATTCCATTTCTCTAGGTGTGAAGTTAGCGACCTCTTAGAAACTTTCTCTCCCAATAAGAAAGGCAAACAACTTTGTCCTAGTAAGTTACTTGGGTTGCCTTGGAAACCAATGTGCTGTTGGAAAAAAATAGTTTTATCTTTGAAGAGAGCATCTCTCAATACAGCAGTTTTATATATATATATATATATATATATATTTTTTTTTTTTTTCAGGAAAAAGAAATAAGGCAGAAAAATAATTATATTTTCCATTCTGGGGAGAGAACAAGGCATAGATGACAAAATTCAGTTTCGGAAAGACAGGAGAAAGATACCTCTCTAAAGACAGGGTCCTCAAAGTGTACTCAATAATTGTCACTGAAGAAGAGGATTTGCTGAAGCCTATTTAGAATGAGGTCTGTAGAAGGTCATGCTTCCTTCTGGGAACAGTTCTAGACATTGTATGTCAGAGACACTGTGATAAATATGATGAAAGTTATGGGTCCTATCTCCAGAAGAAAAGTACAATAAGAATCTGCAAATCATTTAAGGGTCTAGAAAGACTACCTGAATCCTATGCATGAATCCAAGATTCAAAATACTTGAACAAGGATATACCCCAATGAAGGCAACTGTAAGATTGCTCGGTCTAAATAAATTTACATGAAGACCTGATATATGATATCTATTAGGGATTATAGCTTTAAAAATACAAGATTTATACCAAAGGGGTGAAAATGAAGTGGAAGGGAGTGGCTGGAAGTATGTTAAATGACTTTAAATTATAAAAGAACTATTTCATGGAATTCACATTGGTTTACCCTGAATGCAGCTCACGATGGTAAAATAATTATAGTTCCCATTCAGTAAGTGTTTATATTGTGCCAGGTATCATTCTAAGTGCTTTACACATATTAACAGTGTTTTATATTTACAACAAATCCAAAAGTTTCTGTGCCTTAAAGCACAGAAAGAAAAATAACTTATTCAAGAATTTGTACCTGAAAAGGGGCAATGCCAGGATCCAACCAAGAGAATTGCTTAGAGAGACCATGATATCACCCTCTTCTGCTGTACAGTCTCACTAGTAAAATGTGTGGGGAACAAGATTTTGACTCAATATAGGGAAATGTTTTATTATAATTAAGTTGTCTTACCACAATTTTCTTTTTGAAATCATCATGTTTTTCATATTAACATTATGCTAAAATTGTAGGAAAGAATTCACTTAGTATGTTCTGAATAATTGTAAAAGATTAAGAAAATTTGTCCTATATGTTTTGGTAAAACTAAAATCAATGGGCTTGGATTTTTTGCTTTGGGAAAAATTCTACCTAAAAATTCAGTTTCTTTAATGGTTATGTCAATTCACTGTATTTTTTTTTTTTTTTTAGCCAGATCTGGTAATTACACATATCTACGTAATTGTTTAAGTATTAAAATATACTGTCATACTTTTTTAAGATAATTCTCTTGTTTTATATTTTAAATATATTTGGTATTTGGATTTACACTCTCTTTTTAATTTATAATATTGTTAATTTTAGACATCTTTTTGACCAACCGCTTTGAAATCTATTTCATTAGATTTTTAAATTTATTGGTGTTTGTTTTTCTTATTTTCTTTTTCACTAATTTCTTCATTTTTGTCTACTATTTCTTTGCTTGGGTTCAATTTATTTTCCTTTCTAATTTTTAAGTTAGATATTTGGCTCAATGATAGTTTAGTTAATCTTTTTAATATAAGAATTTAAATGTACCCTTCCCTTGGACTATTATTAAAGCTATATTATACCAATATTAATGTATTTTCATTTTACTTAATTTTAAATATTTAACATTTTTATTGTTTTTTTTCCTCTGACCAATGAGCTATTTAGAAGTGTTTACTTATAAACCAAAAAAAGCATATTTATTGTTATTAATTAGTAGCTTAAGAGTTAGAGATTATGGTTGTCAGGTTAATAATTCTATTTTATAGCTGAATAGAGTGTATATTCTCTAATCATTGGGTGAAGAGGTCAACATTTCCTTATTAAATCAACCTTGTTGACTGTGTTTATAAAATAGCATACATCTTAAGTGACTTTTTTCTCTAATTGACCTATTGGATACCTAGACTCATGTGCCATATCTTAAACTCTAATAGATGTTCTGCTTTATAACTTATAAAACTATTATTAGGTTTATATATGTTTATAATTATTACATCATCCTAGGAATTGAATATTTTATATTAAATAAAGGTTCTCTGTTAATGATTTTGTCTTAAATATAATTTTGTCTGACACTAATTCATTTACTACAACCTTATTTTACTGTTCTTCTGGTATTATCTATATTTTTTCTATCTTTTTACTGTCAATATGTTTAAGTACTTATAGCAGTATTTACATTTTTAAATATAATCAATATTCTAGATGTTTTAAATAGATGTTTTAGTCTGTTTAGATTCATTGTGATAATGTATATGGTTTTACTGATGCTATGCTAATATTTTCTTTATATATTACAAAGTCTTAAGGGACATACTAATACTATCATCATTGTCATTACATTTTTTGTAACACAGAGACACCATAGAGGCAGCAATTTTTCTTTAGCTGTCCCTTTTTCTCATCCTCAACCAATATTTTCACTGTGGATACAGCCCCTTTGGGTATCCCAGCTTTATTCAAAGGCTTAAGTTTAGCAACTGGGCCCAAGGCCTGAAATATCTATTTATCAGTTAACCTTGTATGTGACTTTTGCCCCTAAGATACTCTTGACCTGGAGTTTATTTAACAATTTTGTTTCAATTGTTTATTTGCACTTGGAAATTATTATTTTCTCTTGAGAGTTTGAAAGGCATTTAAAAGAATATGTGCTATAATTTGTGAAAATCTAAATGTATTGAGCAAAGGAATTTTACTGAATATAAAATTTGGTATATGGTCAGAAATAGAATTCTATCTGCTACTGCTTCATTTTGAATTATTCTTACTTACCATATCTGCCCTATACAAAGAACCTTCCCAACCCAAAGCCCATTATTGCATACTACATTTTCTCATAGGAATTAAAAATACACATGGCATATTAAGTTCAATGACATATTTTGCAATAAGTTATCTGTATAATTGTATTTGTCATCAACATGCAGAAATGTTTAACTTTTTGGCTACTGCTGTACTAATTGTGGCTAACAAATGTAAGGCTGTCGGTAGATAGAATGATACTGATGACTCGATTTATTTAAAAGGACATGGAATGAGACATGACTTAAATATCAGGTCCTTGAAGATATGTTTTTTCTGATACATTTGTAGACTTGGAAAAATCACTTAATCCTATGATCTTAACCTTGACTGCATATTTGAATCACTTGTGGATCTTTAAATAATCCTTAAAGCCCATTTCCAAATATTCTGAGTAAATTTTTCAGGAATAGTCTCAGAAACAGAATATTTCTGGGAGATGCTCTAGTGTAGGTAATTTTTATAGGCTTCACAGATGATTGTATGTCAGACAGGACTAAACACTACTGATTTAAGCAATTTGTCTAGAACTTTTCCATCTGAAAAAGAAGACTGTGGACTTGGATAATTGTTAAAATCCTGCCCTACACTTTTATATTGTGCTGTTCTTCCTGATCCTTAACAAGCTTTGTAATTTGAACAAAACTCAGAACACAAGATAATTTGGTTTCAGGGAACCACTGAGTCTCTCTCAGACTTCTCTAATATGAGGCTCTGAGCTCTTCTGTGTTCCTGTGACAGAGCAGGCTGACATTTCCTTTGTCCTGATCTGAGAAAAACCTTACTCTTTGAAGCCTAAGGGTGGGAGGTGTAGACATTAAAAGGAAGAATGGTTGTGAAAAATAAGAATGAAAGTTATTCACTGAATTAAAAAACACACACATACATTAAACCAATAGTCTATAGAACTGAGGCTCTTCGCATTTGCTTCTTAAAAAGATTGCTGTTTAAATGCAATCAGAAAAATAAAATCACTCCTTTTTCCCTCCATATATCTTCAAAGTTCTGTTACATGAAATTAAGAAATAATTGTCATCTTCATTAATCTATTGGCATTATTAAAGAAGAGTAGTAATACACTTTTCTCTCTGTGGTAAAATATGACAGGGGCTGGATGCCATAATTTTTGAGCCAATAAAAAAATTCAGAGATTTACGGCATGGGCTATGTCCAGAAATGTTCTAATTACATTACTAGGCTGTGTCATCTGTACCAAGGAAAAAAGTTAAGCCTTAGTCCCATTTATGTTCTAACTCACTCACTATCATTTGATCCCCACCTCCGGATCATGAAAGATCCGACAAGAACAAACTGAGACAGCTATAATTTGACTATCACACAAAAGTGCCTCTAGAGTGTACAATGCCTTCAATTCCTTGTTAGTTTCATGGGAATTCATATTCTTTGAAATAAATTGTGTTTTAACAGTAATATGCCTAAGAGTAGGTAAGTCATCAGGCTGTCTTCAGGAACATTTGCAACGATCATTTAACAGTGACAAAGGATTCCATAAAGATAAAAGCCTAAAAATTTTTCTCCTCATCAATACCAAATTGTATTATAGCACTAAATTCAGCGGCATATGCAATTTGGGATATTAATGATTCATGACTTGGCTATATTTAGCACCATTTTTTATAGTAACTCAGTCTGCAGCCTAGAAGTTATCATTTCTTTAAAAATAGATGGTTTCTGAACAAAAAAATTGCCTTATTCCAGAAAATAGTACACCATTAATGAAACCAAATTATAAATCAAAAACCAGGTTTGCAGTGAATATTTTTTTCAAGAATTGAGGAATGCACAAAATAGAGTTTCTAGAAGGTCATTTCTCAATCAGTTGCAACCAACCTTTTAATAAAATATTTGGAAGAATATGTACACAAAAAAACTAAAAGAATTACGAGTGAACTCAGATATAATTCTGTAAAACTCTCATGAGAAAACAATCTGCAACTTGATTTCCTCATATATAGAATTGGAATGATAATTACAATTGTATCATATGGCTGTCATTAAAGTAAAATGAAATGTAAAGTCTAAAGTATTTAGAATAATGCCTGAAACATAAATTCTAATAGTTCGTAACAGCAATAGTGGTAGGGATGTGAAAGGAAAGTGGTTCTCAATTCAGGATTCAAGTATGGGCTTAATAAAAACTTCAAAATTCCTAAAATAGTATGTAAACACTTTGAACATATACATTTTTCTTCAAGCAGAGAGCCCAAATCTTTTCTCATTCGCTAAGTGTCAATAGTTCAAATTTTTTTTAATTTTTGTACTGAATATCTCATGATGTTATATAAATATAGTTTAAAGTGGAAAATAACTATACTTTTAAGCTGCTTAATTTAATAAATTGGGAAAAACTGCTTTAAAAAAAAACTCTGGTCATATAAAAGCAAAATTATCAGTCACAAACATGAACTGAAGTGATCTTAGATTTTTTTCCTAGACGTAACAGCCAAATGCTCTGCTACTACATGCAATCCACAATATATGAATTCTTAGTAAGAAAGGCATTACTAACCAAAATATGCACAGAGAACAGTGCATGGGAAAGAGCTTTACGCTTAGAGCCAGAAGACCTGAACTGTGTCACAGCTAATCTACAACCTTGGACCAGTGACTTAATTTATCTGAGTCTCAATTTATCTCTGAAAAACTATAAATAGCATAAACTGAGACATAACTGTTTCACAAGGTTGTAAGACTACAATAAGTTAGAATATATATGAACATTTTATAAAAATATTAAATACTGAAAAATAAAGATTATTGCTATGAATACTAATCAAAAATATACCCGTTTCTCCATAGTAAAGCCAGTAGAGTATAATAATTCCTTGAACTGTGAGTATCGGATGGATGTAGTTTTACCTTGCTCTGCTATATATCAGCAATGTGATCTTGGGAAAGTTACTTAATTAGATCATGTGTTAAATGGGGGAAATGATGACATGTAACAAATAGAGTTGTGGTATATAACAGGATTACTGTAGTACTTGATACATGCATACTTATAATATGTTATTATCTTTATTGCTCTTATAAATAATTATTATGCCACTGTATCTAAAATCTAGTCATCTGGAAGAAATTAAGTTATTACTAACCTGGGTTTGGTGAAGATCAAACACAAACACTCTGATAACAAGAAAGCATTACACTAAGATGGGGATCATCGTCAGGGATTAGCATGTATCAAGCACAGATGACTGGAAGTTCCAAGCAGATCATTCTAAACTCAAAGTCATTTAGCTTTAAAATGACCCACAAGTTATAGCCATTTTACAGATAAAGAGATGGTGATCATTGAAACAGTTCGACAAATCTGGAGTTCAAAATTTTATCTTTCTGTCCCTAAAGTTCTAAATCCATTCAATGTGAAATAAGCCACTGTGTGTTTCTAGGTACATGAATTTTCCTGTTTGAGACATGATTTTTTCCACAAGTCATTTTTAAAATGTAGAGCATTTGTCATCCTGATACATTTTATCTATAGCTCTGATCATTATCTGATAACATCTTACTTTGGTCCTCATTTTTTTTCACATGTCTTTGGTTAATAATGGCTTCCTTTCAAAGCTTCTCAGGTCTGAGACAATACATACATATTAATTTGAAAATGCATTTTCCATCCTATCTGTTCAGAAGCCTTAGCCAACAATACCCTATTCATTCCGAGTAACCACCTCTTGTCCAAGTAAACCTAAAATCCTCCTGCCTTGTGTTTTCAGATACAAATCTCTTAATATAGTCTAGTAAGTATATTAACTAGTATTTAAATGATTATGCCTACGAAGAAAAGCACAAAAAATAATAAATATGGTACATAATTATAAGAGATCTTCTACCATATATTGGAAATAGCAGGGGAGAGGGAGAGAAGGGTAGGACGCAGAGGCAAATAAGAAGGGATGGACATTGGAGGACGTAAATTCTATCCACCATTCTTGATCAGTTCAAAAGCTTCCCATAGCTGGTGTTTTTGTTATTGTTAATGTTGTTGTTATTATCATCTTATTTTGAAAGATTCTAAAGGTGATATAACTTACAAGTAGATTTAAAGAAAAGTTTATTTTTTGTGAACCATTTGAGAGTTGTGTGCACTTTCTACCAACAAGGATATCCTCAAATAACCTCAACACAAGCATCAGAAAAACAAACAAACAAACAAACAAACAAACAAAAACGAATCAGCACTGATCATTGCTACCATCTAAGCTTAAACTCTATTCGACTTTCTGCATTTGTCCAAATAATATTCTTTATTATAAAAACTTCCAGTCCAGAAGCACATTTTCCATTGGGTTGTCAGTTTTCTTTAGTCTCCTTCAATCATCCTAAGCCTGTTTGGTAACTTTTGTGACCTCCATAATTTTGGAAATTACATATGAGTTATTTTGTAGGATATCCCTTATCTTGGGCTAGTCTGATATTTCCTCTTGATAAGATTAAAGCTATGTAACTTCAGGAGAAATATCACAGAAATAATATTGTGTTTTTCTCATAATGTTCTATCAAATATCCAACAAATTTTATTTGCCTTTTTAATAGTTCTTAATTTTAATTTAGATGGTATCTGCCAGGTTTCTCTGTTATAAAAGCATTAATAGGAATTTGGGGAGGAAGCATTTAAAGACTATGTAAGCATCCCAATCTTCAAACTTCTCATTGTTTTTCCTTCTTTCTCTCAACTTTCTCTCTCTCTCTCTCTCTCTCTCTCTCTCTCTCTCTCTCTCTCTCTCCTTTTCCTTCCTTTCTTCTGTTTTTTTCTTAGTATGATAGATATAGCACTTTAGTACTTTCTTCTGATTATGTATATAATTCAAGTTTATTGCATAAAATCCAAACAATATATAAAAGTGAAGAAGAAAATTTTTTTAAAAACTTGAAATTTTACCACTATTATCTAACCACCATGAACTTGCTGGTGAGCATCCTTTTGCTGATTCAATAATTTAAGCAATCCCTCTGGGTCAAATACTTAATCTTTCTGATCTCCTCCTTTTCTCTTCCTCCCTCTCTTCCTTTCTTCCCTCCTTCTTTCTGTAATAGTATGGTTTCATGGTTTTTTATTTTTAAAATAAATTATAATTCATTACAATTATTATTTATTTTATTGCTTGATTTATCCTAGGATTTGGCTAGTTGACCTATTCATACTGGCTTCTGTGTCTTTTCTTTGCTCTAATTATTAATTGAGCAATTTTTCATTTTCTGGTACAACAAGATTTTCTAGGTTCACCTTGGACTTACTCTACCCCTGCACTGGAATTAGCTATTTATCAAAGAGGCTTAGTTCTTTATAGTGGAAAATAGTACTTAGAAGCTGAGATCTGGGTTCTAGGTGGGCTCATAGTTATTGGGGTATCATTGAACCTAGGCCCTTTGGTGGCAGAGCTAGGGGATATATGGATATATGTGCTTACTTATATACATTATATATGACATAAACATACATATTATATATATATATGTGTATATATATATATATCGATTTACATATAGTCATACTCCAATAATAATCTAACAGTATAGGTTTTTCTTCTTTCCCATTTTTATAACTTCCTTCTCAGACAGTAATGAACTTGCCTCCCTTTAACTTACATATTTAATGATCAGGGCAATGCCCCTGCATATAAGCAATCCATGCTATTGCCATTGCCTATCTATAGGGAAAATCCTCACTCCACACAGGCTCCAACTTCATGTTCTTGCTCTCCTCTTACAGTTCCATCATTCTTTCTTGGCTCAGGCTCTGATACTACATGTTTCCTAATTTGGGATAACCCACTTTGACCTCCTTGACCTCTATCAAGTTTAACATAATTTCAATCTCACTAGTTGGGAAATCAGTTCTTTTAAATACTGCATTCTCAATCTATTTAACCATCCTTTAAATATCATTTGGCATAAATAAGCTTTAAGGATCACTTAATGAGTGTTCACCCTCTGCTTGGCAACGGGCTAAAACCTACTAACCATTTTCTAAGCAAATCCTCACTAGTGCTCAAATCAAGAAATTGCTCTCTCATATAGTTATGAGAAAATTCAGGCCAAGTAGCTCATGTGTAATCACTATTGAAAGTTCTAAAAGTTGAATAGCTAGAATTTGAACCCAACTCTGTCTGACTACAAAGTTCATTAACTTTGTTATTAACTACTGAAACACTGAGTGCCATATGGCATCTTCATTTTCATCTGAGGGCAACAGACATGATTAAGTGTTCTTTTTATCTTTTTTCAGATTACCAGAGTGAATTTTTTGTGAATAGCTCTTTGATTGACAACTCAGCTGTGTTTGACAAACATAAAGAAGGTGATAATTTTTATAATAGGTTAACATTTACTTAGAAGATTAATAAATGTTAGGAAAATGCACATAACTTTGTCAATATACAGAAAGGCATTCTTTATTATGGAACTTAAGACACTGAAGTTACTAACGTCAAACTTTTCAATAGTTATAACATTTCTCAAACCTTTCTGTGTTAGAAATAGAAACTATCAGGGGGCAATAGGGTTTAAAGTGTAATGAAATGGGCATCAAGAAACTTGTATACGGATTTAGCTCTGCCAATTTTTGGCTCTTTTACTGTATGCGAGCCATTTCCACTCACTAAGCCTTAATTTTGTTATCTGAAAACTGAATGATTTGAACCAGATTATGAAAGTATATTGTAGCTTTAAAAATCCAACATTTAATAAAATGTAAAACTTTACTAAGTATACTTTTAATAACCATAAATATATGTTATTAATGCAAATAATTTGCTTTTCTTTCTTATGGGATAGTAACAAAGACCTTTTTCCGTGTGCCTCTCCAGAAGAAAAATATTAGAGTAGACCGCAATAGCTGTCTCCACCCTACTGAGATTGGGAGAGAGCAGCTAGATCAGTTTAAGCCTAAATTTAATCTTCCCCTCCAAATGCATTAAATGCCTATATGAGGGGACACAGTGAGTTTGCAGTGGTTCTGTTTGTCTACACAATGAAATCAAATGTTAGGGGAAATTTTAAGAAATACTGCTGTCTGAGCCCATCATGTACAAATTCCGATTCAGTTGTTTTGAAGTGGGAGTAGAACCCAGGAATGAACTTTTTTTCTATTTCCTTCCTTCCTTCTGTCCTTCCTTCCTTCCTTCCTTCCTTCCTTCCTTCCTTCCTTCCTTCCTTCCTTCCTTCTCTCCCTCAATCTCTCCCCCTGCCACTCTCTCTCTTTTTATTATTTTTATTTTTATTTTTTAAATTTTCTTAACACCTACAACACCTGATATTCCAAGGTGGTCTCCTATCCAAGTACTAATCAGGCTCTTTTTAAATAAAAGCACCATGAATGATTCTGATTGACAGCCACAGTTGAGTCTCTCTGCGTTAGAGTGAAAGGATCTCTGCTGACGGCTGTCTAACCAGAAAACTAGATAATGATTAACCTTTGTAGAGCTTTTACAATAATGCAGAGCTTTAAGAGTGAAAGTGCACAGATATTTTCATCAAACTAAATAACACTTATTGAAAACCAATTTTGTTCAGCAAAATTAATAGTAATGATATTTTAATTTTAGCAATTCCCATTGGTTTTGTGAATAGTCTCTTTCAGAATACTCTCTTGTTCTACCATTACTTTTTCCCAGTTCTGCAATTTGCAAATTTAATACAAAGGAGACCCGTTTAAAACAAAATATTCAGTTATCATTCCAAAACGCCTTGATATCTTTGTTTTTCGTATTCTAAGAGGAAATACATATACATATACATATATATGTATATATATATATATGTATATGTATACACATACACACATACACACACACACACACACACACATATATACACATACACACACACACACATGTATATATAGGCTCTTCTACACCATTGAAGTCATTTCTTTCATGCTAACTATGTCTGTAACCAAAACATCACAGCATATTGCTACAGGATATCTCTGGATCCACTGCTGCATTTTACAATTAATGTCACTGAAGCCCAAGGAAGTAAAGTAATTAGTCCAAAACTCATGCAAGGAGTTTGTCAGAGTTAAATATGGGATCAGAATCTAGATTTCTGGCCTCCAAGTTAAGTGTTCTTACCATTAAACCATTGTCATTACACAAGGCACTAAAGTAATGACATATTAGTCTCCATATTTTCAATTAATCTTTTTCAAAAAGTGAAGCAATAAAGCATTGAAGTATCTTTTTAGTGTGAGATAGTAAATTCTATGCATTCATTCATCCCAAATTAATGACCAGACACCATTTAAGAGGATGAAAGCATTGTGAGAAGATTCATAGACAGGTACCCAGGAGATATGGGTCATCTTATTTTATTTATTTATATTTAATAGAAATATATGGTAATATACACATTCAATTAAATATTGTCTACTTTCAACTCTGACAATATCACTGTAAACATTTTTGAAACTTCTCTTTTAGAGCTTCAGTAAGATACTTTATAAGACACAAACGTTATAATTTTCATTACTTTCTAATTACATGTAGAATTTTGTTCAAAACAAAGAATTTCTGAATCTTTGGTTGTCATGAATATAAATGACTTTGTAGGGTTTTCTATTTTGCATATTTTCTGTTATGTTCCATTTTTTTTGAATGACAAAAATGAGTCATTAACAGCATATTATAGAAAACTAGGTTATAGTTTTCAATATTCTATTTTGTATTTCTACACAATTCTTTGAAATAGAAAATAGAAAGCTGTTATATTTATTATAAAGTCTGTTTCATTACCTTAAAGTAGGGAATTAATTTATTTATTAATTCTACACATATTTATTTTATATCTAATATATACCTCCCATCATTCTAGACACTGTAGATGTATCAATAAAAATGCTGATACAGTCCTCATTGAGATTGCCTTCTTTTGGACTTAATCTTCCTAGAATTCTAAATGTCAGCATGCATACAATACACACACTGTCATACTAGAGATTTATGCATTACAGGAATTCCTTTGGAAGACATAAAGAAAGGAAAAGAAACGAACTGTTGTACTTTGGCCTTTCCAGCATTTTTAAAGATTTTTCTCACTATAACTGGTTAATTTTCTTTGTTTAAAAGACAATAGATGCACACAACAGAAACACACTCATATATTCATTAAAGGACTTACTATGATGTTCATAGTAATCGAGTTTGTGCTTAACTCCTATTCCCAAACTCTTCTTTATATCTAGTCTTAAAAAGCAGTCAATTACTAACTTTCTGAGTTCTAGAATAGTTAAGATCATCTACATTATAATTGATACGTTTTCTTTTTTTAAGGCTATGTACTATATTGCCTGTCACTTCTTTCAAAGCTCTCTGGAAAACATCTTTTCCTGATTTTGTAAGGTGGCTTTTGAGGTTTTTCCATAATTCTATCTTCTGAGATGTTAGTCTCATTTAAAATTCTAATTATTCACACAAATAATGCCTATAGAAGTGAGTCCATATCCATACTAATCACATAAATTCACTGTACTTTTCTATATCAAACCTCACTAGGTAAGGTTTATAGAATCGTTCTACCTTTTGAGTTAAAGAGCTCAAACCACGGGCCAGACATCATGCCATAATGGGACAAGATATATAAATAAGATGTTGTTTTGATCTTGAGAAGTTTCTACCACTAGAGAATATATATTCATCGCATAAAATTATCTTGCTCCAACAGTTGTTGAAATGTATTATATATTACTACAAATTAAGTACTTTCAAAATACTGACTTTCAAATTTAAAGTCTTTTGTTTATATAAAGACAGCTGTGCTTTCTCCTACCTGATATTTCTTCTTTTCTACTCCGGAGTTTTTCATTTACTCACTCTAGCTTTTGTGATGTTTCTTCATTATGTAGTGATCCCTTTCCACTCCTAAACAGCTTTATTTTTGCTAAGGTCTTGCTAAGCATTCTCTCTCCATGTTATCTTTCTTATAGAATCCTCTCTCTCCTTTGCTATCCCTTCAATTCATTTTTGCTTGCTCTCTGAAGCAGGATACTCAGGCACATTGCCTCCCTTTGCTCTATTTTCACAGGGAATCAAATAGTTCTCGGTGGAGCTTTACTTTTTCAGAAATCAGCTAGTTCTTCCTGAAGAAAACTAACGAGGTGTCATTATTACAGGGCCCACATGTCAACAAGACACAAGAGGACATTCAGCATCCTTGTTCTCTCCCTTTAAGTTGAGGTTGAAACCTAGGGCCACTCAATGTCTGTTCTACCTACAGCAAAATCAGAGTTCCATTTCCTTTCTATTCATTGCTTTTCATAAATCCTAAGTTTAAAAGACTGTGCACATAAGTTATACACCTGAAACTTATACAATATTGTATGTCAACTATATTTTAATTTAAAAAAAAAAAGCTAAAACAAAACATAAAATGATGTTACTTACCGAGGGTCATGCTGCTAATTTGTTCTAGACTCAAAATTTTAACCCCTATCTCCTGGGTCTCAGTCTATGAATCTTTGTACAATGTTTTCAACCTCTTAAATGATGTCTGGCCATTAATTTTGGATTCATGAATATATAGAACTTTCTATCTTGCCCTAAAAAGATACTTCAATACTTTATTGCTTTACTTTTTGAAAAAAATTATAATTGAAAATATAGAGATTAATATAAGAAAAACCCATATGTTCACCATTTTTATTAATAATAACAACATGCACATAGTAAACTAAAAAAGAAGCTAAAAGTAAATTGACTTTTTTTTTTATGGCCCTATTGACCCTGATGCCAATCCACCATTTTTCCATGCCAGCTTAAATGTCTCTGGGCAGCTGCCTTTCTTCCACCTCTGGCTTATGGAAAATAAATGTTGGGCTGACACTGAGACACCACAGTTTTGAATCTTGCTTTTACATTCATCAGGGTTATGACACATCACTCAGAAGCTCAATCCACTAAGCAAGACAGATAATATTTGGAGATACATGTTTCTGCCACAGGGATGGTAGTTGTTAAATGTGCCTGAAGAGGAGGTGATTGATAACTAGGATATTAGTAGTTTTTTTCTTAATAACAAACTCAGAATTGTATTATGTATTATGTTTTTCCTATTCTAAATATCTCTGAATGGGGAATTTTTATGTGTTCAAATGGGTGGTAAACATGGTGAAGTTGTTAGGAAAGTAATTTAAAAAATGCTGTGGCCTTGAACATTGAAAAAAACCAATTGTTCCATAATACTTATGCATTTTGCTCCAAATGCCCTTTTGATGTGGGATATTAAAAGCAAATGTGAACTGTTAGAATAGCAAAAGTAAATTAGTCTTTATTTATTTGTTCTAATTATTTATTTTCAATTAAGTTTATTGGGGTGACATTTGTTAATAAAATTATAAGGATTCAAGTATGTGATTCAATAATACATCATATGTATATTGTACTATGCATTCATCATCCAAAGTTAAACTAGTTATTATTTAGATCTGGCTTTGGGATCAAGTGTTATCACCTTCACTTTCTTCGAAATAAGTCATTAGGCCCATCATCATATTTTTTCCCTTTTTAAATTCTTTTTAGTCTATCTCTGAAGGAATAAAAACTACATGTTTCAGATCTACAAAGTATTAAATCTTGTTCAGCTTGGTCCAATCTAATGTGTGGATCTGTGAAAATCTCCTGTAAATTGTGGGCATCCATCCTTCTCTGTTTGTAACTCACATTGATGGGTTATATGCAGGCCTGTGTTTCTAAAGAAAATCACCAAAGGTTGTTCATAGACCAGTGCTCTCAAATGTAAATTATTATAGATCAAAACAACTGTAATATTTGTTATAAATGCAGAGCCCCAGATCCTACACTCAGAGATACAGTCAATGCCATGATCACATACCTCACATGGTCTGGTTCCCATTTACCTCTTCAGCTTCAACTTGTACTTTGCCCTTCACCTTCTTCCTGTCCCAGTCATATTATCCTACTATAATTCCTGTTGTCAGATATGCCCCTTCCCATCTCAAGACCTTTAAATGTGCTGTTCCTTAAGAATAACATGCTGTGATATTATTTAATTAAGATCTGATTCCACTGCCAGAATGGAAGAACCATGATGGCAAGAATTCTACTCTCGTTTACTGTTGGTAATAAACACATAATGCATAAAGTAATGTTAAGTAAGCTTTCCTAGTGACCTTTTAGTTGGTCTACATTTAAAATTTTGAAAAGTATTTATATTCTCTTGGACCTCAAGAAAGCAGAAATCTACCTTGTTCCTCTAACTATAATCTCCAAGTTCTAACTCACTATGCTTTGACAAGTAACTATAGTTTCTAGCAAATTTACACTAATTGGTGATTAAATAGTACAAATATAAGGTTCCTGAACTGGATAAGCTATATCACATAGATTTATATTAATCATCCAATATTTTACATAATTTATTTTAGAACATAATCAAACCCGTTTTATCTTTCTTTTGCATAATCACATTCTTATTGTGGATTTTTATCATTCTTGTAATTCTAATTGGAAAAAAATGCCACGAGGAGGATTCCATGTGATTCTGACATGTTCTTATGTCAAGATACTTTTAAATTTGCTAAATTATATATTATAGATTCCTGACATAAGCATTAGTAGTTCTACTTTAAGTGATACTATATTCTTTTGCCTTTAATCTTAAACTAAACAAGGTTACCTGCTCAGAAAATATTTTCTCTTATTACATTAGAATATTGTTTACTCTTCAATTATTTGAGAGTTGTATCTATTCACTGCAGAAGTATCTTCAATGAAACTTCCAACACTTCAGTTTATGGCCATGTAGGTGATTAGAATAAGATGCTGAAGACTGCAGTGGTAAAACAATTTGTCTTGCCCTATTTTTAAACTCTTTGCCAAGACACCAGTTTCAGCCATATGTTAAAGGTGGTATTAACATATTGCCTATTTGGAAGAGGATTAAAAATGGGGAAGAATAAAAATGGAGTTTAGTACTCTCCTAGGAAAAGAGTTTTCTAGTTTGTATGAATTTGTAACTCTGAGAAAAGGGATATATATGTACATATGTATGTATGTATGTACGTATGTACCTATGAGGAAGGATATATATTATATGTGTGCATGTGTTTCTTCTGTATGACTTTGGACAGCATAGAAATAGTATAATCTCACAATGTACTGATAGTTACTTTGTTTTCCTTCTTCCTTTAAGACATCCATGAGTCTCAAATGGATATAACTACTATACAACATTCAATATCTATATTATAATATAGAGTACCAGTATCAAGATTTTAGAAATACAAACCAGGAAGACATAAGGCAGATCAAAAAATCCTAAATTATTGCCTAAGCCAACTGCTATTTTGATTTTTTTAAAGCAATTTACTTATAGTGGAGTTATAAACTATTTTTCTAAAAAATAATAAAAGTAGAATCTACTTCAAAGTGTGTAAGAATCTTTCACAATATTAATCCCATTCAAGAGGGCCTGCCTGTGGGGCTACTGTGGAATAAGGAGGTAAGGAAACATTATACATTTTAAAATTCACGAGCATGGAAACAATTCTCACCCAAAGAAAATTTATATTTTTCCTCAAATATTCTTTTTATTCTTTGAAAAAATAAAAGACTTTACCTTCTTCATCAGAAGATCCTATTTATGCTTTATTAAAATCATTTTGATGTCTGACATTTCACTAACTAGGACACTAACTATCAAGTCTAATACCTCTTAAAAGGGGAATTATGCACAGAGACACCAAAGAACAGGCTAGATGTGGTTCTCTGATTGACCACATGACAAAATAGGAAGAGAGAGAATCAAGAAAGGGAAGAATGAAGAAGGGAGAAAAATGAAGTACAAAGTGTTTGGGCTTTCAATTTAGGGGGTTTGATACCAGAGTGTAGATATCAGGGTGATCTTGAGGAAACTATTATAACAATATGAGTGATCCCACTAAGTAGTTGCCCTTAACAGGGTGAGGATGAGTGGGAATATAAACTTATTTTATGCTTGGACTTATTTAATAAAAATGCTTTATAGAAACATTTCATTTTTTTCATGAGAATCCAAATTAGAATTAAATAGATAAAAATATGACATCTTAGACTATATATATGAGATAAACCATTCTACCTTGAATTCTGTATGTTTGTTATGTATAGCTTTGCACATGAATCTTCATATATGTGTTTGTGTGTCTTCCAAGCATCAACTTTAACTTTGTTTCATTGAATAACACTGATATGAAATATAGGGCCTGTATTTTCATTAACAAAATAACAATGTATAATGGGCACGACTTCCATTTTGGCTTAAAAACGTAAAACACTGTGTAATTTATTCTGTTAATATTATAATTAAGAACTGAATATGATTATTGTTTGTTGTCATGGTCTCATACATAAACACAAAGTGAGATTTTTGAAAGTACATAACATATATATTGGAATATCATAAAAATCATTTTCTAAAATTTCTAAAAAAAAGATAACTATGTAAAATAAATATACTTAGAGCTTTTGAAAGAGAAACTACTGGAGTTTGGATTTATTCAAATTTCATTATATTATAAAACTTAGAGTTAGAAGTAAACTCTACAACCACCTAAATGAATTCACATGATGAAACTAAGATTGATGTGATTTTGTGATTTATTTCTTAGCACAAGATAAAGAGTAGCAACTGTAACTCAGGTCTTCTGAGTTGTCTTCCAGAGCTCTTTCTCAAATATTGCACGTCTTCTCTAAGAAAAGTAACCCAAGACCTGTCAGTCACAGTAAATAGTACCATTCATTTGCTCAGCTCCAAAACTTAGGAGAAATCATCAATTCATTTCTGTTTAGAAATGCATCCCTCCATTCCTTCAGTAAGTACTGTAGATTTTTGTCTCCCGAATATAGATATGGTTATTTCTCCTTATCTTCACTGTTGTTAACAGAGCCTAAGTTACTGTCCTCCTTACCTAGAATATTTCAGAGGTCACCAAGTTGGACATATTGCTTCTGTTACTGACCCATTATAAACTATTTTTCACAAATGAGCATATTTATTTTGTTAATGCATATATGGTTATACTATAGGCCAACTTAAATTTTCTAATATTTCATATTATACTCAATATAAGTCAAAATGTTTATTTTTCTATGGCCTCTAAGATACTATATGATGCAAATCTTTCCCACCTCTCTGAGCTTATCTCTTTCCAATTATCTTTTTGTCCACTACTCTCCAGTTATAGAGGTATTCATAAAACTCACCAAAACTACTGCAATCTCAGTGCCTTTGAACTTGTTTTCAATTCTCCCTGAAACATCATGCACCACCCAAACCGTTATATGGCTGCCTCCTTCTTATTATTTAAGATTCAGTTAAAATGTTGTCACATATTAGTGAAACCAATGACAACTGGTCCCACTGATTACATTGCATCATATTACCCAGCTGTATTATCTTCATAGCTTTTATCTCTACCGAAAATTCTGTTCTAACACAAGCCCCAAGAGAAGAGGGATATTGTCTGGATAATTCTTCCCTGTATTTCCAACTCTAGAAGAGTTTCTGATGTATAATAAATGTATATTAAAAATATTTGCTGAATAAATAAATGATTGTGGCCATATCTGTACAACTAATAAAGAATATCTAACTTCTAGTTTCTTTCACTTAAAGAGAGAAAATAATGATTTTGTAATATAAATTTCAAAGCTATCATACAAATGAGTAATAAGGCTTATTAAGGGCATATCAACAACCATTAAAATTATTGAA
This sequence comes from Eidolon dupreanum, assembly GCA_028627145.1. Lineage (NCBI taxonomy): Eukaryota > Metazoa > Chordata > Mammalia > Chiroptera > Pteropodidae > Eidolon > Eidolon dupreanum. The sequence goes on from CM053510.1 coordinate 23,373,495, forward strand.
AACTTCATTCACCTAAATATATATATATATATATTTAAAAACGTGCTTACAGATTTATTTGTCAAAATGAATAAAATGTAAGAACGAAAAGTACTGCTCTAGATTTGAAATAGTCACTAGGTAATAATGGGTCAGGGAAGTGGACATGCTGACATGCTGAGACTCTTGACAAAAAAGTGCATTCATTGAATAACGGTCATTAGTGAAGAAAAAGCACCACTGCAGTATCAGACTTTTCCAGGGACTTAGGATATTAAGAGAATTATAAGTGACACAAAGAATGAGGAATGTGTAAAGAGATACCCTGCTAATCATACTGAAAGCTAACAACACTTTTGAATAAAATGAGTATCATTTAAAGAAAGCCTTTCACTTTGATGTAGTCCCACTGAGATATTTTTGCTTTTATTGCTTGTGCTTTTGATGTCATATCTAAGAAATCATTGTCAAGACCAATGTTAAGAAGCTTTTTCCCTATTATTTTTTCTAAAAGTTCTATACTTTCACGCCTAACATTAAAGTCTTTAATCCATATTGAGTTTATTTTTGTGTATGGTGTTGGATAGGGGGGTCCACTTTCATTCTTTGCATATGGCTATCTAGTTTTTCCAACACCATTTCTTAAAGAGATTATCTTTTCCTTGTTATGTATTCCTGGATCCCTTGTTGACCATTAGTTGATTGTATGTATGTGGTTTTAGTTTAGGATCTCTAATTCTGTTCCCTTTGTCTATATGTTTGTCTACCTTACTGTTTTAATTACTGTAGTCTCTGCACAGCAAAGGAAAAAAAAATCAACAGAATTAAAAATCAAGTTAAGAAATGGGGAAAAAATATTTGCAAACCATATATCTGATAATATGTTAATATCTGAAATATATAAAGAACTCATACAACTCAATAGCAGAAAAACAAATTATCCAGTTCAAAAATTGGCAAAGGACCTAACTAGACATTTTTTGAATGAAATATGCAAATGACCAACAGGTAAACGAAAAGATGCTCAAAATCACTACTTATCAGGGAAATGCAAATCATATTCAAATGAGATATCATCTCACAATAGTTAGGATGACTATTATCGAAAAAAAAATAACAAATGTTGGTAAGCATGTGGAGACTTTGGAATTTTCTGACACTGTTGGTAGAAATGTATGGATGTCCCTCAAAAATTAAAAATAGAACTACCATATGATCCAGGAATCCCACTCTGGGTATGTTTCCAAAAAATTGAAATCAGGATCTCAGAGAGATATCTTTATTCCTACATTCATCTTAGCATTATTCATGATAGCCAAGTTGTGGAAACAGCCTAAACAGCCTGAATGTCCATGGATAGATAAATGAATAAAGAAAATGTAGTATATACATACAATGGAATATTATTTAGCCTTAGAAAAGAAGGTAATCTTGCCATTTGCAATGACATGGATAAACCTTGAGAACATATGTTAATTGAAATAAGCTAGTCACAGAAGGACAAATATTGCATGATTCCACTTAAATGAGGTATTTTAAAAAGTCAAAATTATAGAAGTATAGATCAGTGGTTACTAGGGCCTGGGGGGTTGGGGAGGTAGAGAAGGGATTGAGAGATAAGTTGCAAATCAGTTCCTGGGATCTGCTTATAGCACAGTGCCTATAGTCAGCAATATCTATTGTGCTTTTAGAAATGTAAGAAGGCAGATTTCATGTTAAATGTTCTTACCATAAAAAGGGGGAAGCACAAGGAAACCTTAAAAAGTGATGAATTTGTGTATTACCTTCATTGTGGAGATGGTTTCAAAAGTGTATGCATAAGTTCAAACTGATCAAATTGTATACATTATGTATATGCAGTTTTTTGATATCAAATATACCTCAATAAAGCTGTTTAAAAGTAGAGAACAAAAGAGAAAGCCTTTCACCTAATATGAACAGACATGGACACACACATATGTACACAAATATATACATACTCTTGTGATGAGAACAAACAATAACAGAATATATGCAAAAATATGTCAGAAGGAAACCTAAGTAAGAATGGTTTACAAATGTACAGCATATATGTTCAGAAGGCTAAAAACAGCAACAAAAGGCTCCATTCAAACTAGGACAGGGTGAAAATGGAAGTCAGTGGTAAATATATCAGATTGTAGAATTAGGAAGGAAGGAAGGAAAGAAGGAGAAAAGAGATGGATGGAGGGGGCTAGGGAGGGGGAAGAGGAGGAAAGGAAAGAGGGAGAAAAGAAGGGAGAAAACCATAATTTGGTTTTAGATTTCTATAGTAAAGGAAATAATCTTTCAATAGAAAAATTACATCCACCATTGGTCTGTTCCATTTCACATGGTATGAGGCACTCTTGACAATGCATTGTGTTTAATCTTTATAACAACTTTATAAAGGACATGCCCTATCCCAATTATTTAAAGAAAAAGAAAACTGGGTGATATTAAGAAACTTGTCAATGATCACACAGAAAATTCACAATTAAGCCAGAAGTTAGTGTGACTCCAGAATTTATATTCTATTTTGTTATTAATATTATGCTGCAAGCATTCACATTTTTTATTAACATTTCTGGCATATACTGTTACCACTTTAATATGTACCATACAGTGAAAAATGTTTGGAAGGACTGTAGTCTCCTACACTTCTGTGCACCTCTTCTGTAGTTCCCATTGTTTTCTTAACTATTTTCATATTATTGCACATTTAAGGAACCTGAAAATATGCATTTTTTACAGAGGCCAGTAGTAAATAAAAGATAGCAATAAGCAAGTTTCAACAGAAAAAAAATGACATAAAATTATATTTATTAATATAATTAATATAAGATCCAGGGTCAAGATCCAGAGTTTGAGAACAATGTGGTAAAAAGGTAAGTTTCAAGCTTAATATCAACTGAAATGATCATGAAGTTGATGAAATAGTTAATAGAAATATAGCGTGAATTAATAAGGAGTCAATGTTTATTGATATAATGGTCTGAAGGTAGTATCTGCATAACTAGATGAATCACTTCTTTGTGCACACGCATTCATTCTACACGTAGTTGTTGAAAATACACCATGTTCTAAGCAGATTTTTAGTGTTGGGAAATGTATGCATTTGTGGTTGCCACATATAACAACAACAACAAAAAATGTTAGTTAATGCAATGGAACAATGAACTAGCCAAACAATTTGTAAATAATTCCACAAAGGAAAGAAAACAATTACACAAAACAACCTTTATGTTAACCATGTTATATTTGTTTTTTAATTTTGCTGATTTTTAAGATAGTATTTTCCTGAAGTATAAGGCAGTGATTTTTACTAATCATTATTCCTACAACACTGTTTTGAACATCTTCCAATGTCTTTTACTCCCTAATGTATTGTTTTACAAATTAATTGGCTGCAAAGTGGAACATGGATCTGTCCACATTTGGTTCCCCAGCTCAGACCTTCCACCGGAGTTGCCATTAATTGCTGAAGTTCAAAAAGTCCCTCTGTCATAGTACAGATTTTGGTATCTGAAAAATAGGTTGGTCTATTGACTGCTAAGATCTTATCCTATGCCGTCCACAATATAAGAATTGCTCGTCTTAATATTTGTACTCTAGTCTTGGATTAGGACACATTGCCTATGCAATCATTTTTAATTATCTTTAAGTCATTCTTGCCTGTATTTTTCCCACATTCCCTTATCCAATTATCAAAGTCATCTTGGAAATGATTTTCAAATTCTTGTGTTTTTCACTAATCCTGTTGCCCATACCTTAATTTCATTTTTTAGTCAGGACTTGTCCCTAATTTCCTTTCCGCCCAATCCACCCCCATTTGAGTGTGAAATTATACTTCTTAGAACAAACCTAATCAGGCACTCTCTTATGTTAAAGTCTCTGGTGGCTTTACATTACCTCTGACTCTGAATTAACTTTACATTCCTAGGACTCCTTGAACCTGTCTCTTTCACGAACACACATACAAACAAATTATACTTCTTTGAATCTAATATGTATTTCCATTTATTCATAACGTCAGACATGCTGTTCTCTGTTGCTTCCTTTCAGGCTCTGCCTGTTGAACGCCTGTACATGCCCGTGGCGTAGCTCTCATGCCACCTCCCTAACCAAGCTTTCTCTAAAGTCCACAGGCAATGTACTCACTTGCCATTGTGAGCATTCACCTATTATAATAGTTTCCACACTTTATTTCAAAGGTTTCTTCTTTTTGTCTCACTAGGCTGAAAGCTCATTGGGGAACAAACTGTTATTTCTCTAGTGTATATCAAATACTTAGTAAATGTCAAAAGAGTGAGTGAGTTCCCTTCTCACTTTCAGCTGCCATGACTCCTTTATACAGCCTTACTGTCCAGCCAATAAAACGTATGAGTAATTTTAAAACTGAGCATAGAAAGTAAGAAATTGTTACTCTCATTTTCTATACCTAAAGTTTTTGCTTGTATTTTACTATATTCCAGAGGAAAAAGAAAAAGTCCCTTTGAGGGGAAAATTATTACTATAGAAACATTTAAATGTCAAAAAACTGCACAACTTAACTTTTTGATGTATTTTGTGGCTTGTTAAAAAGCAACCATTTCTTTATAACTCACTGTGAGGAAAAAAAAAAAAAGCACAAACATCTATATTGAATGTGGCCAAGGAAAATCTAGCTTCCAGGAAGGTGCTATGAATTTGATTAAGAGATAGAATCACACTATATACCATGAATGTATTATGGTCTGCAAAAAAGTGAAATGTGAAAATGGTGTATTGACAAAGCACTCTAGCTAAAACACACTCAAAAAGGAGAAAACAACAACTAGAAAAGTTTCAAACTTAGGCATTATTATCAGGGTCTATTCCCATATGGGTTTATGTACATATATGTTAACAGATATGCCTAAGTGACTAAACCATCCATATATTCTAGGCATACAGTGTTTGGATATTTGAGACCAGAAGTAGCTACTCACCCAAAAATCCACTAAAAAAGTGTCTTTTCTCACATAAAAATTGAATCCTCTTATTTTCACATTTACTTCCTCAAGGTCTTCCCATAGAAAAAAATTACACACACACACACACACACACACACACACAAACACACACACAAATTGATCAATTGATAGATATATAAGATATATACAGAAACATATATACATATAATGAAAATTCCTTAGTCATATGGAGAGTCGTTCAAAAGCTGGTTCCTACCACTTGTCTAGAATCATTTCCTGGCATCCTACATCTCATTCTCTCTGCTCCCATTTGTAGTTCCTCAAACATGTTGTGCTTGCAGACTTTCTTTTCTTTCACTTTCTATCTATCTCACTTTTCTTCCCGGAAACAAACAAATCTTATCTCCGAGTCACCTCCCCATGAAGTCTCTTTGACATTCCCAGGCACCCATATTTTGCCTGCCCTGTGTATCCATTGTACTTTTAACAAAATGCCATTAAGTTTCACATCATTTGAAGTTTCTTTATTATTTGCATTTATGCCTTTTTAATGTATTAAAAATATTAAGCTCTTGCTATGAATATTGGAGTTAAAATAATTAATAAAACAGATATGACTCTTGATCTCTGCAAGCCTACAGAAAATTGGGCAAGATGGACATTATATAAACAATGACAATAGGATATATGATTGAATACTAAATAACATATGAGACTATATTGCAGGTGTCAAGCCAAGTATAGGAGTCAAGGTCCGCTTCCCTGTGAAAGTAATGTTTATGTTAAAACCATAATGAAGCAGAAGTAATGTCTACTGCCAAACACAGAGCATGATATTTAGCCACTTCACCTTGTATATTGAGTGAACAAATAAATGACAAAGTAAACTTTTCAATTTTCTATCTAATTTCTGCAAACTGACACTTTTTTGAAGAAATGAAATATTTAAGGGTTTAAGGGTTGAGATTTTATCTATTAAAAAATTTAACAAAAATAATTTAGAGTAGAACTTGTAATGATTGTGGTCCCACTTGTGCTCTCCCTCCCATCTCTGGGATACTTGTTATTAAAGCCAGAATAATATGTGCTATGTTGAGTTCCTGACACTATGAAAATTTCTAAAAACCAATTTTTTAGCTGTGGTATAGAAACAAAATGTGCCCAGTATTTTCAACTTTGCAAATAAATTTAATTACTCATTTTGATAAAGAAAAGAAAATTGCTCTATCTGAATTTTTCTAAAGATGCAATCACTTTTGTTGTCTGCCTTCTTGACATAAAGAAACTGATCATCATCTACCTGCAAGACATCATTCGTCTTGTCATCAATCTGCAAAGATTTTTTGAAAAATTTTCCACTCACAGCAACTCTATTTTGCCAATCTATTTAGAGGAATGGAGCTAAAGTTGTTTTTTTAAAAAAAATAAAAATAAAAAATAAAAACGAAGTTGCTGCCACTCAAAGAGCTTGGGGAATTTTCTAGCTGAGTGCCTTAATATCTTTATTTCAGCATAATGTCACCCATGTCTGACATTTTTCTAAAGCACTAATTCAGTAATCACTTGTAACCTGCCAGTAGGAACAAAAAAAGGAAACACAATAATAAATCTTATTATCTACACATTTGCAAAAATGAATTAGAAGCTATGTCCATAACACATGAACATATTACACAGTGTAATGTAGACCTCTACTTGGATGAGGGAAAATAAGTAGCACAAGAAATTGTGATACACTTGCTAATTCTATTTCCTGAACAATAATTCTGTCTAACTGCTTTTCACTCTGCAATTGGACAAAACCTCCATGTCTTGTCTTTGCTGCAGACTTGAAAAATATCAGTCCTTCACTTTATGGCTCTCTTCAGCAAGATAATTTCTTACCAAATCCTCAGTGATTTTTTAGAATTGACCTAGTTCATTGAAATCTCATATAACCAATCTTTGTAGAGTATGTGAGCCTTAAAGATAGACATCTTTTAAAAATTAGATTTCAGTTTCCAATTCTGTACTTATTAGTTCTGTAATTTTCACTGGCCTGTTTAACCTCTCTAAATCTGTCCCTTATTTGTAAATCAGGCAACTTATATGGCTTCATATGCTAGCCCTAGATATGTAGGTTTAAGTGGCAGAATTAGAAACTGAAATCCAACTTTAAAGATCTTTTTGTCTTAGTTATTACATTATGATGCATCTCTAGATAAAATTTATTATTATTAATAACTCTGTTATTGCTAACAACAAAATATGTAAAATTGAAATATTATTATTCTCATTTTACAGATGATGAAAATGAGTATTGTTACATCAAATTACCAAATAAAAGATGAACTCTGAATCCAAATGTCTGACTTTATAGCATATAACCATTGTGCCATACTGATTTTACATTATTTTGTAAGAGTTTTTTTTTTTTCTAAATTTAATCACTGAGGTCAGGGATTAAGCATGTGATAGAACATTAAACATCAATTCTTTCTTTCTTAGTTTTAACTGAAATATTTACATGGCCATTATAAAATACTAAAAAAAAGTTTTAAACTTACCATCTTTTAAGAAAAGCAAACTTTACTACAGAAACTTTATAATGTACACTTCCTGTATGTCACCTATTACCTGCAAAGTAGAGCTAATGATAGTATCTATCTCAGTGGTTGTCATGAGAATTAAGGGAGGTAATTAATACTTGTCAATCACCTAACAAAGTGCTTACCAAATTACTGAATAATGGAGCAAACTCTGAATCCAAATGTTTGATTACACACATCAATTAAAAAAAAATCGATGTTGGGCTGGAAAAAGATTTTTGCTATATTGTCATATTTTGTAGGAATATTTTAATAGTATTTGTTATATATTGTATATATACATACATATGTATATGTAACTTAGTATTATTAAATAAGACCGAGATATTTTTCCAATGTAAAAAATAAAAATACAATACCTTAAGTGCACTAAATTTTACTTGAGTTCTTGTTCTGGTTTAGCATAATTAGATTTTTTTTCAAATCTTCATCATGTTCTAAGGAACTTAAAAGCTCTCATTTCCACTTAATCCCACCATTCATCACTATAATCTAAACTTTTAATTTATTTGAATGACACTATCAGAGGGATACAGAATGTTAAAGCTTAAAAAATAAAAAATAAATAAATAAAAAATTAGACCTAACATGGTCCAATCATCATGTTTGTAAATGGAAGTGTCAGGCTAAAAAAAAGTCATTAACTTATTTGTTAGAAAGAAAAGAGAAGAGACAGATGCACTAATAGAAATCGACCTCACTCTTGAGTAGAGACGTCTCAGCATTCCCACCTGGCACTAATTCATTATACTGCATTTAGCTATTAAAAATTTAGCTCCTGTCTACTATACTCTACCCACTCCATCCGCTCCCCCACCACCACCATGTAGAAAGAAAGAGCGGTGTCTCATGTCAAATATTCAAAAGCCAGACATGCAAAACAGTGTTAAGTAATTTTATGTCTGTAACAAAAACTCTTTTTGGGGAGTGGCAGGCATACAATTAGATGAAAAAAAAAAAAAAAACAGGGATAACACAAGGAAGACTGTGTATGTCATGCATACGGAGGATGAAATGGAGAAATATAAGACTGTAGGCCGAGAGATCAGGTGGGGGATGACATTAATGAACACAGGAAAAGAAAATAATGGCAGTCTGAAATAAAACAGTTCCAGTGTGTTAATAGGTAATTAGCAAGATGCTGAGGAGAAAAAGTGGATAAGATTCAGAAGAGTGAATGTGGAGTGTGAAGGGGAAAAAACCAGACTGACCCCCCAATCCTGGTGTAATATCCAGGCAGCATGGTACCATGTGTGGCACAAACCATGACAAAAAGATCAAAGTGCTTTCCAAGGAACCACATCCTCAGGTTTACTGTAATTAAGGATTTCATGTGCATCTTTAAGATGGGCATATTCCTGGTAAAAGTATTCCCTAGTTATGAGCAATTTCTGAAAATGTATGTCATTTTCCTCAATGTTTTAGAAGGCATATAGCATTTGATTTCCTTTTGCAGTCCAAAAAATAATTAATAATCTTTCTTTACCCCTAATCCAGGGAAACCCACAGGAAGAATCTAATTTCACCTCTATGTGTGTGAGACATTCAAATAGCTTTGCAAATGTTATCTCACCAATATTCACATTAGCTCTATGAGGTGTGTAAAAAAAATAATTTAACTCTATTTTTGGAGTTAAGTGACTTATTTGGGGAGCTGAAAATAGAAGCTCCGTCTCTGGAATAAGCTCGTTATGTGTAAAAGCACCTGGTAAATGGTTATTGATGATCCACGTGGTTTGAGTTGTTAGAGTCTTTATTACTAGTAAACAATGAGCTCAGGAGCAGGAAAATTGAAGATGGCTTTTTCAATACAGGGACTTTTATTTTTCTTAATTCTTTATAAGCTTTTCAACTGATCTGTGGTCTTAATAAATAAGAATCTCAAGGTGATGTTCAACATCAGTGAAATATTCATAGAAATGTAAAATGTTCACTGTAAAAATTTTGATTTTTACATCAAACATTATCCTGCAATTTATGCTAATAAAATAACGTGAAAAATGTGTTTTTTAATTCTATCGTTGAATAATGCTATGTGGATGGGTCTGCCGTACATTATTATGGTGTTAAGCAGCTCTAATGAAACACTATAGCCCACATCCCCAATGAAGTAATTCACCAGTCCTAGGGAGAGGTAAAAAATGGTTACTTTCTCTCCTTAAATCACCTGTTTGTTTGATTCGCATGTGTTTTTTAGATTCTTATACTCACTTGAATTTCTTCCCATCCTTCTGGCACTTCCTTTGTAGTTTCTTTGG